>OX344724.1:41494388-42094388 GCA_947034835.1 Ballota nigra | reverse complement strand
AAGGATGGATAATCACTTCTAAGCTTAAGATATTACAATGAATGCTCAGTGGAATACATAATAACTCTATTTGCTAAGAAACACTTGGGAAATTTATGGTTTTTCGAGTACTTCTTTGAACGCTGAATGCTTTTGAACGCTTGAGAGTTTGAGTAATTTCTGGCTTGGAAATTTCCCGTAACCTTGAATGGGTTCAAGGCCTTCTGTATTTATAGGTGACTTTGAAAACTATCCGTTGGAAGAGATAGCCTTCTAGTCATCTACGTAGAGTTTGTTCAACGGACATTTCTCCCATGCAGCAGCCGTCCTTGCATGGATTTAGTAATGCATTTAATGCTCTATTTAATGCTTGTCCTTTGAAAAGTGTAGTCTGAACTCAGTCTTCATGTCAGGTCCGTACGTGCGTGTCCTTCCTGGATTGGTCCATGTCACCAGGTTGGTGAGAATGTCAGAATTCATTCCTATGCTTCAGGCTTGTCTTATTAAGTTCTTTTTATCTCGAGCACAACGTCCTTGTCCCGACGCTGACATTCCTTTTGCATTACTCAGTGTCATCATGTTCCCTACAAGACTGAGTTAGTAATGACCTCAGGGTCATACTCTTCATCACTGACACTTACTCAGCCAGCTCAGAGAGACTGTCGTAAGTTCAGGATGGTGCTCTTGTGTCTTCAGGCTTCAGTCTTGATTGTCATCAATGAGTACTCCTCTCATTGAGTTCTTGTGAAATGTAAAATAACTTAGTACAAATCTAACCAAGACTAGCCTGACCACTAAGGCAAATCATCTTTTCAGGGGCTTTGGGATCTAATCAAAACTGACATTGTCCCAATAATATCTACACTAAGTCAGATTTACAATGAAAATTTTGTGAGGAACAACAACTTATAAACCTAACAATAATCGTAGCAACCTAGTCCTAAAAATTCTAAGACTGATTTCTATAAACTTTTGGTAGTTGTAGGATTGTTGTGAAGTGTGCTTGAATACTTGTGTGTTGTTGTTATTTCCTCTGGGGTAACTCTCCTATTTATAGGAGGCTTGAGGGGGTTCTGTGCCGTTGAAGGGCTTTGACAATATGAATTTGAATCACCTTTAGCTTTGAGGCACCTTTAACTCTCCTAATTAAGGCTTCTTTTCTTGTTATTTAGTCCTTGTTTTAGTACAGTTTGTCTTATAGTGTTAGATATTAATTTGGTCAACTAATCACTATATGCACTATATCTACTGGCTATAATTAACCACCCTTAATGTTTTGAAGCCTTTCAGACCTTGTAAGTGAGTGTACAATGAGTACTACACTCAGACAGGTTTGATTAGCTTAACAAGAACACAACTCTTCAACTGTAGCTTTTGATTCTGCATATAGCTTGAACTCTTCAGCTGTAGGCTTTGTTCTTGAATTCTTCAGCTGTGGATTTCTTTTACTCTTCAGTGGTAACCATCTCTAACTCTTTAGTTATAAGTTTCTTTAACTCTTCAGCTCTAAACTTAGAAAAATTCTAAGTTTTTCCTTTTCTTTAGTACTTGAAAAGTTAATATCCACAAAATACAATATATAGAATTATTTGACATCATATAAATCTTAACAAAGGATTCTTAGGATAAAAATATCCTAACATGTTGGTCCTTCTTTATTTTTATGTTTTTATTTTTCATTAACCCCTTTCCCTTTTAGATCAGCAGTCACTATTGTCGTGCCCCCAGCCTTTGAACTACTATCCGAGAGACTCCACAGGATGACTCCAAAGGGAACTAGGTGAAGAATGGACCCCCCCATTGCACTCATCAACCTTCAGAAGAAGGACGATGAGCCGACCGCTCCGTGCAATCTGCGCCAACATGCTCGCTCAGCTGAGCAGGGTGCTTGCGACCCTCATTCTTAAGACAAGTCATGGGAAAAGATGCTTAAAATAGGGTGACGGTACCCTGGTGAGCCATGAGGAGGAGCGAACTGCTAAACGCTCCAATGAAAATAGGTGGGACCAATACTCATTGTGTTGGGCCTACCCTTTCAAAATCTACCTCTCTAGAGGTTATGAGCGAGCAAGTAGTTACCGCTAGCGTCGTGGCGAGCAAATTGTTTCTGTTTGCTCCTGACATTACTTATCTTGGATGGGACCTGACTCAAGTGAAGGAGTAAGTTGCTCGTCACTTTTCTTCTTCGTTCCTTCTTTAATATTACTTGTTGTTTCTTTACCTATTAATTATGTCTTTCCTATTTTAGATATCGGACAGAGAACTATGTTGGTGACTACGATACTCTCCATCAACTATATTTCTCCAAGAACATTTCTTTATTTCAGGAGATCCCTGATGATTATGTACGGAGAGCAGCAGAAATAATTCCTCTTTCCCGAACTGCCATAGGGGATGCCACTGTCAGCACCTAGTCAACTGGTGACAACTCCCGTGTACTCCAGACCACACTGAGCAATGGTATGGTGATTTCCCAATACCTCAACAACCAAATTCATGAGTTGGATAAAACCAACCGTTAGCTGGGGAAAAAGATTGAGAAAGCCAGCGAGGAGCGGGAGACTGCCCTTATGAAGAAGGAGGATGAGCTGGCCTTGATGGAGAAAAAGGCTAAGCGCATATTGGCCAACGAGCAGGTAGCATTGAACCATTCTGAGAAGCACAAACTTGAGTTGGACGCCTCTGACCTTGCCCTAAAAAAATTCAGAGGTTGATCAAGGAAACGAAGTTGCTCGTACAGATGTCGCTGAAAAAAAGGGTCGAAGAGCTTACTGCTCAAGGTGCTCACCTGGAACGGGAGAAGAACACTCTGTATACTTATGAGGACTTTGCTCGCCAAAACATTGGCTACATTTCCGTGTATGTGAAGTGCATGCGATCAGTTAAATTTGTCGTTGAAGGGGGTGGGGATGTACTTGAGATGGTTAAGAAAGATTTCATCGACTATGTCAATGAGAATCCCCCAGCGACTGATTCGGTGTTGTACATTGCGGACTTGGAAGAGATGATGTAAAAATAGAGCCTCCCAAGTATTCCAATGTGGAGGGTAAGGGCGCTTAGGCACATGAAGTTGATGATTTTATCAACATGCACATGTCCCCTCTTGATGCACAAGCCGAAGATGCTAGCACACCCCTTCGTGTAGGCGAGCAACAATTTGGGGATGAGCCCCACACTAGCGAGCAGCCACCCATGTACACGACTACACCCTCTGCTACTGCTTAATGAAGTTCTCAAACTCGGCATAATCGCTGTCTAAAATCTTCTTCTGGCAGATAGCTGCTCGCTGCTTCTTCTCTTCCAACTTCTTCAATGGGTTCTTCTTCAATGGAGCTCTCTTGTTATCCTTCTTAATTGGCTTCACAACCGTTTGCTCTCCATATCTCCTTACTCCACTTGAATCAGCATTCACCATCTTACTCCTCGACTATGGCAGCAAACATTCTAGTGATAGATTTTTCTTATGTTTTTAGCTATGTATGTTGATAGGCAAGCTAAATTATCATTTGGGCGACCAGGATTAACACCAAATACCTGCGGATTAAGATGAAATTAAATCAAGATCAAGATTTGACATAGTATCTGGCGAGCAGATCCTGCATGTCGAGCAAATATTAAACAGGTGAACAGAATCAACACAAAGATCATATGGATTCATGCAAGGATCAGGCGAACTCAGTCAGCACCCAGTCGACCAGATCTAACAACGAAACCAAAATTACAATTCAGCAAGACTAAAGACCATCAAAATCAGACTAAAGACACCTTGAGAACAAATTCAATAGGACGAGCAGCTCTTGACTGCGAGCAAGTCCAGCGTAGAAGGATAGAATTTAGTTTAGATAAGGTCAAACTAATCAAAGCCCAAGTGTCACACATGCAGGCTTGGTAGAACAAAGGTCATAAAACCTCCTGCTAGGCAAATGTTTATAAATACTTAAATTTTTTCAGCTAATAAAATAAGCACAAATTAACATACACGTCCAAACTTCGTCTACGTATCTAAAGCAGCTGGTTTATCTTACGTTCAAATTAACCACATAAGCTTATATAAGCTATAATCCAACCTAAACCTAAATTTTCGTATTCACTAATTACATTAGTGATCAATCACGCGTAATTATTTGGTGATCAATTAACCGTTAAAAACAGCCACTAATCTTCGCGATTAGAAACGATCATCAACAAATTGGTGCTAGAAGGAGGGTTCGAACCTCAGATTAAAGGACTTAAGTGTGATTAAGTAAGAACCTCGGACTTAAACTTGAAAATTTGAAGAAATGTGTTCTTGGTGTTCTTTATTTTTAATAAGATTAATACCTAAACATCAAGTAAAGATGCATCAATCCCATGAGACTCAACACTCCCAGCACGTAACAAGGGATTCATGTTCAAGGATGTCCCAGATTGGTAGGCGAGCAGAAACGACAAGAAACGAACAGGAAAATCAACCAGCAACTGCTCATCAGATGATGCCACCTGAGCTGGATGCTTTTGTTCACAACCCAGACGAGTTGGCTCAAACGATTGCAATGCTTCAAGCTTTGCAGAAGCAACAGGCTCAACCTGGCCCATCTCATATCCGAGTAAGGCATAGCCCAACAAGAGCTCGTGAGCATGAGAAGGCCAGAGATGACCATCAAAATGAGGCATACAGTGCCCAAGCACGTAAAATAAAGGGCAAAGAAAAACAGCTCGCTGAAGCTACCAGCCAAGGGGAGTCAACCCCAAATCAAGCTCTGGGGGGTGAGTCAGGGCACACGCCAAAGTGCCCTGGACAGATTAAGTCGTCGTGGTCAGGGAGCAACTGAGATACATCCAATAGCTGGAGTAGCTCACCCAATCGCAGTACCTGCTCGCCAGTCAGTCCATGAAAGGCTTACTAGGTCAGCCTTTGGTCACCTTGGCCCAGATGCAGAACCCAATCCCAGGATGCCAGCCCAGGGGGTTTCCACACCAAGCGAGGGACTGCGGCGAACAGATGGCCATGCACCTCTGCTAACCGAATAGCCTCCAAGTCAAGGGGGATCCTTTGAAGAGCTGGCCTCCATGAGAAAGGCGATCGAAAGCATGCAAGGCCAGTTGGACCAGCAGAGAGGATATGGGAGTACTACTCTTCCTACCTCCCCTCTATCTTCGGTGATTCTGAAAGCCCCTATTCAGAAGAAGATCCAATTTCTCGCTAGCATACAATATGAAGGTACGGCGGACTCCCGGGTGCATCTAATGAAGTATTCTAATTACATGATATCAATAGGGGCAAGCGATGCAACCCAGTGCCGCAATTTCCCTTTGACTCTGGGAGACCGTGTCCACAAATAGTTTTCAGCTCTACCACCAGCTTCAATTCATTCATTTGCCCAGCTAGGCAAAGAATTTTTATCCCATTTCTCCACGGCCGGATCTTATCTATCCCAAATACATCGGTTATTCGACATGAAATAAGCTGATGACGAGTCAGACCGATCGTACTTGGAAAGATTTGACAAGGTCCTACTAGAAGGGGAGTCAGTCAGCGAAGACACCAAAATCGTAGTTGTCTTAGCTGAACTCTGGAAAGACGAGCATCTCAGATGCCCAAAAACTTACGCCGAATTCCGTGATCGGGCAGGGGTATTTATCTCCATACACGAAGCTTTGTAAAAAGACATAAGGGACAAAGGTGAGCAGAAGGAAGGTAACAAAAAGTCCGGTGGTGGAGGTTATTGAGCTCCCAAGAACATGAAAGCTAAATCACATACTTACCGTATCAATTGATACAGTGTACAATACTGTCCGGGACAAGGAATTACTCACTCCACCCCGAAAGATACATCAAGATGCCAGCAAGTTAAACCAGAACAAGTTATGTGCCTACCATCAGAGCGTGGGGCATTTTACAAGTGAGTGTCGTGACTTGCTGAAGCAGTTGTGGTGATTCTATGAGGAGGGAAAGTTATCTGAGTTCGTGAAGAAACAGCCCGATAAGAGAGACAGAGATGAAGATTCCGAGGGAGAAGATCTGGAGCCAGCTCCTCGTCGGAATCGAGCTGGGTGACCAGTTCAGGTACCAGTAGGAGATCCGGTTCCTGACATCCAAATGATGGAACCTGCAGGACCCATTGGTGGTGGTTGTTCTGATGGACGATCACCAATTTCTAATCGTAAAAGAAAAAACGAATTACGAGCAATCGATCATGTACAAGAAATGGGGGTTAATCCATCCATCATGCAAACGTCGGAGTTAGCCTTTACTGAAAAAGACTTGGAAGGAATATTGACCCCCAACAATGACTCGCTTGTGATTTGTGCTAAGATCATGGGAACCAGAGTGCATAGATTGTTGGTGGACACTGGAGCCTACACTAACGTCCTTTTCAAAAAGACGCTCGATCAAATGGGAGATTATGCAGGCCATATCAGAGACACAAATCATCATATCCTGGGATTTGGAAATGTTGTAACAGTCCCCATGGGAATAATAACTTTGGCTATGCAACTTGTAACGGTCGAGGAACCCGAGAAAAATATCACAAGAATAGTAGATTTCTTGGTCGTAGATCAAGAATCGACTTATAACGGGTTTCTCGGTCGACCTTTCTTGAATGAATTCAGGGCTACATGTTCAACCTACCATTACTGCATAAAGTTTCCAATAGAAAGTGCAGTTGGCTCGGTAAAGGGAGACCAAAGAAAAGCTCGTGAGTATCTCCTACAAATCCAATCGAAATCAGGACAAGTATCTATGATGGAAACATCAACCAGCCAGCCCGAAAATGAAGCTTTAATCCTTGAAGATATTTTGGGGACCCAGAATGATCAGATGGATATTAATGATCAGCCCATGTCCATGGGCGAACAAACATAGTTGGACGGCTAACAAACCTTGTCGGATACAAGTTTGACACCCGTTACCAGTGAACTAAATCCATGTGTCAACCTGGAGGGCCCAGCTATGGCGACCAAACCCTGCGCGGAGCCAATTGAAGATTGTGACCCCCGGTTGGGCGTCGAACCTATGAACACCGAGGATGAGCTAAGCCCAGAGGGGCCAATAGTTGATCCACGGTGGAAAGGACAAAAACGACGAGCAACTCCAGTCGAAGAGCTGGAAGCCCTCAAAGTTAACCCCAACTGGGATGATCTCGAATTATACATCGGATCAGAGCTCCCTGAGCCCTACAGAACTCGAATGGAGGAATTCTTGAAAGCCAACCTCGACGTTTTTGCGTGGTTCCACGCAGACATGGTGGGGATCGATCCAAAAGATGCCTGTCACAGATTAAATATCAATCCATCCCGAAGACCCGTCCATAAAAAAGACAAAAGTACGGGCCTGACAAGTATCAAGCTTTGAATGAGGAAGTCAAAAAGCTGTTGGACAACGACCTAATCAAACAGGCATTGTGTCCACAGTGGGTTGCAAATCCTGTCCTGGTGCGGAAGCCAAATAGAACTTGGAGGCTATGCATAGACTTCACAGATCTTAATGCAGCATGTCCGAAGGATAATTTTCCACTTCCGCACATTGATCAGCTGGTGGATAGCACTGTCGGGCATGAAATGTTCACATTCATGGACGCTTTCGCAGGTTACCACCAAATCCCGATGCACCCAGACGACTAAGAAAACACAACTTTCTATACTAATGAGAATCTACTATGCTGGAAAAGAATGTATTTTGGTCTAATCAATGCTGGACCAACTTACCAGAGGCCGGTGAACAAAATATTCGACGAACATATCGGGGAGACGGTAGAGATGTATGTTGATGACACAGAAAGAAGATCACCTCCACCATCTATCCCAGGTGTTCGACATTCTCCAAAAATACAATATGAAGTTAAATCCGAAGAAAAGTAGTTTCAGAGTACATTCAGGAAAGTTCCTGGGTCATCTGGTCAGCAAGCGAGGAATCGAAGCTAATCCTGGAAAGGTTAAAGCAATCATTGATATGGAACCTCCTCGTTCTATTAAAGAAGTGCAAAGGTTAACAGGATGCCTAGAAGCTTTGAACAGGTTCATATCGCGATTTAGGGACAAGTGTCGTCCATTTTTTTAGGCAATAAAAAAAGGCAACTTTGCCTGGACGGAAAGCTGCCAGAAAGCTTTTGACCAATTGAAAGATTATCTGGGGGACGTAAAGATTCTATCAAAACCAATCCCCGACAAAAAATTATACTTATATCTGGCAGCGTCAGATACGGCCATAAGTTCGGTATTGGTGTGAGCGGAAGGCAAATTCCACCTTCCTATCTACTATGTCAGCCAGGCCCTGCATGAAGCCGGGGTGAAATATTCACCCACCGAAAAGCTGGCGTATGCTCTTATCATGAGTGTTAGAAAATTAAGACCGTACTACTACGATCATCAGGTTGAAGTGCTAACAACTTTCCCACTCAGACAAATACTACACCGACCCGACACAACTGGCCCTCTGTTAAAATGGTCCATAGAGATAAGCCAGTTTGGTGTAACATACGCACCTCGAACAACGATTAAGGGACAAGCATTAGCCGACTTTATAGCCGAGTTAACTTTCCCTCAAAATCCGACGAGAGGGCTAGCTCACCCATGACATCTCTATGTGGACGGTTCGTCAACAAACCTGGCCTCGGGGGCAGAAATAGTTCTCATCAGCCCCGACCGTCAAGTATTCACTTCGGTCGTCAGATTCGAGTTTATGGCTACCAACAATGAGGCTGAATACGAAGCCCGCATTGCAGGTCTCCACTTTTCATTAGCCGTCGGAGTTAGACGACTTCAGATCTTTGGAGATTCTCAACTCATTGTAAGCCAAGTACGAGGTGAATATAAGGCCAGAGATGAACAAATGATCGAGTATCAACGAATTGTTGCTCATTTGGTGTCTTTATTAGACCAAGTACATACCCAACAGATACCACAGACGAGCAACACACAAGCTGATGCCCTAGTAAGATTAGCAACAAGCGATGGGCCAGCCGATTTAATAGACATCATTAGCACCAAAAAAATTCAACCATCAATAATGGATTACGAAGTAAACCAAGTGGTTGAACAAAAAGATGATGATGATTGGAGAACTCCTATAGCCAAATATTTGGAAGACGGGGAACTGCCAAGCAACTCTTTTGAAGCTGCAAGAATAACAAAACAAGCAGCCAGATATACTCTGGTAGACGAACAGCTTTATAAAAGTGGCTTTTCAGTCCCGCTACTCAAATGTTTGTCTAGGGGGCAGAGAAGGACAACTCTGGAGGACATACATTCCGGAGCTTGTGGAAATCATGCTGGGGGGCAAGCTTTGGCTTACAAAACCATAAGGCAAGGTTATTACTGGCCCACCTTACGGAAAGATACAATCCAATTAGCCAGAGCTTGCCACTGGTGTCAAATATTTGCTACAAGTATTCATACCCCTGCGCAAGAACTTGTTTCGATTTTTAGTCCTTGGCCATTTGCACGATGGGGAATGGATATTATCGGGCCTTTCCCACTTAGAAAGGGAAATGTTCGGTTTACTGTTGTGGGTGTGGATTACTATACAAAATAGGCAGAAGCAGAGGCCCTAGTTAGAGTCACTCAAGAAAAGATGATTGACTTTATATGGAAGAACATTGTCTGTCGGTTCGGAGTTCCTCAAACGCTTGTGACAGACAATGGTCCTCAGTTTGATGGGAAAAAGCTTCAAGACTTCTGTACAAAGTGGGGGATCAGAAAGCACTACTCAATTCCTTATCATCTACAGTCAAATGGTCAAGTAGAAGTCGTCAATAAGATAATTAAGCATATTCTTAAAATTAGGCTAATAGAAAGTAAAGGCAAATGGTCTACAGAATTACCAGACGTGCTATGGGCATACAGGGTTTTTCCCAGGTCAAACACCGGAGAAACGCCTTTTGCATTTGCATTCGGGACAGAGGCCGTCATTCCAGTTGAATTGAAAACCAAAACTTTAAGAACAATCAACTTTGAGGAAATGGCGAACAACTCTACTTTATCAGTCGAGCTAGATCTGCTCGAAGAAAAAAGATTAAACACCGAGCTAAAAAATGCTACATACAAGCAAAGAGCAGATCGTTATTACAATTCTCAGGTCAAGTTAAGAAAGTTTGAGGTTAGCGATCTCGTTTTGAGGAAAAAGCTCACCCCACCTCCAGGCATATTTGGCCCGACTTGGGAGGGCTCATACAGGGTAACAGACAGGTTACCCAATGGTGCATATGACGTAGAAGACTTAGATGGCGACTCGGCCCAATATTCCTGGAATGCAGCTAATTTGAAGAAGTATTTTCAGTAGGCGAGCTACTTTGCCTATGAAGGGTGAAAGTGAGCCGGGCGAGGTACTAAGTCCCTTGGGCGAGCTAAAATGGCAAGTACACAAGTTGAATCTAAAAACTTGCCTAATTTTTTGAAAAATTCCGCAGAGTATGGATGGTCGAACAGAATTAGGCGAGCTACTTTGCCTTTTTGAATAGTTTTATTTCCTTTTAAAGAGTTTAAAGATGCCTTGACAAAGTGTATAGTGGTCGAGCAACTTTGACTCTTGGTGTAAATTATGTTCTTTTGATAAGTTGATGGTTTGACAATGTTTAGGTCGGACAACTTCAACTTAGCATTATTATAGTTTGTGTGTTAGGTCGCATTCGACACTTGTAATTTTTGAAAGTCATTTCAATGTAAAGTTGTTCGTTTAAAGGAGATTCAAGCTCAAGGCACAAGTTGATTATACAACCAAGCCCATCAAAGGAAGTTCGTTTTTAAATGAACATAGCCTAAGGCCAAAGCCCACAAATTTTTAAGGCAAAAGTTCTTAATGAACAAAGCCAAACTACATTAGGATTGTTACGCATAAATGAAAATGCAAAGAACAATTAATGTAAAGGAAGTGAGACGAGCAAAATATGATTCTATTAAAAGAAAGGCTTGATCGCCCAAAAAAGTACAAAAATCTCTACTGGGGAGCGAACAACAATAACAACAAAAAGAAGAAAAATACAAAGTCCTAACTACCCTAGCCTACTAAGACTCCTGCCCGACTGGAGGGGGAATGTTGTCATCCTTGGGGTCTTCGAGAGGAGTCCCGGAAAGAGCGGGATCAATGGGAACCTCCTTGGTGAGCTCGGCAATGAGCCCTCAGCATCTGCTTGCTCTTGAAGAGCTTTATCACTTTGCTCAGCGGACTGAGTTTGCTCGCCCTCTGCGACCTCAGCCTTCTCCTCCTCATCCTCAGGGGGATTGGTGATTATGACCCCGGGGCTTACGAAGTCAAGATTAACTCCATATTCGGGCAGATCGTCGATTTGGAGAGTTGTGCCCGGGGCCGGAGGATTGGATTCAACGAAGTTGCAGAGTTCCTTACCGATCTCGTCGACCACGGTAGCAGCTTTGAACTTGTGGGCAATGCGGATGCTCTCAGCATAGCCCGTCACAAAGCCGATGATCGAGCCCGCCTCCATCTTGGGGATAAGTTCTTCAGGAGTGATGGAGTTGGCGAGCTGGGCCTCAAGGTCGGCAACTTTAGCAGTTGTTTCAGTCGCAAACTTTTCGGCGACCTCTTTCTACTTCTGGATACGAGCAAGTTCTGCTCGCATCTGCTCGACCTCGGCCATTTTCATTTTGAGCTCCTCAGAAACTTTGACGTGCAAGTCCAGAGCACGCTGCCGCTGGTCTGATGGGCCCTGGCTTTATCTTCCAGGTCAGCCACCATCTTCTTCGCTTCGGCCTTGGCCTCATCCTATTCCTTAGCAATACGGCTAACTGTAGCTGAATGCTGGCGGGCATCTCTTTCGAGATCTTCTACCTGGTCGACAAATCTTGGAACGGCCGCCAGGGTGTTGCCCGCCTCAATAAGGCACAGGCGACCATTATCACGAGGTGCATGTGCCTTAACAATTTCATTTAACTCCTTCGTCCAGCCTCGAGCGATGGATTCGGAGGCACAGCGGACAAAGGGGTCTGTAATCTCCCTGAAGTTGGCCGACACTTTCGAGCAGGTGAACCGGCATACCATGTTTGATCGCCCTGGGTACTGCTCGACCGAATAGCTGTAGAAAAAAGGACAGTCATAAAAATAAATAAATAAATAAATAAAGTACTCCGGGCATGGACAAATGTACTTGTCAAGACGGCCCTTGTCCCATCCCAGATAGGTTGGGTCGGAGGAAGGACCATGTCCTTCGCGAGCAGCAGCGAGCAGAGGCTGCTCAGAGTGGCGCTCCACAGAAGGAGTCTGCTGGCTTTCGAGCTCGGAAGGGCGAGCAGCGATGGTCACCTTCTGCTGGCCGGCTTTGGCTTTCTTGGCCGCCCTTTCGGAGTTGGAGACGGGAGTGCCGTCTCCGTGGAGGAGTCTCTTCGTCTTCAGAGTTGAGACTTTGGGCGGACTGCTTAGAGGAGCAGGCGGTTAGACCGAGCTCGATCCGCCGACCTTCCTAGGGTCTTCTTTTCCTCCTTTGGCGGCGAGGGCGATCATCTTTGCCAACGGGTCAGCCTTCTTAAATCCCCTTTTGGTCGGCATCTCCTAGACGTGTTGATCAAGCACAAGGTATGATTGGTGGAGAGCGACGGTGACGAGCTGATCTGTAAAGAGAAGATAGAACAATTAGTATCAACTTTGTGTACAGACAGATCTGTTCGCCCAAAAAAAAGACTTACCCTCAGGAACAGGGGCCTGAGCTTCGAGGTGATGAGGGTAGGTGGTGAAGTGCGCAACCCGGAGAGTGGATTCCAGGAAGAGATAACCAATGCTACGGTCTTTTTGGCGACGAAGTGCGATCAGACTTACGATGAACAAGAATTGGTCGCTGATGCTATCCTTAGCGCTTCGCCATTTCAAATTTTTGGGACCTGAAACAAAGAAAAGAAAAAATTAAAATTTGTCTTACCATTTCAAAAATAGAGAAGGGATAAGATTCACGCTTTAGTTCCCTAAACTCCGCCGGGGTTTCAATCTGCTCAGGACCACCGTAGAGGAGAGCAGAAGCATGCCAGTCACCCCATATCCAAAACCAGTCGTGCTTCCAGTCCCGCACCTTCCCCGAGATATCCTCCACCAACTTCAGGCCTGGTCGCGCCTTAAGATAATACCAGCCTACTTTCTCTCCCGTGCAGCCGGTGATCGTCATTAGGTAACAAACCTCCTCGGCGGACAGCTTGTTGGGATATCCCTCGAGGGCAAACAAAACCAACAAGGACATGAGGTTCATCCACCCTACGGGAGTCAGCTGCGTGATCGCCAGGTTTGTCCGCTCCAGGAACCTACCGACCAAAGGATGCAAGGGCAGGGTGACCCCGGCATTGAGAGTGGCGAGATTGATCACCGTGAACCCGCGAGGTGGGCGGTCAGCTCTATCATCCCTCAAGGGGGCATACATTGGTATATCGAAGGGAATCTTGTAATCCCTCTGAATCTGAGGCAGCTCCTCCTCGGTAATGGCAGACACGATGCAGCTCGCCGCGAACTCGGTCGCCTTGAGTGTTCGCTTCCCGCGAACTGGCACTTCAAAACGGTTGGAATACTCCCTTTCGTACTCATTCCAGTCCACCCGACGAGCAACGGTGACCGGGACTTGATGTTCTATTGGATCGGGCATGGGGAAACTGATGTCTTTCAAATATGCCCAGGTCAGCTCGTCGGAGTTCACAGGCTGGAGCACCTCGGCCTCCTCGTCCTCGTCTTCGTGGAGGTCGAAACTTGTTTCCTCCACAACCTGGCGAGCAGGATTTGCTCACACTTCCCTCTCCCCAGATGGGCGAGCTCCCGAGTTTATGGAGCGAGCAACTGAGGCCACGTCGGGGTCTGACTCCAGGTTCACAAAGTTAGGGTTCTCCTCGACGGGTTATTTCTCAGGGTTGTAAGGATAGAATGAGCCGGTCTCGGAGTGTGAGGACATCGAGATTTAGGAATTTTTAGAGTTATGGTGATGGCGGTTTCCGGCGAAGACAAAGGCGGCGGTTCAAAACCCCCAGTGGCAGAATTTAAGGCTTTACAAGATTTTACACACACACGATGACAGAAAGAATGAAGAAGAAGATAATGAAAGAAAACTACCTTGAAACGTATCAAAGGTCGCCGGAGACGGAGGAGCAATCGCCAGAAATTTGAAATTGGGAGAGGAGGAGTTTTCGCACTGAGTGAACAGTAGAAATGAATAAAATTGGAATTTTTTTCCTTAAATAGTGCCTGGAAAAATGGGGTCCCGGGCGAGCAAGTCCAAGAGTCGAGGGACTAAAATGCAAATACCTCGCGCGTGCAAGTTCAGCCCGACAAAATGGGAGACGTGTCGCTTCGGGATCATGTGCGCGTGGGTGGAAGCAATCATTCCGCCACGTCACACCTCAAGCCATTCCCAGGCCTTGGGAATCCAACCGTCACCGGCCCAATTCAGCTCGGCCATTGTTGTCCGCAAGTGAGAAGTTGTTTGCACAATGATACATCAGCTCGCCTCAGTGTCATCGAATATTTGCCAACCCATGAGTTGATCGCTTTACACCGTCACAATCTAATGGTTGGCAAGGGGACAATTGTTGATAGGCGAGCTAAATTGTCATTTGGGCGACCAGGATTAACACCAAATACCTGCGGATTAAGATGAAATTAAATCAAGATCAAGATTTGACAAAGTATCTGGCGAGCAGATCCTGCATGCCGAGCAAATATTAAACAGGCGAACAGAATCAGCACAAAGATCATATGGATTCATGCAAGGATCAGACGAACTCAGTCAGCTCCCAGTCGACCAAATCTAACAACGAAACCAAAATTACAATTCAGCAAGACTAAAGACACCTCGAGGACAAATCCAATAGGACGAGCAGCTCTTGACTGCGAGCAAGTCCAGCGTAGAAGGATAAAATTTAGTTTAGATAAGGTCAAACTAGTCAAAGCCCAAGTGTCACACATGCAGGCTTGGTAGACCAAAGGTCATAACACCTCCTGCTAGGCAAATGTTTATAAATACTTAGATTTTTTCAGCTAATAAAATAAGCACAAATTAATATACACGTCCAAACTTCGTCTACGTATCTAAAGCAGCTCGTTTATCTTACGTTCAAATTAACCAAGTAAGCTTATATACGCTATAATCCAACCTAAACCTAAATTTTCGTATTCACTAATTACGTTAGTGATCAATCACACATAATTGTTTGGTGATCAATTAACCGTTAAAAACAGTCACTAATCTTCGCGATTAGAAACGATCATCAACAATGTAATCTTGAGATCCTTTCTATATGATGTAACCGCCTTTGTTATTGAATGAAGTTCCTTTATTTCTGTCGATTGTATTTTACTTTAGTTGCTCACTTATAGCTTTTCACAAGTTACTTGCCTTTTAATTGGGTTTCAGGTTCTTTCGAACTTATACCTTTTATATTTTATCTTGGGCATGGTCGTTGGTCATAATTAATTTATGGATGAATATAACACATATAGCTGCTCTTCTACTAGAGACTTAATGTGTTCAATTTGGGCATTTGTTTTGGAGCGGGCAACCGCATATTTCATCATCACCATCAAGAAGATCACATTTTTTTAGACATAACTTTATCTACGAGATTTAAATTTTTCAAAAATAAACAACACATAATAATTCTTATCTTACAAACAAACCAAAATCCTCTTGATTATATTCACTAAGTTCTAAAAATCGAAAAATTAGACAATGTTATCCTAGAGAAATAAAATAAAATGGGAATTAAACACACAATTCCTATGATCAATATTCAGCAATCAAAATAAACATGGTCTTTAATTTATTTTGTCCCCATTATTTTCACATATTCAATGACCTCATCGGAAGAATATGAATTTATATATAATATAAATCATAATGGACTAGGATTTGCATTCCTATTATTACAATATCTGCTTGGGTTGATTATTGCAATAATAGAACTGGTAGGTTTCAAACCAATTTCAAAAATTGCAATTCCTAGTTGATTTGGTCTTGTTAAATCGGATGGCCCTTGACTTCGTTTCCTTGCTTGGACTGGTGAAACAAAGTCAAGTTGATTTACAACCATCAAGCAGTGACACTTCGTGTCCCTATAAAAGTCTCATTAGATATAGATCCGAGCAAATGACTTGAGTTTTAAATACTCATTGGAACGAAATTTACAGTTTACTTTTAACTTTGAAGGAAGGCATAGTTCAATTTAATGAAAATTATATTTTAGTGAGGAGTATTTTAAAGGTGGGGTATTAATTGTTTAATCGAGATCTAACATGATAACTACATCATATTTGAGCAATTATTAAGCACCGACTACCCAAACATGACATGCACGAACTAACATATATAGGGTGTTGTCTACCCAAACATTTAATATGGTTCAACAAGTATTGGACACCGTCTACCCAAACATATATTACGGTCTGACAAAAATTGGGTGCCGTCTACCCAAACGATTTATGCGGGCTATAACTAACAATGTAAATTTTGATTCACATAAGCAGTTATACAAGTGGGGAACAGTTAATCAAGTTCTCATGCCTTATTACAAAATATAAATTTGCATGCATAAAACATTCATTAAAATTTAGCACATAAATTGAATAAACATGCAAAATATTTAATATTTATAAATAACATGTAAATCAAATAAACGTGTAAAGCAATTAGTTATCCGTAGGTAAAATATTGATAAAATTAAAAATATCAACAACTTTCAAGCTTTTGATTAATTTCTAAATTATTTTGCCCAAAATATTATTTTAACAAATTTTCAGAGATTTGATCCAATCATGCATTGTCCTTATCACGTTTTCAGAATTTTGGTTCAATCAAACATTCTCTTTTATTCAAAATTATATCATTTGGTCTAACCAAACAAACCCAATATTTTTTTTCAAAATTTTGTCAAACCAAATAAGGCATTAATACATTTTCTAGAATTTTAAAATGACTCAGGTACTAAATTACAATTTTCTCTAGAAAATCTAGAATTGTACAAAGACCCAGAGGGCCCAAATGTAATTTCCACAAAGTTTAGAAATTGCAAAAAGGGCCCAACGATTGAATTGCAATTTCTAAAAACTTTTAAATTACATATTGACCCCTATAGAGAATCAAAAGCTCAAAGCTAGTACTTGTCATTCACGCAAAATTAAGGCGCAAGAGCAGGGATTCCAAATCTCATCTTGTATCTTGGCCGCTCCCGGTATCAAATCCGCTGTCACCAACCGTCAACCGCCATCGACCGCAGCTATTACAAGCACTCACCCACAACTTGGCAATGTTGTCGGCTCTTCAAGAACAATAGTATACACGGTTACCAATCGGAGAAATTCACAGCGATCTACTTCAGATCGCGATGAAGATGGCAATCAATCACCCATCACCGCCTATTTTCTCGCGTGGAGGTCCGCGGCTCCGGGCCCAAGGCCTGGCACCCCAATCGGTGAAGGGATTTCTCTGCCCCTGTATAAAATGCACCAACCCTTCGCCGCTAGAGGTGCGGTCGCTATTCGTTGCCGAAGAAGAATTGCTCGTCTATCGAACACCTCCCTCCAGTGGTAATGATGCGTGAGCACATCGCTCGGCCAACGAGCTCAATTCCGGCCATGGTTGAAACAAGAAGTATAGATACAACGTATTCTGAAAAATAAAACAAAACAGACCTTTTTTTAATATTATTAAAATCTAATTTTAATCATTCATCTTTTAAACATGGAGGTGTGTAGTCTGAAAGTGAAAGCATCAAATAACAAAAATATAAATAAATCCCATTGTTTACGTAAAATATTGAATCGGATTTAATAATTGGGCAAAATTAAATTGAAACCTGCGTAATATTTTATATACGAATAATACAAAAATACGTATACAACCATTAAATCAAAGTCTGAGCCCTAATGTTACTGTTACGTGTTTTGTAGACAGAATCCTCAACTACGGTATTCACGTAATTCTAATTTCTCATTTACAAATCCGCACAAATTTGTCATCATTGAATCCCGAGATGAATTTACTCGAAAAGATCTAACTAGGAATTTTATGGAGAAAAAAAAAAGTCATGATAATTGATTCCCGGTCTCGTATATATAGGAAAATTCTAGCTTAAAATTTAAGTTATTTTCATTAGGAATTAAAATCTCTAGTCTTGCAAATCAAGTTTTATATATTTGATTTCCTTATATATAAAATTCTACAATGACATTCCTGTTGTTACTCGAAATATGTATCAAAATACGGTTTAATGTGGCTTTGATAGAGTAACTAACTTTAATGATTTGTTGGTATACTGATATTAAAGGCTTGAGGCCTTCCGTATTAAATGATAACTGAAAACAGTAAATGCAAAGAGAATTGCCAAGTCTTTTGTGTGGACTTGGGCTTGAAGTGGTAGGTGTGTATTTATTGTTAAAGAGCATGTATTTATAGCCCAAGGACATGCCCTTGGGCTGACCTAACTTAGTCCGGACATCATTAAATGCTCGGGCTGGCCTTAGTTCCAATGAATGGGCCGAAACCCCTCGAGTTAGTGGCCTCACCCAATAAGGGTCGGCCACGTGGAAAGTTGTTCGTAATTCCTCCTACGATCGTGAGATTTCCTTCCATAAGTATGGCCTGTTCCTCTAAGGTAGGCGCCGATTCACTATTCCTCATACTTGAAGAGGAATGATTGTCTGATGGCGTCTGGATTTGGCTCTTCTTAAGATAAGACCAAATACGTGTCCTCCCTTGTCGGCCTTATGGCCGAGGCAAGCTATCTTTCGCCCTAGCACCGCATCGGCTCCTTCCTTTCCTTTACTCAAGTTGGGCTTTGACGGCCAGGCCTTTCTCCCTTGCGTGAGCTTGGTCGAGGCCGACTTTCCCTTGCCGACAACGGCCTTTATGACGAGACAATACATTTCTCCTCCTTGCCTTCACCTCGGCAATGACGAGACCGAGGCGCCTAATGCCTATATCCTCTAAGGGTCTAGCTCTGGGTGCCTAGGCGGGGATGGTGCGTATGGGTCTCAAAATGTTCTTGCCACATCCCCCTCGGCCGCCCGACAAAAGTTTAGTGTCTCTCTTTGAGCCTGGTGTCGTCCCGTAGGGATTATTTGGCACACAACAATTGCCCCTCGACTTGTTCCGAGGTCTCCTTTGGGACGAGTCGAAACCAGTGTGCTTCGAGGTGAGTTGAAAAGATAGGTACGCATCTCTGTCGCGGGAAACCAAAAGTCGTACGAGATTCAATGGGCGTGTTCCTGGGGAAGGGGAGTTTCATCTGCCCCAGGCGTGCCGCCCTACTCATAGGCAATGATTATGCCTTTCTCGGGAACGCGCAAGTTGGGGCCGCACGCACTCTTCTGAAAGGTTGCGACTGGTGCTGACGCGCCCACATGTTGTGGATGCGTTTACTACTAGGTCCCTGGGTTTTGGCCATTTCACACCTCGAAACCCGTGGCTGAGAGCGACTAATTGCGCAAAGGTCCTCCCGTTCTCTTGTAAAAATGGGAGATGCTCTTCATTTTTGAAAATCTTGCTTCCCGCTTAGAAATCTTTCCATATCCCAACATTTTTCTTGCGCGATTTTTTCGGCGACTCTGCTTGTGCGCTCACCGGACTCCTCTTTGGTAAGTTTCGAGACGTATCTCTTCTTTCTATTTTCTTTTATCATTGACATGGATCAAGTGCCTTCTTCTTTCGGCGCCGGACACGGAGTTGACGAGCTCCGGCGGCATTTGCAATGGGGAATTGGTGGGAGGTATCCTTTTTCCCTATGTGATGACGACGGATTGGATGTAGTCTTTGGTGGTGCACCTACTTCAACCGGCTCATCGCCGCCTGCCCCTAGAGGAGGACGGCCCTCTTTCGGTGTCTCCTCCAGCCGTGATGGTAGAGCCAACGAACCCTCCTGTCGGGATCTTCCTGCTGAGGTCGGCCGCATCTTTCAGGACCTTGAGGCCCGCGATCGAACCGAGAGGGAGGTGGCCGAGACTGCGGCGAAGCAGGAGGAGGAAATGGCTTTATGGAGGCGGTGTGCCCAGGAGATCGAGACGGGTTATATGCTGTGGGTGGCCTTTATAGATAGGAGGTCAGGGCCAGGGCTGGATTTTATATACGACTACTACACGACCTCGTATCGCTATGATCGGCCGCCTCGCGAGACGTTCAAGTTTTTGACCCCTTCCAAGATGAGGTTCTATTGGAACGGGATACGAAGTACGGTCACCGAGAGGAACCTCAAGGACTGGCGAAGGACTTTCCAAGTTCCCATTGATGTTAACTTCTATGTCCCAGACAAAGACGAGAGGGTCGACCAGCCTCCGCTGGGTATGGTCGCCGTTTCGTATGATATTATGGACGCGGGTCTTCTATTCCCACTCCATCCGGCAGTTACCAATCTTCTGATCGCCTGGGGCTTGGCCCCGCTCCAGTGCAATGTCAACTCTTGGCACTCCCTGATCGGCACGTATGTTCTCTTCGGCCTCCACCATTTATATCGCATGCCGACGGCCAGAGAGATGAAATACCTCTATAGCCTGGCAAAAGAACCCCGAAAGAACGGGATCGTCCATGTCAAGCACCATCATGAGAAGCTCGTCTTTGACTTGCCGTCTAAGGTGCACATCAAAGATGAGCACTGGTTCTGGGTATCTGGAAGGTGGAAATCCAGCCAGGGTGTCGTGGATGTCGACATCCCCAGCAAGTTTGCATACAAACAATACAGTAAGTCCTTGTGATTGGCCTTGCTTGTCTTGTACTGATCTAATGTATTATTTGCCTGCAGGTTACTTGGTGCCTAGGCGGGAGGAGCTGCCGTTTGATTTTTGCCTCGTCCTTGCCAAAGTCGATCTCGTGGATCACCGGGAGAGGCATTATCGATCCTTTCTCACCGAGAAGAAAAGATTAGAGTCTCTGCTCTTTTGCTAACCCCGGCACCTCTAGTAACCTTCTCGTAAGTGTATCATTATTCTTGTGTGATCCTACCTTCTGATTTTTATTCTAACATGCTCGTTTCAGCCTTCAGACGACTATCCCATCTACCCCGCCTACCCACCCGAGCTCATCATAGAGATGTCGGACCCCCTAGCTCGGAAGAAGGCCCTCGTTGGGAAGAAAAAAAAGGGATCGAAGAGTTAATTGTTGATTCCCGCCCCTCCTACAGGGCCTGTAGAGGTTCCCACTGCCATCGCCATGCCGGTGGTGACGGTCGCTTCTTCTGTCGAGGATCAGACTCTTCTCAGCACTCCAACCAAACGGGTGCGAGGCCCTGTTGAGATGGAGTCTGTCGGGGAAAAAACATCTCCTCCTCCGAAGAAGTCTTGCCTCGGCGAGGGGGTTGCAGGAGTTGGAGCTGGAAGCCCACAGTGGCAGTCTGGGGTGATATCGGATCGCTCCTTCTTGGGACGAGATCACAATCGGGTTGCCAGGTTTGTTTTTGAAGTACTGAACTTTTTCGCCTTATGGTAGAAACCTCCGAATACTAAGTGTTTCCTTGTTCTTCCAGTAGCATGGAGATGACCCCCAGCCATCGGCACAAGTTCTGGATGTTGTTAGGTCGAAATTTGTTGAGAGCTTCGAGTCACTCCCCTCTTGCGTTCGCCGGACGATGCAGGATGTGCCCCGGGTGTGGGATATTGAGTTGGAGTCTGTCATCGTGCACAATTCTGGGAACTCCAACTTGTACCTCGCTCAAGCCTACCAGCTGAAAGCCGCTTTGGTGATGAGCTAGGCTCTTACCCAGAGAGAGCATGATGCCAAACACACCTTCCTCGATGCCGAGGAAAAGAGAAAAACCCTTGTGGCGCTGAAAGCCCGGGTCGCTTCCCTTGAAGCCGAAGCGGAGACAGGTAAAAAGGCAACTGCTGAGGTGGCCGTTCTCTCTGCCAAGTTACAGTTACACGACGGGAAGACTTCTCTCCTCGAGGAGAAGTTGGGCTGGGAGGCAGAGTCCGCAGCCAAGCTGGCCAAGGAGAAAATGGTGGCCGAGAGAAAGAGGCTGGAGGCCGAGGAGAGGGCCCTTGCCGCAGAAGTTGAGTCCCAAAAGGTCGGCGGTCCAAGTTCGGAATGAGTTTGCCTCGGCAAAAGTGATGGTGGAGGAGTTCAAAAGGAAAATGTCCCTCTCTCCAGAGGAGTACGATGCCTTGAGCGATCTGGCCCAGACCACCAACTATCCATACTCTCTGGCCATCTCGGACTCGCTTCAGGTGTTGTATAAAGTTGGGCGTCCCCTCGACGAGTTGGCCCAGTTCTTCTGCGAGTATGTCCTTTCCCATCCTCTTCACGGGGATATCTATGTTGGCTGCCTCGATCTAAAGAGGGAGATGGGGATTGACCTGAGCTGGTGACCGGATCGATCTCGACTCTTGATGCCGGGAGAGGGTCCTCCTAAATCTCCCGAAGATGGGGATGAAGAAAAAGACCAACCCACCCCTACCGATGGAGGAGCCACTATTGATGCTCCTGCAGCTGTCGAACACGAGATCCCCCAACCGGCTATGAATATTGGAGAGGCAAACCCAGTTGTTGACAAAATCATCCCTCCTTCTGCCGAGTAGGATATAATTTATTTATTTTTATGCTGTAATTTCCCGAAGTTGTTGCCCCCGGAGGCTATTTTATGTAATATTTTACCGTATGTACTCTTTTGCCTTTATCAATGAACATTTTTTTATCTTTCGACTCCTGCACGCTCTTAGCTTTCCAACATTATTTTCTTGCTTTGTCTCGGCCTATTGTCGAGGTGGAGTGTATTCTATTTGCATTCGTACTTTGAGTTGAGGCCCCAAGTGCGAGTCTTAGGTATTCTTACTTCGAGACGTGTCTCTAGGTATGAATCTTCAACTATACCGCCTTAAAAGGCTTGCATGTTGGCACTCGCCTGAAGTTTTTAACTTGTAGGGAGTCTTTTGGCCCTTTGAGATCTCATCTCGTCCGGGGACTTTTGTGCCACTCGAGGCCTGGCCTCAGAATTGGTCTTAGTGCTCTAGGGAGGCTTGGCCTCTTAAAGAGTCTAGGTGTAACATGACTGCCTGAAAAGGTCTCGCTGTTACGTGCTCACCTTGAATTTAAGGGATTCTTCGGGAGGCTTTTGCTCGATGAGACTTTTTGCCCCTTTGAGATCTTGTCTCGTCCAGGGACTTTTATGCAATCCCGACGTATGTCGGCGTGATTGGTCTTGTGCTCTAGGGAGGCTTGGCCCCTTAAAGAGTCTAGGTGCCTAGGTCGAGATCTTGTTCAGCCTAGGGCTTTTGCCCTATGAGGCGGATTCCTCAACGAGAGACTTTTACTCGCTGAGAGACAGAGCTCGTCATGAGTGGGTGCTCATCGAGAGGCTTTGATTTTGCTCTGGCCTTAGGTGAAAACTTGGCCACGGTGTTGTGCCCTTCTTAGGGCCTCGGGAAGTTGGTCGAGATGAACAAAAGAACTTTGACTTTATATCATTCACAAAAGTGGGGGTTACATTTATTTATTGGTAGTATTTCTTGAGATTGGTGGCGTTCCAAGGGTATTGGTCTGGGACCCCATCTAAGCGTTCCAGCTCGTAAGCCCTGTTTGCTAGTTACTTCGCTATTCGGAGAGGTCCCTCCCAATTTGGGCCGAGAGGAATCTTCGAGTTGGGCTGAATCTTCTTTAAGACAAGTTCGCCGATGGCGAATTGTCTTGCTTTAGCCTTTGTGTTGAAGAGTTTTTCCGATCTTCTCTTGTAGATCTCGTTTCTTGCAGCGGATGCGAGTCTTCGTTCTTCTAAAACGTCCAATTCGGCTCTTCTGGCCTCATCATTTTCTCTTGAGATGACTTGCGACTACCAATGGCTTAGGACTACAATCTCGGATGGAATGACGGCCTCGGTCCCGAAAGCTAGAGCGAAAGGTGTTTCGCCCATTGCGTTCCTCGATGTCGTCCTATAGGACCACAAGACCTCGGGAAGGGTTGAGGCCCATTTGTCCTTGGCCTCCTCTAGCTTAGCTTTGAGGGTGTGTTTGAGGATTTTGTTGACTGGTTCGACCTGCCCATTCGACTGGGGATGATATGGGGTGGAGAATCTTCTTTTGATGTTCCATTTTTTGCAGAACTCCATTACCTCCAACCTGTCGAATTGTTTTCCGTTATCCGAAATAATGGTTTAAGGGAGACCAAATTGGCATATGATATTTTACCACATGAACTTGATAATTTAGGCCTGGTCGATGTTGTTTAGAGCCTCCGCCTCGGCCCATTTGGTGAAATAATCCACCACAACGATGGCGTACCTCATCCCTCCCGGCACGGTGGGCATTGGGCCGATGAGGTATATGCCCCACTGCGCGAAAGGCCACGGGCTGAACATTGAGGTTAAGGTTTCTGGGGCTACCTTGATGTTTGGAGTTGTCGTCTGGCATCGGTGGCATGTTTTGGCATAAGCAATCGCGTCCCGGCGTAAGCTAATCCAAAAGTATCCTTGCCTCAAAGTTTTATTATAGAATGACTGCCCCCCGACGTGATTCCCACAGACTCCGGTGTGAATCATGTCGAAGATAAGTCTACCCTGCTCCGGAGTGATGCATTTGAGGAGAGGTAAAGTGAAACTCCTTTTCTACAGGTGACCATTGATGATTGTGTACCTCGCCGCCCTCTGCTCTAGTTTTCGAGATTGGATTCGGTCCTCCGGAAGAGTGCCGTTCTTTAGATAAGCATAGATCGGGGTCATCCAATTTGGTGTCTCGTCCTCTACCGGCGCCACCAGATGTTGGTTGATGGATGGAGCCTGGAGTTTGGTCACGTTAATATTGGAAATGTCGGTTTCCCCCTCCAAGGTGGCTAGCTTGGACAACGCGTCGGCTTGTGAGTTTTTTTCTCTCGGAATCTGCTCAATGTAGTCCTCGTGGAACTTTTTGCACAGCTCGATGGCGTGCTCATGGTATTTGATCATTTGCTCCCCCCGCGCCTCGTACTCTCCCGTCAGTTGGTTCACTACTAAAAGCGAATCTATGAAGATGTTCAACCTCCGGACTCCAATGGCAATGGCGAGGTCGAGGCCTCCGATGAGAGATTTATACTCCGCCTCGTTGTTCATGGCGAGGAAAATAAATCTGACGGCGTTGGTAAAACATTGCCCGCCTGGCCCTGCCAATATAATCCCGGCCCCGACACACGTGCTTGTTGAGGAACCATCTACATAAAGCTTCCAGACGGGTTAATTTATCTTGGAAGAGTGTGGGGGGTACGTGAGTTCGACCATGAAGTCGGCGAGTGCCTGCATCTTGATTTCAGTACGAGGTGCATAGGCGACCCCGTATTGAGCCACTTCTAAGGACCACTTGATTAAGCGTCCGCTCGTATTGGGTCGGTGTGGAATTTTCCAAAGCGGCAAAGTCGTCAGGACCTCGACTTGGTGGTCGAAGAAGTATGGTCTTAGTTTCCTGACGCTCATGACCAAAACGTATGCAATTTTCTCCAAGGGTGAGTACCTGACCTCGGGCTCATGCATGACTTGACTAACGTAGTATATGGGCAGGTAATCCTGCCTCTCGGCTCTTACCAACACGGCGCTCAGAGCGCTATCGGATGTGGCCAAGTATAGGAATAATTTCTCGCCTTGGACTGGTTTGGCCAGGATCTTCGGTTTAGCCATATATTCTTTCAATTTGACGAATGCTAGTTGGCTCTCACTATTCCACGAGCATTTTTTGTCCTTGATGGTGGAAAAGAAAGGCTTACTTTTGTCACCTAGTCTCAAAATGAACCTATTCAGCGCGGCCAGTCGTCCAGTCAGTACCTGGACTTGGCGTATCATTCTTGGCTCTATCATTGATTGCCTTGATTTTGGACGGGTTCGCCTCGATGCCCCTCTGACTTACGATGTGGCCGAGGAGTTTCCCCTTGCCGATGTAGAGATGGTATTTCTTTGGGTTGAGCTTCATATTATAAGCTCGTAAAATGGAGAATGCCTCGGCGAGGTCGCAAGGATGATCTTCCTTTTTTATGCTCTTGACTACGATGTCGTCTATGTAGACTTCCATCGTCTTCCCAATCTGATCGGCGAACATGGTGTTGACCAGCCTCTGGTACGTCGCTCTGGCATTCTTTAAGCCAAAAGACATCCTCGTCCAAGAGTACATGTTCTTCTCGGTGTGGAAAGACGTACGTTTGATGTCTTCAACGGCCATGGGGATTTGATGATAGCCTGTGAAAGCGTCCATAAATGACATCATCTCGTGTCCCACTGCGCTATCTACTAGATTGTCGATGTGCGGCATTGGGAAATGATCTTTGGGGCGGGCTGAGTTAAGGTCCGTAAAGTCGATGCAGAGCCTCCAGGCACCGTTTACTTTCTTGACGAGGACGGGGTTCGAGACCCATGGTGGTTCATCTTGAGCTGATTTGATTAATTTATTTTTAAGGAGTTTTTTAACTTCGATGCCCAGAGCCTTGTATTTCTCGGGGCCGAACTTTCTTCTCTTCTGGGCGACGGGCTTTTTCTTGGAGTCGATCTTCAAATGGTGACAGGCATATTTTGGGTCGATGTCGACCATATCCCGGTGGTCCCAGGCGAAGACGTCGCTACTTATTTTTAGGAATTCCAGGATCTCACTTTTTAGATCTGCTGGGATGCTGGTCCCTATTTATACTTTGGGGTCGGGCCGAAATTGGTCCATGACGATTTTATCCAACTCTTCCCCGGGAGTGGTTTCTTTTGGATCTGGGTATTCACCACGTGGGTCGAATTCGATCATTATAGGTTCGAAACCGATCCATGCTCTATGGGGTCGTCAAGAACTTGGATATGACTACCGTCTATTTCCATTGATATCTCGGCCTCGGCATCTTGAGCTGGTAGAGAGTCGAGGCCCGAGATTACATTTACATCTAGGCTAGATGCGAAATTAAAAAGGAGACACGAGTAGTTCAAACATTTTCTAGCCATTTTTGGTCCCCTTTTACCGTGCCAACTAAGCCCTCCGTAGTGGGGAACTTGATACAGTAAGAGTAGGACGAGGCAACCACTTCAAAGGTTTCAAGGAAAGGACGACCTAGAAAGCCATTATAGATGTTTGGTTGATCAACTATTACAAATCTAACTGTCTAGTTATCTTCGTCTCTTCCTTCTCGTGGCAGACGAGCTCCACGGATAGCTTGATTCTTCCATAGGCTTGGACGGCGGTGTCTCCAATGGAGTACGATGTCGAAAGGCTTGATGTATGCGGCGAAACTCCCCATTTTATCGAGGGCCGACTTGGAGATGATGTTGCAGAAGAAACCATTTTCTGCCAAAAGACGACCGATGGTGATTCCGAGGATCTTGGTGGAGATGACGAGGGCGTCATTCTTTGGGCATATAGCCCCTTTCCGATCAACGTTAGTGAATGTGATCACGGAAGTCCTGGAAATGGTTGGCTCGGGTGGGGAGATAGCATGGACATTCTCGAATGCCCTGACCTCGGCCTTCCTCTTGCGATTCGATATTGTCGAGACCGGGATGAGGCCTCCAAGGGTTCCCCCCCTGGAGCATGTTCACGCGTCCCCCCTGAGGAGGTGGGGGGACATCGTCTTCTTCATCGTCTTCAACTTCGTCTTCAACGAAAGCGATGGGTGGGGCATGCCTCTGTTGACACAGCTATCCCCTATTTGGTTCGGGGTTGTGGGGGGTTAGGTTTGCCGGTTTTTTGATGAACTCGTTGAGTTTTCCATCTTCGAAGAGCTTCCACAGTTGTCGGAGGAGGTCCCGGCACTCACTTATGTTATGCCCCACGCCGTCGTGGTATGCACACCATTTTTCCCCGTCGACTCATCCCTTAGGGTTGAGGGCCCTCGACTTTTTCAGCAGGTCATCGTGCTGAATTGTGTTGAAAATGTATACCGGGGACTGGGCCAGGACTTGGAGCAGTTGCTCGACCGTCTCGTTGGCCCACTTTTTGAATGAGCCCGGCGCTCTGTCACCCGTCTATCGTGGCGCAGACGGGTTCCTCCTGTGTTGGGGGGAGGCCTTGGGCTTTTCCCCTATTTCAGCTTTTGGAGCTGAGGCTGCGACTTCGGCCTTTGGAGGCCCCATTCTTTGCGCCAGAAGCTTTTGGCGTGTAATCATCTCCCCGGCCTTTCCTTTGAACTCGGTGTAAGTCACGGGAAGGTGTTTGGAGAGGTATCTGAATATTGGGGAGAGGGCGGCGAAACCGTTGAGAGTAGTGTGGAGAGCGATCTCGTCGCTGACTGGTTCGCCGGTAAGGATTATCTCGTCGATGCGGTCGACATATGCCTCTTCATACTCGTTATTCGCCTATTTGATACTCATTAACCTATGTCAGCCTTCGGGCCTGGAGATCTTGGCTGCAAAGAAGGTTAAGAATTTATCGCTTAGGTCAGCGAAACTCGTGATCGAGTGGTAGGGCAAGTTGACATACCACTTGTTCGCTAACTCCCCCAGAGTGAGGGGGAATAGGTGACACTTCGTGTCGTCAGTTGCACCTCGGCCGGTTATGTAAATCCAGTATTTGCTCAGATGCATTTCCAGATCAGTCCTTCCCTCGTATAGAGGGGTTTGAGGGGGAGTCACCTTTGTTTGGATGTAGGCCTCTTCAATCTCCAGGGACAAGGGTTCGTTGCCGAGATTGGTGCGTTTTGACGGGGAGTCCTTGGCCTCCATTTTGCTTTCAATTTCGTTGAGTCGCTGCTGGAGAGCTGCAATCAAGGCACTCTGACTGCCCTCGGCTCGGAGGGTGACCTCGGAGCCCAAACACTCATGCACTAAGATGCGGCGCTCGAGGTTTATGACGGGAGAGCTTTGAGCTCCCTCGAGTTGTCTTTTGACGAGAAGGCGACATCCTGTCGGTGCCCCGGTTGGCGTGTTTTCGAATGAGTTGGGGTATCTTGAGGATCTAGTATAGGACTCCATCTCCGTCCTTGGGACCGATTGGGCCCATGACTCGCTGCCGAGTCAGCTAAAAATGGATCGTGTGTCCGACCCCCCAGAACTCATTGGTGGGGATGTTTCCCGGCCCCCCGAGAGATCAACGAAGGTTTCTCCCGGGGGTCAAGTGAATTGTCAGGGATTTTTCCTCTTTTTGGATAAGGGAGTGGTGGCCTATATGCTGAGGTCCTTCCTCATTTCCCTGGCTTTTCTTTGGAATTGCTCGATGACATTCTCCACTTGCTCAGGAATGTGCAAATCGGCGGCGATGATAAGGATGTCCCTAGTCTGCTGGGCGGGAGTGGTTGCGACCCCGGTAGATGCTGCTTCAGGGGTTAGGCTGGAGGTAACCTAACCGGCGTTCTATTGAGTCATCTTTCCAGATTTTTGGGAATCTTCAAAGTTTTAGATTTGGAAAGTGGTTTTAACGAAGAATAGTGAGTGTTCTTCGAGTAGTTTTCTTGGATATGGAGGATTGACGAAGATCACCCTTCTTCTAGCGCCAATTGTTATTACTCCAAATATGTATCCAAATACGGTTTAATGTGGCTTTGATAGAGTAACAAACTTTAATGATTTGTTGGTATACTGATATTAAAGGCTTGAGGCCTTCTGTATTAAATGATAACTGAAAACAGTAAATGCAAGGGGAATTGTCAAGTCTCTTGTGTGGACTTGGGCTTGAAGTGGTAGGTGTGTATTTATTGCTAAAGAGCATGTATTTATTGCTAAAGAGCATGTATTTATAGCCCAAGGACATTCCCTTGGGGTGACCTAACTTGGTCCGGGCAGCCCAGCATTAAATGCTCGGGCTGGCCCTAGTTCCAATGAATGGGCTGAAACCCCTCGAGTTGGTGGCCTGGCCCAATAAGGGCCGGCCACATGGAAAGTTGTTCGTACTTCCTCTTACGATCGTGAGATTTCCTTCCATAAGTATGGCCTGTTCCTCTAGGGTAGGCGCCGATTCACTGTTCCTCGTACTTGAAGAGGAATGATTGTCTAATAGCATCTGGATTTGGCTCTTCTTAAGATAAGACCAAATACGTGTCCTCCCTTGCCGGCCTTATGGCCGAGGCAAGCCATCTTTCGCCCTAGAACCGCATCGGCTCCTTTCTTTCCTTTACTCAAGGTGGCTTTGACGGCCGGGCCTTTGTCCCTTGCGTGAGCTTGGTCGAGGCCGACTTTTCTTTGCCGATAATGGCCTTTATGACGAGACGATACATTTCTCCTCCCTACCTTCACCTCGGCAATGACGAGGCCGAGGCGCCAAATGCCTATATCCTCCAAGGGTCGAGCTCTGAGTGACGAGGTGGGGATAGTGTGTATGGGTCTCAAAATATTCTTGCCTTATCTCCTTCGGCCGCCCGGCCAAAGTTTAGTGTCTGTCTTTGAGCCCGGTGTCATCCCGTAGGGATTATTTGGCACACAACAATTGCCCCTCGACTTGTTCCGAGGTCTCCTTTGGGACGAGTCAAAACAGTTTTCTTCGAGGTGAGTTGAAAAGATGGGTACGCATCTCTGTCTCGGGAAATAAAAAGTCGTACGAGATTCAATGGGTGTATTCCTGGGGAAGGGGAGTTTCGTCTGCCCCAGGTGTGCATCCCTACTCATAGGCAATGATTATGCCTTTCTCGGGAACACGCAAGTTGGGGCCGCATGCACTCTTCTGAAAGGTCGCGACTGGAGCTGACGCGCCCACATATTGTGGACGCGTTTACTTCTAGGTCCCTAGCCATTTTGCGCCTCGAAACCCGCGGCTGAGAGCGACTAATTGCACAAAGGTCCCCCCGTTCTCTTATAAAAAAGGGCGATGCTCTTCATTTTCGAAAATCTTGCTTCCCGCTTTTAAATCTTTCCATATCCGTATGTTTTTCTTGCACGATTTTTCAGGTGACTCCGCTCGTGCGCTCACCAAACTCCTCTTTGATAAGTTTTGAGACGTATCTGGGTCATCTGGTACCTGGTATAACTACTCTGAAGAATCAGAGTTTGACCAAGGAAGCTGATTATTACCGTTGGTGCATTTAATGAAGTCAACATTGATCGGATTGGAAAGTCTATGGAGGATCAATCCAAAGGATCTCACCAACCCAATCAATCAATTAGGGAATTGATTGATTGAAGCTTCCAAAAATAGAGATCTGATTAGATTAGCTCTCCAATGGCTAAACCCTAATCACCTTTATAAATACAAGAGTGCTGGTATGAAGAAAGGCTCTAGTTACGCGCACGAAGAAATACTCTCAAGCTTTACATCATACTCAAACATTAAGCACTCTTAGGCTCTTATTATTCATATACTCATTAAGGAGTTTGTAGTTGGATTTAACATACTTAACCTGTTCATATCTAAAGATAAGGTTGTAGTATAGAGGAGCTTTAGATCGACTAGATCTAAAGATTGTTACAAGGAGCTGGTACTTGTGAAATTCCAGTGTTAGTAAGTTGGTTGGTTGGTAGTAAGGCCCCTTTGATAAGGGAGAGTGGGCGTAGGATTTTAACATCCGAACAACTATATATCATGTGTTGTTTATTGCTTTTCTTTACATTCTGCATCCCTCTTTTGATCTCCAAAAAAGGTTTATTTAAGTCAAGCTTCCGCATTTGCTTTAATCTGACTAGTGGGACCAACAAGTGGTATCAGAGCAGTGTTTCCTAGACCACTGCTTTGAGGAGCTTTTGGTGGTCACCAGGCAGATCCACTGCTTTATATATTTTCTTGCATAAAATCCTTTTGTCTTTATCAAAATGTCTTCTAAATCTACATATAAGAGTCGTAAACTGCCAGAATTTTCATTTGATGACTATAGCCACTGGAGTTTCATGATGAGCAATCATCTTGGAGCTATTCATCACCGCATGCTTGATGTGGTTGAAAGTGGTCCAATCCAACTTTACTGGACTCCTATTGATGATGGTAGATCTGAAGCCAGAGAAGAGTCCAGCAGAGCTGCAGATGAAAGGATTACATAAAAGAGAACACCTACTGAAGGTAGAGTACTTAGGCAGAGAATCCTCAAGAAACGGGATGAGTTGAACAATAATGAAAGGAAGCTCTATAATCTGTACCAAGCTGCCAAAACAGAGATCATAAACACACTCACCAAAGAAGTGATTGAGAAAGTAAGAACCTGTGGTACAGCTAAGGAGATGTGGGACAAGTTGGCATTACTCTGTGAAGGAACAGAGAAGATCAAGGACAACAAGCTACAGGCTGTTCAATATTCTTTTGACACATTCAAGATGAAACCAGATGAGACCATTGATCAGCTGGACTTGCGCCTCACTAATCTCCTCAACAAGGCTAGTGCCTTAGGTAAAACTTGAGATCACTAGCCAGCAGGTGGAGAATCAAAGTCATTGTCATCAAGGATAGCAAGGATCTCATCACTCTAGACCATCACTTGATGTTCTCTGATTTGAAAGCCTATGAATATGATCTGCAAGAGGAAGATCATTCAGATGAGATCTCTACCTCTTCTGGTCAGAAATGAGTTGCATTCTCTTCCACCATGAAGGTTGAAGAACCAGTAAAGGAACCTGTTGCAGATGACCTGAGCCTCAAGGAGTAGGTAGCACTCTTAACTAGAAAACTTGATAAAATGAGCTCTAAGTATGGCAGGTACAAAAAGCACTGGAATGACTCTACCAGAGACAGAAGGAGTTCTTTCAAGCCTACAGAGAATAAGAGGTCATCTGGAGATTCTAGAGAGACTAGGTTCCAGTCACCAGACAGGAGAAGAGACTTCAGCCCCAGGAGGAGAGATAACAGCTCTGGCAGATCAAACTACAAGAGGAGAGAAAGTAGTCCAAGTAGACCAGACTACAACTCCAGGAGAAGAGACAATACTCCAAGTCCCAGAGCAGGAGACAATACTTGCTACACATGCAACAAGACAGGTCACTACAATTATGATTGTCCTCAACTCACTCCTAGAGAAAAAGAAGAGAAAAGACTCAAGAGAGATATGAGATATGCAGACAAGAGAGCTTTGCTGGCAGAAGCAGAGGAGGAGGATACTAGTTCCATTTCTTCTTCTTCTGATTTTGGATCTGATGATGATGTATGTCTCATGGCGGACATCACTGAGGAAGACAAGAGCCCATTGGAGAAAGGATTTTCAAGCAATGGTGTTTGGTATATTGATAGTGGATGCTCCAAGCATATGACATTTGTGAAAGATCATCTCCAGGATTTCAAGCTATTGAATGGGCCAAGAGTGATGTTTGGTGACAACAACTTTGGAGTCACCAGAGGAATTGGAAAGTTGATCATCAATGACGTATCTGTAGATGAAGTCTACTATGTTGAACGACTCAAGCATAATCTGCTTTTTGTATCCCAATTCTGTGACAAGGGATACTTAGTGAAGTTCTCTAGTAATTCTTGCACTGTATTTTCCTCTAATTATGATGATATTTTGCTTATTGGCTTGAGGAAAAGTAACATTTATCTTGCATATTTCAATAGCTGTCCAAGAAACACTTGCCTAGTAGCAAAAGGATCTGCAGAGAACAGTTGGCTTTGGCACAAGAGATTGAGTCACCTGAACTTCAAAGCACTCAACAAGATTGCCAGAAAAGGTCTAGTTCGAGGTCTCCCAAATGAAGTGTTTAAGAAGAATCGGACTTGTGGTTCCTGCTAGAAGGGTAAGTAACCCAAGGCCTATTTCAAAGATGTCCAGAGCACAACCACAACCAGAGTTCTTCAGCTACTTCACATGGACCTGTTTCACCACTTAGCTTTAGTGAAAGGAAGTACACCTTGGTGATAGTAGATGACTTTTCAAGATACACTTGGGTAGTATTCTTGTTTAAGAAAAATGAAACTACCACTAAGCTGCCAGAGTTCTTCAAGCAGATTCAGAATGTGCAGAATCAGAGCATAGTGAGGATTAGAAGTGACAAAGGGACAGAGTTTTGAATTCACACATTGCAGAGTACTATAAGGACAAGGGTATTTTTCATGAGACCTCATCTGCCAGAACACCTCAACAAAATGGAGTGGCAGAAAGGAGGAACAGAGCACTTAAAGAAGCTGCCGGAACTCTTCTAGCAGAGTACAACACACCTCAGAGATTTTGGGCAGAAGCTATAAACACAGCCTGTTTCACCCAGAACAGATCTCTCATTGCCCAGAGACATAGTAAGATACCATATGAGGTATGGGAAGGTAAAACCCCATTTGTTTCATTCTTTCATGTTTTTGGATGTAAGTGTTTCATCCATGACAATGGGAAGTCCAAATTAAAGACATTTGATGCTAAAGTGGCAGATGGAATATTTTTAGGATATTCCAGCACCAGTAAGGCATACAAAGTCTTTAATAAGAACTCTCTATGTGTGGAAGAGACACATCATGTTGTTTTTGATGAATCTACTCTTGAGTGCAAGATGGACTTAAGGAATCTGTCTCCAGAAGGGACACAGGATCAGAGTACCTCCAAGGTCATTAAAGTCAAGCCACCTGTTGTTGATTCAGAGTCAGATTCAGATTCAGATGGTGATCCATCTCCTGGTTCTCTGGAGCAGAAGTCTTCACAAGGAGCAGAACCAGAAGAGGTTGGAACTCCTGTAGGGGGAAGCTCTCCTACAGTTGGTGTAATCACCAAGGTACTGCAGAAGATGGTAAATCAGGCAAATCCAAGGGAAGGAAAAGTCTGGTTGATCACCCTAAAGAGTTAATTATAGGTGATCCAACTAAGGGTGTCCAGACGAGGAGAACCTTGACCTTAGATCAAGCAATGGAGGAGGCTGCTCAACAGGAGATGGATGTGACTTCTCCTTCTACTGTTGTTCCAGGTGCAGAGACCTTTGAGTCTGCACCTGCCTCGTATTTTGTTTATGTTGACTCAGCCGAGGTACACCTTTCTACCCCTCCTTCAATAAACCTTATCTCCCCTTCCCTATCCCCTCCAGAAACACTTAATCAAGCCTCTGGTCTGGATGCTCCCATTTCTGCATCTGCTCCAGACTAGATCCCTGATTAGTGTGATTATTGCTCGAAATTCATGCATTTTATTTGTTTATTTTATAGAGTTTCGTGTGATTATTTGCATTAATTAGACCATTGTGCTTAATTGTCGAGAAAGGTATTAGTGACTTATTTTGCAGGAAATAGGGATTTTTAGAAGCAAATACGTTCTAATTGAGATCGATCGAGAAATGGGCTTGAGAGGAAGTGAGGCCCAAATCATTGCTTGCAAATTAATTTGTGTGGTGCCCCCATTTAATTAAGTCACGGCCCAGAGGAATTAAAGTTCAAGGCCCAATTGCTATTTGATTTGAGAATTGAAATGTGCTAATAAGTTGTAGCAATAGCTGGTCACGTGAATGATAAAAACAAGAAGAGGGTCCCACATTCTTTCATCCTCATCAAAAGCTTTGTCCGCCATTTTCATACGAGAGAAAGGAAGCTGGTTCGAAATACACAGGAAATTAAAGGAAATTAAAGTTCTCATCACCAAAGCCCACTGGAAATTGCAAAGCCACAAGCCAAAGTTTGCCTCGGAAAAAGCTGCTACCATTCATCGAAGAAGAAAGTTGTTCTCGCCGAAACTACGCAGAGCTCAAGTTCGCCGGAGTATCCGTTCTCGCCTGGAAATGCAGAAGCCGTTGTTGCTGGAAGAAGAAAGAGGGAAGCTTCGTAGCCGCTGTTCGTTGCATCGAATCGGGAAGCTTCTCGCGCCGGAGTCGCGCTGTGCCATCGCCGGAAGGGAAAGAGGTCCCGGGGCCTACCTCAAACTGGGAACGAGAGAGAAAGAGCAGCTGCTATCCTAGTGTTGCGGGGTCCACCTGCTTGGGAACGTGCCACATGCTGAGAGAGAGAAAAAGAGGTTGCGGGTCCCACGCATAAAAGTTGCTACAGAAATGAAAAAGTTTCAGCAATTTCATTTACAAAGTCGTGGTTTCATTTCCGCTTCTTCGCTCGTGCAATACAACTCGACCATGGAGAGCCAGCTCGTGCAGCATAACAAATTCTTGGCTACGCAAAATCTCTAAGGCCACACGCTCGTGCACTGATGTGCACGACCATTCGGGTCGTGCACGGTCCGATTTCTGCCCATTTTCGTAATCTCAACCCATTTTCGATCCACTCCTCTCAAGCCCTCATCTACACTATATATACCCTCATTTCTCAGATGCTACAGATTCCACACACCCCTTGGGGGGCACACACCTCACACACCAATTTAGTTTTATTTCACCTTCATTCTTAGATTGTTATTTTCTTTCAATCATTAGAGTAATTTAGTTTAGGATTTGAAGATTTAAGTTCAATTTCAAGTACTGTAGCTAAATCTCTCCATAGAGGTGACTTCTTTCCATTTTAATGCAATTTTATTTTTATTTGGCTATGAGTTTATTATTTTGTTCTTGTTTAGCTATGGTTTTTCTTTGTAAAACCATGAGCTAATTGTTGTGATGCTTGGGATGTTAGATACCATGTGAAATCTTAAGTTGGGATTGCTCTTTGTCTATTCTATGTTGATATTTGGATTTTGCTTCTATTGATGGATTTGTATTGAGCTTTGATTGTTGATCTCTTGTAGCTTGTTTTTCGAGGCATGTTTAGCGTAGACGAGAGTTACATGAGCATGATTAGATGAATGAGTGTGAGATTTATGATTGAATGCGTCTATTTTGCGTTTGATTCGTCGAGAGAGAGTTAATCGCAAAGAACCCCATCATTAGACATCAATTGCTTGGATGGTTGTTTAGGTAATTGGTGAGGTCTACTAGTAAATCCAAATTGATGCATCGAATTGGCTTGACAATCCTACTTGAGTTTCACTAGGTTGAAGATATCCTAAGCATCACTACCTTCTTATGCCTTGAATAGTGGAAGTTATGTGAGAATTAGGTTTGGGTTGTTGATTTATGCCTAATTTTGATTGTTTGTGGAATTATATCCTTATTGATTGGAATTGAGTTTTGCTCTAAGTATGAATTATTTATATTGATGTGTGAATTCACTTTAGTGTAGACGAGAGTTACATTGATTTGATGAAACCTTCGTGTATGAGCAAAGAGTGCTTAGATGCGTGTATCTCGTGCTAACTCGTCGAGAGAGAGTTAGAACGTAGGATACCGTCAATAAGCCTTAAATGTTTGATAGTCTGTTGAATTTTTAGGTGAAGTATTACTTGTTATAATCCATGAACAATTGAGATTTTGGTATAATTCAATGTTTGAACCTAAGGATCACATAATCGAAACCATTTAGGGCATATCAATCCCCTTGCACTTCGTCTCTCGAAGTTAGATAGATTTCTATTTCTTGCTTGTTTTTAATTTTCTTGTTTCGTAGCGTAATTATCCCGTTCTTTTCCTTTAGTTTTCCTTGCATTCTAACTTGAATCGACTTAGCTAACCACTTGCTTCCCTTGGGTTCGATAATTTTATTACTTGGTCATTTGCCTTACTATAACAACGATCTCGTACACTTGCGAGTGAGTTCGAATTTGTGCTTAAACGAATTTGGCAATCAATCCCCTCAACCTCAAACACTTCCCTATCCCATACACTTAACCCTCCCGCACCCTCACAAACAGCTTCTGTACCAGAGGAGGTTTCCTTACCTACTACCTCGCCCGGTGCAGAACAACCCCCATCATCCCACACTCCCCCTTTCACCTCACACCAAACACAGCCTTCCTCTTCCCAAATCCCCCATGCCCAATCTTCCCACACCCCTTCTATCTCGAGCATGGCTCTTGGTTTTGTTGCTCCCCCTGGCTCCACTACAAGCCAAAGTGGTGATGATAGTGAAGATGAGGATGCTTCACTGGAGCCTTCCAGCCATGCCGCATCCTTCTTTGCCCGTGGGCCCATTCATTTCTCTTTCAATGATCCAGACATGGGTCCCATTCGGCAAAGCATGAGCAAAGGTGCTCAGCTCTAGCTCTGAGAACACTTCTCTGTTCTGCTGGAGCACCTCCCCCTATTGACAGGCCTCACTGATGGCAAGGTTTAGAGCATGGCCAGAGAAGAAGATGTTGAAGATTTCATGCTTCTCATTGATGAGATGGGAGCTTCTACTTTCTCCAGATTGGAGTCTGGCTTGAAGAAGAAGCTGAACCTTCAATACCCATCGGTGCTGGTATCTGTTAACTCTGTCAGGGTCGTGATCAGAACTCTTTTGATCCAGAGAGGGGTAATGATCTCCCCTGCTGGCACTTCTTACACTTTTGGACCTCACTTCTCATTCCCTCTAGAGCTTTATTCAGAGGAGGAAGATTTTGATATCACGTCTGTGATGATGAAGAAGATGAAGCTCTTCTTCAATGAGCAGATTCAATAAGTTGGCCAATTTTGCAAGGCCATGCAGCATTTTGGCCCGGATTTGATTGAGCACCAGATCAAGAAGGAAAGGAATAAGTTACTCAAGCAGATCAAGTCCACCTTCGCCTTTGCTAAAGCTGCCTTTAAGGCAAATGGTCGGTTCTTGAAGATGGACGTGATTAAGAGCCAGAATGAGCTCCAGGAGTATGTGATGGAGCAGATGTGATCTGTCTCAGTCCTCAAGATCTCCATGGCTACTCATATGATTGATCTAGCCAAGATGAAAGACGACTTTTGCTAGATGCTAGCAAGAGATTCTGGTTACTGAGGCTCAGGCCTATGTTGCAGAAGCCAAGAAGCTGTGGGAGATGCACTCTTCCAATCCTGAGCTGCCTATTCTCATCAGGCAGGTTGTTGAACCCCTTCTTGATGAAGTCAAAAAGGGGAAAGAAGGTGCCAGAACCGAATTGGCAAAAAGCACAAATGAAACACTCTTTGTGCATTCTGGCAGATTAGATCTCTTGGAGAGTACTATGGCCCAGGCAGAGCTTAACCAGAAGAAGAAGGATGAGCTGAAGTCCTTGGCAGAAGAGGAAGCTCCAGAGTCAGATCTAGAACCAGCTGTTGTGTCTGGCCCTGCCAGGAGGAAGATCAGAAAGCTCAAGAAAACCTTTCTGGAGGAGGTTGTTGAAGAAGCTGAGAAGAGGTACAAAGAGGAGACAGAGGAAGAGAAGAGAGCCCGAATTACCAGAAAGCTAAGGCAGAACAAGAAGGCTAAGGAAGATGGTGGTAGCAGCAGTGGCAGCTCAAGGAAGAAGAAAGTCCTGATAGAGATTATGGAGCAATTGCCACTCAGGACAGAAGGGTCTTTTGACTCTACTGTGTCTGTTCCTCTGATCAACCAGTGGAAGGAAGACAAGACCTTGTGGTTTATTCAGCATTACATTCACAAGCCCCCACCAGAGGACAAGGCTCTTATCAACAGAACCTTTCATGCCTGGATGAAGGCCTATGACAAGGATCTCTATGAGCAGTTGATGCAGTCGACTATTCAGTTCAACATTGAAGTAAATGCACCAGAGCTTCACTACCTCAATACTCCGCTGATTGGCGACCAGATTGATTGGGCAGAGATGAAGAAGCTGTTCAAGACTAAGGTGATGGCCAACTTCGACCCTCCTAGCCAGGCAGAGCTCAGAGTCATACAAGATAGGTTCCTGGACTGGTTCCTGGTTCCTGGTTCCTAAAGAAGGAAGGAGATATTGCAAGATGTTAGGATATTTCATGTAATTTGTAAACATATTTTATCTTGCTTAATGAAATATTCCCATCTCTGTTGTATGATAGACAACTTCTTCTTGTCTAATTGTTTGCCAGATAAGATCTATTCTAAGATCTTGTCTTTATTGTTTTCTTGTTTATTTAAATTCAGTTCTGGTTTTGTTTTAACTTCATCAAAAATGGGTAAATTGTTAGGATAAATATTGTTAGTTTTGATGAGTTAGAAACAAACAAGAAAATGTAATAGGACCATCTGTACCTATTAGCCAGGTGAGGAACTAGATTATGACTTAGTTTAGGAGGAACTGCCAGACCAGAAGAGTCACCAGAAGAGTCACAAGAAGACTTCACCAGAAGACTCGACCAGAAGACTTCATCAGAGAAGATCTGATTAGAGGCAGAGAAGTTTCCCCAGAACCAGACGAGTCCAGGCCAGATGAGTCTGGTGAAACAAAAGTAACTTAGAATCATCCCCTGATTCTAAGAGAACAACTGTTTCACAGTCGACTCTATACCAGAAGACATCTGGGTCATCTAGTACCTGGTATAGCTACTCTGAAGAATCAGAGTTTGACCAAGGAAACTGATTATTATTGTTGGTGCATTTAATGAAGTCAACATTGATCAGATTGGAAAGTCTATGGAGGATCACCCTAATTGATTGATTGAAGCTTCCAAAAATAGAGATCTGATTAGATTAGCTCTCCAACGGCTAAACCTTAATCACCTCTATAAATACAAGAGTGTCTTTGTCTTCTTAGGAACTTTCATTCACTGCTCTGATAACAATTTTTGGTCCCGTTTTTTCATTCACAAACAAAGACAATATGGGAAATTAGGAGAAATTTTTGTTTTAACACTGATGTTATGCAAGTCAGTAAAGCAATAAAGAACACAACAATGTAAAGTGGTTCGGAGGCTCAAGCTCCTACATCCACTGCCTGATTTAACAGGAAATCCACTACCCGGGATTCTTGTTTTTAACGTGCCAAGGTGCACTCACAACTGGACTCACACCCCTCCGCGGAGCTGCCTCTCGAACTGGCCTCACATCCCTCTTCACACAGGGACTGCCTCTCCTCCCCTCACTGAAACACCTAACACTCTTCTGGAAAGGGTTTAGTTTTGATTTAGTTCTCTCCAACTAGGTGAGATTTTCCCTTACATGGTTTTAGCCTTTAAGCTAAGGTTGGGAAAATCTCTCTAAGCTTAGGATGTATATGATGAGCTCGAGTATACAAACTGGAACACTCAAATATGACTATGAAGAACTCAGGTCAGTGTTCTTGATGGAGATGGTGCCTCCTTATGCCTTCCTTGAAACGCACCACTCTCACACCAGCTCCTAGCTCATTCACAAATGAAGCTTGAGTTTGTATTTATAGTGTAGATTTGAATGTTACCGTTGGAGAGAGTAACATTCAAATCCAGACTATCTCTGGAGTGAAATTCTCCTTTTCAGTAAAGTATGGCCTTTGTCAGCTTTTGTCAGATTTGCTGCCTTGACTTGATTGGTCCACGTGGACTGAGTCCAACGGCTCTTTTGTTTAGGGTACTTGATCAGGGTAGTCCTGACTTCAGGCGACTTCTCTTCAGCTGACTTGAAGTCCTCTTAGGATAATTTTCTTCAGTAGACTTGAGGTCTTCTTAGGAACTTTCATTGGACTTGAAGTCTACTCACTGGACTTCCTTCATTGGACTTTAAGTCTACTCAGGAGAGTTTCTCAGTAGACTTTCTCAGTAGACTTCCTTCATTGGACTTCCTTCATTGGACTTAAGTCTACTCAGGAGAGTTTCTCAGTAGACTTTCTCAGTAGACTTCCTTTATTGGACTTCCTTCATTGGACTTTAAGTCTACTCAGGAGAGTTGACATAAGGCAAATTGTCAGCCTCTTATTCCTCAGTAGCCTGACTCCTTCAGGATCTACTCGGCACAACACTGATCCTCATGACCATGCTCTTCACTGAGTAGTCCACTGACCAGCTTAGAAAGTCAGGTTTATACTCAGTGGGACTTCCTTCAGGACGGTCTTCAGGTCTTCAGGGGACTTGAGTTTGTTTCCTCTTGGATGGCTTCTGACTTCTTCAGGTTTATGAGTCCGCTGAGTTCCCCCTCAACAGAGTACCTGTAAACTGAAAACAAACTATCCTAACCTGAACCTTTACAAGACAATCCTGACCGCACACATCCTATTACAAGTCGTTTTGGAAAATCATCAAAACTAAATATCCCTACAATTTCCCCCTTTTTGATGATTCCAAAACTTCTAACAAAAAGATTTTCTATTACAAGAATGAGGTTAGAGCACAAGTAATAGTTTTAAAAAAAATGCAGAAATTCCCATAGTTTTAAAACATTTAAGATCTGTTCGGTTGACCATTTTTCTTAACAAATCTGGATCAGTTGTCATGTGAACAACCCGTTTTGATACCAATTGTTGGTCCCGTTTTTTCATTCACAAACAAAGACAATATGGGAAATTAAGAGAAATTTTTGTTTTAACACTGATGTTATGCAAGTCAGTAAAGCAATAAAGAACATAACAATGTAAAGTGGTTCGGAGGCTCAAGCTCCTACATCCACTGCCTGATTTAACAGGAAATCCACTACCCGGGATTCTTGTTTTTAACGTGCCAAGGTGCACTCACAACTGGACTCACACCCCTCCGCGGAGCTGCCTCTCGAACTGGCCTCACATCCCTCTTCACACAGGGACTGCCTCTCCTCCCCTCACTTAAACACCTAACACTCTTCTGGAAAGGGTTTAGTTTTGGTTTGGTTCTCTCCAACTAGGTGAGATTTTCCCTTACATGGTTTTAGCCTTTAAGCAAAGGTTGGGAAAATCTCTCTAAGCTTAGGATGTATATGATGAGCTCGAGTATACAAACTGGAACACTCAAATATGACTATGAAGAACTCAGGTCAGTGTTCTTGATGGAGATGGTGCCTCCTTATGCCTCCCTTGAAATGCACCACTCTCACATCAGCTCCTTGCTCATTCACAAATGAAGCTTGAGTTTGTATTTATAGTGTGGATTTGAATGTTACCGTTGGAGAGAGTAACATTCAAATCCAGACTATCTCTGGAGTGAAATTCTCCTTTTCAGTAAAGTATGGCCTTTGTCAGCTTTTGTCAGTTGCTGCCTTGACTTGATTGGTCCACGTAGACTGAGTCCAACGGCTCTTTTGTTCAGGGTACTTGATCAGGGTAGTCCTGACTTCAGGCGACTTCTCTTCAGCTGACTTGAAGTCCTCTTAGGATACTTTTCTTCAGTAGACATGAGGTCTTCTTAGGAACTTTCATTGGACTTGAAGTCTACTCACTGGACTTCCTTCATTGGACTTTAAGTCTACTCAGGAGAGTTTCTCAGTAGACTTTCTCAGTAGACTTCCTGCATTGGACTTCCTTCATTGGACTTAAGTCTACTCAGGAGAGTTTCTCAGTAGACTTTCTCAGTAGACTTCCTTCATTGGACTTTATGTCTACTCAGGAGAGTTTCTCTGTAGACTTTCTCAGTAGACTTCCTTCATTGGACTTCCTTCATTGGACTTCCTTCATTGGACTTTAAGTCTACTCAGGAGAGTTGACATAAGGCAAATTGTCAGCCTCTCATTCCTCAGTAGTCTGACTCCTTCAGGATCTACTCGGCACAACACTGATCCTCATGACCATGCTCTTCACTGAGTAGTCCACTGACCAGCATAGAAAGTCAGGTTTATACTCAGTGGGACTTCCTTCAGGACGGTCTTCAGGTCTTCAGGGGACTTGAGTTTGTTTTCTCTTGGATGGCTTCTGACTTCTTCAGGTTTATGAGTCCGCTGAGTTCCCCCTCAACAGAGTACCTGTAAACTGAAAACAAACTATCCTAACCTGAACCTTTACAAGACAATCCTGACCGCACACATCCTATTACAAGTCGTTTTGGAAAATCATCAAAACTAAATATCCCTACAATTTCCCCCTTTTTGATGATTCCAAAACTTCTAACAAAAAGATTTTCTATTACAAGAATGAGGTTAGAGCACAAGTAATAGTTTAAAAAAAAAATGCAAAAATTCCCATAGTTTTAAAACATTTAAGATCTGTTCGGTTGACCATTTTTCTTAACAAATCTGGATCAGTGGTCATGTGAACAACCCGTTTTGATACCAATTGTTGGTCCCATTTTTTATTCACAAACAAAGACAATATGGGAAATTAGGAGAAATTTTTGTTTTAACACTGATGTTATGCAAGTCAGTAAAGCAATAAAGAACACAACAATGTAAAGTGGTTCGGAGGCTCAAGCTCCTACATCCACTGCCTGATTTAACAGGAAATCCACTACCTAGGATTCTTGTTTTTAACGTGCCAAGGTGCACTCACAACTGGACTCACACCCCTCCGCGGAGCTGCCTCTCGAACTGGCCTCACATCCCTCTTCACACAGGGACTGCCTCTCCTCCCCTCACTGAAACACCTAACACTCTTCTGGAAAGGGTTTAGTTTTGGTTTGGTTCTCTCCAACTAGGTGAGATTTTCCCTTACATGGTTTTAGCCTTTAAGCTAAGGTTGGGAAAATCTCTCTAAGCTTAGGATGTATATGATGAGCTCGAGTATACAAACTGGAACACTCAAATATGACTATGAAGAACTCAGGTCAGTGTTCTTGATGGAGATGGTGCCTCATTATGCCTCCCTTGAAACGCACCACTCTCACATCAGCTCCTTGCTCATTCACAAATGAAGCTTGAGTTTGTATTTATAGTGTGGATTTGAATGTTACCGTTGGAGAGAGTAACATTCAAATCCAGACTATCTCTGGAGTGAAATTCTCCTTTTCAGTAAAGTATGGCCTTTGTCAGCTTTTGTCAGATTTGCTGCCTTGACTTGATTGGTCCACGTGGACTGAGTCCAACGGCTCTTTTGTTTAGGGTACTTGATCAGGGTAGTCCTGACTTCAGGCGACTTCTCTTCAGCTGACTTGAAGTCCTCTTAGGATACTTTTCTTCAGTAGACTTGAGGTCTTCTAAGGAACTTTCATTGGACTTGAAGTCTACTCACTGGACTTCCTTCATTGGACTTTAAGTCTACTCAGGAGAGTTTCTCAGTAGACTTTCTCAGTAGACTTCCTTCATTGGACTTAAGTCTACTCAGGAGAGTTTCTCAGTAGACTTTCTCAGTAGACTTCCTTCATTGGACTTTAAGTCTACTCAGGAGAGTTTCTCCGTAGACTTTCTCAGTAGACTTCCTTCATTGGACTTCCTTCATTGGACTTTAAGTCTACTCAGGAGAGTTGACATAAGGCAAATTGTCAGCCTCTCATTCCTCAGTAGCCTGACTCCTTCAGGATCTACTCGACACAACATTGATCCTCATGATCATGCTCTTCACTGAGTAGTCCACTGACCAGCTTAGAAAGTCAGGTTTATACTCAGTGGGACTTCCTTCAGGACGGTCTTCAGGTCTTCAGGGGACTTGAGTTTGTTTCCTCTTGGATGGCTTCTGACTTCTTCAGGTTTATGAGTCCGCTGAGTTCCCCCTCAACAGAGTACCTGTAAACCGAAAACAAACTATCCTAACCTGAACCTTTACAAGACAATCCTGACCGCACACATCCTATTACAAGTCGTTTTGGAAATTCATCAAAACTAAATATCCCAACAATTTCCCCCTTTTTGATGATTCCAAAACTTCTAACAAAAAGATTTTCTATTACAAGAATGAGGTTAGAGCACAAGTAATAGTTTTAAAAAAAATGCAGAAATTCCCATAGTTTTAAAACATTTAAGATCTGTTCGGTTGACCATTTTTCTTAACAAATCTGGATCAGTGGTCATGTGAACAACCCGTTTTGATACCAATTGTTGGTCCCGTTTTTTCATTCACAAACAAAGACAATATGGGAAATTAGGAGAAATTTTTTGTTTTAACACTGATGTTATGCAAGTCAGTAAAGCAATAAAGAACACAACAATGTAAAGTGGTTCGGAGGCTCAAGCTCCTACATCCACTGCCTGATTTAACAGGAAATCCACTACCCGGGATTCTTGTTTTTAACGTGCCAAGGTGCACTCACAACTGGACTCACACCCCTCCGCGGAGCTGCCTCTCGAACTGGCCTCACATCCCTCTTCACACAGGGACTGCCTCTCCTCCCCTCACTGAAACACCTAACACTCTTCTGGAAAGGGTTTAGTTTTGGTTTGGTTCTCTCCAACTAGGTGAGATTTTCCCTTACATGGTTTTAGCCTTTAAGCTAAGGTTGGGAAAATCTCTCTAAGCTTAGGATGTATATGATAAGCTCGAGTATACAAACTGGAACACTCAAATATGACTATGAAGAACTCAGGTCAGTGTTCTTGATGGAGATGATGCCTCCTTATGCCTCCCTTGAAACGCACCACTCTCACATCAACTCCTTGCTCATTCACAAATGAAGCTTGAGTTTGTATTTATAGTGTCGATTTGAATGTTACCGTTGGAAGAGAGTAACATTCAAATCCAGACTATCTCTGGAGTGAAATTCTCCTTTTCAGTAAAGTATGGCCTTTGTCAGCTTTTGTCAGATTTGCTGCCTTGACTTGATTGGTCCACGTGGACTGAGTCCAACGGCTCTTTTGTTCAGGATACTTGATCAGGGTAGTCCTGACTTCAGGCGACTTCTCTTCAGCTGACTTGAAGTCCTCTTAGGATACTTTTCTTCAGTAGACTTGAGGTCTTCTTAGGAACTTTCATTGGACTTGAAGTCTACTCACTGGACTTCCTTCATTGGACTTTAAGTCTACTCAGGAGAGTTTCTCAGTAGATTTTCTCAGTAGACTTCCTTCATTGGACTTTAAGTCTACTCAGGAGAGTTTCTCAGTAGACTTTCTCAGTAGACTTCCTTCATTGGACTTTAAGTCTACTCAGGAGAGTTTCTCAGTAGACTTTCTCAGTAGACTTCCTTCATTGGACTTCCTTCATTGGACTTTAAGTCTACTCAGGAGAGTTGACATAAGGCAAATTGTCAGCCTCTCATTCCTCATTAGCCTGACTCCTTCAGGATCTACTCGGCACAACACTGATCCTCATGACCATGCTCTTCACTGAGTAGTCCACTGACCAGCTTAGAAAGTCAGGTTTATACTCAGTGGGACTTCCTTCAGGACGGTCTTCAGGGGACTTGAGTTTGTTTCCTCTTGGATGGCTTCTGACTTCTTCAGGTTTATGAGTCCGCTGAGTTCCCCCTCAACAGAGTACCTGTAAACTGAAAACAAACTATCCTAACCTGAACCTTTACAAGACAATCCTGACCGCACACATCCTATTACAAGTCGTTTTGGAAAATCATCAAAACTAAATATCCCAACAATTTCCCCCTTTTTGATGATTCCAAAACTTTTAACAAAAAGATTTTCTATTACAAGAATGAGGTTAGAGCACAAATAATAGTTTTAAAAAAAATGCAGAAATTCCCATAGTTATAAAACATTTAAGATCTGTTCGGTTGACCATTTTTCTAAACAAATCTGGATCAGTGGTCATGTGAACAACCCGCTCTGATACCAATTTTTGGTCCCGTTTTTTCATTCGCAAACAAAGACAATATGGGAAATTTGGAGAAATTTTTGTTTTAACACTGATGTTATGCAAGTCAGTAAAGCAATAAAGAACACAACAATGTAAAGTGGTTCAGAGGCTCAAGCTCCTACATACACTGCCTGATTTAACAGGAAATCCACTACCCGGGATTCTTATTTTTAACGTGCCAAGGTGCACTCACAACTGGACTCACACCCCTCCGCGGAGCTGCCTCTCGAACTGGGCTAACATCCCTCTTCACACAGGGACTGCCTCTCCTCCCCTCACTGAAACACCTAACACTCTTCTGGAAAGGGTTTAGTTTTGGTTTGGTTCTCTCCAACTTGGTGAGATTTTCCCTTACATGGTTTTAGCCTTTAAGCTAAGGTTGGGAAAATCTCTCTAAGCTTAGGATGTATATGATGAGCTCGAGTATACAAACTGGAACACTCAAATATGACTATGAAGAACTCAGGTCAGTGTTCTTGATGGAGATGGTGCCTCCTTATGCCTCCCTTGAAACGCACCACTCTCACATCAGCTCATTGCTCATTCACAAATGAAGCTTGAGTTTGTATTTATAGTGTGGATTTGAATGTTACCGTTGGAGAGAGTAACATTCAAATCCAGACTATCTCTGGAGTGAAATTCTCCTTTTCAGTAAAGTATGGCCTTTGTCAGCTTTTGTCAGATTTGCTGCCTTGACTTGATTGGTCCACGTGGACTGAGTCCAACGGCTCTTTTGTTCAGGGTACTTGATCAGGGTAGTCCTAACTTCAGGCGACTTCTCTTAAGCTGACTTGAAGTCCTCTTAGGATACTTTTCTTCAGTAGACTTGAGGTCTTCTTAGGAACTTTCATTGGACTTGAAGTCTACTCACTGGACTTCCTTCATTGGACTTTAAGTCTAGTCAGGAGAGTTTCTCAGTAGACTTTCTAAGTAGACTTCCTTCATTGGACTTTAAGTCTACTCAGGAGAGTTTCTCAGTAGACTACCTTCATTGGACTTTAAGTCTACTCAGAGAGTTTCTCCGTAGACTTTCTCAGTAGACTTCCTTCATTGGACCTCCTTCATTGGACTTCCTTCATTGGACTTTAAGTCTACTCAGGAGAGATGACATAAGGCAAATTGTCAGCCTCTCATTCCTCAGTAGCCTGACTCCTTCAGGATCTACTCGGCACAACACTGATCCTCATGACCATGCTCTTCACTGAGTAGTCCACTGACCAGCTTAGAAAGTCAGGTTTATACTCAGTGGGACTTCCTTCAGGACGGTCTTCAGGTCTTCAGGGGACTTGAGTTGTTTCCTCTTGGATGGCTTCTGACTTCTTCAGGTTTATGAGTCCGCTGAGTTCCCCCTCAACAGAGTACCTGTAAACTGAAAACAAACTATCCTAACCTGAACCTTTACAAGACAATCCTGACCGCACACATCCTATTACAAGTCGTTTTGGAAAATCATCAAAACTAAATATCCCAACAAAGAGTTTGACTCTAGACCAGAAGACATCTGGGTCATCTGGTACCTGGTATAGCTACTCTGAAGAATAAGAGTTTGACCAAGGAAACTGATTATTACTGTTGGTGCATTTAATGAAGTCAACATTGACCAGATTGGAAAGTCTATGGAGGATCACCCTAATTGATTGATTGAAACTTCCAAAAATAGAGATCTGATTAGATTAGCTCTCCAAAGGCTAAACCCTAATAACCTCTATAAATACAAGAGTGCTGGTATGAAGAAAGGCTTTAGTTACGCGCACGAAGAAATACTCTCAAGTTTTACATCATACTCAAATATTAAGCACTCTTAGGCTCTTAATATTCATATACTCATTAAGGAGTTTGTAGTTGGATTTAACATACTCAACCTGTTCATATCTAACGATAAGGTTGTAGTATAGAGGAGCTTTTGATCGACTAGGTCTAGAGATTGTTACAAGGAGCTTGTACTTGTGAAATTCCAGTGTTAGTAAGTTGGTTGGTTGGTAGTAAGGCCCCTTTGATAAGGGAGAGTGGACGTAGGATTTTAACATCCGAACCACTATATATCCTGTGTTGTTTATTGCTTTCCTTTACATTCTGCATCTCTCTTTTGATCTCTAAAAAAAAAGGTTTATTTAAGTCAAGCTTCCGCATTTGCTTTAATCTAACTAGTGGGACCAATATAAGTCTTGAATATGATAAAGTGTCTATTCAAATAACTTAATCATATTATCTCTAATCACTAATTGATCACTTTTGTCACACTTGGCCACAAAGTCCAAGTTGACGTGCATCTACCGATGACTTAGATCCAATTTTGATGAGAAGACGAGTATTCTCTCTAAATCTACATTGAGGAATGAATCATATTCTTGGTTCAACTAACACGCACAAGCATTTCGTGATGAACCCAATCCAAGTCATATCTACCCATGGAAAGGTACAAGCGTCGGTCATGGTCAAAGTTCATCACCCCACACATGTCGTGTGTATTGATCTCAAGTCAAAGGAGTATCACATTGCTCCCACTAACCGAGATACCAAGTCAAACTAACTAGAATTGGATTTTCTTGCATTTATGAGATAATCTTGTATTCCAAGAATACATATCTTCCATAATATCTTTCCAAGAAAATCAATAAAATCCTTTCTCTCCCCATATATATAATTTTCGAAAAATACAAAGAAAATATCAGCAATAATAATTTTCTTTTATTTTAATCACCTTATTATTATCGGGCTACTTATTGGGCTACTTGAGGGGCCTTAAGGAGAATTAAGATTGGACCTCCAATGAGCTACTAAATTACAATATTGAGCCCCAATATTATTCAGCCTATTAATATTAATTAGTACCACTAATAAATTAATATTGCATTATCCATCTTAATCCATATTATGATAAGATAGACTTCTGGTTATTATTTCCCGCGTTTAAGACTATCTAGGCCATTAATTAATTGAGCTTCTGAATAGCTCTAAATTAATTAATATCTTTTACCTTGGAGTAAAGACAGCTCAACATTATTATCCGTATCGAAAAAACTAATTCTTCACTTGTAAGATTTAGTACGATAAAACTTTTGAGCCCACCAAAGGGAAAAATCACACAAGCCGACTTACACACGTTTCTCCGTATTAAACCTTAGCAACCGTCGTATGATTAATATTACTGCCCAAAACACAAGGTTTGAAGTCACGATGATCCTCACCCAACATAAATCAAAGAAATAACTATTAACCACACACTGTCCTATTTTAAGTGACGGAGATTAAGAAATCAATAACCACTAAGGTCTAATTCATCACATTTTAGAACATAAGAATTTATCCTCGTTGTAGGTCCTCTTCAACACATACTAAATGTGTTAGTGCAATTTCTTGGTCAAGACAGACCAATCTAAGATATACACATCGACCTTTTGTGGAGGATTGTTCAATTCCACCTGGGCCATGAATTTGTACGTTTAGTTAAAAGGAACTCGTGTGATCTTCCGTGATTTGATATCACCACATTAACTACAATGTAACTCGTACTATAAATAGAACGGGTTGCAATATACATTTAACATTCATTCATATTTAAAGCAAATGTGATAAAAGAATTATTCTCATAAAACAAGGTGTATTATACATGAGTTATACGAAGTAAAAGCATAATTTCACGTATAACTCAAACAATCTTCCACTTATACTTAAAGTCTGCTTTTTAGTATACATCATGCATGTCTAGTGTAGTTCTACGTAATATCTAATGTCAACCTACACTAACCTAATAATTCCTCCTACTTATACTTAAAGCAGATTGGCAATAGTCTTGACACTCATTCCATCCACATGTCTCTCGAATGTACTCTGAGGCAGACCCTTTGTGATTAGATCCGCTAGGTTGTCCTCCGACGCGATCTTTGCCACCACTATATCTACTCTCTTAACGATTTCTTGTATAAAATGGTACTTTCTTTCTATGTGTTTGTTGGCTTTGTGGGCTCTCGATTCATTTAAATTTGCAGCTGCTCCGACATTATCACAGTAGACAGTGATTGTGTTGGGCGAATTCGGAATAACATCCAAGTCCACTAAGAAGTTCTTGAGCCATATTGCCTCTTTCGCTGCTTCACAGGCAGCTACTTATTCGGCTTCCATAGTCGAATCGGTGATGCATTTCTGCTTAACACTTTTCCATGAAACGACTCCTCCTCCCATGTAAAACACACTACCCAAGGTAGACTTTCTGGAGTCTAGGTCTGATTGGAAATCCCAGTCCGTGTATCCCAAGAAAATTAGACTATCTGACTGGTAAATCAGCATTCTATCACGAGTTCTTTTCAGATACCTCGGAATGCATTTAACAGCAGTCCAATGGTCTTCTCCTGGATTACTTTGATATTTTGCCACCATGCCCATGGCATAGCAGATATCCGGTCTCGTACACAACATTGCATACATAAGGCTTCCTACGGCCGAAGCGTACGGAACGTCTTTCATGTCATCTATCTCAATAGGCATCTTAGGGCATATTTCTTTTTATAGATGGATTCTGTGCCTAAAAGGTACAAAACCTTTCTTAGAATCTTGCATGCTGAAACACTTCAAAACAGTGCCAATTTATGAAGCTTGCGATAAGCCCAACATCTTTTTTTTGCGATCACGAGTGATTTTGATCCCAAGGATGTGATCGGCTTCCCCTATGTCCTTCATATCAAATTATTTTGAAAGCCATACCTTTACGTCTGATAATACCTTTACATTATTTCCAATTAGCAGAATATCGACTACGAATAATACTAAGAATACCACCGCAGTTCCGTCACACTTTTTATACACACAACTTTCGAACTTATTTTTATCAATCCCATAAGACTTAATAACTTGATCAAAATACTGGTTTCAAGTACGTGATACTTGCTTAAGTCCATAGATGGACCGCTTGAGCTTGCATATGAGATGCTCTTGGTCTTTCGCAATAAAAACTTCAGGTTATCGCATATAGATATCTAAACCGTCAAGACTTCCATTAAGGAAAGTTATCTTGACATCCATTTGCCAGATCTCGTAATCTAGATGCGCAGTGATCGACAAGAGAATATGGATGGACTTAAACATAGCTACAGGCGAAAAGGTTTCCTCATAATCTATTCCTTCTTTTTTAGTATATCCTTTTGTCACTAGCCTAGCCTTGAAGGTTTCAACCCTTCCGTCTGGTCCTCTTTTCCTCTTGTATACCCACTTGCATCCAATGGGTTCTACCCCACTGGGTTGTTCGATTAGCTCCCACACTTGATTATGATCCATTGAACCCATCTCAGCTTCCATTGCCATTTGCCATGATTCTGCGTCATTGACTTGGATTGCCTCGTCGTATGTCCATGGGTCCAATTCATCTCTGAGAATCAAATCCCAAGATTCTTCTATTCCCATGAATCTCTCAGGTTGTCTAACAAACCTCCCACTACGACGGGGTTCCGGTTGTGTAGGTGTGACAATTGGTATATCATCTTGTATACTTGGTATCGGGATTTTCCCTCTCAATTCTTCTAAGGTAATTTCACTTTTAGGCTTTCGATTGTTCATATAGTCTTCTTCCAAGAATTTAAAGTGTGTGCTAATCACGGTCTTTTGATCTTTGGAACTATAGAACATACACCCTTTCGTTCCCGCGGGGTATCCTATAAACAGCCTTAATTCCGAACGTGGATCCAATTTACCGGCTTCTTTATCTAGCACGTATGCCAGACACCCCCATATCCTCATGTGTTTCAAACTAGGCTTGCGCCCGGTCCACAATTCTACCGGATTTTTAGGAACCGATTTGGATGGCACCAAGTTTAGAATGTAAGCCGTCGTTTCCAAGGTGTTACCCCAAAATGTTTTGGGTAAATCTGAATAACTCATCATGGATCTGACCATTTCTAAAAGAGTTCAGTTGCTTCATTCCGCCACACCGTTTTATTGAGGGGTTCCCAGTGCGGTCAACTGGGATACGATCCCTTCGTCCTATAGGTAGTTCAAGAATTCATCACTGAGGTATTCGCCTCCACGATCAGATCGTAGAAACTTGATACTCCTTTCCTATTCATCATAAGGTAGATGTATCCATATCCCTAGTAATCGTCAATGCAAGTGACAAATTACTCATACCCCCTTCTTGCTTTGATCGTCATTGGACCACACATATCAGTATGAAAGAGTTCTAACACTTTTGTGGCTCTATTCCCCTTGGCTCCAAATACCCTCTAGGTCATCTTACCCTCTAAACAGGATTCGCAAGTTGGAAACGCCTCAACTTGAAGAGACTCTAAGGATCCGTCTTTCACCAATCTTTGTATCCGCATTAGATTAATATGACCTAATCTAAGATGTCATAGAAATGTTTTGTTCATACCAGAAAGAGCGCTTCCTTTTATTACTCGAAATAGTCGACATATTATTATATTCAATTTGTGAGTGGTGTGCCCAATTAATGGTATAAAGATCACCCAATAATGTTCCGGAACAGATAAACTCATCCATTTGAGAAATAATAACATCCTTATTAAAATAAAATAAGTATCTATTCAAAACAGTTTAGAAACTGAAGGCTGAGTTCTTTCTAAACTAGGAACATGAAGAACGTCTCTCAAGACCATAACTCTATCTTCAAAAGATAGACGCACTTCTCCCACTGCTTCAGCTGCCACTCTCGTAGCATTGTCCGGTGTGATGGGGATCTCACTTCTGCTAAGTCGTCGGGTTAGCTTGAACCCATGCAAAATGAAACAAATGTGATCAGTAGCTCTTGTATCTACTATCCACGAATAGACAGCATACGCCACTTCATAAGTTTCGACGACTGGGGCTTGTGAATTACCTAACTTTCCTAGCCTCTTAGGCTTGGAACAAGCAGACCTCTAATATCCTCTATTACTGTAGTTAAAAATACTTCCCCTTCGATGTTAGCTTCGGCTTTGTCTTTTGTAACAGTTGGAATTGCTTGGATCTAGCTTATGGTTCTCTTCCTCTTTTTCCCTCCCTTGGGACCAGAAGAGATAGACGGACCATTAGCCACCATAGCAGTGGACTGATGCCCTATTATCGCATCCACCGATACTAAAGCTTGCAAGAGCTCAGGCAAACAACTTGTCTGTTCATTCATCTGACAGTTCAATTGAAATTGCTCAAAGCTTTTCGGTAGAGAATGGAGTATGAAATCGACCTAAGAAGGGATATCAAAATCGGCACCAAGTACTTCTAACTTGTTAAGGTGTGTCATTATCTCGAGAACGTGCTCCCTCACGGGCGTCCCCTCCACCATATCCAACTTGACCGAGTCATGTTTGGTGAACTGATTAGTCATGGGGTTCTGATGTGTAAAGATCTCTTCAAGGCTTTCCATGATTTCAACAGCGGATACAATGCCTTCATGAATGAGCCTCAAATCCTCAGACAAAGATGTCAAAATGATGCGTTTCATGTGTTCATTGTCACTTCCAATCATCATAAACTGCCTTTTCCCCATTGCTTGGCTTATCATTAGGTTTGCCGGGTTAATTAACATGAATAACACACTTGTGTTTTTGTGCAGCAAAGACAAAGTTTAAATTACATTTCCAATCGACATAATTCTCTCCAGAAAGTTTGTTAACTTAAAGTATACTAAATAATGGATTAACACGTTGCGACATAATGAAACGAGAATAAAACATACATTCATATTAATATCTAAAAAAATATGAAATTATCACATAATTCAATCAAATCAATTATATTGAAACCTTAAAATAATATAATCATGCATCAGCCGACATTTTGAAATAATTTAAATGCACCACAAGGGGTGGTCTATACATTTAAACACATTCAAGCAGGTCACAAACATTAATAGTTACAAACCTTTAATTTAAAATTAATAGTCGGCTCCCAGTTTGACCACATAAAAATTGACAGGGACTCTGTGGGGAGTAAGTTAATATCAATTTCTTATGCTTAAGTAATAACCATAATTCAATATAGGATTATTATTTCGCTTTGAGCAAGTCACTCGTGGTGAGGGTCAATGCCGCTACTAGTAATAATCCACAATTATCCTTTCAGAATTTCTTCATGTGAAATCCATCTTTTTGGTAGATCCGAGGGGGAAATATATTCCAAAAAGACTTCACATATAAATAAATTATGGAGGTCAAAATTAATCCAATTTTATTAACCGGAACAAAATCTGGATTAATAATAAAACATACTTAGTAATTTTTGAAAGTAAGGTTATTCTTGGACAATTAAAATTCATGTAAACACATAATATCAAATAATAAATGCTCAAAAATAAAACATCCATCAAAACAAAAATTAAAATAAATTGGTGCACTTAAATCCAATTGTCACGTTTTAATTTTCTTCACGTCTTGATGCGAGAAATCATCCTCGTTGCTTTCATCGTTCATCTCAAAAAGCTCTCACTCGAGCAACAATTCATCTAAAACGTCCTTCATTTGGGGTCGGGAAGACGTTTGACATCATACATAAAAAAAATAAGCACGAAAATACGGTGGGATGGGCGGAAAGCCCGGTGTGCGGTAGCCCATTGATTGGGCCACGCGGCGCTCGGTGCTCAGCACACGGCACGGGCGTGCGGTGCACGTCGCGCACGAGCCGCGTGCACCGTGTGTCCCAGTGTTTCGTTCATCCCCATTTTCACCCCCATGCACGCACCATACATGCATGCATGCATCGTCTGGGTACGCCGTTCTTAATTCACCATCTCCGTCTTTGTTCCGATCCAGTTCCAATTTATTTACAAAAAATAAATAAACCTAGATCTAGACTAGTCTATTACACTAATCGAATCAAACAAATAAAAAAACTAATCCACTCGTGGATTTTCTCACAAGAAAAATGAATTCGAACGAATTGAATTAAAAACAATATCATTCATACGCATGAGAATAAAAAATATTAACCATGACAATTGGATACTGACTTGAAGCAAACTACACTAGCTTTCTACTAGTAGCTACCCCGCAAGAGAACGGGTTCACTGTAGTATGGGCAAGTATAGGGACCAAGTATTATCGAACCCAAGGGATGGTATGTATGCGAATAGATCCCTGAAGATCTACGCGTCGTAGTTAATATGAGTGTGATGTTTTTGGGTTTTTGAAAAATTAATTAAAAGACTGAAATAAACTAAGTAAACTAAAATAATAAAGCAGACGAATTAACTAAGGGTTTGATTCAAATAAGAGATGGTGATGCTTAGGATAGGAATCCCTACGTATACTAACGGAGCAGGTACATAATCAAAGTAATCGTGACAAACAAGAATTAACCTAAGTAAAAGATCGTAGAATGAAAGCTCAAGATTTCTCACCCTAATACTTTATCCTAGCAATCGACTTCACTAATCCACTAACAAGTTAATGAACTGTGCTTAATTAATGAGACCCTAATTTAACTAAGGTGATGCGGTCGTCCTCCTTCGCTAAACCGGTAGATGAATTAACCTCTCCTAAACCCTCTCGTTAAGACTACTAATTGTTATTGAGTGATGCGGTCGTCCTCTCTCTAACACTTTCGTACTAAATTTAAAGGTAAAGTTCAGATTAATTATAAGAATTCATTAACCAAGAGAATTAAAACCTAACGTCACCAATTACCTTAATTACGTACCCACATCCTACTTCTACGAGTTCATCCTAACCCAAGCATGCAAGGGTTTTAGCCGGACATGGTTATAACAAAAATAAAAGCAACAGAAGAAACAACGAACATAAACATGATGAATTGAATAAAGAAAGTAAGAAACATAAACTAAGGTTTAAAAAGAAAATAAATACGAAGAACTGAAATTGAATTAACTAAAACGAAATTAAAAGCGTTTAAAGTAACGAACTAATAAAAAGAAACTAAGAATTCGTATGCAAAACCTCAACAAAACGTAAAATAAAGCTTGCTCTTCTTCTTCCTCTCCAAAAACTAAGTCTAAAGTGATTTCTAAAGTCGGGGTCTTTCAAAACGTGTTTGGAAGAAGTATATATAGGCTCCGGGTCGAAACGGGAGTTAATGGGCCGAAAATACGCATCCGGAGGCAAAAGTATATGGGCGCTCGAGCAAAACGCTCGAGCGGTCCCGCTCGAGCTGTGTAGCTCGAATGATGCATTCGCTCGAGCGGTCGCGCTCGAGCTGCTCGAGCGCTGAATCTTCTCTGTATGTTTTTGGGCGCTCGAGTGATTCGCTCGAGCGGTGGCGCTCGAGCTGCTCGAGCGCAAGAATTGTTCTGTTCATTTGCGCGCTCGAGTAAGGCGCTCGAGCGGTGGCGCTCGAGCAATGCGCTCGAGTGATCTCTAATCCTTCCAAATGATACTTTTCCTCGTCCGCACTAATACCAATCGTATTTCTTCAATATCTTCTCATCCGGGCATCCGTTTGAGTCGATTCAAAGTCCTACGAACTCCTCTTTTCGTCCTCTATTCACCTATGAGCACCAAAGAGACAATTTTATCAATGTATAGAAATAATGCTCATTTGACTCCAAGCACTAATCGAAAACACTCAAAACATGAGTAAATTGGGCACCAAAACATAACAATTTCACGCCTAATCAACCCCCCCAAACTTACCATGTTGCTTGTCCTCAAGCAACGAAATAATAAGTCAAGTGAAATTGTTAGGAATGAATCAAGATTCAAATCATGCAAGTAATTGAACTCGAGCTTCAAAGATCAATCACCCGTATACTCACTCACTTTCTTTTATCGTACTCATGCAACAACAACAAGAAACACCAAGATCAAGCATGGATGTGCACTCAACGGTGTGTTTCACTCCCTCACAAGTGTATAACAGTGTTTAAGGGACTCACTCAATCAATCAATCACACATATTGGCAGCCATAGGCTTGTAAATGCTCTCAACTTCGACCATACTCTAGAAATCCATGCCGAATCAAAAAGGACTTTTCTCAAGGTTGTAATGTAGGCTCTTTGGACAGGTGGGATAACAATATGGGGTAAGTGACTCAAGTGAATGGAGAATAGAAAAATCAACTTTGGCACTTTGAGATTAGGAGCAGAATCACTTCAACATTTGCAATCAATACACTTTAATTCCACTACTCTCAACACTTCAATTTTTTTCTTTCTCACTCTTTCACTTTTTTTTCAATCACTTTTTTTCTTTTTTTTTTTCGCACAAACACATGAGCTCAATTTTTCTTTTGCTCATTTTCAAATTTTTTCCTTTTTTTTTTTCACATCTCAAATCTCATTCACACCCTTCTTCTCATATTCACTCAACAAACAATCTTTTCCTTTTTCAACTCAATTCACTCCCTTCACATTCACTCTTTCCTATTCTCCACTCAAATTGGGACAAAAAGGCTTAGGAATCGGAATAGTGTTCATATGTGTTAGCAAATAAAATAGGCTTTAGGCTCAAAGGGGCTAACAAGGGATCAATGTCATTGGTAAGGAAATTTTTTTGGCTAAGTGACTCAATAAAATCAAAGATGGCCTAAGATCACATTCGGCATATCAAACTAGACACAATCAAGAAGCAAGAGCACATGCAAGTTCTAGCATCCTCTAAGGTGACGATCCGCTCACAAACGACGAGATTAAATCATGCATTTAAAATCTCATAAGGCTCAAATCTCACATCTTTCACATCCATGCTAGTCCTAGTGAATTCTCACTCTCATCACACAAGCACTCAAAAGAAGAATTTACAAGCATACAAGTTCTTTCTCAAATCAACTCTAACTCAAACACTCACACAAGAAAACTCCTAACTCAGCCTCACAATTCACCCTACTCATCAAATCATACTCAAAGATAGCAATCAACAAGCATAAGGTGATTGATAGGCATAAAATATTGAGTAACAAAACAAATTAATAATAGCCCAAGGAGCATCTCAAGGCACCAATAATCAATCAAACTCAACTCAAAGATAAGGGCGTGCATGCATGTGCAATGTAATCATAAAAAGAAACTCCACCCCCCCAAACTTCGACCTTGCTAGAGGTCTAAGTTTGGGGTTGTGGGTTACCTCAACCAAATAATTCAATTTCTCTCAGTAGCCTTGCACATTCCCTTGTCTCAAGTTGGTTCCTTCAATCTCCACTTCTTTGGTTCCTTTACTCCTTTAGAGACAAGCCTACAAAATAAAGCTCTCGAGTACGAGGTTAGACATACGACTCTAAACACCCTAATAATATAAAAAGAAAATAACTAAAAAAAAAAAAACACTCAAAAGCAAATAAAAATGGGTTGCCTCCCATTCAGCGCTATTTTTAAGGTCCTCATGCCGGACCGTGCTCAAAGGAGCTTATGGGACATCATACTCAAATTTACCTCCCTTACTCTCATAAGAGTGGTGTTTGAACTCCTTTCCTTGATGCCCCTCCATCATGAGTTCCTTTCCTCTTTTCTCATTCCCAAGTGTTATGGGTCTCAACTCCTTCTTCCCTCTATCTGGAGGAGTCTTACTAAACAATTTCTTGAGTTTTGACTTCTTCTTCTTAACTCCTCCTTTTCCTTCTAGCTGGACCACGTCCACTTTCTTCACCTCTTCATCCTTCAACTTCTTCACTTCATCCCTATCAACATGATCAAGATCATAACGCTCATGGGTTAAATTATTGAGTGAAGGATTAACAAAATCATGAATATCAGAAGGATTAGGGAGAGAATGCGTGTCTTCAACACGAGGATCAATTGCATCCATGCAATACAAGCTCTCATCCTCCTTCGGGTGCTTCATGGCTTCATATAGGGAGATCTTCACTTCTTGATCATCCACCTTCAACGTTATCTTCCCATTCGCCACGTCTAGCACCATCCCCGCCGTAGCTAAGAACGGTCTTCCCAAAATCAGGGGCACGTGCTCATCTTCCTCCATTTCTAACACTACAAAGTCGGCTGGAAAGATGTGATCTCCAACTCTCACTAGGACGTCTTCAACCACACCTTGAGGTCTAGTAATAGACCGATCGGCAAGTTGAAGCGTCATCATTGTGGATTGAAGTTCACACCCTTCCAACTTCTTGAAAAGCGACAGGGGCATGAGATTGATGCTTGCTCCAAGGTCGCACAACACTCCCTTCTTGATCCCGTTCCCAATGTCACATAGGATCGTGAAGCTCCCGGGATCCTTCAGCTTTGGTGGAAGCGCCTTGTGCACTAATGCACTCACCTCGTGGTTCAACTGCACCAACTTCGGCTCATCCACTCGCCGTCTTTTCGCGATCAAGTCCTTCAGAAACTTCGCATAATGCGGCATCTGTTCCAAAGCATCATAAAAAGGAATGTTAATGTGAAGTTGTTTAAAAACATCAAGAAATTTTGCAAATTTTTCATCAAGCTTCTTTTTCATGAAGCGCTGTGGATATGGGACGGGTATCACAGATTTGGGTACCCCCCACTCATCTCTTTCTGTTTCTTTCACTTTATCCCTTGCTTCCTTTGCCTTTTTCCACTTAGGAACTCTCTCCATCTCCTCACTTTCCTTGCCCTTCTGGGACTCATCCATATCTTCATGCTTCTCAATCCCTTTACTTTCAATCCCCTTCTCAACTTCATCTCCTTTAGGCTCAATCTCTTCTTGGGGCGTCTCAGAATCAGCAGGCATCTGAGGACCTTCGTAGTTGGTTCCACTTCTTAGCTGGATCGCCTTGCACTGCTCTTTCGGGTTCCCCTCCAGCATTCTATTCACTGATTTTGCAATCTGGCTCATCTGGAGCTCTAAAGAGGTGAACCTTCGATTGTTCTCTTGTTGAGTTCTAGTCCACTCAACGTTCATCTTCTGGAGCTCTTGATCACGTTGATCACCCTTCTTATGCAACTCCTTCACATCGTACTCCAAGGACGACAACCGCTTGCTACCTTCCTCCACCTTCTGAAGGATCGCTCTCAACATCTCCTCGGTTGATGCACCGCCTTCTCCACCAGGAGGTTTAGACCCCGGATCAACACCTGCAGGAACAGTAACACCAGCTCTTGGGTTAGCATAAGAAAAATTATCATTCCTCCTCCATGTGTTTTGAGGAGGCTGCTGGCTTCCTTGAACTCCTTGTGTGTTCCTCCATTGATTTTGAAGTGGCTGAGGGCCTGGAGGCACAAATGGTTGGCCATAAGAAGGCCTTCCATACTGATTTCCACCTTGGTAGCCATTCTGATTGTAATATGAACCTCCCATGTAATTGGCTACCTCTTGCTGTCCACTGGGTTGGTCTACTCTCTCATTCTCTACTGCATGCTCTCCACCCAAATTCTTCCCCAACTCGAGGTTGTTGATCTTCTCCATCATGGCCATCAGCAGCCTTCTCGTTCCTTCTCCCTCCTCAACCTGATGCACTCTTTGAAAATCTGCATCTCCACTCCAAGCACCGGCATTCGTGACAATGTTGTCAACGATCTCTCTACACCTCTCTATGCCTTGGTTGAGGAATGCTCCGCCCGCACATGCATCTAAATGGGCTTGACCCTCCTTGCTGGCACCACTATAGAAGAATGCCATAATGTCTCCCTCATTGTACCCGTGCTGTGGGCACTCAATCAGCATGTTTGAGTATCTCTCCCACGCTTGGCGTAAATCCTCTCCAGACTTCTGGCGAAAGGACGAGATCTCAATTCTAGCCTTGATCGTCCTAGATGGAGGGTAGAATCGCTCGAGGAACAGACGCTCGAGATCGGCCCAAGTGGTAATACCTCCCCGCGGGAGCGTATTATCGTACCACTCTTTAGCTATTCCCGTCAGTGAGAATGGGAACAGCCTAAGCCTCTTGGCATCTTCAGACATGCCATTATAATTAAATGTTGAGGCTATCATGAGAAAGCTCCTCAAGTGTGTATGAGGATTCTCCTTCCCGATCACCCCTTTGAACTGATTCTCAGTCAGCAGCTTTAAAATCCCCGGTGATATCGAGAAGTTGTTCGCCTCAACAGGAGGTAGAACCACTCCGTCATAGTACCACTGTGGCTGCGCTGCAAACCTCCCTCGAATCGCCATATTATGATCTACGTTCTGAGGAACGTATTGAGGATTAGCAGCTGGTACGGGTACTTGTTGGGGTGGTGGTTGGTAAACAGGTGGTTGGTTGTAGACTGGTGGTGGATGGTATGGGTATGGTGGGTAAGGATAAGGTGGATATGGGTAATGTTGGTATGCTGGGTTGTGGAAAGGGTTATTCGGGTTTTGTGGGTAAGCAGGATTGTTCAGAGGATTTGGGACTAGGTTCTGAGCTGGATTGTTTACATTTTGTGCACCCGGGTTCTGGCTGCTACTATCTACGAACTGGTCTTGATTCTGACCACCACTCCCTCCAGAGCCATCAACCCGGTCTACTGCCTGATTGAAATCATTGGCAGCATCGTCCAACTCATTATTGAGGTCCATTGGTCCCTTCCCTAAGTCGGCAGCGTTCATCCTTCTCAAGAAGGCTCGGTTCCTTCTGGCTATTGTCTCAGGGTCTGCAGGTAATCTCTCTTCGCTCGTATTGCCTTGTGAGCGTGTTTTCATAAACCTGACACACTAGCAGAAAGGTCAAAACGCAACTGCCGATTGAATAAAAAAATAAAAATAAAAACAGAAATTAAATCACCCACTACTAACTACTAAGCTATCTACAAGTCCTATTCAAACATTCAACGCCATCCCCGGCAACGGCGCCATTGACTTGAAGCAAACTACACTAGCTTTCTACTAGTAGCTACCCCGCAAGAGAACGGGTTCACTGTAGTATGGGCAAGTATAGGGACCAAGTATTATCGAACCCAAGGGATGGTATGTATGCGAATAGATCCCTGAAGATCTACGCGTCGTAGTTAATATGAGTGTGATGTTTTTGGGTTTTTGAAAAATTAATTAAAAGACTGAAATAAACTAAGTAAACTAAAATAATAAAGCAGACGAATTAACTAAGGGTTTGATTCAAATAAGAGATGGTGATGCTTAGGATAGGAATCCCTACGTATACTAACGGAGCAGGTACATAATCAAAGTAATCGTGACAAACAAGAATTAACCTAAGTAAAAGATCGTAGAATGAAAGCTCAAGATTTCTCACCCTAATACTTTATCCTAGCAATCGACTTCACTAATCCACTAACAAGTTAATGAACTGTGCTTAATTAATGAGACCCTAATTTAACTAAGGTGATGCGGTCGTCCTCCTTCGCTAAACCGGTAGATGAATTAATCTCTCCTAAACCCTCTCGTTAAGACTACTAATTGTTATTGAGTGATGCGGTCGTCCTCTCTCTAACACTTTCGTACTAAATTTAAAGGTAAAGTTCAGATTATTTATAAGAATTCATTAACCAAGAGAATTAAAACCTAACGTCACCAATTACCTTAATTACGTACCCACATCCTACTTCTACGAGTTCATCCTAACCCAAGCATGCAAGGGTTTTAGCCGGACATGGTTATAACAAAAATAAAAGCAACAGAAGAAACAACGAACATAAACATGATGAATTGAATAAAGAAAGTAAGAAACATAAACTAAGGTTTAAAAAGAAAATAAATACGAAGAACTGAAATTGAATTAACTAAAACGAAATTAAAAGCGTTTAAAGTAACGAACTAATAAAAAGAAACTAAGAATTCGTATGCAAAACCTCAACAAAACGTAAAATAAAGCTTGCTCTTCTTCTTCCTCTCCAAAAACTAAGTCTAAAGTGATTTCTAAAGTCGGGGTCTTTCAAAACGTGTTTGGAAGAAGTATATATAGGCACCGGGTCGAAACGGGAGTTAATGGGCCGAAAATACGCATCCGGAGGCAAAAGTATATGGGCGCTCGAGCAAAACGCTCGAGCGGTCCCGCTCGAGCTGTGTAGCTCGAATGATGCATTCGCTCGAGCGGTCGCGCTCGAGCTGCTCGAGCGCTGAATCTTCTCTGTATGTTTTTGGGCGCTCGAGTGATTCGCTCGAGCGGTGGCGCTCGAGCTGCTCGAGCGCAAGAATTGTTCTGTTCATTTGCGCGCTCGAGTAAGGCGCTCGAGCGGTGGCGCTCGAGCAATGCGCTCGAGTGATCTCTAATCCTTCCAAATGATACTTTTCCTCGTCCGCACTAATACCAATCGTATTTCTTCAATATCTTCTCATCCGGGCATCCGTTTGAGTCGATTCAAAGTCCTACGAACTCCTCTTTTCGTCCTCTATTCACCTATGAGCACCAAAGAGACAATTTTATCAATGTATAGAAATAATGCTCATTTGACTCCAAGCACTAATCGAAAACACTCAAAACATGAGTAAATTGGGCACCAAAACATAACAATTTCACGCCTAATCAGATACCTACAAAAAATTCTATCAATTCTACTATCCAATTTCAATTTAATGTTAACTGATTTAAATTCCAATTTAAAGATCAGATCCTGAAACCGTAGCTCTAATACCAGTTGTTGGGGAATTCGGGGTGCCCTAATCTATTTGGGATGAAATTTAAATACGAATTTAAATCTAATTATTACTAGAATGAATTAATCCTAAATTAATTCATATAATAACTATGTCAACAACAAATTAACATGCATATGAATATAAACACGTAAAATTCTGCGGTGGAAAAACTAAGAATTTCATGTAAAACGTACCTCTTGAAGCGACGTCCAACGGAGATCTACGGGACAAGTGTAACGATCCTATAAACCGTAAAAACTTTCTCAAGTATTCTCTTTCACCTTATTCATTCGCCGGTGGGAAGCGCTCACGAACAGTTTAAATATAATAAGGAAGAAAGAAAATATTATTGCTCTTGACTTTTCCAACTCATGGAATTGTGTACTAGGGGATGAAATAATCACCCCATTATATAGATGTGAAGTGGCCGAAAATATGGCCTAGTAGAATGATTAGGCGTGAAATTGTTATGTTTTGGTGCCCGATTTGCCCATGTTTTGAGTGTTTTTTATGAGTGTTTGGAGTCAATTGAGTATCATTTTTATAAACTCATTAATTTGTCTCTTTGGTTTACATAGATGGATAGAGGGCAAAAATTGGAGTTCGTAGGACTTTGAATCGGCCAAAACGGACTCCTGGTTGAGAAGATATGAAGATTTTACGAACAAGTGTAGAGCAGCCGAAAACCACTCGAGTGAGAGCACTCGAGCGCCAGCGCTCGACCGATTGCACCACTCGAGCTACATGCTCGAGCGCCCCTGCTCGAGCTGCTCGAGCACTTTCCTATTTTTTGCCTCCGAATTCGTTTTTCGGCCCATGAGTTTCCGGTTCGCCCCGACGCTTATATATACTCATTCCAAACTCGTTTTGGAGGATAACAACATACCAACACATATTTTTACATACTTTGAGCGAGGAGAAAGCTTGGGGAGGAGTTTTAAAGAATTTTATACATTGTAATCGAGGTTTTAATTTACGAATTCTTAGTTTTAGTATTTCTTTTGAACGTATTAGATTAATTCTTTCTTTCTTTACTCTTTGAGACGATTAAACCTAGTTTTTCAGATTTATATAGATTTTTTGGAGACTTTAATTTGTTCTTTTGTTTATGTTCTTGATTTTATTAGTTAATTCAATTATGCATATGTTTATTGTTCTTGTGATTAATTTGATTATTCAAACCACCATGTTAGGCTAGAACCCTTGCATGCTTAGGGTAGGATGAACTCGTAGAAGTAGGTTGTGGGTACGTAATTAGGGTAATTCGTGACGTTAGGTTTTAATTATCTTAATTAATGAATTCTTAAAATCAATCTTAACTTTACCTTTGAATTTCATACGAAAGTGTTAGGAAGAGGACGACCGTATCACTCTTTAACAACTAGTAGTCTTAACAAGAGGGTTTAGAAAGGGTTAATTTATCTACCAGTTTAGCGAAGGAGGACGACCGCATTACCTTAGTTAAATTAGGGCCTCATTAATTAAGCACAATCTATTAACTTGTTAGTGGATTAGTGTAGTCGAGTGTTAGGGTAAAGTATTAGGGTTTAGAATCTCGAGCTTTTATCTTGCATTCTTTTACTTAGGTTATTTCTTGCGCGTAACGGTTATTTTGATTATGTACCTGCTCCGTTAGTATACGTAGGGATTCCTATCCTGAGCATCACCCTTTTATATTTGAGACAAAACCCTTAGATAATTAACTCATTTCTTTCTTTTGCAATAGTAGAGTAGAATAGTTTAGATTTAATAATTTTTAATCCCCAAACATACACTCATATTAACTACAATGCGTAGATCTTCAGGGATCTATTTGCATACACACTTTCCCTTGGGTTCGATAATACTTGGTCATTATACTTGCCCATACTACAGTGAACCCGTACACTTGCGGGGAAACTACTAGTAAAAGCTAGTATTTTCGGTTCACGTCATAGAATAAGAAGAGAAAATCTTTTCTTGGCCTCCAAGAAATCTTGAATCTATCCCATATATTCTTTTCTCCATAATAAAATACTCCACAAAAATCTCACTTCCTCATCTATGCATATTTTCGAAAATTAGCATTTATGAGAAAATCTTGTATTCCAAGAATACATATCTTCCATAATATCTTTTCAAGAAAATCAACATAACCTTTTCTCTCTCCATATATATAATTTTGGAAAAATACAAAGAAAAAATCAGCAATAATAATTTTCTTTTATTTTAATCATCTTATTATTATCGGGCTACTTATTGGGCTACTTGAGGAGCCTTTAAAAGAATTAAGATTGGACCTCCATGTTGGTCTCGGTACAAGACTGAGAGATACGTGTATAGGGGGAATACACGTATACAAATTTTTCTCTTCTTTCAACTGACTGAGTCCCCTTTCTCAAAGTGGTGTAGAACTCAGGGTTGATAACACACCTACTGACTACAAATGAATGCTGGTCAGTTGGCTAACTATCAACTTGAGTTCTATGCGGAATGCGTGAGCCCTAAAAGTTTATAGTCTTGTTAAAGTTTGCTTTCTGAAAACTTGATTACTCTTTTCCGAAGTGGTGATTAGAAGGGCAGTGCTCAGTTTAATGATCAGGCCGATTGATTCAATCCTGATAAATAATGCAATGAATAACTTAATGAATGAATAGTTAAGAACAATAATCAAAGCAATAAGGAACGCAAGGAAGTAACGTGGTTCAGAGACTCAAGCTCCTACGTCCACGGTCATGATTTAACGGGAGAATCCACTAAGGATTGGCTTGTTTTTAACGTGCCAAGGTGCACCAGAATCAGCTATACTGACTAACCCTTACTTCCTCCTTCTAACTCACCATCAACCTCAACCAACAAACTTGACAAGGGGGTTTTCGTTTCAGTTTTGTTTCCAACTAGAGTTGTGATTATCCTTACAAGGCTAAACTATGCTAAGGATGGATAATCACTTCTAAGCTTATGATATTACAAAGAACGCTCAGTGGAATACATAATAACTCTCTTTGCTAAGAAACGCTTGGAAAATTTATAGTTTTTTAGTGCTTCTTTTGAACGTTGAATGCTAATGAATTCTTGAGAGTTTGAGTAATTTCTGGCTTGGAAATTTCCCGTAACCTTGAATGGGTTCAAGGCCCTCTGTATTTATAGGTGACTTTGAAAACTATCCGTTGGAAGAACTTGTCTTCTAGTCATCTACATAGGGTTTGTTCAACGGACATTTCTCTTATGCAGCAGCCGTCCTTGCATGGATTTGGTAGTGCATTTAATGCTCTATTTAATGCTTGCCCATTGAAAGGTGCAGTCTAAACTCAGACTTCATATCAGGTCCGTACGTGCGTGTCCTTCCTGGATTGGTCCACGTCATCAGGTTGGTGAGAATGTCAGAACTCATTCCTATGCTTCAAGCTTGTCTTATTAAATTCTTTTTATCTCGAGCACAACGGTCTTGTCCTGACACTGACATTCCTTTTGCATTGTTTGGCCCTACTCCAAATCTTTTCCCATAACTCAGTGTCATCCTGTTCCCTACAGGACTGAGTTAGTAATGACCTCAGGGTCATACTCTTCATCACTGACACTTGCTCAGCCAGCTTAGAGAGACTGCCGTAAGTTCAGGATGGTGTTCTTGTGTCTTCAGGCTTCAGTCTTGATTGTCATCAATAAGTACTCCTCTCATTGAGTTGCTGTGAAGTGTAAAATAACTAAGTACAAATCTATCCAAGACTAGCCTGACCACTAAGGCAAGTCATCTTTTCAGGGGCTTTAGGATCTAATCAAAACTGATATTGTCCCAACAATTTCCCCCTTTTTGATGATGCCAAAACACTGAAAAGATCCTCAAAATACTTAGAGGAAAATAAAAGTCCTACCTATAAGATAAATCAGTGTTAGAGCAGTTCTTGATAAAGTATAGAATTTAAATAAAAGCCAAAAAGACAATGAGTTTTTGTCTATGGACAAATGTAATAGATTTCATTGATGATTTGGAATAAGTACAATGAACCTGATCTATTACAATAAAATAGTGAACACCTAAACCAATCTCATTTCTGGCTCGAGTCCATAACCAACATAGAATCTGACCTTCAGCTCTTCTACTCTTTTAGGTTGATTCACAAACACCTCAGCCTTGGCAATCTTCAGTACTTTAGTCATGATGGCCTTCGTATCATGCTTGCTCGTTCCAAGGATCAAAGGTGGTGGGTGAGCAATGAACTCAGGGGCCTTCACTTGAACTTTGGCTGCATCAGACTCCTCCAAGATCTTCCCCAGCAGCTCAGGGTGGTTTTCCATCATGTAGTCAGTGAAGTGGGCATCTATGTCTTTAGTGTCACCCCATTTCTTCACTACGTACTAGAGTCTGACGAACTAATCCCGTGCGTCAACCCAAAACTCTTTCAGTGTCTCTGAGATGAACACATCGACAAGAGCTTCCTTCTGAATCACCTCAGGCTTCCTGACTTGATGAATCGTTGATTTCCTGGCTGTTGGTCTCTTCCTGTACTTCCATAGCTCAGGTTTCGCCTTCTTCCTCCTTAGCATACTTATCACAGCATCATCAAGTTCTCGCTGTTGAAGCTCATTGATATCAGTCAACTTCTCAACCTTCTTTTCCAGAATGCACATCTTCTTCTTCTGAGCAATTTCAGCCTTGCGCTCAGCCTCAGTCCTCTCAGTGGAAGCTCCCCATGCCTCTGTATATAACTCAGCCACCATTTCCGCAGAATAGGTGATTGGGTTTTTCCTTGTGTTCACTGGTGGAGATTTCTGAATAGCTGAAGACTCTGGATTTAAAGGTAGTTGAGAAACTTGTTCTTCTGAAGGTTCACTAGCTTGAGCCGCTGCAGCCAATCTTGTTGATTTCCTTGGTCTATGCATCACAACATCATTTCTTGGTCCCTTGTAATCTTCAGGAGCGGATCTTTTCTTGGTCCTTTCCCCCTTTTTGGCATCATCTCTCGGGGAAGGGAGTGCCTCTGGTGCAGTATCCTTCTTAGAATTGATGACAAAAGCAGTGAGAGATTGTACCTCAACAAGATGCTCCTTCATGAGATTGACCCCTGATGCAATACCAGATCCTGCGAAAGATACATTCGCAATGATTGAATCAATCTTAGCCTCAAACTTCTCCATTACAGTATTTAGGCGTTGCTCAGTGTCAGTCAGCTTCCTCTCAGCACAGGACAACTTCTCCTCAGTGATAGCCAATTTTGCCTCCATTTTTACTGATTCCTCGGCTATCCTCCTTGACTCAGCCACGATCCTATCAGCCTCCTGAGTCATCTTGGCTACTGAGTCGCTCAGGGTTTGAGAGAACAACTCAGCTACCTGACTCGCCAACTAATCCACGGCCTTGTCCATTCGTGCATCGTGCTCGTCCCTAAGCTGAGTCGGAGAGTTGGCCATCAACTTCTTCATGGTCTTCCTTTCAGCTTTGACGGAAGAGATGGTGGTCAACATTGTCTTCTTTAAACTCTTCACTTCAGAGTTGACCACCGTCTTCAGCGCAGACTTCACCCATCTCAAATGTTACTGAATCCCCTGATCTTTTGCATCGGCCTTAGCCTTGATCATTTGCACTTGACAAGCATATGCTGCTCTTGCATATTAGATTGCTTGAAGTCGGGCCAGACTTTAAACTCAATGACATTTGAGCACATCTCCCTATACCTGTGCAATCTGGGCCAACACTTGGAAGCACATTCACAAGTGTTCCCCCTGAGTGTGTTCTCGTACACTCCTCCCATTAACCCAGCACCCAGCTCCTCCTCCTCCGCTAGTTCAAGGAATTCATCAGCTGAATCTCCTGTGATAGTGGTTTTGGGGCAGTCTTTTGGGTTGGGGTAGGACGGGAAGTCTTCAGGGTTGGGTAGGGATGTGTTTGGTTCTGGGTTATGGTCAGGCTCAGTGATGGGTGATGTTGTAGGCTCTGACTCATTTTGGGAGGAAGTGAGGTCATGTTTGATGGGTGTTGGTTGGGTTCAGTAGGGTGAATGGGTTGATCAGGGTGGGATGGGGTAGGCTCAGTGATAGGTGAGATTGAGGGTTGTGGTTCAGTTGGGTTGGACTCAGGTTGCAGAATCTCAGCAGTGTTGATTGTCTCCCTGACCTGCTCCAATTCAGAGGTTCTTGGAGAGCTTGACTCTTCCCGAATTGAACTTAACTCCCTCAGCTTCTTAGCTGGAGATCTCTTAGGCCCCTTCCTCAGCCTCTTCAGTGGTCTCACCACTGCCCCATCTCTCTTACTGGCTTCATCGGCAATGTCCTCAACCTCTAAACTGGCCTTCTTGGAGACTTTCTCAGCCCCCTTTGTCGTACCCTTCCCTGTGGCCTTCTTCTTCAGCACCACTTTCAAACTAGCCCTTTCCACTTCTAGGGCTTTTTCCTCTTTTTCCTTCTCAGCCTCAACTTTCTCTGACCGCTCAGCTGCTACCTCAGCCTGAGCCTCCTTGCTCTTCTCAAAGAGCTCATCCAATCTCTCTAGAAGGTTGGCCACAACCTTTTTGCTCTTGGTAGCCTGCTTCTTCCTCTGACCCTTGGGATGAACAGTAAGGTCAGTCATGCCAAGAATGGCATATGTGTCAGCCTCAGTGGAGAACATGACTTTCTTGGGAGAGAGGTCATCCTCCATGTCAAACGTACACCCATGACAGGCGTGGCTGATCAGTAGAGAGAGTCTTGTGCCAAAAGGCAGGATAACACCTACTGAGATATACTTTATATCCACGTCCTTCTTCAGTTTGTCCAGAGCAGTCTGACTGACCTGATCCAGAAAAAACTGCTCCCAGTTGGCCTGAACGCCATCCATTAGTGTGCCCATGATTCTCATCTTGGGTAGGCTCAGTTGCTCATGAGAACCAACCGTGCCCATCACCATTTTTGACACAATGTCCACCATCGCACGATACTCTAGCTTTAGAGTATCCTTGTGTTGTCTCACTTTGAACTCAGAAGAGCCTACCTTCATCCACTGCTTTAGTAGCTCTCCTTCCTTATTCTCCATGTAAGCCTTGGGATTGATCCCAGTACATGGCAACCTATATACCTCCTTCACCGCCTTCCGGAGGTCAATATCGCGATATTCCTCGTTGTACAGATTCTCCCCCTCCTCATTTTTCTCCCCCGTTGGCACCAGTACAGTAACTCTTGTGAATAACTCACCCTTTTTGGAGAACATGTTCAGTTAAGCCTCCACCACCGTCTTCGGAAACACAGATGAGGGTTTCTTGGAGAGATATTTGTCAAGAAATGCCTTGGAGATCCAGTCAAATACTGGTTGAATCTCCTTTACTCTGAGACATAGACCATCCATGGTGATTACATGTTCCATGTTGACAAGCTTGTTCTTGACAACATCGTTGATATCATCAGTTGTCCAAGAATCGTCAAGAAAAGCCATTTGTGATCTTTGGAAAGTTTGAAAAATTTGCAAAAGAAGAGTTTGAACGAGAAAATGTTCAGTGTGCAGTGTAAGTTTTGTGTTTGCGTAAATTTCTCAAATGGCTTCTCTAATTGTTATGACAAGGTCATTTACTCAGACGTGGGGTTGAGATTAATCCTGAATTTGAAAGGATTTTGATATGAAGGGCCAAGATTAATCTCAAGTACAATCATTTACCCAGGTCAGTCATATTCCGTATAAAATGGACACGTATATGAAAAAGTAATTGAACGCATTAAATGCTCCAACACGCATGGGTTTAAATATCAAAAGGCGTGTTTTAATGAAAACGGTCAGCATTTAATGAAGATTTTCAGGACGAAGAATTCAGTAAGACGCTTTAAATTCACAAGAGTCAGGATTGAACTCATACCTGTCAGGGAGACATTGTAGCACCCTGATACCTCGCTAAGTCGAGTCTGGCCTGAGTTCCCACTAGATCCTATACTGACTGCTCTCCCGGATCTAAGAGACCTAACTCCACTGACAGTTCCATAAACCTTGCTTCAGCCAACGGATTAGTCAAGATGTCAGCTCTCTGCCTGTCAGTGTGAATTTTCTCCATCCTAATGTCCTTCTTCTCCACATGATCTCTAATAAAGTGGCATGCTTGCACCTTGTGTGAAGCACTAGGTTCTGAGTGATTGCTATAGTACTATTGTTTTCACAATAGATTGGAACCTCATTTGCAAACACTTGGTAGTCTCTCAATTGTTGCCTCAACCATAAAATCTGAGCACAGCAACTACCTGCAGCCATATACTCAGCCTCAGTCGTGGATGTCGCCACTGAATTCTGTTTCTTACTAAACCACGAGATCAACTTACTCCCCAAAAACTGACATGTCCCTGAGATGGATTTTCTATCAATCCTACAACCTCCATAATCTGCATCTGAATAACCAGTCATAAACTGCCTTTTCCCATTGCTTGACTTATCATTAGGCTTGCCGGGTATATTAACGTGAATAACCCAATTGTATTTTTGTGCAATAAGGACAAAATTTGAATTACATTTACAATCGATATAATTGTCTCCAGAAAGTTTGTTAACTTAAAGTATATTTAAATAGTGGATTAAAAGGTTGCGACATGATGAAATGAGAATAAAACATACATTCATATTAATATCTAGAAAAATATAAAATTATCACATAATTCGATCACATCAATTATATTGAAACCTTAAAACAATATAATCATGCATTAGCCAATACCTCGAAACAATTTAAATGCGCCACGAGGGGTGGTCTATAAATTTAAACACATTCTTACAAACTTAAAAGTTACAAATCCTTAATTCAAAATTAATAGTTGGCTCCCACTTTGACCACATAAAAATTGACAGGGACTCTGAGGGGAGTAAGTTAATATCAATTTCTTATGCCTAAGTTATAACCATAATTAAATACAGGATTATCATTTCGCTTTGAGCAAGCCACTCGTGGTGAGGGTCAATACCTCCACTAGTAATAATCCACAATTATCCTTTCGGAATTTATTCATGTGAAATCCATCTTTTTGGCCGATCCGAGGGGAAAATATATTCCAAAAACACTTCACAAATTAATAAATTATGGAGGCCAAATTAATCCAATTTTAATATCCGGAATAAAATTGCTATTAAAGAAACATACTTAGTAATTTTCGAAAGTAAGGTTTTTCTTGGACAATTAAAATCATGCAAACACATATTAACAAATAATAATAAGTGCACGAAATAAAACATCCATCAAAACAAAATTAAATACATTGGAGCACTCAAATCCAATTGTCACAGTTTAATTTCTTCACGTCTTGATGCGAAAAAACGTCCTTGTTGCTTTCCATCGTTCGTCTCGACACGCTCCCACTCGAACAACAACACTTCATCAAAAACAACTTCGTTTGGGGTTCGGGACGACGTTTGAAATCACACAAAAAATCGAGAACGAGAAAAAAAATTCCACGGCCCGAGATATGGCACGCGTCGGCCCACGGAGGTGGGCCGCGTGCCTCTTGGCCATAGCCGCCGAGATACCGAGCACCGAGAGGGCTGCCCTCGCGCGTGCCCGTGCGGCGTCGGCACCCGTCGTGTGCCTCATGCACACCGTGCACCAGGTTTCGCCGTTCGTTCTCGTTTTTCACCCCGTGCATGATTTTACGTCCATGCATGCGCCACGCATGCATGCGTTATCTGGGTACGCCGTCTTTAATTCTTCATTTTCGTCTTCATCTCGATTCGGTTATAATTTATTTAAAAAAATAAATACTAGATCTAGACTAGTCTATTACAATGATCAAATCAAAATAAAAACAACTAATCTACTCGTGGATTTTCTCACGAGAAAAACGAATTCAAACGAATCGAATTAAAAACATTAATTCACACGCATGAAAAAAAATAAACATTAAAACCATGACAATTGGATACCTGCAAAAAAATCTAGCAATTCTACTATCCAATTTCAATTTAATATCAAACAATTTAAATTCCAATTTAAAGATCAGAGCCCGAAACTGTGGCTCTGATACCAGTTGTTGGGAAAATTGGGGTGCCCGGAATCTATTCGGGATGATAATTAAATACGAATTTAAATTCAATTATTACTAGCATGAATTAATCCTAATTAATTCAAATAATAATTCCAACAACAATTTTTATCATCATGCAAGTTGAATTAATTCACATAAAATCTATGGCAGAAAGACTAAGAGATTATGTGACTAAGTACCTCTCGTAGATATGGTCTTTGTTTATCACGGGACAGTTACGAACGTGCTACCAACCCAAAGACCTTCTCAAGTATTTCCCTTTCGCCTTGCTTGATCACCGGTGGGAAGTGCTTTCAAGCAATTAAAATAACTAAGGAAAAAGAAAAATATATATGCTCTTGATTTTTCCAACTCATGGAATTATGTACTTGGGGATGAAATAATCATCCCCTATTTATAAGATGGAGTGGCCGAAAATTACATATTTTATGGGCCTGGAGAAAATCTTTTCTTAGTCTCTAAGAAATCTTGAATATATCCCATATATTCTTTTCTCCATAATAAAATATTCCACAAAAATCTCACTCTCCTTATAAGCTTGTTATTTTCGAAATTCTTAGGGAAGAATCCAAGATTTGGATCTTCTTGAATATATGAGATAATCTTGTATTACAAGAATACTTATCTTACATAATATCTTTCCAAGAAAATCAACAAAATCTTTTCTCTCCTAATATTCCAAAATTTCGAAAAACTCAAGAAAAAATCAGCATTAAATTTTTTTTTATTTTAATCACCTTATCATTATTGGGCTACTTGAGGGGCCTTAAGGAGAATTAAGATTGGACCTCCTAATGGACTTCTGAATTTCAATATTGAGCCTCAATATAATTCAGCCCATTAATATTAATTATTACCACTAATAAATTAATATTGCATTATCCATCTTAATCCATATTACGATAATACGGGCTCCCGGTATGATAAAACTTCTGAGCCCACCAAGGGGACTAATCACACGAGCCGTACTCGCACGCGTTTCTCCGTATTAAACCTTAGCAACCGTCGTATGATTAATATTACTGCCCGAAACACAAAGTTTGAAGTCATGATGATTCTCACCCAACATGAATCAAAGTAGTAACCATTAAGCACACACTGTCCTATTTAAGTGACGGAGATTAAGAAATCAATAACCACTGAGGTCTAATTCTTCATGTTTCAGAACAGAAGAATGTATCCTCGCTGTAGGTTCTCTTCAACACATACTAAATGTGCTAGTGCAATCTCTTGGTCAAAACAAGTCAATCTGAGATATACACTTCGACCTTTCACGGCGGATTGTTCATTTCCACCTAGGTCGTGAATTTGTACGTTTAGTTACAAGGAAACCGTTAATGTGATCTTCCGTGATCGGGTATCACCACATTAACTATAATGTAACAAGTACCACGTATAATGAACTGGTTGCAATAAATATTCAACATTCAATCATATCTAAAGCAAATGTGATAAAAGAATTATTCTCATAAATAAGTGTTTAATACATGAGTTATACAAAGTAAGAGCATACTTTCACGTATAACTCCAACAGTGAGAATGTCAGAACTCATTCCTATGCTCCAGGCTTGTCTTATTAAGTTCTTTTTATCTTGAGCACAACGGTCTTGTCCTAACACTGACATTCCTTTTGCATTGCTTGGCCCTACTCCAAGTCTTTTCCCATAACTTAGTGTCATCATGTTCCCTACAGGACTGAGTTTGTAATGACCTCAGGGTCATACTCTTCATCACTGACACTTACTCAGCCAACTTTGAGAGACTGCCGTAAGTTCAGGATGGTGTTCTTGTGTCTTCAGGCTTCAGTCTTGATTGTCATCAATAAGTACTCCTCTCATTGAGTTGCTGTGAAGTGTAAAATAACTAAGTACAAATCTATCCAAGACTAGCCTGACCACTAAGGCAAGTCATCTTTTCAGGGGCTTTGGGATCTAATCAAAACTGACATTGTCCCAACACTCCAATGGGCTACTGAATTACAATATTGAGCCTCAATATTATTCAGATCATTAATATTAATTAGTACCACTAATAAATTAATATTGCAATATCCATCTTAATCCATGTTATGATAATATGGGCTCCCGGTTATTATTTCCCGCATTTAAGATTATCTAGTCCATTAATTTATTGAGCTTCTGAATAGCTCTAAATTAATTAATATATTTTACCCTGGAGTAAAGACAACTTAACATTATTATCCGTACCGAAGAAACTAATTCTTCACTTGTAAGATTTGGTACGATAAAACTTCTGAGCTCACCAAGGAGATAAATCACACAAGCCATACTTGTACACGTTTCTCCGTATTAAACCTTAGCAATCGTCGTATGATAAATATTACTGCCCAAAACATAAGGTTCGTATTCACGATGATTCTCACCCAACATTAATTAAAGCAATAATTATTAACCACACACGGTCCCATTTAAGTGACGGAGATTAAGAAATCAATAACCACAGAGGTCTAATTCTTCATATTTTAGGATAGAAGAATTTATCCTCGCTGTAGGTCCTCTTAAAAAAATGTTAAATGTGCTAGTGCAATCTCTTGGTCAAGACAGGCCAATCTGAGATATACACATCGACCTTTCGCGGCAGATTGTTCAATTCCACCTGGGTATTGAATTTGTACGTTTAGTTACAAGAAACTCATTAATGTGATCTTCTGTGATCTGGTATCACCACATTAACTACAATGTAACTCGTACTATAAATAGAACGGGTTGCAATATACATTTAACATTCATTCATATTTAAAGAAAATGTGATAAAAGAATTATTCTCATAAAATAAGGTGTATTATACATGATTTATACGAAGTAAAAACATACTTTCACGTATAACTCCAACACATCTTCATCTCAGGCTAAGAAGAAGAAAGTAGTTATGTTGATGTGAATGGGAGACAAATCTTCTCCTATGAGGCAATCAGGGTAGTTAAGCAGGTTTGGATCCTGAAAGGTACATATGACACTGTAGGACCCAACACCCAATGGGTACCTAAAGCCTGATTTCATTGCAGGTGGTTGTGGGCTACGAGAAAAGGAAGGATGGCTCAATTAAAGTTGTTTGGTACCTAGACAGTGGTTGATCAAGGCACATAACTGGAATGAAGAGTCTCCTTCAGGATTACATTGCTAAAGATGGCCCACAGGTAACTTTTGGTGATAACTCAAAAGGTTTAACCAAAGGTTTTGGTACTCTTGTTATAGGTATGGCCAGGGTGGAGAATGTGTCCTATGTTGAAGGACTGAAGCACAACCTGTTGTCAGTAAGTCAGTTCTGTGACAAAGGTTTCAGTGTTAAGTTTTCATTGAATATTTGTTTGGTCAAGATCAAATCAACACTTCAAGTGCTTCTTACAGGTATTAGGAAAGGTAATGTTTATTTAGCTATTTGGAGCAGCACCATTCCTGATACTTGTTTTGTTGCTAAAAGCTCTTCAGAGCTCAGTTGGTTAAAGCACAAAAGATTAAACCATCTGAACTTCAAGATTCTTAACAAAGTTTCTAGACTTTCACTTGTTGAAGGTTTACCTATTGAAGTTTTTAGCAAAGATCGTGTGTGCAAGGCTTGTCAGGAAGGGAAGCAGGCAAGAGCTACATTCAAGGAGAAAGCTACCTTCTCCACTGACAAAGTTCTTCAGCTCTTGCACATGGATTTATTTGGCCCTGTAACACATGTGAGTATGAATTGTAGGAAATATACCCTTGTGGTCACTAATGATTACTCTAGATATACTTGGGTCATTTTCTTGTTAAATAAGAAGGAAACAAAGGTAAAGCTTCCAGAGTTGCTCAGGAGACTTAGCAATGAGCAGAATCAATCCATAGTCAGAATAAGATCCGACAAGGGGACTGAGTTCATAAATTCATATATTTCTAATTTCTGTAATGAACTTGGTATTGCTCATGAGACTTCTGCAGCTAGAACCTCTCAACAAAATGGTGTCGTTGAAAGGAGAAACAGGACACTGAAGGAAGCTGCCAGGACTATGTTGGCTGAGTCAGGATTGCCCAAGAAGTTATGAGCTAAAGCAATCAACATTGCTTGCTATACTCAGAATTGATCCATACTAAACAAACAACATGCTCAGATCCCATATGAGACATGGAACAAGAGGAAGCCTCGTATCTCTTATTTCCATATATTTGGGTGTAAGTGCTTCATCTTCAACAATGGGAAGACCCAATTAAAGGCTTTTGATAGCATGTCTGATGAAGGAATATTATTAGGATATTCTGAAGTCAGTAAAGCATTTAGAGTCTATAATTGTAGGACCCTTGTTATGGAAGAATCGCCACATGTTGTGTTTGACGAATCTGTTATTGAGAATAGGTCAAAGGTTGTAGATCCTAACTCTGAGGAGGTCACAAGGAGAGTGACAAGGCTGAGCTTGATAAATCAAACTGATCTAAATGTCAAAGCTGTGCCTATTCCATGTTGGGATGATGACGAGGATCAGGATCACAATTCAAAGGTCACTCCTAAAGCCAGCACTTCAAGGGTTGTTGAGCCTCACACTGAGGAACTGGCTCAACCTGAGGTAAGTACCATCAATGAAGATGCGGTCGCAGCTGAGATGGCTACTGAGTCACCATATCAAGGGGGGATCGATGTTCCTGACATTGAGCTCGTTAACTCTTTTGGTGTAGACTCAGTTCCACTCTTTTCTGTTCAGTATCCTGAATTTATAGAACTTGTAGACACTAACATTGCAGGTACTTCAGGGACAACTCCAGACAAGAGAACATGGCTAGAAGATTATCCCATTGACCAAGTCATTGGTGATCCAACTGAGGGAGTTAGGACACGAAGGTTCCATGGTGAGAGCGCTCTATTCTGTTGCTTTCTCTCTGAGCAAGAGTCTCAAAATATAGAAAAAGCTCTCACTGACTCGAACTGGATCATGGCCATGCAAGAGGAGTTGAATCAGTTCACAAGGAATCAGGTTTGAGAACTGGTGAATAGACCTAGGCATCAAGGTGTAATTGGTACCAAGTGGGTCTTTAAGAACAAGAAGGATGGGAATGGAGTTGTAGTAAGTAACAAGGCAAGACTGGTGGCCAAAGGATATTGTCAGTCTGAAAGAATAGACTATGATGAGACCTTTACCCCAGTGACTAGGCTAGAAGCAATCAGGTTGTTCCTTGCATATGCAACATATAAGAAGTTCAAGGTGTATCAAATGGATGTGAAGAGTGCTTTTCTGAATGGTATCCTGAATGAAGAGGTATATGTGGAACAACCCCCAGGGTTTGAGGTTGGAGACAAGGTATACCACTTGATGAAGGCACTGTATGGACTTAAGCAAGCTCCTAGAGCTTGGTATGATACTATTTCTCAATTCCTGACTGACCATGGGTTCAAGAAGGCAATCGTGGATACGACATTATTCAGGATCACTGAAGATGATGACATTCTCTTGGTCTAAATATATGTGGATGACATCATACTTGGATCACCAAATCATCAGCTCTGTGAGAAATTCTCTAAGTTGATGACTAGTAAATTTGAGATGTCTATGATAGGAGAGATGAACTTCTTTTTGGGATTGCAAGTCAAGCAAACTGATCAAGGGATTTTCATCAATCAGGCCGAGTATACAAGAGACTTGATTCAGAAGTTTGGAGTTCAGAATTACAATCCAGCTAGGATCCCAATGAACACCAATTGGAAGATGGATCCCGACACTGATGGGGTATCAGCAAATCAAACTGAGTACAGAGGGCTAATAGAATCATTGTTGTACCCGACTGCAAGTAGGCTTGACGTAACTTTTGCAGTTGGTGTGTGTGCTAGGTATCATTCGGACCCGAAGAAAAGTCATCTTGAGGCTGCAAAAAGGATACTAAAATATTTGAAGAGGACAGTCAATTTAGGACTTTGGTATCCTTCAGATGACAACCTAGAACTGACAGGGTATTCAGATGCAGATTATGGAGGTTGTAGGATTGATAGGAAATCAACCTCGGGGATGTGTCAGTTTTTAGATAGCAAGTTGATCTCCTTGTTTTCAAAGAAGCAGAATTCAGTGGCAACATCCACAACTGAGGCTGAGTATATGGCTGCATGTAGTTTTTGTGCTCAGATTCTATGGTTGAGGCAACAATTGAGAGACTACCAAGTGTTTGCAAATGAAGTGCCAATTTATTGTGACAACAATAGTACCATAGTAATCACTCAGAATTCAGTACTTCACACGAGGTGCAAGCATGTGGATATTAGACATCACTTCATAAGAGATCATGTGGAGAAGAAGGACATCAGGATGGAGAAGAATCACACTGATAGGCAAAGAGCTGACATCTTGACTAAGCGTTTATGGAACTATCAGTGGAGTTAGGACTCTTAGATCCGGGAGAACAGTCAGTATAGGATTCAGGGGGAATCGGGGTCAGTATCAAGGGGGAACTTAGTTTCAGACTCGATACTAATGAGGTATCAGGGTACTACAATGTTGCCCTGACTAGTATGAAGTTCTAATCCTGACTCTTTGAATTTGAACCGTCGCACTGACTTTCTTTAATCCTGAGAATCGCATTAAACACATTCCGTTTTCATTAAAAGCACAACTTTTGATATTTAAACACATGCGCGTCAGAACATTTAATGTTTACTATTACTTTATCATATATGTGTCCGCTTTAGGCGGTATATGACTGACGTTATCAATGATCATTTCCTTGAATTAATCCTGACCCTTTATTTCAAAACTTTTCAAATTCAGGGTTAATCTTAGCCACACGTCAGAGCAACTGTTCAATAAAATATCAAATTTGTAGTCATTTGAGATTTTCTTACGCATTCATACACTTTCAAGCACACTGAGTTTTTCTCTCACTCACAATCTTTGCAATCGTTCGAAAGAAATTCTCAAAACACCTCAATAGCTTCTTCGAACACCGGTTGGACCGTCGTTGAGTACAAATCTGTAGTCCGGAACAAGCAGGTTCAAATTGAACAGATCATAGCCATGGATGGGCCATGCTTGAAGGTGAAGGAGATCAAGACCATGTTTGATTGGATATCCAAGACTGGCTTAAAGATGTACTATGCCAAGAAGCCCACGACGGTGATTCCCAAGACGGTGGTTGAGGCATATATTAAGATGTTAAAGAGGGACGGAGAGTTGTTCACCGAGGTGACGGTGGAGATGCATACCGAAAAGAATGAGAAGGGTGAACAACTAGTTGAGGAGGAGGTCAGGGAGGTGGACCTCAGAGCAATGGTGAGGGAGGTATTTGCTCTTCCATGCACTGGTATTAGCCCCATGGCATACCAAGAGAACAAAGAAGGTGTCTACCTTGAAAAGTTCACGAAGTTAGGGTCCTCTGACTTTCAAGCTCGCATGCACAAGGACAATTTCAAACCAGAGTACAGGGCTTTGGTGGACACCGTGAGCAAAATCAGCATGGGAAATGTAGGGTCCCATGAGCAGGTCAATAAGGATAAAATCAAACTGATGGCTGCTATTATTGATCGAGCTGAGGTTGTTACAGCAGGAAATATCCTCACCTGACAGGAGGTCATATTCCCGAAGATACACTGACCCGACAAGATCGAGGGTCTACATCAAAAAAGAGAATTTAATGTATTATAGGTCTACGGTTGATTGTTAGATTAATATTGTAATAAATCCCTAAAATAAAGGGTTAAGACGAGTTCAGGGCCACTTTTGGGCCTTTGGGGGTGAACCTCTATAAATAGGGGGTCACCCCCTCATTGTAAAGGATTCACACTTTTTTCCTCATTCCTCATATATGCTAGAAAGCTCTCATTCAAGGGAAGAACGAAAGTTCTTCCCCTATCGTTCATGTTCATTTATATTTATTGTTTGTCGGGCATAACCCAAATAACCACAATACATCTATTCGTACGAAAATGCCTATCAACAATTTGGCGCTAGAAGGAGGGTCAGTTCATGTTCATCTCGACGGATGAACACGAAGATCGTCCCCTCAAAAATCAAATTTCCACCAACCATGAACCTGTCAACACAAATCATCAAAGAAATATTCATCCCATCTTCAAACCCATTTTGGAACCAATATTCTAGAATTGAAGTTTAGAATAAATTTCCTGTTCTAAATTCGTTACAATGTCCGGGGTTTCCCAACCAGAAATTCCAACAAACATATTTTACTCATTAAATCATATACATACAACCCATCATTTTCAAGCTAGTATGTACGCATCGATTTAAAAAAAAATCAAGAAAACCATCTCCCCAACCTTACAGCAACAAACTCACAAATTCATCCATATCCAGACAAAATTCCAAAATAAAAAATTCATTCCTTTGAAAAGGAAGAAAGCCACGCAAGAAAGAGAAGAAAAAAAAGAAGAAGAAGGGAATGTCGCTGCAATTTTCGGTGGTACTGCGGCCGTTTCTGGCGACGGAGCTCGCATGGCTTTCCGAATCGTCGCGGCCCGAGCCCAGCCGCCGCACCATCACCCCCGTGAAACCACTCCGAATGCAAAACAACCATTTTCTACTTTTGAATCCCTCTCTGTTTGTCTCGGTTATGGTGTCGCCTTTTTACACAGCTTTTCAGTTTACTTTTGGCCCGTTTCCCAAGACACACTGAAAAGTCAAAGATTACGGCCTCGATTTGTGCGCCTTGAGGTCGATACCCATCGTCTGTGTCTTCCTGTAGAGGCTCAACAGCCTCCGACCGCCAACGCTGCCCGCGGGCGCATGCCGTCAACCACCACGCCTCCACGTGCGGCAACTCGTCAGCCCGCGCTGCCGCCTCCACAAGCAACCTTGCACTGTCGTCTGCTCAGCTTGCTGCCCAGTCCCCGAGGACGGGGTCAAAGCACCGCCTCACCGCCCATTCCGGCCTACCTACATCTCACGTCTACCCGCACGTCGCTTCCGCATATCTCCGCCAGCCGCCGTCATAGGGCAAAGCCGCTAGCTCCCGAGATCTCCCCGTGCAGCCCGTCGTGCGGCCATCTCCCCGTGTCGCCGTCCATCGCTGGATTCGTACCCACAACCGCCAGCCTTCCCGCGCCGCTGCCCAACCTCACAGCCACGCCTACCGGCACGGGCTCGCCGCCTTCCGCTCGGTGCCCCGCATCGCCGCTCAGCCACTGCGTATCACCTCCAATTCTTGCCGCCGCGTCACCCAGTTTCTTCCCGATCAGTCCATCATAGAATTCTCAATTTGAACCTTCGAACTAATAATTTTGGGGTGGGCTTGTCCTGTCACAGGCCATGGGCTAATTTCATTTAACTATGCTGGGCCTTATTTATTTTTCAAGTGCTTGGCCCAGATTGAATCATGGTTTTGGGAAAATAAACTGTTGGGCCTTTTTTTCTTTAAATGGAAGGAAGGGGCCCATATTTGATTAAGCTATTGAAATAACAAAAAAAAAAAGTGGCAGCCTCTTAATCAACAAGCATCCGGAGCCTCTTCACCAACGAAAAATCTACGGGCAGTCATTTTCCCATTCCATCAGGTCTATTTCAATAACGTCTTTTAAATATATATATATATATATATATATATCACAACTCACAAATTTCATATACATTAAAAGAGGGGGCATATATACAAATTTCAAAAATGCAAAGCGGGGGTAATTTTTGAAATGCAATTTTCATTTGATATTTCCTTTTAATATATATCGCAACTCGTAAGTTTTCATATACATTAAAAGCGGGGGCATATATCCATATTTCAAAAATGCAAAGCGGGGGCAATTTTTGAAATGCAATTTTCATTTGATATTTTCTTTTAATATATATCGCAACTCGAGTTAATCCATCTTTTAGGCGTCGACATTCCGCCTAGATTGGCGAAGTAATCCGTCTTTTCGGCATTGATTAATCCGCCTGTTAGGCGTCAACTTTCCGCCCGGATCGGCGAAGTAATCCGTCTTATCGGCGTTGATTAATCCTCCTGTTAGGCGTTGTCGTTCCGCCTGGAGTGGCGAGGTAATCCATCTTTTAGGCGTTGATTAGTCCGCCTTTTTAGGCGTTGACGTTTTGATTAGTTCGTCTTCACCGGTATTAACTAATCTACTTCTCAAGTCAATCCGCCTTTTAGGCGTCGACATTCCGCCTAGATTGGCGAAGTAATCTGCCTTCTCGGCGTTAATTAATCCGCCTTTTTGGCGTTGATATTCCGCCTAGATTGTCGAAGTAATTCATCTTCTAGTCCGCCTGGAGTAGCGAGGTAATCTGCCTTTTAGGCGTTGATTAGTCCGCCTTTTTAGGCGTTGACGTTTTGATTAGTTTGTCTTCACCGGCGTCAACTAATCTACATCTCGAGTTAATCCGCCTTTTTGGCATCAACATTCCGCCTAGATTGGCGAAGTAGTCCGCCTTCTCGGCATTGATTAATCCGTCTTTTTGGCGTCCACATTCCGCCTAGATTGGCGAAGTAATCCATCTTCTCGACGTTGATTAGTCCACCTTTTTAGGCGTTGACGTTTTGATTAGTTCGTCTTCACCGGCGTCAACTAATCTACTTCTCGAGTCAATCCACCTATTAGGCGTCGACATTCCGCCTATATTGGCAAAGTAATCCGCCTTCTCGACGTTGATTAATCCACCTATTAGGCGTCGACTTTCCGCCCGGATCGGCGAAGTAATCCGCCTGTTAGGTGTTGACGTTCCGCCTTGAGTGGCGAGGTAATCCATCTTTTAGACGTTGATTAGTCCGCCTTTTTAGGCATTGACGTTTTGATTAGTTCGTCTTCACCGGCGTCAACTAATCTACTTCTCAAGTCAATCCGTCTTTTAGGCGTCAACTTTCCACCTAGATTAGTGAAGTAATCCGCCTTCTCGGCATTGAGTAATCCGTCTTTTTGGCGTCGACATTCCGCCTAGATTGGCGAAGTAATCCATCTTCTCGATGTTGATTACTCCACCTGGAGTGGCGAGGTAATCCGCCTTTTAGGCGTTGATTAGTCCGTCTTTTTAGGCATTGACGTTTTGATTAGTTCGTCTTCACCGGCGTCAACTAATCTACTTCTCGAGTTAATCCGCCTTATTGGCATTGATTAGTCCACCTTTTTAGGCATTGACGTTTTGATTAGTTCGTCTCTACCGGCGTCAACTAATCTACTTCTCGAGTCAATCTGCCTTTTAGGCGTCGACATTCCGCCTAGATTGGCGAAGCAATCCGCCTTCTCAGGGTTGATTAATCCGCCTGTTAGGCGTCGACTTTCCGCTTGGATCGGCGAAGTAATCCGCCTTCTCGGTGTTGATTAATCCGTCTGTTAGGTGTTGACGTTTTTCCTGGAGTGGCGAGGTAATCCGTCATTTAGGCGTCGATTAGTCCACCTTGTTAGGCGTTGACGTTTTGATTAGTTCGTCTTCACCGGTGTCAACTAATCTACTTCTCGAGTCAATCTGTCTTTTAGGCGTCGACATTCCGCCTACATTGGCGAAGTAATCCATCTTCTCGGTGTTGATTAATCCGTCTTTTTAGCGTCGATATTCTGCCTAGATTGGCGAAGTAATCCGTCTTCTCAACGTTGATTAATCAGCCTGGAGCGAGGTAATCCGTCTTTTTGGCATTGATTAGTCCGCTTTTTTAGGCGTTGACGTGTTGATTAGTTCCTCATCACCGGCATCAACTAATCTACTTCTCAAGTTAATCTACCTTACTGGCGTTGATTAGTCCACCTTTTTAGGCATTGACGGTTTGATCAGTTCGCCTTCACCGATGTCAACTAATCTGTTTCTCGAAGTAATCCATTTTCTCGGCGTTGATTAATCCGCCTGTTAGGCATCGATTTTCCGCCCGGATTGGCGAAGTAATCCGCCTTCTCAGCGTTGATTAATCTGCCTGTTAGGCGTCGACTTTCTACCCAAATCGATGAAGTAATCCACCTTCTCATTGTTGATTAATCCGCCTGTTAGGCGTCGACTTTCCACCTGGATTGGCGAAGTAATCTGCCTTTTCGGTGTTGATTAATCCGTCTGTTAGGCGTCGACTTTCCGTCCGGATCGGCGAAGTAATCCGCCTTCTTGACGTTGATTAATCCACCTATTAGGCGTCAACTTTCCGCTCGGATCGACAAATTAATCCGTTTTCTCGATGTTGATTAATCCGCCTGTTAGGCGTCGATATTCCGCCCGGATCGGCAAAGTAATCCGCCTTCTCAGCGTTGATTAATCCGTCTGTTAGGCGTCGACTTTCCGCCCGGATCGGCAAAGTAATCCGCCTTCTCGATGTTGATTAATCCGCTTTTTAGGCGTCGACTTTCTGCCCGGATCGGCGAAGTAATCTGCCTTCTTGGCATTGATTAATCTGCCTGGTAGGCATCGACATTCCGTCCGGATTGGCGAAGTAATCCGCCTTCTCGGCGTTGATTAATCCACCTATTATGCATCGATTTTCTGCCTGGATTGACGATGTAATCCACCTTCTCGGCATTTATTAGTCCACCTATTATGTGTTTACATATTGATTAGTTCGCCTTCACCGGTGTCAACTAATCTATCTCTCAAGTCGATCCGTCACTCGGCGTTGATTAGTTCGCCTTCACCGGCGTCAACTAATCCGCCTCTCGGCATGGATCCAGTTTGCATTTTAAGCTTTGACTTTCTGCTTTAATGGACGAAGTGTTGTTTAGTTCGCCTTCACCGGTGTCAACTAATCTATTTCTCGGCGTTGATTTGTCCATCTTAACGACATCCACCGGTCCGCCTTCACCGGCATCGACTAACCCGCATCACTTTTGCCCTCTTGTGGCCATGATATATCGCATCATGAATGCTCTGTTTAATTAATTCATCGATTGTTAATTCAATCACATATTCATGAAGTCGCTACCCGTCGATCGGCTAAAGCACTTCACTATTTTTATCATTGATTAATCAATTCATCGATTGTTAATTCAATCACGTATTCATGAAGTCGCTGCCCGTCGATCGGCTAAAGCACTTCACTATTTTTATCATTGATTAATCAATTCATCGATTGTTAGTTCAATCACGTATTCGTGAAGTCACTGCCCGTTAATCGGCTAAAGCACTTTACTATTTTTATCATTGATTAATCAATTCATCGATTGTTAGTTCAATCACGTATTCGCAAAGTCGCTGCCCATTAATCATCTAAAGCACTTCACTATTTTTTTCATTGATTAATCAATTCATCGATTGTTAGTTCAATCACGTATTCGCGAAGTCGTTGTCCGTTAATCGGCTAAAGCACTTCACTATTTTTATCCTTGATTAATCACTTCATCGTTTGTTAGTTCAATCATGAATTTGCGAAGTCGCTGCCCATTAATCGGCTAAAGCACTTCACTATTTTTATCATTGATTAATCAATTCATTGATTGTTAGTTCAATCACGTATTCGCGAAGTCACTGCCCGTTAATCGGCTAAAGTACTTCACTATTTTTATCATTGATTAATCAATTCATCGATTGTTAGTTCAACCACGTATTCGTGAAGTCACTGCCCGTCAATCGGCTAAAGCACTTCACTATTTTATCATGTTAATCGATTGTTAATGCAATCACGTATTCGTGAAGTCGCTGCCCGTCAATCGGCTGGAGCACTTTACTAGTTTTTCATTTGTTAAGTCAATTAAAATAGGTTGTCAAATTAATCTCTTGTTCATAAAGTCACTGTCCGCAAGCGGCCAAAACACTTCATTAATTAATCATCGCGACTTTTATCGCTAAGTTATTAAAATCAATGTCAATCAGTGCAAGAACTTTGTATTATTTTAACATCACTATTCTCGACTTGGGGGCACGACAGAAGATCGTACCCCGCCTAACCCAACCAGTTTCAAAAGTTTGATAATTCGAGGATGACTCAAAAGATTCGCCCGTCAAGGACCCTGTCGTCAAAGATTCCTCCGGGGCATCCGAGCTATCCTGTTTTTAGGCTCGGGGGAAAAACCTATTTGAAGCACATATCAAGATTGAACTCTGGCCCCAATCAGAGCCCAATCTTGGGGGCAATTGTTACAGCAGGAAATATTCTCGCCTGACAGAAGGTCATATTCCCGAAGATACACTGACTCGACAAGATTGAGGGTCTACATCAGAAAAGAGAATTTGATGTATTATAGGTCTACGGTTGATTGTTAGATTAATATTGTAATAAATCCCTAAAATAAAGGGTTAAGACTAGTTCAGGGCCACTTTTGGGCCTTTGGGGGTGAACCTCTATAAATAGGGGGTCACCCCCTCATTGTAAAGGGTTCACACTTTTTTCCTCATTCCTCATTCCACATATAAGCTAGAAAGCTCTCATTCGAGGGAAGAACGAAAGTTCTTCCCCTATCGTTCGTGTTCATTTATATTTGTTGTTTGTCGGGCATAACCCAAATAGTCACAATACATCTATTCGTACGAAAATGCATGTCAACAAAGGTCAATTGAGAACAATACTTCCTGGATGCGCTTGCCTATGAAGCATCTTCGAAGGTGGAGAGAGATGCAGAGAAAAAACAAATCTATGTCAAGGGAGTCCTTCACTTTGGGACAAGACTATCTATGCTCATGTCAGATGGCTTCCCTGACTGCTCATTCGACTGGGAGATGGAGTTCCCTATGAAAAAGATTATGTTTTCCACTGAGAAGGAGACATATCCTATTTTGGGGCTGACTAGCCCAAATGCTCCAGGCAAGGGGCAGAAGAAGAAGACTGAGTCTAAGGGCAAGAAGCCGGTGAAGAGGAACCTCCTCAGTGAGGTAGATGAGCTCCTCGTAAAGAGGTAGGAGGAGACTGTGGCAACATTGGCTGAGCGCGCTCAGGCGAAGGAGGATGAGAAGGAAAGAACAGAGAAGACCATCTCCAAATTGAAGGTTGTGCTGAAGGAAAAGGCAACCGCAGGGAAGAGGAAGAGGAATACTGAGAAGGAATCCAAGAAGGTTACTCCAGAGCCTGAGGATTCCGATGAGAAAGTATTCTAAGATGGGCAGCTGGTGTTGAAGCCCAAATCTTTCAAGAGACTGAGGAAGGGAGGAAGGAAGGTGACTGAGGAGATGGTGGTGGAGGAGTCGGGTCTACCTAAGTTAGAGAAGTAATTAACACTGCTTCTCTACTTCAACCTGAGCTTACCCCAAACCCCACTGAAACACATGTCACTTATCCCAACCCAACTCCCTTAGAGCCAAATGACCCAACTCCCACTGAACCCCAAAACCCCGCTGAACCCCAAAACCCCACTGAGCCACAAAATGACCTTTCTTTACCCATAGACTTCCATGTTCCCACCTCAAATCCCAAAGAATCCTCATCATCCCAACAATCCAATCCTAAAGAAGCCAACCCTGAAAACGAATTCTTTATCCAAAATTCAGAGGAGGAGGAGGAAGATGACACCTCGATGGATCTCTTTGAGAACCTGATCCAGCATAAGGCTGAGGAATGGGTGGTAATGAACTTCCCCGGACTGAACAATTATCCAGTCCTGAGAAGTCATGATGCGGATTTGAAGACCTGGCTGGAGTACAAGCAGGCCAACATGCCTGAGCAACAGATGATGGTGGAGTCGCGAGGCTGGGACTTCTAGTGCCAGGAGGACGCTAGGTTGTGCTCATTTTTCAACAGCACAAACTACCTCGAAGTACTTGAGATGGGAGCAATGAAGGAGTTGGTGGCAAAGATGAAGGCGATGGGGAAGGAGAAGGGTAAATTTGGGGACACCCCTGAGAAGAAGGGAGATGACAATGATGGAGATGATGGCACTAATGGTGCTAGTGGAAAGGTCAATGAAGATATTGTGGATGAATGCGCCAAGGGGGTGGATGCGATGGACTCTGAGCCATGTGCTCATGGGGAAGGTGATAAAGGGACTGGATCCAAGGATGGATCAGTCTATGATTCCAACAAGGTTGGTTCGTCCGCCAATGAGGCAACTGCCGATGAAGGGATTCCCCGCCCTGAGGCACAGAAGGAAGTTGCTAAGGCGCCAATGGAGACTTCTAAATTAATTAATATAATATCTATTTATGTGTCATTAACACATTCACGGTGGGTATATAATATTATGTCCACCGTTGCGCATGTGATCAAATTCGTACTTAATTTAATCGAACGTGAGATGTTAGAATGATTATTAAATATATGTATACAGGTGATTTTACGTGTAATTAATTTTAACCTTAATGTTGTTTATCGTGCAATAACATGAAACAAATTGAATGTGAGATAAACAGCATAATCAAGTAAATCCATTATTGGAAAATAAAACCTGAATTGATGACACAAAATACTCCTTAAAGAATAAAAATTGTTGGCTGTCACGATGCTAACGAAATTCCACTATCAATATGCAACCAGTTATAAGTTTTAGATGACACAGTCTTTTGACAAGGCTAACTTAAGTAAAAAGTGAAAGGAAAGAAAGAAAGGAAAAAAAAATCGTATATGAGAGTTTATAGTTGTTTTCAGTGTGCATTCATGATCCCTTGTGTTATTGTATCTCTCGTACTTATAGATCCCTACTTGCATTTGTTATGAGATTTTCGACGCTTATTCCTCGCTCTCAATCTTTGACCCTTTTCTCTCTAGTCTGGAATTCAGGGGCGCTTGGTTAGCAACTCTTCAATGGTAATGGGAATGAGATTGAATATTAGTATAATTATCAAACAAAATCACTACCTCTTCTCCTAAATAAGGTAATCACTACTTCATTTTGATTACCCTATTCTCTTCCTACAATCATCTTCCTCAATCACTACCTCATTCCTCCATAAACAACCATTTGTTGTCCACTTCTATTCCAAAATTGGGCATGACACTAGCAATAGAGTCACAATTGTAACAAATCTTCTCCCAACATATCATTTTATTACGGGGGCATAAACGAAAAATAATCTTCATTCCCATTACCATTGTGGAATTTGTTAACCAAGTGCCTCCTCAGTCTCAAGCCCGTCTTCCTTGGTCTTTGCTACTTCAGTTGTGTGGACTCGGTCTTCAACAACTTCCTTCCTCTTGTTGTCCAGGAATCTCACACAAGTAGTTGTGGCTGAAATCGTTGCTCAGATCTTACAACGGTCGATGTTGAACATGACACTTGATGTGGAACATTAGGTCGGTGGCAGTCGCCAAGTCAGCGTTGGACGTCACATGGTATTATGTCGTCAAAGAAATATAAGTTGATAATCAAACGTCATTCATCATGACGCCAGCGTCGCATATACAACCGTTTTTTTTTATCCTCAACACTCACTTATTCTTTTTTTTTTTAAATGTGTCATCTCACAATATGAAAATAATTTCAGGATGGATGGAGTATTATATATTTTCAATGCATTATAATTGATAGATAGTGAATATGCATTGACAATACAGTGTGATTTATAAGAATAACGCTAACCTATAAAATTAAAGATCAAAAAAGCGAATAACAAACTGACTATATATTACAGATTACTACCTACAAAATATAAATATTAGATTATGAATAACAAATAGAAACAGAGATTAGAACCAAATAAAAGAGATGATGAATATTCAAATGAGAATGGTACGCAGAAGGGAGGATTGGGATAGAAAATGAAATATAGGTTTGAAATTTATGGAACACAGAAATTGATATATATATATATATATATATATATATATATATATATATATATATTACTTCTTCCATTTCATAATTACTTGCATATGCGGTAAGAGCATACAAAATAAGAACGTCGAGTAATGAGTGGGGGATAATTTTGTAAATTTGTATGTATAAATAAAAAAAGGAGTTGAATGTGTGTATGATTTGTGGCAAGAAAGTAATATAATTTTGTATAAAATTATGGATATTGTGAGGTTAGAGCTTTTAAAAGGTTTTCTATATTTTATATATAAAAGTAGTCTTTGGACTTTAAAAAACTACATGTAACGAAGTAATTGTGAGACAGATATAGTGATATGGGCTACTCGGTACTGGGCCTGTAGTGCCTGACCCATATCAAGGAAATAAATCCAGAGATGGAAACTTCTCTCAACTCTAGATCAGGGTTGGCTCAGAACTGAATAAGACAACTCTGAAAGTTAGTCTTGGAAATTGATTTGCACGTGGATAAACGTGCATAATTAATATGAACTTGAATTGGAATAATTAATCCTTCTATTAAGAGGAATATGGGTTAATTTCGCTTAATCCAACTCTGATTTGTGATAAGCTTATTCTTGAGAAGGAAGATAAGCTCAAAACGTCTCTTTCCCAGCTTAAATGCAGAATTCGCCCACTACCACATACACCAGAAAAGGACGACCGAGAGAGGGCCTTCAGTTGTACTGTTAAAACGGAATATTCGCCACGTGGCACGATTTCACGCGTTCTCTGGCACTGGTGGTCCCAAAAGTGCTAGGGCAACACTGAGCAAATGACTCTTCTACCCTTCAGAGAAGTAAAAGGTATAAATAGCCTCATTTTGGCCCTCTCCAAGGTATTATCACTCCAAATACTTTCTCTCACTACTGTATTTCCATGGCTTTTCTTGTTTAACAAGTTTAGCTGACTTGAGCGTCGGAGGACCGACGCCGGAGCTCCCTCCGGTGTGGTTTTGTGCAGGATTTCTTCGGATCATCATCAGAGCTTATTGGGCAGTGTTTGAGAGTTGGATTCTGACTTCCAGAGCAGCATCTACATTTTTCTGGGTTTATTTTGGAGCTCTCTCAGGTTAGCTACCTTGCTCCATGTATTTCTTTGAATATTTGTTGATGAGCACGATTTACCCCTCATCAACTTGCGCCGTCTGTGGGAAACTTGAATTTTGGCGTGATATTTTCTTGAGTTTCTTTTTAAAATGTGTTCATAGTAATGGCACTTCTATGAATCTGTGATAATATGTCAAGATTTGTGAAAATCCTGCTGTTTATTTTCTTTCATATGAAGAATATGGTAGAAATATACAATAGTTTGCTCGAATAGGCTGTTTCTTAGTTGTTTTAATGAATATATGCATAGATTTGTGCTGAGAATTTTTTCTGGATGATGTTTTCTCTTGATGATTTCTGGGAAAATGATGAACATGATGGGTTTTTGCCAAGATTTGTAAGAATATGTTGTTTTAGCGAACATGGGTTTGGATTTATGCTCATCTCGCATGAAAAGTGTTTTTTAAGAAATATGTATGTAGATCAATTGTTGGATTTGTGGAAAAGTATTTTTCTCTTTGATGAATTTCTGGAAAAAACTGTTGAATGTTTGAAGATGAACTAGAACATTACCTCTTATGGTAAAGATATAGACAAAAGTTCTTTGGCCTGTGATGTAGGCTCTGCTAGAACGGACAGAGCACATCAATCCTAAAGAAGCCAGACCAAAACGAAAAGCTCTGCTCAGAGATAATGAAAGCAAAGATCTGAGCTCATTATTATAGAAGGCCTTGAAGAAACCAAATAAGCCTGGAAAGTGAATGAGATTTCTCCTACACAGCCTCGCTAGGCTTTACTTTTTTCGCCTCTTGAAAGGAAAAATAATATTTCAACAGCTCTGCCAGAGCTTATGAAATATTATTTGAAGAACTCTGAAGAGCTAGTACTTGATGAGGGAGTTGGAAGCCTCTTGCTCGTATAGAAGTTTGTGAAGTAATATTCGGCTCGTTTGAAATATATCTCTCCAGAGCTTCTCAAAGGCTCTGGATACCGATCGCAATATGTGAATATATAAGCCAGGAGATAAGGTGTTATCGAATCCCAAGATCCCCGGGAGCCGGGAATGTTCTTTTATTCCCCAAAAATCACAAATAATGGAGAAAGGAATATCAGATATGTCCCTCTCACGAGCTCTGGGATTGAGGCTCAAAAAAGGACAATTCTATCAGGATTTGCCTGTGCTAAACGACACAGAACAGGCCAGCCAAGGGACACGCGTCGGCTCCTAAGGCATCCGGGTCCCCAAGTGGTCCCAAGAATAATTAGGGCAACAGAGACGATTTTACTGTTCTTCCCTCACAACTTAAAGGTATAAATACTCATTTTTCTCCTTCATAACAAGGTATTATCACTATTACTTACTCATATTTTCTAGTTTTCAGCTATGGCTTTTCTTCCATAGCAAGTTTTCTGACTTGAGCGTCGGAGGGTCGATGCCGGAGCCCTCTCCGGCCCGACTTTGTGCAGAAATCTCACTGGAGGTCCAAGCTATCACTGGAGGTTGCTATCTTGAACTCCAGAGACCGTTTCTTAGCCTCTCTCTTGTGTTCCTGGGCTTTTACAGGGAGGCTCTCAGGTACCACTCTTAGCATTCCTTCAAATACTTGCTCGATTTTGTGTTGATCTTGAGTTTGCACTCATCAACTGGCGCCGTCTGTGGGAAAATAGAGTTTTGATGTGAGTATTTTCTCATTTCCCTTCATTAATCGTGAGTGAAAATAGTGAAGTGATGCATGGTTATTTCTATCCCCTGTTTTTCTGAAAAAAAATCTCATGAATATGAGTACCTTCACGTGTCACAGTTTTTCTTTTTAGTCATTTTGGTCATAAAAGTACTAGATCTGTACTAAAATTTGTTGTTATAGCATGAATATGAGTTGTCTTTATCATTTCCATGATGAAAAGTGTTGTTTCTTTGCCAAAACACGAAGTAATGTCTTTATGAAGATGACTTGGCACGAACCCTGTTATGAATGTACGGATCTGGGCGTATAAGGCTATTTGACAGCTTTATTTTTTCAAAAAATTATCTCTCAACACGTGAGTCGATCTGCCTGAAAATTTACGAGGTTACTAAAAGATGTTATTATGATTTTCAAGTAACGAGTGATATTATGATGTTTGCTCAGAGCTTATGAAAATTTCCATTATCTCTGAAACTGTTAGCTCTGTAGAGATAACCGCTACCTGTTGATCACTATGTGTTCTTAAATGTATATCATTGAAATCTTGATGAAAGAGGTACATATACTTGCTCGGTTAATATGCATTTTGAAAAGACCATGGACTAAGTTGCTATTTTTTCTTGGCTCTCAGAGATGACGAATCCTACTCCCCGAGATCTGGATAAGGATTTTGATGATGCTACCATTGCTCCGATGGATACTCCAACGAGCGCGAATGTGGTAGGAGGTTCAAAAGCCTCTGAAAATGTGAACACTCCTGCGGTTACAGTTGTGGATGTGGAACATCCAGAGACTACACCGGTCCAGGATAGCACGGCTCTGATTCCATTGACAGTTGAGCAGTTGAGAACTCTGATTAAGACTGCAGTTGATCAGGCTGTGGCAGAAAGGACTTCCACCCGGGGTGCTCCTCAGTGTTTGAATGCGAATGAACTCCGGGCACATGATGTGCCCGGACCTCAGGCCCCGAGTGTGCCTCATCCTAGAGTCTTCAATGTGGCTCAGGACACTAGAGCCTGGATGCCCCGAAACATTCAGTTGTCTTCTCCCCATGGAGACGTCCTAGGGGAGACCAACGTGAGAACCAGTTTTGGCAGAGCAGCTGCCGGTGAGACAGCCACCAGAGAGGAAAGAACAGATCTGGGTCGTGCGACTCCAAGAGATGTTAGGGCTGTAGTCAGAGCTGCCAGGGTTGAGGAACAGAGACCCCGTTTAGTTGAATATGATGAACATGGGTCGGAAGAGGATGATGCTGATTCTACAACCCAAAATACTACCTCTCGTAGAAGTGGTACTCAGCGAGAGCTAGCGTCTTTAAGAAAAGACATTGAAGTAATGAAAAAACAACATGAAAGAAGTGGAAAACAGGGAATGAGGCAAGATGGATCCCCCTTTTCGGAGGAAATCCTCTTGGACCCTCTTCCTAAGAATTTTAAAACTATGGCCTATGAATACAATGGCACCACTGATCCACAGGATCACTTGTTGAGATTCGAAAATGGGGCCCTGCTCCACCAATACTCTGACGGCGTGAAATGCCGAGTATTTATAACCACCCTGATAGGATCTGCTCAGACGTGGTTCAGCCAACTGCCCAATGAGTCTATACACTCCTTCAGAGGGCTCAGTACGCTTTTCTTTCATCAGTTTGCCAGTGCAAGAAAGATACACAAGATGTTTCTGTCCTTGATGAACTTTAGGCAAGATACTCAAGAGAGCTTGAGAGATTACATCTCTCATTTTAACGAAGCTACCCTGGAGGTGTCGGTAGCCACTGATGAAGTTAAGATCAATGCCCTGGCAAGGGGGCTAAGGGGAGGAGATTTCTTCAAATCTCTGGCTAAGAAGCCCCCTGATACTTTTGATGAGCTTCAGCAGAGAGCTGATAAGTACATCAACCTAGAAGAGGCTACGTACTTACGAGACTATTGGAAAGAATACTCCAAGTAAGAAAACACCAGACAAGAAGAAAGGTGTGGAAGAAAGGGAGAGGGGCAGAGAAAGGAGGCCGAAGCCTCTCCAAGAAAGATTTGAGTCTTATACTCCACTAACTCTCCAACCAGCAGAGATGTTGGAAGTAGTGGCGGATCACCCGAAATTCAAATTCCCATCCTCCGCAAAGACAGGACCTCGTCACCCCAGGTCGGAGTTGTACTGCCGTTTCCACAACGATTATGGGCATGATACTAACTTGTGTAGACACTTCAAAGATGTCATTGAAAGACTGATTAGAGATGGACATTTGGTGGAATTTGTGAAAAAAAAGAGAGATAGAAGTAACAAGAGGAAAGATGATGGAGATAGAGGTAAGGAAGTGGCAGAGCCACCTAAGAAAGATGGCTCTGGCCACAAGAGGGGATTTATCCATATGATAGTCGGAGGACCAGCGGATGGCGATTCTCATAGAGCTAGAAGAGCCTCTGTGAGAGCCACTCATCTCTGGCAAAATGAGATGTCCATGAAGTAAAAAGAATGGAGAGCTCACCAAATGTCCAATTCGGGCCAGAGGATGAGTTGCCAATACTCAGGCCCCATAATGATGCTTTGGTAATCACCACGGAGATCGGTGGATATGATGCGGCCAGAATCTTCATAGATACTGGTAGCTCTGCAGATATAATATTCCACGACTGCTTTGTTAAGATGAATCTGAACACAGAGATGAAGCCGGTAGAGACGACCATCTTCGGTTTCACAGGGGGTGCTATCCACCCTAAAGGGCAAGTATCTCTGCAGGTCTGTTTTGGAGAACCTCCTATTACTAATGTAAAGATGGTAAATTTTCTGATTGTGGACGCACCATCCGCATACAATGTGATTTTGGGAAGGCCATCTCTGAACCTTTTCAAAGCGGCGGTTTCCACATATCATATGAAGTTGAAGTTCTCAGTAGGTGACGAAGTGGGAGAGCTTGTAGGTGATCAGATATGCTCACGGAAATGCTATGTTGAAACTGTTAAAAAAACAGCACACACATTCCCAGGAAATCAGAGTCGAGGAGATGATCCTATGGGGAAAAAGTTTAAATGTGCAGAGCTCATGGAAGAGGAACCTGAGCTGCAAATTAAACCAGAAGAAGAGCTCATGCCTGTGGAATTATTTCCTAACAAGCAAGGATTTACTACCCGTATAGGGACGCAGATGCCACATGGTGTGGCTGAAGATGTCGTTAGATGTTTACGAAGAAATGCAGATCTCTTCGCATTCCAACCAGATGATTTATTGGGGATTGACCCTAAGGTGGAATTACACCACTTGAATGTTGATCCAGAGATCAGGCCCGTAAAGCAGAGATTGAGGCAATTTGGGCCAGAAAAAGATAAGATAATTAAAGAAGAGGTAGGAATGTTGTTGAAAGCAAAGCATATTGAGGAAGTGCAGTATCCAGAGTGGCTATCCAACACAGTCATGGTAGCCAAAGGGAGTGGAGCGTGGCGTATGTGCATCGATTTTCGGGATCTAAACAGAGCTTGCCCGAAAGATCATTATCCTCTGCCGAGGATTGACCAGCTAGTGGATTCGACATCCAGCTGTGAATTATTGTCCATGATGGATGCATATCAAGGGCATCATCAGATATAGATGAACCCTGAAGATGTGCCCAGAGCTTGTTTCGTAGTCTCTTGCGGTACCTACGATTATGTGAAAATGCCCTTTGGACTAAAGAATGCTGGGGCTACTTACCAGAGGATGGTGGATCTAGTTTTCAGAGAAAAGATTGGGCAGAATATGGAGGTTTATGTGGATGACATGTTGGTGAAAAGTTTTAAAGCCAAGGATCATGCTGCAGATCTGGAGGAGGTCTTTGGCGTGATCAGAGCTTACCAGATCAGACTTAACCCTACAAAATGTGCTTTTGGGGTAAGAAGTGGAAAATTTATGGGGTATATGGTAACCCCTAAAGGAATCCAGGTAAATCAGGCTAAGGTGAAAGCGATCCTTGAGATGCAGCCACCTTGAAACCTGAAAGAAACCCAGAGATTGAATGGGCGAATAACAGCTTTTAGCCGTTTCATCTCCAGGGCGGCAGAAAGAAGCCTGCCGTTTTTTAAGATCCTTCGAAAAGGATCTAAATTCGAATGGGATAATGAATGTCAGAGAGCTTTTTAGGAGCTGGAAGAGCACTTGACAAGTTTGCCCCTCCTTACAAAGCCAGTGCCAGGGGAAACTCTATATTTATATTTCTCTGTAGGAGAACATGCTCTGAGCTTTGTTCTCCTCAGAGAAGAGGGGGTGAAACAGATACCCATATATTATGTGAGTAAGGCTATCCAAGGGCCAGAAATGAGATATTCCGAAATAGAAAAATCAGCTCTGGCTGTAATGGTGACAGTGAGAAGGCTGAGGCCATATTTTCTCTCTCATAAAGTAATTGTGAGGACCAACCTACCTCTGAGACAAACGATGGGAAGACCAGATTAGTCTGGAAGAATGGTGAAATGGGCGGTAGAACTGGGTGAATACGATGTCGAATTTGAACCCAGAGCTTCTATCAAAGCTCAAGCTCTGGCCGACTTTATCCAAGAAACGACTAGAGCTCATGAAACAGAATTCTGGAAAGCATATGTTGATGGATCTTCATACATGCATGGATGTGGAGCAGGGATTGTGATCATACCCCCAGCGGAAGAAGAACTGCAGTTTGCTATAAAGTTCGAATTTCGAACTTCGAATAATGAGGCTGAATATGAAGCTCTGATTAGAGGAATGCAGATGTTATGGGAGTTGGGAGCACAAAGAGCGATTGTGTATTCTGACTCCCAATTGGTTACTCAACAGCTATTGGGCACATATGAGAAAAAGGATGAAAAGATGGCAAAGTATGCTGGCCTAGTTGAGCAGATCAGAACCAAATTTGAAAAAATAAAGATTGAGCAGATACCCAGGGCCGAAAATCAGAAATCTGATTACTTAGCAAAATTGGCAAGCTCTACAGAAGAGGGAGCCAAGGGTAAGATCACATTATTGACAGCTGAAAGTCAGGTGTCAACTCTGGATGTGGGATCAATCGATGAAGTAGACGATTGGAGAGCTCTCATTATCCATTTCTTGAAAACGGGACAGAGGTTGGACAAGCCAGACGTCCCCAAGAAATCAATATATGCCAAGTATTATATGATGGGAAAACATTTATATGGGAGATCATTCTCTCAACCATACCTGAGATGCCTCTCTAACCTTGAAGGGAACTACGTGTTGAGAGAAGTGCACGAAGGCTGTGGAGGGAGTCACACTGGCTTCCAGGATGTGGTTAGAAAGGTACTACGAGCTGGTTATTACTGGCCAATTCTCAATAGAGATGCAAAGGAATTAGTAAAGAAGTTCGACAGATGCCAGAGAAATGGCCCCCTAATTCACATTCCAGCGGAGGAATTGGGAGTTATGCACTCCTCTTGCCCATTTGGCAAATGGGGCATCGATATCGTGGGTAAATTCCCAACAACTTCCGGAGGCAGAGCCTTTCTGATTGTGGCAGTTGACTATTTTAGTAAATGGGCAGAAGCCGAGGCTGTGAAGAAAATCAATGAGGCAGCTATCATCAAGTTTCTATGGAAAAATATATGTAGTAGATTTGGGGTCCTCAGGGTCCTAGTCTCAGATATGGAACACAGTTCATAGGCTCTCAAGTGGGAGCTTGGTGTTTGGAAATGAGGATTGAACAGAGATTTGTATCGGTGGCTCACTCGCAAGCCAACGGACAAGTAGAAGTCACCAACAGAACTATTGTAGATGGAATCAGAACTAGGCTCTCAGGGGCCGGTGGAAACTGGGTGGAGGAACTGGACTCTGTCCTTTGGGCTTATAGAACAAGCCCAAAAACTGCTACTGGAGAATCTCCCTTCAATCTCGTGTATGGATCTACAGCTGTGATCCCTGCAGAGATATGAGTAGAAACCCACAGGATCTTGAATTATAATGAGGATCAGAACTCAAAGCTGTTAAAAGAAAATTTGGACATGGTAGAGGAGCAGCGAGAGACGGCTCATATCAGAGCCGAACGACACAAGAGTAAAATGAGAGTTGTTTACAACAAATGCATGAAGATCAGAAAGTTCACGGAAGGAGATCTAGTACTACACAGAGTTGATGCGCTTAAACCAACAGGAAAGTTAGAGCCGAATTGGGAGGGTCCATATGTAGTGACCCAGGTGCTTGCCGGGGGTGTATATGAGCTGACAGATCAGGATGGGAGAAAAGTGCCGCGTCCCTGGAACGCGAGCAATTTGAAGAAGTATTATGTCTGAGCCTATTCAGATCCTTTGCTAGTCTTTTCAATAAAAGCATGTAAGCACAACTTGTTTGCATCGTCGCATATTTGAAATTCAATGAAAACCTGCCAGAGCTATACCCCGCGGCTCTGGCAGAACCTTAGACAAACTCTGACTGAGTTATGAATGCCATGAATTTACGTCCTATAAGTCTTAATACGAATTAAGCACGGATAACGAATGAAAAATCGAATTGAAATCGATAGATGAACACAAAGAATAAATTTTAAGCTTTGCGGAGCTGATAAAACGAAAATTGAGAATTTTTATTTCACAGATGTTAGAAATAAAAACTGAAGGAGGGAGTATGCTTTAGCATCTCTCCAGAGCTGATAAATGAAAAATGAGAATTTTTATTTCACAGATGTTAGAAATAAAAACTGAAGGAGGGAGTATGCTTTAGCATCATCTCTCCAGAGCTGATAAATGAAAATTGTGAATTTTTATTTCACAGATGTTAGAAATAAAAACTGAAGGAGGGAGTATGCTTTAGCATCATCTCTCCAGAGCTGATAAATGAAAATTGAGAATTTTTATTTCAAAGATGTTAGAAATAAAAACTGAAGGAGGGAGTATGCTTTAGCATCATCTCTCCAGAGCTGATAAATGAAAATTGAGAATTTTTATTTCACAGATGTTAGAAATAAAAACTGAAGGAGGGAGTATGCTTTAGCATCATCTCTCCAGAGCTGATAAATGAAAATTGAGAATTTTTATTTCACAGATGTTAGAAATAAAAACTGAAGGAGGGAGTATGCTTTAGCATCATCTCTCCAGAGCTGATAAATGAAAATCGAGAATTTTTCAGGAATATACAACAATAAATAAAGAGATCATACATCCAAGAAAATGACATGCACATTAAGAAGACATGGGAATAAAGTGCCCAAAAGCATATGATAGAATACGATGATGATAAATAGTAGAAATGTCAAAGGCATAGAAAATGCAAAGAGTACGATGAGAAAAGGAAAAACGAAAGTAGTCATAAAAGAGCACGCAGGCTCTAAGAAAAACGTAGAATAAAAAGCAAGCAGCAAAATCAATAGAGATGACCCTCAAGGTCCAATCCTCTATTGATTTGGATTATCACCCAACTCGGGTTCAGAGGACTCCTTTTCAAGAACAGGAGAAGTAGATGGCTCAGGAACAGGGCCGGAAATAGCAATAGCCTCTGGTAGAGGTGGAGCAATTGCAGCAGGAGAAGGATCTGAGAATAAGAGGTCGCGCAAATGAGGCTCTATCTGGGGCAGCTCCGGAGAGATCTCCACTTCTTGTGCCAATGTCACCTTCTGTGCTACGGGAGGGAACCAAGAATAATTTGCTTTCCCTTTAGGATCACCTTTGAAATAAGGAGAGGGCGTAAGACGCTGTTTAGCACGAGAAAGACTAAGTTTCTCAGTGAAACCCTTCTCTTCGGCCTGGGAGACGGCGGAGTTAAAGCCCTGCTTGATGAAATGACCTAGGTGGGGACCCATGTGGCATATAAATAAGGGACTCTGGTGATAAGCCTTGAGACACTCCTCAATCAGCTCTTTGAGAAATTCTTGGCCCAAAGTAGTCCCTAGAAGCTTTTTGCGACATCTATCAATACCCTCAGATATACCATGTGAGAAACCCTCCACCCTCGAGGTTACCTCCCTCTGCTCTGCTTCAGAAAGTTTTTTCTCCAAGTTGGAAATCTGAGAAGCCTGTTCAGTTGTAAGGGCAGCAGCTTTGCTTATCGAATTTTTGGCTTGAGCAAGATCGACATCCTTGGAAGATAGTTCTTGCTCCTTCTTAGTTAACTCTTGCTAAAGTTCGGCAATGGAAAGGGAAGAGCCCGAGGAAAGGAATTGGGCTTGCAGATCCAGAAACCGAAAAAAAAATGAAATCTAAAAGGTCAGAAAAAGACCTAACAAGATAAGGTAAATGAAAGAAAAGAACTGAGACCCTTACCTCAACTAATTTACTAAACATAGAGCCTCGAAGCTGGTCAGGAGATGATGGAACAGGAGAAGAACTGTGATCCAACACTTGGAGGGACTTGAGAAACAGAATGCATTTGTCCTCTACTAGGACAGATGGATCGTGTAAGAGATCGTTGGAAGTCAAATCTTCAAGCTTAGCTGAATCAGAAAAATCACCCTTGACTATTTTCTTCCGTTTGGAAGGAAGCTTAGTAGAGGATGGATTCATAGCTCTCTATCCTCGAGTCTGGTAAGAGGTTTTGTTTTTATCGCCTTCATCTCCCTCTAAGGCCAACACAGCTTGGACTGGATCTGCATCGATGGGATCTATAGAGGAGGCAGAAATCTCAGGAGCATGTCCAGTGGCAGAGGAATCCTCTTCCTTCATTGACTTGAGTTGAGAAGAAGCAGCAGGCTTGGGTGGTGCATCGTCATCGTCCGAGAGAAGGAGCGCATTCTCCCAGCTCATGTCTGTTCAACAAGACACATATAGCATATAAATAAAGATTATAAAACACACTCGGATAGAAAGGGTGTGGGGATAAAGGGAATACCAGCTCCAGGAGGAGGAGGAGCTGCAGAACCTAAAAACCCAAAGCTAAAGAGAACGACGGTATCTTTCAACAGAGGGAAAACTTTAGGTTTCCCCTTTTTATTAGCAATGCGATTCAAATACATCATCAGCTCGCGAGCAGCCGGGGGAGTAACTTCTTCAGGAGAGAGTGATGGTTTGATAGGATCTGGAACTTCATATTGCCATCCTTCCGGATCACAATAAAAAGGCTATTGGCCAGAGCAAGGAGTGACTATGAAGAAGCTGTCTTTCCAGTGAGAGTCAATACCAGGTGGTTTACCTATGAATTTAGCTAAGTCACTAGGACGAGAGCTAAAGTAGTAAAATTTTTCTCCCCGTTTGAGATTGTGGTGAAAATGAAACAACTCTGCAATAGGAAACCACCCATTGACCTCAAATACTATGTAGAAGAATAAAGCTAGTCTTATGGCAGATGGGTTTAGTTGATTTAGAGGAATTTGGTACAGATTACATATCTTAGCTAGATAAGGACAAACGGGAAAACACAGCCCTGCTAGAATTTGAGAACCCCCAAAAGCAAGGGAAGGATACACCACATAATTAGGTCTCTCACTGGGACGTGGGAGTTCAATAATGAATTCGGGGTGCGGTTCTAAAGCCCCTGTTATCACTTTCAATTCCTTAGGAGTCAGATTAGATTGACGAGAGATCATATTTATCTTATCAGCCTCGCGAAGAGACTCAGGAAAAAGAAGGCGACCGGAATCGGGAGACTCGACCAACTTAGAAGATGAAGTAGATGCCGGTAAACCTAAAATAGCTAGACGCTTGGATGTCCTAAGGGGTGCAGATGACGTCAGACTCTCACCGGAAAAGGGGGGAAGTTTCGACATGATAAAATTCTCAAAGCAAAATAATCACAATGAAGCGAACAGAAGAGGGGAGGGGGAATACCTCACCTAGACGAAGATAGCCGCGGAGGGGCTGGAAGAAATGAGAGCCTATCAGAAAAACCCCTTCCAAAGCTTGCGGAGAAAAACACCGTCTGAGATGATGGTCCAAGGAGAAAAAATGAATAGGAAGAGCGAAAGGGAAGAAGAATCGCGAAAAATCCCTTCTTAAAGTGGACACGTGGAGCTGGGCCGAGAAACCGCCCCTTTTTGGGCATCAACGTGTACAGCCCAGATGAAAGTAGTTGAAGGGACTCCCTAATCAAAGGGTCCCAATGATACATGACTTTTAAAAAGGAAAATAGGCGGGAAAGCTCTGCCCAGAGATAATGAAAGCAAAGATCTGAGCTCATCTTTATAGAAGGCCTTGAAGAAATCGAATAAGTCTGGAAAGTGAATGAGATTTCTCCTACACAGCCTCGCTAGGCTTTACTTGTTTCGCCTCTTGAAAGGAAAAATAATATTCCAACAGCTCTGCCAGAGCTTATGAAATATTATTTGAAGAACTCTGAAGAGCTAGTACTTGATGAGGGAGTTGGAAGCCTCTTACTCGTATAGAAATTTGTGAAGTAATATTCAGCTCGTTTGAAATATATCTCTCCAGAGCTTCTCAAAAGCTCTGGATACTGATTGCAATATGTGAATATATAAGCCAGGAGATAAGGTGTTATCGAATCCCAAGATCCCCGGGAGCCGGGAATGTTCTCTTATTCCCAAAAAATCACAAATAATGGAGAAAGGAATATCAGATATGTCCCTCTCACGAGCTCTGGGACTGAGGCTCAAAAAAGGACGATTCTGTCAGGATTTGCCTCTACTAAACGACACAGAACAGGCCAGCCAAGGGACACGCGTCGGCTCCTAAGGCATCCGGGTCCCCAAGTGGTCCCAAGAATAATTAGGGCAACAGAGACGATTTTACTGTTCTTCCCTCACAGCTTAAAGGTATAAATACTCATTTTCCTCCTTCATAACAAGGTATTATTACTATTACTCACTCATATTTTCTAGTTTTCAGCTATGGCTTTTCTTCCATAGCAAGTTTTCTGACTTGAGCGTCGGAGGGTCGATGCCGGAGCCCTCTCCGGCCCGACTTTGTGCAGGAATCTCACTGGAGGTCCAAGCTATCACTGGAGGTTGCTATCTTGAACTCCAGAGACCGTTTCTTAGCCTTCTCTCTTGTGTTCCTGGGCTTTTACAGGGAGGCTCTCAGGTACCACTCTTAGCATTCCTTCAAATACTTGCTTGATTTTGTATTGATCTTGAGTTTGCACTCATCAGCCTGATATGGTAAGATGTGTTATTCATTATTTGGATGTATTCTCTTTCTCGAAATTTGTGTTTATACCTATTTAATTCTGTTGGAAACTGAAATCCTCGTGAAAAGTGTTTTTCCGTGAATTCAGTACGGAAGTACGGACACGAATAAGCTCCACAGATGAGAGATGAGAGAAGAATCATCTCTCACTTTATGCGTTTTTCCAGAAACTTGATATGGTCTGAGGTATTGAATTGTGCATTATTGATTATTCATCGAGAGATTAACTTGATATGATTATTCTCTCAGAAATGGCAGATCCCATCTCTCGTGATTTGGGAAAAGAATTCGATGGGGCTGTTGATACACCGACGAGTACGAACGCTCCCGTGGTCACAGTCCTGGATGATGATACCATGGGTATGAACCCAACTCAGAGTCGTGCGTCTCTGATTACTCTGACAGCCGTACAGTTGCGAGCCTTCATTCAGACTGCTGTGAATAGTACTGGCTTCCAGGATCCCAGAAGCGGGAGCCAATCCTAAACAGCCAACTCCTAGCGCTGAGGCTACCGCTCGCGTTAGTAAGGAACAACTAGCCACTGGCGGGTCGAAAGCAAGAGCTCAGAACGAGCCAGAAGCTAAGACCCCAGGCGTGCCAGGAACCCGGGCTTGGAACGTGCCGGGGATCGAAGGGCCTGGAACGTGCCCGGAGATCATAGGGCCTGGAATGTGCCCGGAAACACTTCGTTGCCCACTCTCTCAGGAGACATCTTGGGAGAGAGCAACGCACGAATCAGAAATGGCAGGACAGCTGCCGGCGGGACAGCCGCCAGGGAGGGCAGGACAGCTGCCGGTGGGATAGCCATCAGAGAGGGTCGGATGGCTTCCAGAGCCGGGAGAGTGACTGCTCAGACTTCGGGTTTAGTTGAGTATGATGAGTGTGATTCAGATGAGCCAAGGCAGAGTCCACAGCTATTGTTAATGCCAACCGTGAGATTGCGTCTTTGAAAAGAAAGATGGAAATGGTTAAGAAGCACTGTGAGAAAACAGGAAAACAGAAATTCAGATCAGGAGGATCCCCCTTTTTGGAGGACATCCTCTCTGATCCACTGCCAAAGAGCTTTAAAGCTCTGAATTTTGAATATGACGGAACGACTGATCCTCAGGATCATTTGTTGAGATTTGAGAATGGAGCTCTGCTGCATCAGTATTCAGAGGGTGTGAAATGTAGAGTGTTTCTCACCACGTTAACGAAATATGCTCAGAAGTGGTTTAACCAGCTACTAGCTAACTCTATTTGCTCATTCGATGAATTTAGCACACTTTTTCTGCATCAGTTTGCTAGTTCTCGAAAGATAACAAAGACATCTCTGTATTTGATGAGTTTCAGACAGAAACCACAGGAGAGTTTGAGAGAATATATTACTCTGCTAAGAGGGGTCCTCGGTATCCCAAAGTCTGATCGGTATTGTCGATACCACAATGAATATGGTCATGAAACGAATGATTGTCGATATCTGACAGATGCCATCGAAAGAATGATTCAAGATGGTCATCTAGTGGAATTTGTGAAGAGAGAAAGGGATAGAAACAACAATAAAAGAAAGGATAATGGAGAAAGAGGAAAGGAGGTAGCAGAGCCGCCTCGGAAGGATGGTCCCAGTCATAAGAGGGGCTATATCCAAATGATAGTTGGGGGACCGATAGATGGAGACTCACATCGGGCCAGGAGAGCTTCTGTCAGATCCGCCCAGAACTGGTGTGAAGGAGATGTTCACGAGGTGGACGTTAGTGATTTGCCATATATACAATTTGGGCCGAGAGATGAGAGGGCAGTTCAGAGGCCCCATAATGATGCTTTAGTGGTAACCACAGAGATTGGTGGTTATGATGTTGCCAGAGTATTCATAGATACTGGCAGCTCTGCAGATATCTTGTTTCAAGATTGTTTTTTGAAGATGGATCTTAATGTGGAGCTTAGGCCGATGGATACGGCGCTCTATGGATTCACAGGAGGAGCCATTCAACCTAAGGGACAAGTCTCTCTTCAGGTTAGAATGGGGAATCCACCTTTGGTTAAAGTTAAAATTGTGAACTTCCTAGTTGTAGATGTTCCTTCAGCATACAACGTGATCTTGGGAAGACCATCTCTGAATCTTTTTCAGGCTGTGGTATCTACATACCACATGAAGTTGAAATTTCCTATTGGAGATGAAGTAGGAGAGCTTGTGGGAGAACAGTTATGCTCTCGCAAATGCTATGTTGAAACAGTAAAGAAAGCTGCACACTCTTCCCCTAGGAGTGATGGTCGAGGAGATGGCCCGGATGGGAAGAGAATAAAGGGTGCAAACCTGATGGAGGAAGAGCCAGATCTGCAGATCCGGCCAGAGAAAGAGCTTATGCCAGTAGAGCTCTTCCCAAACAAATCCGGGTTCACTACCCGAATTGGAACTCAGATGACGCATGATGTGGCCAGAGTTGTCATCAACTGTCTAAGGAGGAATGCGGATCTTTTCGCATTTCAACCTGAAGATTTGTTGGGGATTGACCCGAAGGTGGCCCTGCATCATTTAAATGTTGATCTAGAGGTCAGACCTGTGAAGCAGAAACTAAGGTAATTTGGTCCTGAGAAGGATAAGATAATTAAAGAAGAATTAGAGAGGCTTTTGAAAGACAAGCATATTGAAGAAGTGAAGTACCCAGAGTGGTTGTCCAATGCAGTTATGGTAGCTAAGGGAAATGGTTCCTGGCGGATGTGCATTGATTTTCGTGATCTAAACAAGGCTTGTCCAAAGGACCATTACCCTTTGCCTAGAATTGACCAGCTGGTAGACTCAACATCCCGCTGTGAACTCTTGTTCATGATGGATGCATATCAGGGATACCATCAGATCTGGATGGATCGGGCAGACGTGCCCAGAGCTAGCTTCGTAGTCTCGTGTGGTACTTATGGCTATGTGACGATGCCTTTAGGGCTGAAGAATGTTGGGGCCACATACCAGAGAATGGTAGATCTGGTCTTTCGAGTGCAGATTGGCCGAAATATGGAGGTTTATGTGGATGACATGCTGGTGAAAAGTTTCAAGTCTGAGGACCATGCTTCAGACCTGGAAGAGGTGTTTGGTGTGATCAGAGCTTATCAGATCAGGCTTAATCCCACCAAATGTGCGTTTGGAGTAAGAAGTGGTAAGTTCTTGGGATATATGGTCACTCCCAAGGGGATTGAGGTTAATCAGGCCAAGGTGAAAGCAATTCTTAATATGCAACCACCTCGGAGCCTGAAGGAAACACAAAAACTGAACGGGCGGATCTCAACTTTGAGCCGTTTCATCTCTAGATCGGCAGAGAGGAGTTTACCGTTTTTCAAAATCCTTAGAAAAGGATCCAGATTTGAATGGGACAATGAGTGCCAGAAAGCTTTTAAAGATTTGAAAGAGCACTTGACCAGTTTGCCCCTTCTCACGAAGCCAGTGCCGAGGAAAACTCTGTATTTGTACTTCTCTGTAGGAGAACATTCTCTAAGCTCTGTTCTCCTCAGAGAGGAAGGGGTGAAGCAGATATCCATATACTATGTGAGCAAAGCCATCCAGGGACCAGAGGTGAGATATTCGGAAGTGGAGAAGTCAGCTTTGGCTGTGATGGTGACAGTGCGAAGGCTCGGGCCTTATTTTTTATCTCATAAAGTGGTGGTGAGAACTAATTTGCCTCTGAGGCAGATAATGGGTAGACCAGATCTGTCCGGAAGAATGGTGAAGTGGGCGGTAGAGCTGGGTGAGTATGACATCGAGTTTGAGCCCAGAGTTGCCAAAAAAGCCCAAGCATTGGCTGATTTTATTCAGGAAACAACCAAAGTTCAAGAGTCAGAATTCTGGAAAGCTTGTGACGATGGGTCATCATCTCTCAATGGATGTGGAGCTGGGATTGTGATTATATCCCCCATCGGAGAGAAGTTGCAGTTTGCTGTAAAGTATAAGTTTAAAACTTCAAACAATGAAGCAGAATATAAGGCCTTTATAAGGGGCATGCAGATGTTAAGGGAGCTGGGAGCACAAAAAGCAATTGTGCACTCTGACTCTCAATTGGTCACCCAGCAGCTTTTGGGAACCTACGAAAAGAAAAATGAGAAAATAGCAAAGTATGCAGAATTGGCAACGCAGTTGAGAGCCAAATTTGATGAACTGAGAATTGAGCAGATTCCCAGAGCTGAGAATGCCAAGGCGGACTACCTGTCCAAATTGGCCAGTTCTGCGGAAGAAGGTGCGAAAGGAAAAATCACACTACTTACAGCTGAGAGCCAGATGTCAACTCTGGATATGGGAGTAATCAATGAAGAGAGTGGTTGGAGGACTCCCATAATCCATTATCTAAAAATAGGGCGGAGGCTTGATAAGCCAGATACCCCTAAGAAAGCAGTATATGCCAAGTATTGCATGATTGGTGAATACTTGTATAAGAGATCATTCTCTCAACCATTTTTGAGATGCATGTCCAATGTGGAAGGGAATTATATGTTGAGAGAGGTGCACGAAGGTTGTGGAGGAGGCCACATGGGCTTTAGAGATGTGGTGAGACGAGTGTTGAGAGCTGGATATTATTGGCCAACTCTCACGAAAGATGCAAAAGAATTGGTAAGAAAGGGTGATAAGTTCCAGAGGCATGGACCTCTGATTCATGTCCCAGCAGAAGAATTGGGAGTGGTGTATTCTCCGTGTCCATTTGATAAATGGGGATTTGACATTGTGGGAAAGTTCCCACCGGCCTCGGGGGGCAGAGTTTTTCAAATCGTCGCAGTGGATTACTTCAGTAAGTGGGCTGAAGCTGAAGCTGTAAAGAAAATTGATGAGGCAGCTGTTATCAGGTTCTTGTGGAAGAACATCTGTTGCAGATTTGGGATTCCCAGAATCCTGGTGTCAGATAATGGGACACAGTTCACGGGCTCTATAGTCCAGAACTAGTGTTCAAAGTTGAAAATTCAACAGAGATTTGTCTCAGTAGCTCATCCTCAAGACAATGTGCAGGTGGAAGTTACTAACAGAACAATTGTGGATGGTATAAAAACCAGACTTGAGAAATCTGGTGGAAATTGGGTCGAAGAGCTGGACTCAGTACTTTGGGCTTACAGAACGAGTCCGAAAACTGCTACGAGAGAATCTCCTTTCAATCTCGTGTATGGATCCACAGTTGTAATCCCTGCAGAGGTTGGAATGGAGACCCATAGAATTTTGAACTATGATGAGAATCGCAATTCAGAACTGGTTAGAGAGAATTTGGATATGCTGGATGAGGAACGTGAGATGGCTCGTCAGAGATCAGAGCGCTACAAAAGTCAAGTGAAAGCCACTTATAACAAGCGGGTGAAAGTCAGAAAGTTTGAGAAAGGAGATCTTGTCTTGCACAGAGCTGATGCACTGAAACCTATGGGAAAGTTAGAGGCGAATTGGGAGGGCCCCTTTGTGGTCACTCGAATCTTAGCCGGGGGCGCGTATGAGCTGTCAGACCAGAATGGCAAGAGAATGCCTCATCCGTGGAACGTCAGTAATTTGAAGAAGTACTATGTTTGAGTTAATTCAGAGTTATGTTAGTTTTCAATGAAAGTATGTAAGTAACTACTGTTTGCATCGCTGTATTTCAGAATTCAATGAAAAGCCGACAGAACTACCCTCTTTAGTTCTGGCGGATTTCTATCTACGAATCAGTTGTCAGAATTATACATCTCTCAGATTCACATCCTATGAGTCTCGAATATGAGCATGGATAACATCTGAGAGATGGACCTTGATTCAGAATTCACATCCTCTCAGTCTTGATACGAATCAAGCATGGGTCACGCATAAGAATTGAATTTTCTTTCAGAATTTACATTCTTACGAATCTCAGATAAAGTTAAGCATGAATGACTTAAAACTAAAAGCAAAAAGTTTTAGAAAGATATTCTAAAATAGAATTAAGTAATTTACTTCTTCACAGAAGTAAACTCTGGAAGGGAGAGATAAAAGTATGCACACTTTCCCCAAAGAGCTAACTCATTCACAGAGCAAAATGGGTCGAAAAGGGGAAGGCAAGGTACTACCGTACATCCCATTCCCAGAGTTGAATAAAGCAATTTATTTCTTTACAGAAGTAAATTCTAAAAAGTGGGGGAGTATATATATATATATATATATATATATATATATATATATATACCACCACACACAGTCAGAACCCTTTTTATAGGATAAAAAAAAAGGCAAAAAATATAAAGCATAATGAACAATTATGTGAAGAAAAGCACAACAAGTAGATAACAAAAGCATAGTTTTGAGCATAGCACGCTCAACAAAAGAAACTGAATATTTCTAGAATAAAGAGCACGCAGGCTCAGAAGTAGCAAGAGCACGCAGGCTCTGGAAATTGTTCATGATTGCAGAAATAAAAAAGAGAACGATAGAGATGACCTCAAGGGGTCCTATCCTCTATTCGTTCAAATCAGTACTCAGGCCAGGTCCAGGGTTTTCGGGAGCAGAGACAGTCTGGGGCTTAACAGTAGCTTCAGAGGCAGAGCTTTCAGGAGCTGAAAGGTCACAAAACATGAGGTCCGCTGGAGGAAGCTCGGGTGATAGGTAGTCCTCCCGAGCTAACTTCAAGACCGCTCTCTTGATAGCAGGCAGAAACTAAAGAGTATCCTTGGGAGCATTCACATCACCCTTGAAATAGGGAGATGGATTCATACCCTCCTTAGCACGAGAGATACTAAGTTGTTCAGTAAATCCTTTCTCTTGGGCTTGGGCAACAGCAGACTTGAAACCATGCTTGATGAAATGGCCGGCATGTGGGGCCATGTTCACCAGAAATTGAGGGCTGTTCTGATAAGCAGCAATGAGACCTTCATACAGCTCCTTGAGGAATGCTTGACCAAGAGCTGTACTGAGAAGTTTTTTACGATAAAGATCAATGCCTTCAAGGAGACATTCAAAGCGACCTTCCTCTCGTGCCTGTTTTTCTTTATCTGACTGGAGAGCGAGCAGGTTGTCAGCATCTTGCAGTTTCTTCTTGAGAGATTGGAGTGCAGATCTTTGTTCAGCATTATGAATGTGAGCCACATTCAGTTCCTTCATAGCTTGAATCAACTCTTGATCTTTTTTTTCAAGCTCAGCTTTGGCAGCATCTATCTCCTCAGAGCTATCCACCTCAAGAAATTAGGCCTGATAATCCAAAAACTAACAAAAAAAAAAAATGAGCAATCGATGGGAATATTGCTTAAAATAGAGAAGAGGTAAAGTGAGAAATTTACCTCAACCAATCGACTTGACATCAGAGTTTTCAGTTGACCAACTGAAAAATTCGAACTGGCAGAATCAGTTTTAGAAGACTTGAGAGTCTTCAAGAACTGGATACATTCCTTCTCTTCTAAGTTCATAGATGAATGTGGATTAGGAGGCAGAGGTGGATCCTCAGTCACGGCACCAGAACTTAAACCGGTTCGCTTCGAAAAGCGAGTTTTCTTCGGAACAGGTTTGGCGAGAGGAGCAGTTGAAACACGTTTCTTTCCCTTACCACGAGTAACAAGACCAGTACCTTCATCCTCTTCGCTTTCCTTAGACGGAGATGAAGGAACAAAAAATTTCTTATCAGAAAGAGGCAGAGATGAAATTCCCGGAGTAATGGCATGCTCTAGCACTATGTTAGCCTTTGAGTCTACTACTTCAGCAGGAGGAGCCAAGTTGAGAGGCACCTCATCATCAGATAGGAAAAGAGCATTCTCCCAAGATATATCTAAAAACAAAATAGAAAACAAAAGCAAGATTAGGGCAAACGGGAAAACGCAGCCCTGCTAGAATTTGAGAACCCCCAAAAGCAAGGGAAGGATACACCACATAATTAGGTCTCTCGCTGGGACGTGGGAGTTCAATAATGAATTCGGGGTGCGGTTCTAAAGCCCCTGTTATCACTTTCAATTCCTCAGGAGTCAGATTAGATTGACGAGAGATCATATTTATCTTATCAGCCTCGTGAAGAGACTCAGGAAAAAGAAGGCGACCGGAATCGGGAGACTCGACCAACTTAGAAGATGAAGTAGATACCGGTAAACCTAAAATAGCTAGACGCTTGGATGTCCTAAGGGGTGCAGATGACGTCAGACTCTCACCGGAAAAGGGGGGAAGTTTTGACATGATAAAATTCCCAAAGTAAAATAATCACAATGAAGCGAACAGAAGAGGGGAGGGGGAATACCTCACCTAGACGAAGATAGTCGCGGAGGGGCTGGAAGAAATGAGAGCCTATCAGAAAAACCCCTTCCAAAGCTTGCGGAGAAAAACACCGTCTGAGATGATGGTCCAAGGAGAAAAAATGAATAGGAAGAGCGAAAGGGAAGAAGAATCGCGAAAAATCCCTTCTTAAAGTGGACGCGTGGAGCTGGGCCGAGAAACCGCCCCTTTTTGGGCATCCACGTGTACAGCCCTGATGAAAGTAGTTGAAGGGACTCCCTAATCCAAGGGTCCCAATGATACACGACTTTTAAAAAGGAAAATAGGCGGGAAATGAATTATTGGCCCTATAAACCTGAAAATTCGAGAGCTTAGAGGTAATGTTTGAAAAGCTGTAGATCACACCATAGTTAAGAGTATCTATTCCGAGTGATCTTTTGAAATGTCACTTGGAATAAGGGGGAGTAGTTGATGTAGGCTCTGCTAGAACGGACAGAGCACATCAATCCTAAAGAAGCCAGACCAAAACGAAAAGCTCTGCTCAGAGATAATGAAAGCAAAGATCTGAGCTCATCTTTATAGAAGGCCTTGAAGAAATCGAATAAGTCTAGAAAGTGAATGAGATTTCTCCTACACAGCCTCGCTAGGCTTTACTTGTTTCGCCTCTTGAAAGGAAAAATAATATTTCAACAGCTCTGCCAGAGCTTATGAAATATTATTTGAAGAACTCTGAAGAGCTAGTACTTGATGAGGGAGTTGGAAGCCTCTTACTCGTATAGAAGTTTGTGAAGTAATATTCAGCTCGTTTGAAATATATCTCTCCAGAGCTTCTCAAAAGCTCTGGATACTGATCGCAGTATGTGAATATATAAGCCAGGAGATAAGGTGTTATCGAATCCCAAGATCCCCGGGAGCCGGGAATGTTCTCTTATTCCCAAAAAATCACAAATAATGGAGAAAGGAATATCAGATATGTCCCTCTCACGAGCTCTGGGACTGAGGCTCAAAAAAGGACGATTCTGTCAGGATTTGCCTCTGCTAAACGACACAGAACAGGCCAGCCAAGGGACACGCATCGGCTCCTAAGGCATCCGGGTCCCCAAGTGGTCCCAAGAATAATTAGGGCAACAGAGACGATTTTACTGTTCTTCCCTCAAAGCTTAAAGGTATAAATACTCATTTTCCTCCTTCATAACAAGGTATTATTACTATTACTCACTCATATTTTCTAGTTTTCAGCTATGGCTTTTCTTCCATAGCAAGTTTTCTGACTTGAGCGTCGGAGGGTCGATGCCGGAGCCCTCTCCGGCCCGACTTTGTGCAGGAATCTCACTGGAGGTCCAAGCTATCACTGGAGGTTGCTATCTTGAACTCCAGAGACCGTTTCTTAGCCTTCTCTCTTGTGTTCCTGGGCTTTTACAGGGAGGCTCTCAGGTACCACTCTTAGCATTCCTTCAAATACTTGCTTGATTTTATATTGATCTTGAGTTTGCACTCATCAGCCTGATATGGTAAGATGTGTTATTCATTATTTGGATGTATTCTCTTTCTCGAAATTTATGTTTATACCTATATAATTCTGTTGGAAACTGAAATCCTCGTGAAAAGTGTTTTTCCGTGAATTCAGTACGGAAGTACGGACACGAATAAGCTCCACAGATGAGAGATGAGAGAAGAATCATCTCTCACTTTATGCGTTTTTCCAGAAACTTGATATGGTCTGAGGTATTGAATTGTGCATTATTGATTATTCTTCGAGAGATTAACTTGATATGATTATTCTCTCAGAAATGGCAGATCCCATCTCTCGTGATTTGGGAAAAGAATTCGATGGGGCTGTTAATACACCGGCGAGTACGAACGCTCCCGTGGTCACAGTCCTGGATGATGATACCATGGGTATGAACCCAACTCAGAGTCGTGCGTCTCTGATTACTCTGACAGCCGTACAGTTGCGAGCCTTCATTCAGACTGCTGTGAATAGTACTGGCTTCCAGGATCCCAGAAGCGGGAGCCAATCCTGAACAGCCAACTCCTAGCGCTGAGGCTACCGCTCGCGTTAGTAAGGAACAACTAGCCACTGGCGGGTCGAAAGCAAGAGCTCAGAATGAGCCAGAAGCTAAGACCCCAGGCGTGCCAGGAACCCGGGCTTGGAACGTGCCGGGGATCGAAGGGCCTGGAACGTGCCCGGAGATCATAGGGCCTGGAATGTGCCCGGAAACACTTCGTTGCCCACTCTCTCAGGAGACATCTTGGGAGAGAGCAACGCACGAATCAGAAATGGCAGGACAGCTGCCGGCGGGACAGCTGCTGGTGGGACAGCCATCAGAGAGGGTCGGATGGCTTCCAGAGCCGGGAGAGTGACTGCTCAGACTTCTGGTTTGGTTGAGTATGATGAGTGTGATTCAGATGAGCCAAGGCAGAGTCCACAGCTATTGTTAATGCCAACCGTGAGATTGCGTCTTTGAAAAGAGAGATGGAAATAGTTAAGAAGCACTGTGAGAAAATAGGAAAACAGAAATTCAGATCAGGAGGATTCCCCTTTTCGGAGGACATCCTCTCTGATCCACTGCCAAAGAGCTTTAAAGCTCTGAATTTTGAATATGACGGAACGACTGATCCTCAGGATCATTTGTTGAGATTTGAGAATGGAGCTCTGCTGCATCAGTATTCAGAGGGTGTGAAATATGCTCAGAAGTGGTTTAACCAGCTACCAGCTAACTCTATTTGCTCATTCGATGAATTTAGCACACTTTTTCTGCATCAGTTTGCTAGTTCTCGAAAGATAACAAAGTCATCTCTGTATTTGATGAGTTTCAGACAGAAACCACAGGAGAGTTTGAGAGAATATATTACTCTGCTAAGAGGGGTCCTCGGTATCCCAAAGTCTGATCGGTATTGTCGATACCAAAATGAATATGGTCATAAAACGAATGATTGTCGATATCTGAAAGATGCCATCGAAAGAATGATTCAAGATGGTCATCTAGTGGAATTTGTGAAGAGAGAAAGGGATAGAAACAACAATAAAAGAAAGGATAATGGAGAAAGAGGAAAGGAGGTAGCAGAGCCGCCTCGGAAGGATGGTCCCGGTCATAAGAGGGGCTATATCCAAATGATAGTTGGGGGACCGATAGATGGAGACTCACATCGGGCCAGGAGAGCTTCTGTCAGATCCGCCCAGAACTGGTGTGAAGGAGATGTTCACGAGGTGGACGTTAGTGATTTGCCATATATACAATTTGGGCCGAGAGATGAGAGGGCAGTTCAGAGGCCCCATAATGATGCTTTAGTGGTAACCACAGAGATTGGTGGTTATGATGTTGCCAGAGTATTCATAGATACTGGCAGCTCTGCAGATATCTTGTTTCAAGATTGTTTTTTGAAGATGGATCTTAATGTGGAGCTTAGGCCGATGGATACGGCGCTCTATGGATTCACAGGAGGAGCCATTCAACCTAAGGGACAAGTCTCTCTTCAGGTTAGAATGGGGAATCCACCTTTGGTTAAAGTTAAAATTGTGAACTTCCTAGTTGTAGATGTTCCTTCAGCATACAATGTGATCTTGGGAAGACCATCTCTGAATCTTTTTCAGGCTGTGGTATCCACATACCACATGAAGTTGAAATTTCCTATTGGAGATGAAGTAGGAGAGCTTGTGGGAGAACAGTTCTGCTCTCGCAAATGCTATGTTGAAACAGTAAAGAAAGCTGCACACTCTTCCCCTAGGAGTGATGGTCGAGGAGATGGCCCAGATGGGAAGAGAATGAAGGGTGCAGAGCTGATGGAGGAAGAGCCAGATCTGCAGATCCGGCCAGAGAAAGAGCCTATGCCAGTAGAGCTCTTCCCAAACAAATTCGGGTTCACTACCCGAATTGGAACTCAGATGACGCATGATGTGGCCAAAGTTGTCATCAACTGTCTAAGGAGGAATGCGGATCTTTTCGCATTTCAACCTGAAGATTTGTTGGGGATTGACCCCAAGGTGAAGCAGAAACTAAGGCAATTTGGTCCTGAGAAGGATAAGATAATTAAAGAAGAATTAGAGAGGCTTTTGAAAGCCAAGCATATTGAAGAAGTGAAGTACCCAGAGTGGTTGTCCAATGCAGTTATGGTAGCTAAGGGAAATGGTTCCTGGCGGATGTGCATTGATTTTCGTGATCTAAACAAGGCTTGTCCAAAGGACCATTACCCTTTGCCTAGAATTGACCAGCTGGTAGACTCAACATCCCGCTGTGAACTCTTGTCCATGATGGATGCATATCAGGGATATAATCAGATCTGGATGGATCGGGCAGACGTCCCCAGAGCTAGCTTCGTAGTCTCGTGTGGTACTTATGGCTATGTGAAGATGCCTTTTGGGCTGAAGAATGCTGGGGCCACATACCAGAGAATGGTAGATCTGGTCTTTCGAGAGCAGATTGGCCGAAATATGGAGGTTTATGTGGATGACATGCTGGTGAAAAGTTTCAAGTCTGAGGACCATGCTTCAGACCTGGAAGAGGTGTTTGGTGTGATCAGAGCTTATCAGATCAGGCTTAATCCCACCAAATGTGCGTTTGGAGTAAGAAGTGGTAAGTTCTTGGGATATATGGTCACTCCCAAGGGGATTGAGGTTAATCAGGCCAAGGTGAAAGCAATTCTTAATATGCAACCACCTCGGAGCCTGAAGGAAACACAAAAACTGAACGGGCGAATCACAACTTTGAGTCGTTTCATCTCTAGATCGGCAGAGAGGAGTTTACCATTTTTCAAAATCCTTAGAAAAGGATCCAGATTTGAATGGGACAATGAGTGCCAGAAAGCTTTTGAAGATTTGAAAGAGCACTTGACCAGTTTGCCCCTTCTCACGAAGCCAGTACCGAGGGAAACTCTGTATTTGTACTTCTCTGTAGGAGAACATTCTCTAAGCTCTGTTCTCCTCAGAGAGGAAGGGGTGAAGCAGATACCCATATACTATGTGAGCAAAGCCATCCAGGGACCAGAGGTGAGATATTCGGAAGTGGAGAAGTCAGCTTTGGCTGTGATGGTGACAGTGCGAAGGCTCGGGCCTTATTTTTTATCTCATAAAGTGGTGGTGAGAACTAATTTACCTCTGAGGTAGATAATGGGTAGACCAGATCTGTCCGGAAGAATGGTGAAGTGGGCGGTAGAGCTGGGTGAGTATGACATCGAGTTTGAGCCCAGAGCTGCCATAAAAGCCCAAGCATTGGCTGATTTTATTCAGGAAACAACCAAAGTTCAAGAGTCAGAATTCTGGAAAGCTTGTGACGATGGATCATCATCTCTCAATGGATGTGGAGCTGGGATTGTGATTATATCCCCCATCGGAGAGGAGTTGCAGTTTGCTGTAAAGTATAAGTTTAAAACTTCAAACAATGAAGCAGAATATGAGGCCTTTATAAGGGGCATGCAGATGTTATGGGAGCTGGGAGCACAAAAAGCAATTGTGCACTCTGACTCTCAATTGGTCACCCAGCAGCTTTTGGAAACCTACGAAAAGAAAAATTAGAAAATGGCAAAGTATGCAAAATTGGCAACGCAGTTGAGAGCCAAATTTGATGAACTGAGAATTGAGCAGATTCCCAGAGCTGAGAATGCCAAGGCGGACTACCTGTCCAAATTGGCCAGTTCTGCGGAAGAAGGTGCGAAAGGAAAAATCACACTACTGACAGCTGAGAGCCAGATGTCAACTCTGGATATGGGAGTAATCAATGAAGAGAGTGATTGGAGGACTCCCATCATCCATTATCTAAAAATAGGGTGGAGGCTTGATAAGCCAGATACCCCTAAGAAAGCAGTATATGCCAAGTATTGCATGATTGGTGAATACTTGTATAAGAGATCATTCTCTCAACCATTTTTGAGATGCATGTCCAATGTGGAAGGGAATTATATGTTGAGAGAGGTGCACGAAGGTTGTGGATGAGGCCACATGGGCTTTAGAGATGTGGTGAGACGAGTGTTGAGAGCTGGATATTATTGGCCAACTCTCACGAAAGATGCAAAAGAATTGGTAAGAAAGTGTGATAAGTGCCAGAGGCATGGACCTCTGATTCATGTCCCAGCAGAAGAATTGGGAGTGGTGTATTTTCCGTGTCCATTTGATAAATGGGGAATTGACATTGTGGGAAAGTTCCCAACGGCCTCGGGGGGCAGAGTTTTTCAAATCGTCGCAGTGGATTACTTCAGTAAGTGGGCTGAAGCTGAAGCTGTAAAGAAAATTGATTAGGTAGCTGTTATCAGGTTCTTGTGGAAGAACATCTGTTGCAGATTTGGGATTCCCAGAATCCTGGTGTCGGATAATGGGACACAGTTCACGGGATCTATAGTCCAGAACTGGTGTTCAGAGTTGAAAATTCAACAGAGATTTGTCTCAGTAGCTCATCCTCAAGACAATGTGCAGGTGGAAGTTACTAACAGAACGATTGTGGATGGTATAAAAACCAGACTTGAGAAATCTGGTGGAAATTGGGTCGAAGAGCTGGACTCAGTACTTTGGGCTTACAGAACGAGTCCAAAAACTGCTACGAGAGAATCTCCTTTCAATCTCGTGTATGGATCCACAGTTGTAATCCCTGCAGAGGTTGGAATGGAGACCCATAGAATTTTGAACTATGATGAGAATCGCAATTCAGAACTGGTTAGAGAGAATTTGGATATGCTGGATGAGGAACGTGAAATGGCTCGTCTGAGATCAGAGCGCTACAAAAGTCAAGTGAAAGGCGCTTATAACAAGCGGGTGAAAGTCAGAAAGTTTGAGAAAGGAGATCTTGTCTTGCACAGAGCTGATGCACTGAAACCTATGGGAAAGTTAGAGGCGAATTGGGAGGGCCCCTTTGTGGTCACTCGGATCTTAGTCGGGGGCGCGTATGAGCTGTCAGACCAGAATGGCAAGAGAATGCCTCATCCGTGGAACGTCAGTAATTTGAAGAAGTACTATGTTTGAGTTAATTCAAAGTTATGTTATTTTTCAATGAAAGTATGTAAGTAACTACTGTTTGTATCGCTGTATTTCAGAATTCAATGAAAAGCCGACAGAACTACCCTCTTTAGTTCTGGCGGATTTCTATCTACGAATCAGTTGTCAGAATTATACATCTCTCAGATTCACATCCTATGAGTCTCGAATATGAGCATGGATAACATCTGAGAGATGGACCTTGATTCAGAATTCACATCCTCTCAGTCTTGATACGAATCAAGCATGGGTCACGCATAAGAATTGAATTTTCTTTCAGAATTTACATTCTTACGAATCTCAGATAAAGTTAAGCATGAATGACTTAAAACTAAAAGCAAAAAGTTTTAGAAAGATATTCTAAAATAGAATTAAGTAATTTACTTCTTCACAGAAGTAAACTCTGGAAGGGAGAGATAAAAGTATGCACACTTTCCCCAAAGAGCTAACTCATTCACAGAGCAAAATGGGTCGAAAAAGGGAAGGCAAGGTACTACCGTACATCCCATTCCCAGAGTTGAATAAAGCAATTTATTTCTTTACATAAGTAAATTCTAAAAAGGGGGGGAGTACATATATATATATATATATACCACCACCCACAGTCAGAACCCTTTTTATAGGATAAAAAAAAGGCAAAAAATATAAAGCATAAATAACAATTATGTGAAGAAAAGCACAACAAGTAGATAACAAAAGCATAGTTTTGAGCATAGCACGCTCAACAAAAGAAACTGAATATTTCTAGAATAAAGAGCACGCATGCTCAGAAGTAGCAAGAGCACGCAGGCTCTGGAAATTGTTCATGGTTGCAGAAATAAAGAAGAGAACGATAGAGATGACCTCAAGGGGTCCTATCCTCTATTCGTTCAAATCAATACTCAGGCCAGGTCCAGGGTTTTCGGGAGCAGAGACAGTCTGGGGCTTGACAGTAGCTTCAGAGGCAGAGCCTTCAGGAGCTGAAAGGTCACAAAACATGAGGTCCGCTGGAGGAAGCTCGGGTGATAGGTAGTCCTCCCGAGCTAACTTCAAGACCGCTCTCTTGATAGCAGGCAGAAACTAAGGAGTATCCTTGGGAGCATTCACATCACCCTTGAAATAGGGAGATGGAGTCATACCCTCCTTAGCACGAGAGATACTAAGTTGTTCAGTAAATCCTTTCTCTTGGGCTTGGGCAACAGCAGACTTGAAACCATGCTTGATGAAATGGCCGGCATGTGGGGCCATGTTCACCAGAAATTGAGGGCTGTTCTGATAAGCAGCAATGAGACCTTCATACAGCTCCTTGAGGAATGCTTGACCAAGAGCTGTACTGAGAAGTTTTTTACGACAAAGATCAATGCCTTTAAGGAGACCGGCAGTATGACCTTCAAAGGGACCTTCCTCTCGTGCCTGTTTCTCTTTATCTGACTGGAGAGCGAGCAGGTTGTCAGCATCTTGCAGTTTCTTCTCGAGAGATTGGAGTGCAGATCTTTGTTCAGCATTATGAATGTGAGCCACATTCAGTTCCTTCATAGCTTGAATCAACTCTTGATCTTTTTGTTCAAGCTCAGCTTTGGCAGCATCTATCTCCTCAGAGCTGTCCACCTCAAGAAATTAGGCCTGATAATCCAAAAACTAACAAAAAAGAAAAATGAGCAATCGATGGGAATATTGCTTAAAACAGAGAAGAGGTAAAGTGAGAAATTTACCTCAACCAATCGACTTGACATCAGAGTTTTCAGTTGACCAACTGAAAAATTCGAACTGGCAGAATCAGTTTTAGAAGACTTGAGAGTCTTCAAGAACTGGATACATTCCTTCTCTTCCAAGTTCATAGATGAATGTGGATTAGGAGGCAGAGGTGGATCCTCAGTCACGGCACCAGAACTTAAACCGGTTCGCTTCGAAAAGCGAGTTTTCTTCGGAACAGGTTTGGCGAGAGGAGCAGTTGAAACACGTTTCTTTCCCTTACCACGAGTAACAAGACCAGCACCTTCATCCTCTTCGCTTTCCTTAGAAGGAGATGAAGGAATAAAAAATTTCTTATCAGAAAGAGGCAGAGATGAAATTCCCGGAGTAATGGCATGCTCTAGCACTATGTTAGCCTTTGAGTCTACTACTTCAGCAGGAGGAGCCAAGTTGAGAGGCACCTCATCATCAGATAGGAGAAGAGCATTCTCCCAAGATATATCTAAAAACAAAATAGAAAACAAAATCAGAGCAGGAACAGTATGTATCTCTAAGAGCAAAATTAGAGTATAGAAAAGAGCAGTACCCGCTCCAGCGGGAGGAGGAGCTGCCGATCCGAAAAACCCAAAATGAGAAAGAACAATAGGCTCCTTTAACAGATGAAACATTCTAGGGGGGCCATGAGATTTAGCAATACGATTTAAACGTTCTATGATTTCTCTATCTGTGGAGGGAATGATATCCTCTACAGGGGTGGAGGACCTGGTAATTTTAGGAGCCTTATACTGCCACCCATGATGGTTAAATATCTATTTTCCAGAGCGGGGAGTAACTATGAAGTAACTATCTCGCCAAAACCCGTCTAAACTAGGGGGCTTGTCTACAAAGTGGGATAACCCCTGACCCCTAGAGCTAAAATAGTAGAACTCTTCACGTTTTTTCAGATCATAGTAGTGGTAAAATATTTCAGCAGTAGGGTTACCCCCATTTGCCTTAAGATCCATGTAGAAAGAAAGTAACAAGCGAATGGAGGAAGGATTTACCTGCTTCGGGGGAATTCGAAATAAACTGCATACCTTAAGAAGAAAAGGGGCAATAGGGAGGCGAAGACCTGCGGTGAGTTGAGCAGCCCAGAATGCCAAAGACGGCGGGGCTAGATGATTAGGCCTCTCGTCTGGACCCGGCAGATCGATAAGAAAATCAGGGCAAGGACAGAGAATTTTTTTGATATTTTCCAGATCTTGCCCGTTTAGATTTGTTTGATGGGAAATATCATCCCACCTAACCTTGTTCCTCTCAGAAATGACCCGAATAGGGCGTTTGGATATGGGAGGGGGGTTAGGGTTTTTTGAAGAAGAAGAGGTGGGAAGCCCTAGAACCGCCGATGAGGGGGTTGTGAAGAACGAGATAAGGAAGGATTAGTGGAAGCGTTTTCCGGCGAAGTCTCATCGGAAAAGGAAGGCGATTTAGCCATACCCACCCAGAAAATTACAGAGTACGTTTGAAAAAGAAAATGTGAAAAAAGAAGAATACCTTACATAGAAGAAACGGCGGTCGCCGGAATTTCCCGAGCCGCCGAAGAGATCGCGGGAATTTTCTGGGCTCGCGAAGGGGTGGCCGGAAATTTTCTTTTAGGCGGTTCCTCGGAAAAAAAAGGAAGACACGGGAGGAATAAAGGAGGCGGGAGAAATAGAGTGAGGAAAATGAAAAGCTGGGGTACTTTATGGGGAAGGGGCGACTAGCAGACCGCCCTTGTCTCCATCCCCACGTGTACGCCTCAGATTCAAGAATACGAAAGGGCGCGATTTCCTCAAGGGCTGAGATCAACCTATTTTGAATTGAGAAACTGAACCAGTGTTGCATAGGGGTACAAGACACAGTGCAGAATGCAGTGTACGGATCTGAACATCTTTATTGAAATTTATTCCAAATGATATTTGAAAGCAAAATAATTTGGAATAGGGGGGAGTAGTTGATATGGGCTACTCGGTACTGGGCCTGTAGTGCCTGGCCCATATCAAGGAAATAAATCCAGAGATGGAATCTTCTCTCAACTCTAGATCAGAGTTGGCCCAGAACTGAATAAGACAACTCTGAAAGTTAGTCTTGGGAATTGATTCGCACGTGGATACACGTGCATAATTAATATGAACATAAATCTGAATAATTAATCCCTCTATTAAGAGGAATATGGGTTAATTGCGCTTAATCCAACTCTGATTTGTGATAAGCTTATTCTTGAGAAGGAAGATAAGCTCAAAAACGTCTCTTTCCCAACTTAAATGCAGAATTCACCCACTACCACATACACCAGAAAAGGACGACTGGGAGAGGGCCTTTAGTTGTACTATTAAAACAGAATATTCGCCACGTGGCACGATTTCACGCGTTCTTTGGCACTGGTGGTCCCAAAAGTGTTATGGCAACACTGAGCAAATGACTATTCTACCCTTCAGAGAAGTAAAATGTGATGTCCCCACTTAATATAGTATGGAATATATGATGTGGCACAAGTAGGAACGACACTAAAATAGTACTTTGTATTAAAATATACACACACCACACATTTACACAGAGGAAGTAGTAAATAAGTGTGCTCGTAGCTTAGTTTACAATCCAAATTTTGAAATATTATTCTTGAAGATATAAAGTCTTTAAGGAAACTTCATAGCCCGCCGAGTTCATTCGCCCACTTCAGAATCCACAGCATCTGTAAAAATTTAAAAGTGGAAGGGATAAGAGCTTGAAAACACTTAGTGGGAAACCTCTTGTTAATTGCACAAACTAAACATCAATTGTTTATAATATGTGAGCCCCCGGAATTTCACCGGGTATATGCTTGGGTGGCGTGACCAACCCGTGGTGCCGGAACGACCGGACTATATGCTTGCCAACATAAAGTTGGACTTATATGTGGGGCCAGTCGATAGCGGGCCAGACTCAAAATTTAACATTCGACGTTTAATAAGTACAATTATATAATAATAGAACACTCGGTGAAGAGCGAAGTGATTCCCCACCTTGCAGGTTTGTACCTACAAGTAAAATTTTTAAAATAAAAATATTGTTACTTATCCCTTCACTTTTGTAAATTGTAAGACTTGAATTCAATTTCAATATAGACTCAAATATTGTATATTAAAGCACAAATATCAATTAAGTGTGTAAAATCATCAAATAGCAAGTTATAAATATCGACCGTAAAAAAATGTAATCGGACCATTTCGAACCTTTCATACAAAAATTCAATTTTGGCTGATTACACGCCTAAATTTAAAAATTCATATTAAATTATCTGTACGTCTAAAAATTATAAAATTTTAACAGTAGTTTACCAACTAAATAAAGTTTATCACAATATTTTCATATTTCTCAAACTCTTTGCCAAACATTAAATATTTCATGACGAACACACTGTTATAGATTCTGGTCACTTAACTTTAAAAATTCACTATAAATCAACCATAAGTCCAATACTCCTAAAATTTTAACCATGAACTCCCAACTTCATGTAATTTAACAATATACTTTGGTTTTCTGTAAAATCCTAACCGATTATTCTCAGATCATAGTAAACTTCTACTTTTCCTGCTATAGAGTCCAAAATCCTAGTTCAAATTTGAAAATTCACCATGCATCGAATACTACTCCAAAAGCTATGAAATTTTAAACCCAAGTTCCTTGACAAGTATATTTTCACATATAAAATTATCAGAATTTTCCACCGAATGAATTTGTCAAAACGAAATTTACCCCAAAGTTGGTCCAGAAATTCGGTTTTATGCATACATGAAGAACATATCATCTTAAACTCACTTTAAACCATATAATTTCATGATTTCTACTTCTAAAGCATATATAGTCAAGTAATAAACATAATTTTGGTCATAAATCATGAAGAAATTGAATTAAACATTCAAACATGAAGTAAAACATGTATAACATGCAAATTACTCATCAAAACTCATTTTCCTATCATTTAATTCACAACTCATGCATAAACTTCATACTACCACTTAAATAATTACTCAATCAAGAAGAGAAGCTTACTTAGATATTGGTAGCTAAAGGAAATCCCTTTCTTCTCCCTTTTCAACTTCTAAGTATAAGAGTAGTAGTATTTGTGAAATTTTCTTTAAACTTTTTCTTATGTTTATTTTTGCATTCAAGGTTACCTATTTATAGAAGAAGATGTGCTTGGAGGCTACTCAAACTCCCTCTTAACCGCCACTTTTAGGAAGGGTGTGGAAGATTTTGGATAATCTTGGAGGTTAAGCAAAGTTACACTTGTTATCTTAAGGTCAGAAGTGAATTTTGACTTTTCTTTTTACTTATCTTATCTTAATCTTAATCTTGAAGCTTCTCTAATTTTCCTAATTCTTTCCATATTTTTGAAAATTAAGAGGAGTACAAGAGTAGTCTTGTATTTTGTAGAAATAACACATATATACTATGAATTTAATAAGTAGAAATTGTGATTATTGGATAATTCTAATAAAATTTACTTATACTATCTTATGAAATAAAATTAAAACCCTTCTAAGACTCTAATTAAATTACAAAGTCTATGTACTAATTATAAAAATATATCGAGTAATCGATACGCAATTCGTTTCTTAAAGAAACATTCATTTTTCAACTTATAACTTATGAAATAAACTACTATACTTAAGGACTTTATTAATTTCTATATTAAACACTTTATGACATAAAATAAAGAACATATAAAAATTATAAAGTCTCAAGAATAAGCATGTATTGATCAAATAATACGTTAATTGTAAGTATCGAGTAAATAATACACATAAACGTGCCTTTGCATAAATTTGGATGTAAATGCGTCACATAGATTCATGAAGAATTATAAAGTATTTAGTAAAGCAGATAAGATCATGAAAACCTAGGATATTACAGTCTAACCCCCTTAAATAAATTTCATCCTCGAAATTTCAAGTGTTACCGTGGATATTGAGGTAAAGGTACTTTGCTAAGATTTCATCCTCTCGCTCCCACGTAGCTTCTTCCATTCCATGTCTTTTCCACCGGATCTTAACCATAGGAATATCTTTATTTCTTAACCTATGAAGCTTTCTATCAAGTATGGCTATAGGGACTTCCTCATAGGTTAAGTTGGCATCAATTTCTAGTTCAGGTTGGTTTACTATGTGGGTAGGGTCAGGTACATACTTTCGGAGCATCGAGATGTGGAATACATTGTGTACTCCTGCCAAGGATGGTGGTAACGCTAGCCTATAAGCCAAATCTCCAACTTTTTCCAATATCTCATAAGGTCCAATATATCTAGGCTTCAACTTTCCTCTTTTCCCGAAGAGAAAAATTCCTTTCATTGGAGACACCTTCAAAAATACCTTGTCTCCAATCTCAAAATTTAATTCTTTCCTTCGCTTATCTGCATACGCTTTCTGTCGATCTTGAGCTGCTTGCATCTTTTCTTTAATCTTCTTTACTACCTTATTAGTCTCTTCCACCAATTCCGGTCCTAACAATTTCCTTTCTCCAATTCCATCCCAACATAGTGGAGATCTGCACTTCCTTCCGTACAATGCTTCGTACGGTGCCATTTCAATTGTAGCCTGATAACTATTGTTGTAGGCAAATTCCACTAAAGGTAGGTACCTTTCCCAACTTCCTCCAAAATCAATGATACAAGCTCTCAACATATCTTCCAAAGTTTGAATTGTTCTTTCCGATTGACCATCAGTTTGAGGATGAAAAGTTGTACTGAATTCCAACTTGGTGCCCATAGCTTCTTGAAGACTGTGCCAGAATTTCGATGTAAATCGTGGATCTCTATCTGACACAATAGAAACTAGAACTCCATGTAATCGGACAATTTCCTTAATATAAATCTGAGCCAATTTATCCAATGTGAACGTCATCTTTATTGGTAGAAAATGTGCCGTCTTGGTCAATCTGTCGAGAATTACCCAAATAGTTTCATTTCCTTGTATTGACTTGGGCAATCCTACCACAAAATCCATTGTAATACGTTCCCATTTCCATTCAGGAATCTCAAGTGGCTTTAATAATCCTGATGGTCTTTGATGCTCAGCTTTAACCTGCTGACATGTCAAACATCTCTGTACGAAATTCCCAATATCTCTTTTCATATTTTTCCACCAGAACAATTTCTTTAATTCTTGATACATCTTTGTTCCTCCAGGATGAACTGCATATGGTGTAGAATGTGCTTCTTCCAATATTTCCTTCTTGAGTTATTCTTTTTCTGGGACACATATTCTTCCTTGACATACCAATGTACCATCCTCACATACTGAAAACTCCTTTGCTTTACCTTCCTTGATCTTTCATTTTATTTTCTCTAAGAATGCATCGTCATATTGAGCTTTTGTTATTTTTTCCTTCAAGGTTGGTTTCACAACCATGGCATTGATCTTTATCTTCGCTTTGCGACTTAAGGCATCAGCCACTACATTTGCCTTTCCCGAATGGTATAATATTTCACAATCATAATCTTTTACCAACTCTAACCATCTTCTTTGCCTCATGTTCAATTCCTTCTGTTCGAAGATATACTTCAAACTCTTATGATCTGTGTAGATCTGACATTTACTTCCATACAAGTAATGCCTCCAAATCTTGAGTGCATGCACAACTGCTGCTAGCTCTAAATCATGCGTAGGATAGTTTTGCTCATGTGGTTTTAATTGTCTTGATGCGTACGCTACTACTTTCCCATTCTGCATAAGTACACATCCCAAGCCTTGTTTAGAAGCATCACTGTACACAATAAATCCTTCTGTATCTTCAGGAATTGTAAGAACTGGGGCCGTTGTTAATCTTTGCTTTAGTTCTTGAAAACTCCTTTCACACTCTTCTGTCCATTCAAACTTTGTTTCTTTCCGAGTCAATTGAGTCAAAGGTTTTACAATCCGAGCAAACCCTTCAATGAATCTTCGATAATACCCGGCTAAACCAAGAAAACTCCTGACTTCGTTTACATTAGTTGGTGTCTTCCATTGGTTTACAGCTTCTACCTTTGTTGGGTCAACTTCTATTCCCAAAGCTGAAACCGTATGTCCAAGAAATATAACTTTATCCAACCAGAATTCGCACTTCTTGAATTTAGCATACAATTTCTCTTTCCTCAGAGTTTCCAATGTAATTCGAAGATGTTCTGCATGCTGCTTCTGATTTCTTGAATATACTAGAATATCATCAATAAAGACGACCACAAATTGATCTAAATATTGATGAAATACCCGATTCATCAAATCCATGAATATAGCTGGCGCGTTACTGAGTCCAAAAGGTAACACTACGAACTCATAATGACCATATCGGGTTCTGAATGCCGTCTTCAGAATATCGCTTTCTTTAATCTTTATCTGATGATATCCCGATCTCAAATCAATTTCTGAAAATACACAAGCTTCGCTTAACTGATCAAATAGATCTTTGATTCTAGGAAGTGGATATTTATTCTTGATAGTGAGCTTATTCAGTTCTCGATAATCGATGCACATCCTCAACGATCCATCTTTCTTTTTCACAAATAATACTGGTGCACCCCATGGTGACACATTTGGTCGAATAAAGCCCTTGTCCAATAATTCTTTCAATTGCACCTTCAACTCCTGTAACTCCTTTGGTGCCATTCTGTAAGGTGTTTTAGAAACAGGCGCGGCTCCAGGTATCAAATCAATAGTGAACTCCAACTGACGATCTGGGGGTAATCCTGGCAAATCGTCTTGAAATACATCCTTGTATTCACATACTATCGACACATCATCCAGTGTTGGACCATTGGATTCCGTTGCTACAATATTTACTAGAAATACCGTATTTTTTCCTTTTCTCAATAGTTTCCGGGCTTTCATTGCTGAAATTACTTGAGGTATAGTTCCAATTCTAGTACCATATATTGTAAAGTACTCATCCTTTGATCTCCGCACTGATATTTCTTTTTCTTGACACTTGATGAGAGCATGATTAGCTATAAGCCAGTCCATTCCCAAGATAATATCAAAGTTCTTCATTTCTATTATATGTAGATTTTCCGGGAGTATTGCATGCTCAAACTCAATCTTCACATTCCTACACAGTCCTAAGGATTGTGTCGTACTACCAGAGGGAATATTTACTTCTAGGAAATTTTCTTCTACCATAATATGGGCAGTCTCAATTTGTTCAAACATCTTTGTAGAGATGAATGAATGTGTAGCACCAGTATCGAATAATGTGAAAACAGGTATTTGGAATATTTTGAACATACCTACCATCACTTCCGGATTTGCTGTCGCCTCCTGCTGACTAATGGCAAACACTCGAGCAGGTGCGATCTTCTGTTGTTCTTTCCACTTTGGACAATTAGTTATGACATGTCCCGGTTCCTTACATCTGTAACAGATTCCTGTTCTCTTTAGGCATTGTCCAGAATGTTCTTTTCCACAATTTCTGCATTTAGATGGCCTCTGTTGTTGTTGTGGTACTATCCCCGTCCTTTTTACTTGCTTAAAATTTCCTCCTTGTTTCGCACCAACCCACTTTCTTTTATTTTGTTGTGATTCCGGTGTTCTTACGTCCTCTGATTTCATATATGCTGCTATCATCTGAGCTTTCTCGAACGCCGATGCATAAGACTTAATATCTTGTGCTGCTAAGATAGTACTGATTTCCGGTCGTAAATTCTGCATAAATCTTTTTGCTTTCCTTTCATCAGTATTAATCAAATGAGAAACATATATTCCCAATTGATTAAATTTCCTTTCATATTCCTGTACTGTCAGGTTCCCTTGTTTCAACTGTAGGAATTCAGTCTCTTTCTGATCTAAGAATGATTATGGTATATAATTCTTAACCACTGCTTCTACAAATTTTTCCCAAGTAACTGTAGTTCGTTCTTCTTCAGTCATTGTCCTACAGTGAGCTTCCCACCAATAATCTGCATCTTCAGTCAGCTGAAATATAGCGCAAGAAACTTTCTGCTCATCGGTGCACTTAAGATAAGCGAATATTTTCTCCAGACTTCGAATCCAATTCTCTACTTCCATAGGGTTCTCTTTCCCAGTTAAGGTTGAGGGTCTGAATTTCTTAAACTGACTAACAATATCATGGTTTTGGGCTGAAGATACAGGTGTTTGGGATGATTGGCTTTGCTGGCCTAGTTTCTGAGCTAACCCCCTTAAAACGGAAGCTAGATCCTCGCTCATGTCTGAGTTGTTTTGGTTTTCCCTACGGCTCATAGTTCTATTCAATAACAAATTCATTAGTAACAAAATTTTAACATATATTTCATACATTCAAAATACATCATATATTACATGCATAAACGTTACATTCACAACATAATACATATATATTACATTCAAAAGCATATGATATATCAAGAGCATTTAGTACATATTAAGTACATATATCTACTAACATCATACATCTATTACATCCAAAAGCATATAGTATATCAAAAGCATTTAGTACACATATCATCATATATAGCCATATAGTATGCATATCAGGTAAAACACATAGTTTTAATCATCATCATCATCAATGATGATTATATCTGGTTCATCCTTTTCTTCTTCCCACATCTCGATGGAACTGTCGCTGCTATCTTCCTCAATTTCAGAACTTTCATAGCTACTATCCTCCTCCATTTCAAGACCTCCACCGCTTTCTTGTACTGGTTCCCTCTCAAGCTGCCTTTCCTGGTTTTCCCTTATCTCGAATCTTGGACGTAGTGGTGTAAAATGGATTGTTTCTGGTTGGGCCCGTTCACAATATAGCATCGAAGTAAAACACGGAAAGCACAGGTGTCCATGTTTATCAAATACATAATCAAGTATATCCAGAGATACATGTACCCAAGTAGATGGCAGGGTGTCGAGAAGCAAGTGACAAAAATAATCATCAGTTATATGATATACATTCATTAACGCATGTCTATACTGTGATGTTATTTCCCCGATATGAGCCCCTAGATCTTCTACCTCGGTTCCACCCATTTCATGTACTCGTTCTAATCTTTTAGCATTCTGTCTTCTAACATCCTCGTCCATTTCTGTTTATTTTACACACTATACTGGTTAGTTTAAACAATAATAACAAACTTTCAAATAATCAATAACACTTTTCAAATAAATAACATAATTTAAGCACATATAAAATATTTACTTGATCCCGTCGTGGAGAATGATCTCGGTGCGGCTGTTTCCTTTTAAAATTTTAAAACACACTCATTTTTAAAATACTTTAGCAGGCGAACCTGCTCTGATACGACCTGTGACGTCCCCACTTAATATACTACGGCAAATATGATGTGGCACAAGTAGGAACGATACTAAAATAGTACTTTGTATTAAAATATACACACGCCACACATTTACACAGTGGAAGTAGTAAATAAGTGTGCTCGTAGCTTAGTTTACAATCCAAAATTTGAAATATTATTCTTGAAGATATAAAGTCTTTAAGGAAACTTCACATCCCGCCGAGTTCATTTGCCCACTTCAGAATCCACAGCATCTGTAAAAATTTAAAAGTGGAAGGGATAAGTGCTTGAAAACACTTAGTGGAAAACCTCTTGTTAATTGCACAAACTAAACATCAATTGTTTATAATATGTGAGCCTCCGTAATTTCACCGGGTATATGCTTGGGTGGCGTGACCAACCCGTGGTGCCGGAACGACCAGACTATATGCTTGCCAATATAAAGTTGGACTTATATGTGGGGCCAGTCGATAGCGGGCCAGACTCAAAATTTAACATTCGACGTTTAATAAGTACAATTAAATAATAATAGAACACTCGATGAAGAGCGAAGTGATCCCCACCTTGCAGGTTTGTACCTACAAGTAAAAATTTTAAAATAAAAATATTGTTACTTATCCCTTCACTTTTGTAAATTGTAAGACTTGAATTCAATTTCAATATATACTCAAATATTGTATATTAAAGCACAAATATCAATTAATTGTGTAAAATCATAAAATAGCAAGTTATAAATATCGACCGTAAAAAAATATAACCGGACCATTTCGAACCTTTTATACAAAAATTCGATTTTGGTAGATTACACGCCTAAATTTAAAAATTCATATTAAATTATCTGTACGTCCAAAAATTATAAAATTTTAACAGTAGTTTCCCAACTCAATAAAGTTTATCAAAATATTTTCAGATTTCTGAAAATCTTTGCCAAACATCAAATATTTCGTGACGAACACACTGTTATAGATTCTGGTCACTTAAATTTAAAAATTCACCATAAATCAACCATAAGTCCAATACTCCTAAACTTTTAACCATGAACTCCCAACTTCATGTAATTTATCAATATACTTTTATTTTCTGTAAAATCCTAACCGATTATTCTCAAATCATAGTTAACTTCTACTGTTCCTGCTATAGAGTCCAAAATCCTAGTTCAACTTTGAAAAATCACCATGCATCGAATACTACTCCAAAAGCTATAAAATTTGAAACCTAAGTTTCATGACAAGTATATTTTCACATATAAAAGTTTCAGAAATTTCCACCGAATGAATTGGTCAAAACGAAATTTACCCCAAAGTTGGTCCAGAAATTCGGTTTTATGCATACATGAAGAACATATCATCCTAAACTCACTTTAAACCATATAATTACATGATTTCTACTTCTAAAGCATATATATTCAAGTAATAAAAATAAATTTTGGTCATAACTCATGAATAAATTGAATTAAACATTCAAACATGAAGTAAAATATTTATAACATGCAAATTACTCATCAAAACTCATTTTATTATCATTTAATTCACAACTCATGCATAAACTTCATACTACCACTTAAATAATTACTCAATTAAGAAGAGAAGCTTACTTAGAGATTGGTAGCTAAAAGAAATCCCTTTCTTCTCCCTTTTCAACTTCTAAGTATAAGAGTAGTAGTATTTGTGAATTTTTCTTTAAACTTTTTCTTATGTTTATTTTTGCATGCAAGGTTACCTATTTATAGAAGAAGATGTGCTTGGAGGCTACTCAAACTCCCTCTTAACCGCCACTTTTAGGAATAGTGTGGAAGATTTTGGATAATCTTGGAGGTTAAGCAAAGTTACACTTGTTATCTTAAGGTTAGAAGTAAATTTTGACTTTTCTTTTTTACTTATCTTATCTTAATATTGATCTTGAAGCTTCTCTAATTTTCCTAATTCTTCCCAAATTTTTGAAAATTAAGAGGAGTACAAGAGTAGTCTTGTATTTTGTAGAAATAACACATATATACTATGAATTTAATAAGTAGAAATTGTGATTATTGGATAATTCTAATAAAATTTACTTATACTATTTTATGAAATAAAATTAAAACCCTTCTAAGACTCTAATTAAATTACAAAGTCTATGTACTAATTATAAAAATATATCGAGTAATCGATACGCAATTCGTTTCTTAAAGAAACATTCATTTTTCAACTTATAACTTATGAAATAAACTACTATACTTAAGGACTTTATTAATTTCTTTATTAAACATTTTATGACATAAAATAAAGAACATATAAAAATTATAAAGTCTCAAGAATAAGAATGTATTGATCAAATAATACGTTAATTGTAAGTATCGAGTAAATAAAACACATAAACGTGCCTTTGCATAAATTTGGATGTAAATGCGTCACATAGATTCATGAAGAATTATAAAGTATTTAGTAAAGCAGATAAGATCATGAAAACCTAGGGTATTACATAAAAGGTATAAATAGCCTCATTTTGGCCCTCTCCAAGGTATTATCATTCCAAATACTTTCTCTCACTACTGAATTTTTATGACTTTTCTTCTTTAACAAGTTTAGCTGACTTGAGCGTCGGAGGACCGACGCCGGAGCTCCCTCCGGCGTGGTTTTGTGCAGGATTTCTTCGGATCATCGTCAGAGCTTGCTGGGCAGTGTTTGAGAGTTGGATTCTGACTTCCAGAGCAGCATCTACATTTTTCTGGGTTTATTTTGGAGCTCTCTCAGGTTAGCTACCTTGCTCCATGTATTTCTTTGAATATTTGTTGATGAGCACGATTTACCTCTCATCATATAGTATAATTTTATTTGTGTGATGCATAATAAAAATAACGCAAATTGTACCTTTTTCAACTAATAATATTAATATTATTTTTATTTTTATAAATTCTTAAACAACATAAAATCATTTTTTAGACATAATACATAAGGACATTATAAAAAAAAAGTATTATATTCTTTATTTGTGCAATGCATAACGATATATAATAGCACAAATTATGCCAATTTTTTTTAACTAATACTCCCTCCGTCCCAAACTTAAGTTCCCGTTTGCCAAAAAGGTCCGTCCCATGCTCATTTGCTACATCTACTTTTGGAAAAAAAGTAACAATATTTTTTAATATTATATTCTTCATACACAAATAACCAAAATATCTACTTTATCACTTTATCATCACTTTATCACTTTAAATACCAATAAACAATTATTTTCTTAATAACCGTGCAAACAGTAAATGGGAACTTAAGTTTGGGACGGAGGGAGTAATATTAATATTAGACAAAAATTTGTATGAGACTGTTTCATAGCATGAGACCCCACAAATTAACACCTACCCCTACCAAAGTGTTAATGAGTCAATGCCTTAGTTACACCCATTTTCATTGTCGCATGCCATGAGACGGTCTCATACAAGACCTACTCTTAATATTATTTTTTTATATAAACTATCTTACAAATATACATTTAATAAAACCATCATATTAGAACAATATATAAGGGCATTATAAAAAATTGATATAGTATAGAGTGAATATGGTTCATACATGAATTATTGAAGGGTATTATTGTTTTCACTAAAGAGTATTAGTTGTTTTCATTGAAAGGTATTAGTTGTTTTCACCTAAGAGTATTAATTGTTTACTGAAAACGAATTAAGACTCTTTAGTGAAGACAACTAATACTCTTTAGTGAAGACAACTAATATTTTTTAGTGAAAACAACTAATACTCATTAATAATTCATGTATGAAACAATTTCACTCTATACATACTCTAAAATTTATATTCTATTTTTTTATTGGCAAAAACTTGTATGAGACCGTCTCATGGCATGAGACCACACAAATCAACACCTACCCCTTCCAAAGTGTTAATGAGCCCATGTCCTAATTACACTCATTCTCATTGTCTCATGCCATGAGATGGTCTCATGCAAGACCTAATTTTTTTATTTATTCAATATAATTTTATTTTTTTATTTAAATTGATTAGTTTATTTGAGATGTAGTGAGCAGTAAAGTTTGTATTGCCGCAGTAAATCAATTTTATTATTAGAGACCATAAAATAATTCATAGATCTATGTCTACGTGGGGCAGTCAATACTTTATTAGTAATAATTTTTTTTATTAATTTTACAATAGATCTGCGTGAAGCTCTGTGGTAAACGACAACAATTCCATTAGAATCTCTTTCAACTTTGAGATTTTTGTCTGCACCTCCACAACTTTGTTAATAAGTTTTTTTCCTATTTGAAAATTTATGTAGTGGATCGAGATTTCGGTTTAAGCATCCAATCTACTATACAAGTGTATAATTGCAAATGTTGTGAATCTAGTGATCAATTAATACATTTGATCAAAAAAGACATATATATATGGTATGTATGAATTGTTGTACTCCCTCCGTCCCGGTCTAAGCGTCCCATTTTTTTTTTGTTGAATGGTTTAAGAAAGTGTATTTGTTTATTAATATATAGTGGAAAAGTAATTAATAGTGTTGAAAAATAATGAATAGTGTTTAATAAAGTAATAAATAGTGTTGAAAAGTGGATTGAATGAGTGACATTTTTGGTAATATTGTGTGAATTTGAAGTTTAAAGATTATATGTAGTAGACTGTTGCATTTTCCATTTATGGAATGAGACACTTAGTGTGAGACAACCAAAAAAGGAAAGTTGGACACTTAGAGTGGGACGGAGGGAGTATTACATATCACTTGTTAGATTTAGAATCTAATTATGCTTTTGAAATTGATAGACTTGACAGTGGGACGAAGAGTCCCGATTTCCCACTGAGATTTCATTGGAACGAGAAATTCTCAATTATTTTGCCTATTGGGTTGGGGACAAGAGAAAACTATATCCTATAGGTAGGATGGCAAAATGATCAGCTCTGTCAGGGATCCGCTCCGCCATGCTCTGATTGGATCAGCCCCGCTCTACCCCATTCTAAGATTGGAGCAAATCAGCCCCGTCTCGCTCACGGAGCATATCAGACATGTATCTATATATTTATTTACTGATCTACCCTAACCTGCTCTGCTCCGACATGCTCCATATAATATTAAATACATTTATAATATTATATAATATATATAAATTTAATTATCAAAAATGAAACCCTACTTACCATTTATTTTCAACTTCCACATTAACACAATCCCACCCTCACCGCAGCGGAGCATAGGGCAGGGCGGGGCGACAAGGCATAGGCATGGGGCAAGCATGGATATTGAGATATACGTTCTAATATGCTCCATTGTCATCCCTACCCGTATTCTCCACTCCATTGGAATTCCGCGGTTCTCCGTGGTGTCCGATTATATATATATATATATATAAAAGTAAATTATAAATAAATATTTCATAATTTCTTACTCGACAAAGAATAGAATAAAATAGTTCATATATGAATTATTGAAGGGTATTAGTTGTTTTCACTAAAAGGTATTGGTTGTTTCCACTGAATTGTATTAGTTGTTTATTGAAAATAAACTAAGATTTTTCAGTGAAAATTAATATTCTTCAATGAATATAAATAATATTTTTCAATAAAAATAACTAATACATTTCAATAATTCATGTATGAACCAATTTTGTTTTATTCATATTCTTCCTACTCAGTTGACTAATCTCAATTAATTATTCAAAATTACATATATTTTTTATTTAATGTTCTGTTGTTAGTTTCAATTCCAAATTATATAATTTCCAGTTAAGTAAATTATTTAACGAAAAATAATAGAATTATAGATTCTTTAAATTGCTTAAACTAAGAGTATACCTTGTGTAAGACCGCCTCATGCCATGAGATGGTGGGATGAATATAAATTGTATATGACACATTAACTCTTTGATAGAGGTGAATGTTAATTTGTAATGTTTCGTGTCATGAGGTTTTTTCTTATCAACAACTTAAACTACACAAATTCTTGTATGCACTCAAGTGCATGTTATGCACTTAAAGTGCACACATGGGTCACTTCTTAAACTAATTGTTGTGCATGTTTTTTTTTTCTTTTTATATAGATATTACTTTATATTTTTCTCTATTTTAAAAATGAGATAAAAAAAAAATTGAAGAGGAGAATGGGGAATCCCCGCAGGAACAGGGATCCTCGGCGGGGCAAGGATGGGAAGAATTTTTTTCCTCATTTGTTCCGCGAGGATGTAATGTAAAAGTATGTCCTTATAAATGTGCAAATTGATCTGGATTGAAGGGAGTGTATATAATAGTAATATTTTAAAATCATAACTAATAGGATTGAGTATTAATTTCAAATTACTACAGTTAAACAATACATAAATTTTATTAGCCCGATCCCGAAAAAAATTATTAGCCAATAGTTAAAGTAGTATAAACGAGAGATAACTTTTAATAAATCATGATTAATTAATAAGATTTAATCGTGGTAGCTAAACTAAGTAGGAATAACCGTTATAATTATTATAGAAAAGAATGTTATAAGTACGTTAAGCTATGAAGGATCAATCACAAAATAATCAATTGAAACATCTAAAATGTTATTTATTCTCCGTTTAAACATTCTTTGTTGATTATTTTGATATTATTTGTGGAATATCATTGAATTTCAAAACAATTATTTCACCATTGTGTGCCTTGATTTGATAGGTAAATATAAGTTGTCTTACAATAATACATGTATTTTAACTTTTAACATTAAACTTACATTTCAATTTAATTAATTGTGAACTTTATAAAATTGTACATGTTTATTTTTGTTAATAAATATTTACATTAATTATTCACAAAAATTTGCAAATTAAAATTAAGTGAAATCACATGAAATATAATATTACAAAATCTGCGTATTGCGCGGGTTCTATACTTAGTAAACATCAATTTCCCAAGTTCTCTTCCATTCTATTACCTTTTCCAATTTCTATCATTTTTATAATGGATCCCGGCATTTCAATTATTGTTCTAATACTCCAAATGACTCAAACACCCAAAATTATTCAAATTTTCAATCTTTTATAAACATAGTAAATTATTCAAGCTCTCAATTTTGTCAAAATTCTCAATCTTCTTCAAACCTGAACAAAAAATTTATCTCTAAACAAATCCAAACATCACAAAATATATCCAACAATGTGTTCTGATATACAAATCCAAAGATGAAAAAACGTAATTTAAAATTTATTATTAAAATTGTAACTTATTTTAAGCGTATAGTAATTTTTTTAATATAGTTACAAATTTTGAATATTCAAATAATATAAGATATCACCTTATAAATATAAAGAAAATTGATTATAGATATATGTATTATTAAATAATAAAAAAATATAGATTGTGTTCAGTTTTTTATACAACTTTTCACATTCCCAAAATCAAGGAAAATGAGAAAAAAAGGTTTAAAAAAATTGAAAGTAGGATGGGCTACAACTGTGGTTGCTCTGTCAACCCAAAACTCCTTCAAATACAACTTTGGTGTTCCAATTGCAAATCGACAAATGTCACGACTTGATTGTATGAATAAAATATATATTATAAATATGACATATTTATGCCCCAAGTATACCATATAATTCAAATATATTTTTAAAAAATTAATCATATTATTATTATTTAAAAGTTACCGCTGCTATAACTGAACATTGCATTTAATAAGGGGTAACTTTTTAATAACAACAGGGATAACTTTTCAGTAGTAGTACGATTAACATTTCAAAAATACATTTGAGTTGTACGGTGCACTTGATACACATGAGATTTACTATGTAAAATATTGTACTCTTTCTGTCCCAACTCTATCTTCATACTTGTGTGGGCATACTTATTTTATTGAGTATTTAACCAATGAAAGTGTGTGTCTTTGCTTTATAGTATATAAAGTGGTCAAATATGAATATTTGTATTGAATTTTGTTTCTTTTTTAAGAGTGTAAAAGATAGAGTTGGGACGGATGTAAAAGTAAATACTCCCCCCTGTTGATAGGCGAACATCTATTAATGATGGTCGAACAAGGTTTAAAGCCTAAATGACGACTATGAAGAAGAAAACCCAGGTTAAAAGCAATTACCAAGAGAAACAATCAAAGGGGACTGCACTAATTAATACAGGTGGTGTATGAAGTGACGAACAACTTCACCGACAAACAACATATCAGCGAGCAGGTTTTGAAACCCGAGACCAGATATGAACCCTCCACCAAATCACTGGTGACGAGCAACATTATCAAAATGTGGTGCATCCACCAGCCTGAGGTGTATGACGACGAACAAAGAACCAAGATTCCTAAATCAATCTCAATAAGACGTACGGGCTAACAACTTCTGAGCCATAACCTCAAAAGGCAGACAACTTTTATCGAAAGACCACTATGGACCTGTAAAAACAACCTGGGCGAACAACAATGAGTCCGAGATAAGACCAAAGAAGACTTTGTAACTAAGATTCAACTTAGATAAGGTCAAACAAGGTCAAAGGACACTTGTCTAGCATGCAAACTAGGAAGTTCAAGAGTCTTGAACACCTCATGCTTGTTAGTCTCTATAAATAGTTGTTCTCCAGCTAAGAAATACAAGTTAAAATTGACAAATACTCCCAAAACACACACAAACACGCCTAAACATGCACACATACGAAATTAATGCGATTTTGACTTTTGTATTTACGATTTCATAACCCGAACCCTCGATTTACCATTTACGATGGTAATCAATCACACGTTCTTATTTGGTGGTCTCAAACTGAATTAAACAGTCACTAATCTGTCCGATTAAATTCGATCACCAACAATTTGGTGCTAGAAAGATGGTTGCGAACCTTCGATTAAGTGTGATTATTCAAGAACTTCAAGTTTGAAAACATCAAGATTTGAAGAAATCCTCAAGAAATTCTTGAAGATACAAGCAAAAGTGTTCTTGGTGTTCTTCAATATAAAAATTTGAAGATTCAAAGATTGACGAAATAATTTAGCTTAAGATGCCTCAATCCAAGGAAACACAAGGTTCACGTTTTTCAAGGAGAGCATCTCCCACTCGAGCTTCATCAGCTGGCCACCAAGACTGTGAGCCTAGGCATACGAACAAATCAAGACTTACAGTCGTGGACCATAACCTTCCACCAGAATTGGAGGCCATGGCGAGCAACCCTAATAAACTAGCTAAAACCATTGCTGCTCTCCAAACTGTCCAGAGGCAGCAAGAACAAAATAGACCCTCACAAGCAAGGTCTAAGAATAAACCTCTGGAGATTGTTAGAGCCAGATCTGTTAGGGGCGAGCAGCATAAGGTGAACAATGCCCAAACCCGGTGAGATAAGGGCCAAGGTGGCCGAACCAAGAGAGGGCCAGGCTGAGTCAGCACATGGGCGAGCAACAATGTCAAGCCATGGAACTCGTTCCAGTGCCCAGGACAGGCTTGGCCAACCCCAAAATCAAGAAAAAATTGCTCGCCAGGGAGCAAGAGATGGGCGAGCATCATTTGAGCAGCCTCGCCCATCGGTTCATGAAAGGCTGTCCCAGTCTGCTTTTAGGCGCCTAGGGCCAAATGCAGCGAGCAACCCTAGAAAACAGCTCCAGGATATGCCCGCTCCGAGTGAGGGACTGCGACGAGCAGAAAGGCCTGTGCCTTTGCTCGCCGAACAGCCTCCAAGTCAGGGGGCATCTTTGGATGAGTTATCAAGTCTGAGAAAGGCTGTGGAAAGCATGCAGGGGCAATTGGATCAACAAAGAGGGGTGGGGACGACCAACATGCCATCCTCACCATTATCATCCATCATATTGAAGGTCCCGATCCAGAAAAAGATCCAGTTTCCGGCCAGCATACAATACGAAAGCATTGCTGATCCCCGAGTTCATTTAACGAAATACTCGGACTATATGATCTCTGTGGGAGCCAGTGATGCCATCCAATGCCGAAACTTTCCCTTGACTTTGGGGGACCGAGTACACAAGTGGTTTTCAGCGATGCCACCAGCTTCAATCCACTCGTTTGTTCAACTAAGTCGAGAGTTCCTCTCCCATTTCTCGACTGCTGGGTCGTATTTATCCCAAAAACAATGGTTATTGGACTTAAAGCAAAACGATGACGAGTCGGACCGGGTGTTTATGAAAAGATTTGACAAAGTGCTGTTGGAAGGGAAGCCGGTAAGCGAAGATACGAAAATCATCGCTGTTATGGTCGGGTTGAAGAAAGGGTCGAAGTTATGGAAAGAGGTACGTCTGAAGTGCCCAAGAAGCTATGCCGAATTCAGAAATCAAGCCGGCATATTTGTTTCCATGCACGAGGCCCTGCAAGCAAACTTGGGGGAAAATAAAGCTGATCCCAAGGAGAACAACAAAAAACCCGGTGGAACAGGCTACAGGGTCCCGAAGAACATGAAGGCATTCACCGAAGGGACGAAATTAAAGGAAAAGCTGAACCAGGTGCTAACAGTGTCAATCGATACTATGTACGAAAACGTGAAGGAGAAAGAGTTGCTCTCCCCTCCTCGGAGAATCCATCAAGAAACTGGCAAACTCAACCCTAACAAGTATTGTGCCTACCATCAAAGCGTGGGGCACTTTACGAGCGAGTGTAGAGATTTACTCAAGCAACTTTGGCGATTCTATGAGGAGGGAAAGCTCTCTGACTTCGTCAAAAGGTAACCTGGAAAGAGAGCCCGGGAGAACAACTCGGAAGATGAGGAGAATGGTCCACCTCAATAGAATAACAAGCCCGGACGACCAGTTCCAGCCGTTGCGCTCGTCCATTAGAGGATCTATACATGATGGAACCCGCAGGACCGGCGGAAGGATGTTCTGATGGACGACCGCCAATCTCCAACCGAAAAAGAAAAGCCGAATTACGAGCGATCGACCAAGTACAAGAAATGGGGATTAAACCGTCCATCATGCAGACAGCAGAATTAACCTTCACTAAAAAAGACTTGGAAGGAATATTAACCCCCCACAACGATTCACTCGTAATCTGCGCAAAGATCATGGGGACCAGAGTACATAGATTGTTGGTGGACACCGGAGCCTACACCAACATCCTTTTCAAAAAGACGTTCGATCAACTTGGAGATTACTCGATCTACATACGAGATTCAAATCATAGAATCTTAGGCTTCGGAAATGTTATAACAGTCCCGTTAGGGGAGATTAGGTTGTCCGTTTAGCTTGTAACGGTCGAGGAACCCGAGAAAAATATAACAAGAATGGTAGATTTCTTGGTCGTAGATCAGGAATCGACCTATAACGGGTTTCTTGGTCGACCTTTTTTAAATGAATTTAAAGCTGCATGTTCAACTTACCACTATTGCCTAAAGTTTCCAACAGCAAGTGGAGCAGGCACAATAAAGGGAGATCAAAGAAAAGCTCGTGAATATCACCTACAGTTACAGGCAAAGCACGCACAAGTATCCGTGATGGAAGCCACCACTAGCTACCCTATTGATGAACCATCAATACTGGAGAACATGATGGACATAGAAGATGACCATATGGATACGGACGAACAACACTCCGACGAGCAAGTGTTGGACGAACAACTTATCACCACCCATGGGGAACTTCCACCTGATGAACAACATAGGGGTAGTGACGAGCAACATTCATCAGGTGACCGGGATGGACAGATGTTGACTAACAAAAATGGGACAGGATCAACAGATGATCTAGAACCCCGCCTGGGAGCAAAGCCCATGAACATCGAAAATGATTTCGACCCTGAGGGACCAATAATTGATCCTCGTTGGAAAGGACAAAAACGACGAGCAACTCCAGTTGAAGAACTGGAGGCGTTCAAAGCTAATCCTGAAAATGGAGATCTTGAATTATACATAGGATCTGAGCTCCCTGAGCCTTACAGATCCCGAATGAAAGAGTTCCTCAGCAAGAATCTAGATATATTTGCTTGGTCTCATCCAGACATGGTGGGAATAGATCCAAAGCATGCTTGCCACAAGCTTAATATCAATCAAGCAAAAAGGTATGTCCACCAAAAACTAAGAAAATATGGCCCAGACAAATACCAAGCTTTGAATGAAGTGGTGAAGAAGTTGTTAGACAACGATCTAATTCGACAAGCACTCTGTCCACAGTGGGTGGCAAATCCAGTTTTAGTGCAGAAACCGAACGGAACCTGGAGGCTGTGCATAGATTTTACGGATCTGAATGCAGCATGCCCGAAGGACAACTTTCATCTCCCCCATATTGACCAATTGGTGGACAGCACTGCGGGTCACGAGATGCTAACATTCATGGATGCCTTTGTCGGGTACCATCAAATCCCAATGCATCCAAACGATCAAGAAAACACAGCATTTTACACGAACAAAAACTTGTTGTGTTGGAAAAGAATGTCATTCGGCCTCATCAACGCCGGAGCAACATATCAGAGATTGGTGAACAAGATATTCGACGAATAAATCAGAGATACGGTAGAAGTCTATGTAGACGATATCGTAGTCAAGAGCCCCCGAAAAGAAGATCATCTCCAGCATTTAACTCAGGTGTTTGAAATTCTTCAGCATTACAAAATGAAGTTAAATCCAAAGAAGAGCAGCTTTGGAGTCCATTCGGGGAAGTTCCTAGGCCATCTTGTTAGCCAACGAGGAATTGAAGCTAATCCAACAAAGGTCAAAGCCATCGTGGATATGCAACCACCACGTTCAGTAAAAGAAGTGCAAAGGCTCACAGGATGCCTAGCAGCATTGAACCGGTTCATATCCAGATCAGGAGACAAATGTCGTCCATTCTTCGAGGCCATCAAAAGGGAAAGTTCACGTGCACTAACAACTGTCAAAAGGCGTTTGACCAACTTAAGGACTACCTGGGAGATGTTAAAATTCTATCAAAACCCATCCCAGGAGAAAAGCTCTATCTATACCTGGCAGCGTCAGAAGTGGCAATCAGCTCCGTTCTGGTGCAGGAGGATGGCAAATTTCATCAACCAATCTACTACGTCAGCCAAGCTTTACACGAAGCGGAGATCAAATATTCCCCAACAGAAAAGTTGGCGTACACACTTGTTATGAGTGTGAGAAAGTTACGACCATACTTCTTTGACCACCAAGTTGAAGTGCTAACAACTTTCCCACTCAGACAAATTCTCCACCGCCCAGATACAGCTGGTCGTCTACTAAAGTGGTCACTAGAGATTAGCCAATTTGGGGTGACCTATGCTTCTCGAACAGCGATTAAAGGGCAAGCATTAGCCGCCTTTATAGTCGAACTAACTTTCCCACCAGATCCGACGAGAGGACTTGGTCACCCCTGGTATCTTTACGTTGACAGATCTCCAACCAATGTAGCCTCAGGGGCAGGAGTAATTTTGATCAGCCCTGGCAGGCAAGTATTCACCTTGGCGATCAATTTTGGTTTCATGGCAACCAACAACGAAGTAGAATTGAAGCTCTCATTGCTGGTCTTCACCTATCCCTTGCCGTGGGTGTTAGACGATTGTAAATATTCGGTGACTCACAACTGATTGTGAACCAAGTCCGAGGAGAATACGAGGCCAAAGACGATCATATGATCGAATATCAACGGATTGCTGCTCATATGATGTCCTTTCTAGATCAAGTCTTCATCGAACAAATTCCAAGGACAAGCAACACACAAGCAGATGTGTTGGCCCGACTAGCAACAAGCGAAGGGCCAGCAGAGTTGACTGACATTATAATCACAAAAATGAATGACCCATCAACAACAAGTTATAATATCAACCAACTGGACGAACAAACAAGTGAAGAAGAAGACTGGAGAACAAGTATAGTGAAATACTTGAAAAGTGGGGAAAAACCAAACAACTCTTTTGAAGCTACCAAGCTAACAAAGGGGGAATATCTATCCCACTTCTCAAATATTTGCCTAGGGGGCAAGGACGAGCAATACTTGAAGAAATACATGCCAGAGTATGTGGAAGTCACACTGGGGGAAAGCCTTGGCGTACAAGACTATCAGACAAGGCTATTATTGACCAACTTTACGTCAGGCCGCAATCAAAAAAGCAAAAACTTATCATCAATGCCAGATTTTTGTCCCGAACATTCATACCCCAGCTCAGGAGCTCGTATCAGTTTACAGCCCATGGCCATTTGCGAGATGGGGGGTGGATATTACCGGTCCTTTCCCAGCAGGAGTTGGAAATATTTGATTTGCCGTCGTGGCAGTCGATTATTATAAAAAAAGAGCGGAAGCAGAGGTCATGGCAAAGATTACGCAGCAAAAAATGGTCAACTTCATTTGGAAGAACATTGTCTGTCGTTTCGGAGTTCCACAAACAATCGTGACAAACAATGGTCCACAATTTGATGGACAAGAATTGAGAGACTTCTGTATGAAGGGGGGATCAAGAAATACTATTCTACACCCTATCATCCCCAATCAAATGGACAAGTCGAAGCCGTGAACAAAATCATTAAGCACACGTTAAAAGTACGATTGGCGGAGAGCAAAAGCAGTCGGTCTGAAGAACTCCCGGAAGTCTTGTGTGCTTACAGAGTTTCTCCCAGGTCAAGCACCGTAGAAACACCTTTTGCAATAGCTTTCGGAACAGAAGCTGTGATACCAATCGAATTAAAAACTAACACAATCAGGACGACCAACTTTGATGAGCAGGCGAACAACTCTGCTCTAGCTACTGAAATGGATTTGCTCGAAGAAAAAAGATTAAATGCCGAGCTAAAAATGCTACCTATAAGCAACGAGTAGAACGTTATTATAATTTCCATGTTAAAATCAGGGAATTCAGAGTTGGAGATTTGGTTCTAAGAAAGTTGCTCGCCCAACCTCCAGGTGTATTGGGACCAACTTGGGAGGGCCCGTATCGTATAACGGACAAGTTCCTTAATGGCGTATATGATATCGAAGATATGGAAAGCAAGCCGGCCCAATACTCCTAGAATGCTGTACATTTAAAGAAGTACTATCAATAAGTCGAACAAGTCATGTGTTGGGCGAGCAAATGTCTTGGGGGCATGTGAACCATGTAAGGCAAACCAAAAACTTGCCTAATTTTTTGAAAATTTTGCTAAGTATAGATTCAAAAGTTATTCGGCACATTGTATAGTCTATTGTTGTTTCATATCTTTTGTTTTTTAGACAAAGTTGCTCGGCAAAAATGTTATAAGCGAGCACGTTTTGGTTAGTGTTCAAAGTTGTTCGTCAGAATATATATGTTAGTGATGAACAGTCCTACAACACTTGTAATTTTTCACAATGTAAATATAGTTGTTCGTTTGAAGAGAAAAGTCCAAAGCTCGAGGTATAAGTCCATTCTGAGGACCGAAGCCAATTAAAGGTTGTTCGTCTTTTAAGATGAATAAAACCTAAGGCTAAACCCAAATTCCATTAAGGCAAAGTTCAAATCGAACAAAGCCCCAAAATTATATGTTATAATTGCAAAAGCATTGACAAAAATGTAAAGACAATTAACATATATAAGAAGAAAATGAGCGAACAAAAGAATACATTCATTGAATCAAAAAGGCTTCGAAGCCTAAAAAATAGTACAAGTGTAAAGTACTACAAAAAATGAACAACTATTACAAAATAAAGACTAAAAAGTCTAAAGTCCTAAATCTATTGCTGCTCGGCGGGAGGGAGGTCTTGAGGCTGCTCGACAGCAGGGTCGACGATCATATCCTGTACCAGGTCTTCAGCTGCTTTCTGCTCTTGTTCTTGGGCAGTTTGCTCGACAACAGCACCTTGCTCACCCTGGGCAGCGGCATCTTGCTCGTCCTCAGCTAGGGGTGGAGGACGAGTAACAATGATACTAGGATCAAGATGGTCAATCTTAATCCCGTAGTCAATCATATCCCCCAACTGGAGCTCAATGTTGTTCGGCAGGGGGTAGTGCTCAACAAACTCGGACAAATCCTTTCCCATCTCGCCGACCAGATCAGAATACTCGTATGCATGAGCAAGACGAATACAATCGGCGTAGGCACAGATGTACCCAAGATTGGTGATGGGTCCGGATTGATTTTACAATTCCAAGTCCAGTTGCTCTCTCGTGAGCATTCCCCCCATGGCCTCATTAAGCCGAGCAACTTCCGCTTCAGCCTCAGCCAACTTCTGCTCGGCAGCAGTCACCCTTTTCTTTTGCTCCTCGAGCTCAACATCCTTGCTCTCGATCTCGGTATCTTTGCTCTTAAGCTCGGCCGACAACTGTTGATATTCTTCAATATGTTTCTTTTCGACGTCATCGGCGTGCTTAAGCTGGTTGTTGAGGTGAGCAATTTTTGCCTCATATTGGTTTACCAGACCGTCCTTCTCTTCGGTCAGTTGCTGAGCAGTGCCGGCGTATTGGCGAACAACTTCTTCCAAATCGGTCAGTTGAGACATCCCTTTCTGGGCAGTAATGAGACCGTTGGTGTATTGCCTCATGGACAAATGGAAGTTGTCCGCTATCCCTTGTGCAGAGATAGTCGTCTCCAGGGCCAGGTCCATGATCGGGCAATCAGTTCAGTGGCCATACGAATATGTTCGCCCGGAATCTCCCGGATGTTCATCAGAGTCTTGGAACAGGCATATTGGTGAACTAAAGCTGCTCATTCGGGATGATCTTCAGCCCGGTATCTGCGAACAAAGATATTAGTTATATGAGGTATTTTCAAAGTTTGTGAGACTTGTTCGGCAATAAAAATGTAAGATGCTTACTCCTGGAACTTCCGTTCATCCCAACCCAGAAGGGTTATGTCCTCGGGACCGCGGATGGGAGTGGAGTCTTTGCCCACCTTGCTCGTCTTCTCCACTGGTTCGATGGAGGTGTGGCGAGCAGCTTCCTCTTCGGAACGAGGACGAGCATGACTCTTTCCTACTTTCTCCTTGCCTTTGTTTCCGGCAGGAGCAGGTTGCACCACGAATGACCCATCCCCTTTCTTCAGGCGTTTGGCTCCTCAAGGCGATGGGGTAGGAGGAGGGGATGGTGGTGGATTGGGAGGGGGCGCAGTCTAGCGAGCAACTTTGGCCCCCTGAGACTTGTTCGTCATCGCCAACACTTTGGATGGCGGATCTCCTTTCACTTTCCGTCCTTTTGGAGGCGGCATCTCGTGGACTCTTTGCTCAAGAAGTCCAAAGCAGGGAGGGACAGCGACGGTGACTTGCTCGGCTAAAAAAATAAAAATAAAAAGATTAGACGAGCAAGTTAGAAAAGCAAGTGGCGAGCAAGGTTGAAATTGAAAGAAGTTTTATACCTGGGGGCACCTCAGCTTGAGCTTCCAAGTGATGCGGGTACGTGGACAGGCGAGCAACTCTTTTGCACTTCACTCTGTTCACGTACTCAATGGTCCTCTCGGATCTATCCCGGAGGGCGACCAAACAAGAGGTGAAGAGGAATTCAGAGCCAATCTCCTCTTCCTCTGAGTTCCACTTGAGCAACCGGGGACCTGCGAGCAAATAAGAAAAGTTAAATTAGAACTAAATTCGAAGACGAGCAAATATGAGCTTACGTTTGATTTTCCCATAGGTGGTGGGAGAGTATATGCACCCAGTACCACCGTGTGGGTCAGAAGATGCTCGCCAGTCGCCCCCGATGAAGAAGAAGAGCTCTTTCCAGTTTTGGATCTTGTTCGGCACTCTCTCAACAAGCTTCAGTCCAGTCCGGGCTTTCAAGTAATAGTATCCTTCCTCGCCCCTTGGACACTTGGTGATTGTCATTAGGTAGTTGACCTCCTCGGCAGTGATGTGGTCAACATACCCCTCCAGGGCGAACAAACCCATGATGCCGAGCAGGTTCATCCACCCTATGGGAGTTATCTGGATAATGGCCAAGTTGGTCGCCTCCAGAAAACGACCAACAACCGGGGGCAACGGTAACCTCAACCCGGCGATTAAAGTATCAATGTTGATTGTCGTACACCCAGGTGGAGGCCGATCGGCCCTCTCTTTTCTCCTTGGAGCCCACATATATATGTCATGGGGGATTTGATACGCTTCCCGAATAAGGCTAAGCTCGTCCTTGCGAACAACACTCCAGAACCTGCTCGCCTGATACTCAGTCCTCACCAAATCCAAAACTTGACGCGGGGGGCGAGGAAAGTTGTTCGCGTACTCAGCAGAGTATGCTCGCCATTCGAATGGGCGAGCAATACCCATAGGAATTTCATTTTCGAGCATCTTGGGGCCTGGGAACCCTATCCCCTCCAGGAACTCAGGGGTAAGCTCGTCAAACTCCTGATCTTCTTCAGATTCAGAGTTGGAGGAGAATTGTTCGTCAGAGGTGCAGCTCGCAGCCTCCCCAACCTCTTCGCCGTACTGGCTAGCACCGGTGTCCTCCGCTGATCGGACCACCGAGTCCACGTCCGGATGCGTTTCTGAAGAAACTTCGAATAATGGTTGCTCGACGAACGGCACAATCGGAAAAGGGGATCTAATCTCTCCTCTGAGCCTTAGTTGCTCGAATGAGAGGACATCAGTTTAATGGAGGAGTTTTTTAAGGTTAGAAGTGAAGTTTTTGGATCTCCGATGGCGGTTCTGGGCGGACGACGGTGGCGCAAATTACCCCCACGGCGGCGATGGTGCAAATGTGGAAAAGAAAGAGAGAAAAAAAAAAGAAGAGTTAAGAAGAATAACTACCTTGGGATTAAAATTCGAAGCCAAATGCTGAAGAAACTTCGTCGGAAAAGCTTGGATTCACCGGAAATGGAGGTTCTCGCCGGAAATTTTTCTGTAGCAAATGAAGAAGAGTGGGAAAATTCATTTCCCACTCCTATTTATACTTTAAGAACAAACGGGGTAAAACCCATGATTTTCGTATAATTTTGGGTCTAAATTGAAAGAAAACGGGGTCTTTTTTAAGCAAGAATGAATGTCAAATGGCCTATAGATAAATATAGGGGTGCATGGCCTCGAGATTGGTCGCGCGTGGGCGGCGCTTAATCATGCCGCCCATGTCATCCTCGTACATCCCCCAGATCGTGGGAAGACCAATAGTGGCCAAGGTTTTGCTCGCCAAGGAGAAGCTGTTCGTCCAAATCTATATCAAAACAATATCCTAACTACAGTTGTTCGCCACAAAGTTGATCGTTTGAAGCAACATCTAGCCAGGATAGGGGACAATTGTTGATAGGCGAACATCTATTAATGATGGGCGAACAAGGTTTAAAGCCTAAATAACGACTATGAAGAAGAAAACCCAGGTTAAAAGCAATTACCAAGAGAAACAATCAAAGGGGAGTGCACTAATTAATCCAGGTACTGTATGAAGTGACGAACAACTTCACCGACGAACAACGTATTGGCGAGCAGGTTTTAAAACCCGAGACCAGATATGAACCCTCCACCAAGTCACTGGTGACGAGCAACATTATCAAAATATGGTGCATCCACCAGCCTGAGGTGTATGACGACGAACAAAGAACCAAGATTTTTAAATTAATCTCAATAAGACGTACGGGCGAACAACTTCTGAGCCATAACCTCAAAAGGCGAACAACTTTTATCAAAAGACCACTTTGGACCAGTTAAACCGACCCGGACGAACAACAATGAGTCCGAGATAAGACCAAAGAAGACTTTGTAATTAAGATTCAGCTTAGATAAGGTCAAACAAGGTCAAAGGACACTTGTCTAGCATGCAAGATAGGAAGTTCAAGAGTCTTGAACACCTCATGCTTGTTAGTCCAATAAATATTTGTTCTCCAGCTAAGAAATACAAGTTAAAATTGACAAATACTCACAAAACACACACAAAATACACAAAAACGTGCACACATACGAAATTAATGCGATTTCGACTTTCGTATTTACGATTTCATAACCCGAACTCTCGATTTACCATTTACGGTGGTAATCAATCACACGTTCTTGTTTGGTAGTCTTAAACCAAATTAAACAGTCACTAATCTATTCGATTAAATTCGATCACCAACACCCCCATCCCACTTTTTCTTTCACACTTGGAAGTAACACACTTTTGTTTTAGAAATAAGAGAGTATGTGAATGTGGAATCGAATAATTTAATGAAAACTTTATGTTTTATTGACTTTTGTAAAAAAAAAAAAATTTGGGGTGTGAAAGTAATTGTGAGATGTCCAAATAAGACAAGTGTGAAAGTAATCACGGGACGGAGGGAGTATGTATTTTAAGAAATATTAAAATTTGTATCTTATTCTCTATAAATAGAAACCAATATTGACATATTTTAGAACACAATATGATATTTTGTATTTTCTCCTCTATTTTTTTTATCATTTTTCTCCTAAGTTCTATATTTGCGATTTTTAATATGTAGTTTGTATTTTCTGTATTTATAATTTTTTATTTCACGCATCTATTTGTAGTTTGATTTATTTCTTTTCAATTTCATATTTCAACTTTTGTAACTGTAATTTTGTTTATCGTAGTTTATTTTAAATGTATTATAAATTATTTTAATTATAGATTTAGAATATCAAATTGCTTTTATATACTCCCTCCGTCCAATATTAGTAGGCCTACTTTTTGGGCAGTTATTTTTTGTCATAAGTTGAAGGGTATTATGAAGTATTGTGAGATTTATTTATCAATAAAGTTATTGTTTATGAAAAATATAAGTATCATATTTTCCATAAACAATAATTTTATTAATAAATGAACCTCACAATACCTCATAATATCCTTCAATTTATGACAAAAAATAACTGCCCAAAAAGTAGGCCTACTAATATTGGACGGAGGGAGTATCTTTTACACATTTTAAATATGAATATATAAATAATAAATAATAAAAAATAATAATTATACTAGGTTAGGTTAGATTAGGCGTGTGTGGATGTGGGTATAAACAAATAAAGCTTGGTTGAGTTATAGGTTGTGTATGAGGATGTGTAAGAAATTAATATTTTATTTCTTAGGTTGGGTTGAGAAAGGTTATTGATGAGTAGTCTAAAGTATGAAAAAATATGAGATTAGGTTGAGTTGTAGATTATATATGTGGAGAAGAGCGAAATAAATTATTTATTAAGTGGTTGAGATCACATATACAATCTACAACTCAACACATTCTCATATTTTTTTTTCATACTTTATTAACAACCTAACACAACCTACAATAAAAAAGTTCATTATTTATAATTACATTTATCAATAATTATTTTTATTATATTTATAAGGTAATATATTAAATTATTTGCTATTCAAAATTCGTAATTAGGAGAGATGATAGAAATTACTGGAACTAGGATTGTAAAGATAGAATAAGAGACAGTGATTCAAAATATATTATCTTTATTTATAGAGGGTTAAATATTAATAATTTTGATATAATTATTTTTATACTTTTTGATAGTATATTTAAAATAACAATTTAAGACTTATATAATAAATTTTATGCTAACTACTAGGATGGTTACACGTGACATGTCGATAAGGAAAAATGATGGCTCACAGTCTGAACGATTCGTCGATCAAGTTGTGCAATTGAATTCTATTTTTTTACTTTTTTTATAACTGAACGTGCAATCCATCGATAAAGATAGTCTTAGGGTAGGTGAAAGGTGTGGTTCATATTACTGTAAAATAAAGAGCGCAAACAGGAACACCGATTTGTTTACCCAGTTCGTCATGAATGACTATATCTGGGGGCATAGTTTTCCACTATATTTTGTGTATTATCATGTGCTATTTATATAATATTAAAACTCTAAAGCCTATCAGGCTACTTGGCCCATAAGTAATGTCCACATCAAATCTTCTGGATTTGTTATATCAAATCTTCTAGATTTACAACACTCCCCATTGGACATTACGACGTGACATCCATATCTCGTTAAAAACTCCATAGACTAGGTTGCCAGAATAAAATATTCGACTGGGAAAAGAGTACAACTATTGATCTTTCGGATCTAATCTTCAGGATTGTTTCGAAGCTGCTACTCCCCCTTAAGACAACAATTTTCTAAGTCTTTGCATCCCAATACCATAAAAATATTTTTCAAAAGTAGAGGCAGATAGGGACTTAGTGAACAGATTTGCTGGATTGCACTAGATTGCACCTGTTGTATGGTGATTTCGTCACTCTTCTGGAGTTCGTATGGGAAGAAGAATTTTGGGAAAATATATTTCGGTAAGTTCCCCTTAATATATCCGTTGTTCATTTGTGCAACACAAACTGCGTTGTCTTCATAGATGACAGTGGGGAAAGTATCATTTAATAGATCTCCATGAGATCACAGTATCACCACAAAGAAAAATATAACCAGTCTAAGATATCATAGAATGTGTTTAACACCATTCCAATGTCTTCTTGTAGGAGAAGCGCTATACCTCGCAAGCCAATTTACCGCAAATATAATATCCGGTCTGGTGTAGATTTGCGAGATAAAATAATGCACCAATTGCGCTTAGGTAAGGAAATCCTAGAATATCCTATGTATCTTCTTTGGGCCTAAATGAGTCCTTATCCACTTCGAGGGATCGAACAACCATAGGTATACTAAGTGGATGAGATTTATCCATGTAGAATCTCTCAAATAACTTTTTCAAGCAGGTTGACTGGCGTATAAAATTCATTCGTCCTTCAGGGAGATATCATATTCATTTTTACTTCAGGAAAATGATCGAATTAATTTTTCTTTAGGGAAAAGCATCATTGTATAAATATTTCTTCTTTGGGAAGAACTCATTAGTCGATTATACCACATTAGACCTGACTGTTTAAGGTCATATACTGACATCTTCAGTTTTATACTCTACATACTGTGATTTTAATTATTCTTCATCTGGGGAATCTTAAATCCTTTAGGGATTTTCATATCAATATGGTAATCCAATCATCCATATAAATATGCGGTTACAAAATGCATTAACTGCATTTTAAATTCATATTTGTTGTCAGGAATATATAGTAGCAGAACTTTATATTGTTCAAATCAGGAGAATGCTATATCAAAATCAATATAGGGTCTTTGCGAAAACCCATTGAGCTACTTATCTCGCTCAACACCTTGTAATTCTCATTGGTTTTCGTACAAATACTCATTTATATCCAACAAGGATTACACTTCGGGTGTACGTAAGATAAAACCAAATAGTTTTCTTTTGTTTAGCGAGTCTAGCTCTGTCACATTTTGCTTCTTTCCCATTTCACCCAAATCAAAGTGCTTCGGGCACCTAACATGAGTACTGGATCCAGATTTAGAAAGAGCAATTATGGACACGAATATGTTGTTGACAACAATGGTATTTCAATTTCTCCTGTATTATTTATAAAATTCATATCAACCAGATCTTCATTATTTCCCAAAATAGTTTGATCTGGTTTTTCCGCAATCCTAATACTTTGATTATTTTGTGCACGTGCTTCTTTCCTAGGATTTCCGTCTTCAGGACGAATCTTCTTCCGGAGATTTCGAGAGTGACATAACATTTTGCTAGCTTTAATTTACCACGGTTTTATATCTTTTGGGAGGTCCTTTACGCTTCTAGCGTATGGGGTTATTAACATATATACTTAATTTTATTGGAACCTCAACCATTCGTAATCACTTTTTTACATTCAGTAAATGCATCTGACAGATTACTTGCTAAATATTGCAAGTTAATTATCTTTTGAACATCAAGTTCACTTTAACTAGTGCTTGAGTCTAAATACTAAAGATCTTGTTTCCTTCAGGGAAGATCTTCTTTTTCTTTAGGCAAATTTTTCGACATTCATTTAATTTTGGATTCTTATCTCCCCCTAATGCCGAGAAATTACTCTTCATCAAGTGTGCAGTTAGCCAACTGGGCTTTAAATTTCACTATGTGGTGGTGATACAAGTATTGCACAACTAAATATTCGCAGATGGGAAATGATTTCTATTTTATATGCACTAGTTGTAAAGGGGAGTAATAATTATATGCAGTTGGTCTGATTTTAATTAGAGTAGTTCCATATAAATTTCATGCCCCCAACATGAAATATCTAAGTTGGAATTTGATATTAAAGGTCTTAGTAATTAATTTGATGCATAATATGAGTGATTTAGCTAGACCATTTTGGGTGTGGACATGAGGGACTGAATGTTTCAATTTAATTTTCAATGCCATACAATATCATTAAATGACTTCAATGTGAGCTCATTGATATTATCCATTCGAATGGATTTAATAAGATAATTTGGGAATGAAACCTAAGCTCAAATAATTTTGCAATAAGTTTGACAAAAATATTAGGGTTAATTTCATATAAATTCACGACATTTATGTTTAGTATCAATTTAATCACGAACTTTTAGATTTTTGTAAAATAACCAAACTTTGACGTTGCAATTCAATACACGTTTTTTTCTTCCGACCGGCAACCGATGACGTGGCTCACCGGAGCGCGTGTCATCTTGCCACGTAGGATTACACAAGTTTATTTTATTTATTTTTAAAATTCACATCATAAGTAACACTTATAATTTAAATAACATCTTTCTACTTAAAATTAAAATAGCAACCAAATAAATTAAACAACCAACATAAATTATACTTTGACCCTTTCTTTTTCATAATACAATTTGGAAGATTGAAAGTTGAAACCACATTCCACAAAATAACCCAAATTGCAAAAATCTCAAAACTAAGAACGTAAAGAGAGAAGAAAAACCCTAGACCCAAATTCACACAAAATGCAACCGTGAATGACAAAATTGATTGTTGTGGTCCATGTGGGTGTATAAAATATTTATACCGGTGGTCCCAGTTGTTAAAATTGAGTGTATTTTGGTGCCCAAAACACCAAGTAAGTTTCTCTCTTCATCTTTTTTTTCTTTTCTAAAGTTGACAGTATTGTATGGATTCTGTGTGTACAATGTTAGTTTACTATTTAGCAAGATTATTTAGGGCTTTTAGGGTTTAGTTTATTAGTTTAATGTTCTTGGGATTATTAAAAAATGACTTTCTTAGGTTATATGATGCGCGGGAATATGGGATGATTAAGTTGTGTGTATATATATATATATATATATATATATATATACATATTTTATGGAATAATTGGTTCAGTTTTGAGTAGTAGCCAAGAAGATATACTGAAACTCTGTTTTTTCTCCACAAGAACACCAAATTTGTTCTAAAGTTGGGGGCTTTAATCCTTTTACTGGCCCTTGCATCTATGTCTGTTCATAATAGAAACTCTAGTTTTTCTCCTGTTTCAAATACCCAATTCCTTAAAAATTCTCTAATTTCAGCACCCCCTATTAACTATCAAGAAAATAAGGATTAAATTCTCAAAACAATGTTCAAATTTTTTATTATTTTTTAAGAAAAGATTTTACTTGTATTATGTGTACTTTTTTTTTCCGAAAACTTTAAAATGTACAATTTGCAACCTTCATATGCTTATTATTTTTATTTTCTTTCTTGTAGAAGGATTCGTTCTTTTCTATTTATTGGCAACATGGTGGGAAATTTATGACAGTGGATGGTAATTTGTTATACCAAGGGGGAGATCTTAGACCTCAATATGACTTAGACGTAGATAGAATAGGTTATTTGGATTTAGTTGATCAAGTGGAGAAAATGGGATATAAGCTGAAAAAGCTGTATTACAGAGTACCTGGAGATCATATCTTGTCTGCAATGAGGGAAATTAAAGATGATAAAAAGGTTATGGAGATGGTACAATATGTTTTGAAGAAACAACAAAAGGTGATTGAGATCTATATAGCAGGAGAATATTAAAACAAAGTTGATGCAACGGTTGATAAAGTTTGTCCAGAATTGGAGGTGAATCCAGTTAGTGATGAGAAAGCTTCTGAAGGGGAATGTGAAGAGGGTAATCCATCTGAAGAATTGAATGATCTTCATGAACACATCTACGATATGAGTGATACAGGTGAGGATTTTGAATTTAAACCAATTGAAGAAAGTGACACAAATGATGATGGTATGGAAGATGATGAGTTTTCTAATGATGAAGAGTATGTGAATGCAAGAAAGAAGTTGGTTGAATTTAAGAAAAATAAGAAGAAGTCAGCAACTGATGATGATGAAAATATAGTCCAAGTTAATCTTGTAGTAGGACCAAGTAGCAAACAAGTGTCACAACATGAAAGGGTTGCACATAAAGAATGTGATTGTGTTAGTGACTATGGTGACTCGTCTGGGGAAGTTAACTCCCAGGATACCAGTGATGAAGATGATATGTCTACATCGACTGGAAGCAACAAATGGAGGAAGGCACATAAAGTGATTTATGATCCAACATGTGATCATAAAACACTTCAATTAAAGGTTGGGATGAGGTTTGAAAATATCCCACAATGTAAAGTTGTTGTGAAAAGGATTGCTATCTTGTGTGGGGGGAATTTGAATGTGTTGAGAAGTAGCAAGAAACAACTAGAGGTGATATGTGTTACTGGGTGTCCATTTAGGTTATATGCTAGTTTCATTCACAGTGAGAACAATGTTGCAATTAAATCATTGGTGAATGAGCACAAGTGTTCACGCGAGATGAGAAATAAATAAGCAACTTCTAACTGGCTTGCAGATGAATACATGGATAAAATAATGCCAGGGTTAATTGAAAAATATGACTACAGAAGAATTGAAAAAATGAGACCAAATATGACTGCAGAAGAATTGAAAAATGATGCCAGGGTTAATTATGCTCTAAACCTTAGTAGAAGCAAGTGTTTTAGGGCAAAACACTTAGCTATGAACAAACTGAAGGGTACAATAGGTTAGCATTATGGGCAGTTGAGGCCATATTGTGCTGAGTTACAAAGGGTTGATAGTGAGGGCAGGTTTGAGTTCTTGCTTGATGATCATGGTCGGATTCAGGATTTTTTCATTGGGTTCAATGGGTTGAAGCAAGGATTTCTAGTAGGTTGTAGGCCCATAATTGGCCTTGATAGATGTTTTCTGAAAACCTTTCTAGGTGGAACATTGTTGACAGCAATAGCAAAGGATGGAAACAACCAAATGTTTCCAATATTTTGGGTCGTTGCAGCAACTGAAAATGAGTTTTATTAGACATGGTTTATTAGAATATTGATGGAGGAATTAAACATGATTGTTGGACTTGGATGGACATTCATAAGTGACTAACAGAGGGGGCTTACTGCTGTAATTACTAAGTTGGCACCATTTGCAGAACATTGAAATTGTGTTAGACATGTGTATTACAATCGGAAGAATGAATTTAAGGGCAAGACACTCAAAAACTACTTTTGAAAAGCAACAAAATGTACAAATCCAACAACTTTTCAGCATACTCTTGCTAAGATGAAAGAAGTTAATGAGGCAACCTATAATAACTTGGTGGAGAGAGAGACAGTAAGATTCTATAAGGCATACATATCTTATATTCCCAAGTGTGATATGATTGACAATAATGTGTCAGAAACTTTCAATAGCTATATAGTTAAAGCTAGAACCAAACACATAATTGATATGTTGGAGGACATTAGGTGTGCACTAATGGTGCGAATGTATGATAAGTATACACATGCTTGCAGTATAAAAATAAAATTGTGCCCTAGAATTGTAACAAAGTTAGAGAAAATCAAATATGCGGGTAAAAACTACTTTTGTAAGCCAGTTGTAGGTGGAAAATTTCAGGTAATGATGGATGATGCTGGATTTGATGGATTTTTTTTTATTTGGATGGTAAGACATGCTCCTGTAGAGAGTGACAAATTTTAGGAATTCCATGTGAACATGCTTGTGCATCAATACATTTCATGATTGAGGATCCGGCTGACTACGTGCATAGGTACATAATTTTACATAATTATATTTGATTAATGTTTTTGACAGACTTTGATTCTTTATTGATATGTTTGTTTTCTGCACAGGTACTACACTACTAATAGGTACATCTAAGCATATCAAAATGGCATTCAACCTTTGACTGGAAAAAGTATGTTGCCTGTAACACAAGGAGAACCAATCAAACCACCTCCTTACAAAAAAAATGCCCGGAAGGCCCAAAAAGATGAGGAAGAGAGGGCCAGAAGAAAATCCAAGAAATCCTTCGAAACTTACAAGACACGGGATGCAAATGACTTGCTCTATTTGTTATGTTCTGGGCCATAACAAAAAAAGTTGCCCGCATGCAAAAGATCCAAATTTTAGAAGACCTGAGAAATTGCTTGTAAGTTTAAGAAATTTTTGTTGTATTTTTGCCACTAAATTTGTGCAGCGGCTCATGTATATTTTGCCATGTTTGAACAAAAAAAAAAAGAGGCAGGTCTAGGAAAAATCCAACTGATGAGACAGAGGCAATGGTAGCAGAAACAGGGTCAGGTATTGGGATATTCTAAAAGTGTTAATTATTTACAATTTTTATTTACTCATGTTAATTATTATTTATATTTTAAGAGAAAGAGGGAGAGACCTAGAAAGGATATAAGAGCAAGTGGTCCGGTTCCAAGTCGAGTAGGAGCAAGTGCATATGTGGTGACGGAAAGCTCTAGCCAAAAGAGAGATATAACAAAGGAGAAAAGAATGACAAATTAGGGTGTAGGTGTATTGGTTTGCGAAGGTTCTGGCAATATTTATATGAGAGTAGATTCCTAAATGTCTTAAATATTTATGTAACTAATATTCATATCTTAAAATGATGTATCTATTTGTTATAGGCACCTGGTTCAAGAAAAATGTTATATATGTGAATGGTGTTGAGAGTGTGGCAAGTGCAATGAGAGGTAGAGGAGGAAGTGGAAAAATTGGCAGTTCATTGAGAGGAGGTGGTAGTGATGCACTTGTTGGTACTCAAGAGAGTAATTCTTCTTAACAAGAAGCTTGCATTAGGTGGTTTTAGATATTTTGTGGTGTAAAAACTGATGGAACTCTTTTATTTATGATGATTATGGTATTTTTGTGGATAATCGGGTGATGTAAATGGGTGATGATATGTTTGGTCAGTTTGAAAATTTTGGGATATTGAGATGCTTATATGTTATTGATGCAACTCCTTTCAGGAATGCTTTTTATGTTACTGATAAAACTCATTTTTGGAATGCTTTTATGCTATATATGTGTTCTTTTTGTCTATTTGGTTGTTTTAGTTTTTAAAGTGATATGTTTTTTTTTTTTTTGTTCTTTTTAATGTGATAGGTGTGTTCATTTACTAAGTTATATACCTAAAATCAGAGTAAATCTTGAAATTAAATATTTTTGTAAATTGCTGAGATATAATAAAAAGAAATTGTATATAAATCCAATATTTTTTAAAGGAGTAACTCTTTTGTTCACTTTGTATGGTGCACTCACTCAACAGTTGACATTGTTTACACTGAAAAGTTTGTTTCAATTATACTGAAAAGTATAATTGAATTACATTGAAAATTTTACACTGAATATTGAAATTAGTGTAAACTTTTCAGTGTAATCTAACCATATTTTTCAGTGTAATTGGAACAAACTTTTCAGTGTAAACAACGTCAATTGTTGAGTGAGTGCGCCGTACACTTGGTGCATACGAGGGTTTGTCTTTTGAAAGTTAATTGAATTTTCATTTTTTGTTTGTTGATAGATTGATGTCAAAAGTTTATGCCTATGTCTTGCTTTAGCAGAAATATAATTTAGTAAATGTAACGTGAACATTAATTCCCAACTATGAGCTTCGAGGTTATATGGAGCCTCTGTATATATATTTCAGTGCATATAAATTCCACCAAATATATGTAGCCACTACATATATAACTGGTAATTGAACTTGAAAAATGCTCTCATTACTCAGCAACATTTTTTAGCCTCTAATATGTAATTTTTTTGACCCACAGAGTTAAGGTAGATCAAACTAAGCAAAATAAATAAAAACTCTACCTGTGTATACAAGGTAGATCAAAATACAACTCATACCAAATTCAAAGATTACATAATAAAAGTAACGAACAACTGCGCAAATCAAGTCTTCCTTACTAATAAACAACTAAGGCAACATGGTGTTTGTCTTTCCACCACCCGGGAAAATGCCAAGTATAACAATCAATTTCAAGAACACCAACTTGTTATACTTTAAAGTCGATTCTTGCAATATCGTCTTCTTCATTGCCAATGTTTTTCCATTCATCCCCTTATTAACTTCATGCTTATATTTTGCAACTCCTTATTTCGTTCATGAATAATTTGTAATTTTTGTTCCATCATTCTCAACCCCTCTTCTAACATGGCCTCCTTTTGAACTCATTCCTTCAATTGAGCTTTAATATTGTTCTTTTTTCTGAGCAACTCTAGCAGTGGGAGATCATCATCTATCCATTCAAAAAAATTGCAATCATCAGGCTGTTAAGTAACAACAAATAAAAACTACGAATTTTTGCTAGACCAAAATATCTCACTCATATACCTTGCAAATCTTCTCTGGACCAATTCTTTTCAGAAAATTCCTAGACAATACTTTTTAATCTTTCAATTATTTAACTTTTACAAACACAACAATATATATATATATATATATATATATATATATATAGGTATGTAGATTGTCAATATATGTATATATCAAGATAGTAAGTCAACGCATATTAAGAAATCCCACAATCGCGCAACTTGATTCGACGAAGATTGTCAATATATGTATTTCTCATGGCAAATAAGTATACGGGGTTGGAATTAAGAAACTAATGTGATTTCAGAAATTTTAGAAATATCTATAAGAAATTAATAATGCGGATGAAGAAATTCCAGAGATTGAGCAGCTTATACCTCTTTCAATGGGCAACGATAAAACCCTCCTTACCGAATTATCTTCAGTGTAGGATGTGATGAAAAGATTAATTCATAACATGACCTTTGCAGCAGTTCCTCCTCGTAGAGCTTTTAAAATTTTAATATGAGTTAAAAGATGCCGACCAACTACGAGCTCACGACTTTGACGAAAATCTCCACGGTGAATCAGCTTGAACTCGAATATTCATTTGCCCAGTCTTTTTGATCGGTCAATGTAATGCCGCATACTTTGTTTAGGATTCTTGGACATTTTTGCAATTTGGGGTTTTTTTTTTTTTTTTTTTTTTTTTCTCTGGAATGGGGTTTTAATTTCGATTGTACCATGTAAAAGAAAGGGTCAAAATTTAATTTATGTTAGTTATATAATTTATTTTTATTGAAAAAGCTGGTATTTTAATTTCAAGTAGAAATGTATTATTTAAATTATAAGGGTTACTTATGAAGTGGATTAAAAAAATAAACATGTGTAATCCTACGTGGCAAGATGACACGTGCTCCAGCAAGCCACGTCATCGGTTGCCGATCGGAAGAAAAAAATGTGTATCGAATTGTAACAAGAATCAAAGGTTGGGTTTTTTTTTTTACAAAAATCTAAAAGTTCATGATTAAATTGATAATAAACATATAAAGGTCGTGAATTTATATAAAATTAACCCAAAATATTATAACACGTGAATGATAACACACACAAGTCCACTGTGTGGAAGCATCAATTTGGCCATATATTATCAAAATAGTCTCGATACCAAATGAATCAGTCCACAAATATCTCCATGAAAATATTCAATAAAAATAGGAGAATTAATTCCAACTTTAGTACGAGACAGCCGTACGATAAATTTATCCTTCACACATACTCTAATCCGACATATTGGATGGATTAACCGATTATGTTATGAATCTAAAACAGATTTTGAGACCACCTCTTCAACTCTTCTGGAGGTTGAATTTTGTAACTGTCTCCTACACTTTTAGCGTGTTTTAGATTCATTATCACTTTATTATTTTGTCCTTCAGAGATATCAATCTTAACCTGGATATTTTCTATATAAATATGTGACTTGGTAACTCTTCTGGAGTCATTAAAGATATCTGGTAATTGATTTGCAAGTTTTCGAAGAGATATGATTCTCAAAATAGTATGATAAATATAACAACAACATACTTAAGAGTAATACTAAGGCAAAGCAACAACACAAAATATTGTTTATCAAGTTCAACATCATTGTCAATGCCCATGTTTGCTTCAGTAGTATGACGAGATTCGCTTAAGGGACTTCCGACCTCGACCATCTCAACTATTATATCAGCCATAATTTTTGTCTATCGATTTCTCGCATTGATAGTTTTAGCCATTTAATTTTCGCTATTGATATTTTCTGCTATCGATTTTTCCTTTAGGGATTTCCATAATCAACAGGATTATTTTCAATAAGATATCCAATTTTACATTCGTAGTGAGATGGTGTTGGAGAATAATAACTTTCTTCGCTTTCTGGACAAAGGTGGATTCAAAATTTTATTACAATTATTTCACTTAAATCAATGAAGAAAAACGAATCTCAGTGTCGAAATCTCAAATAAAGTAGTTATTATCACTAAGGGCAAGCTTGATAAATTTTTCTGAGTAATATCAAGCATTGTATATGTGAATTAAATTAGCCGCAAAAATTAGTAGGTACAAAAGGATTTTTCACATAAACCCTAATTTCTAACGCAAATCATTCTCAAGCCTATTCCACGGCAAGCGGTTCTACTTGCTGAAAATTTTAAAAGGATTAAGTCACTAACCAGAGCGGAACCCTAGGTAAGAGTTCTTAAATGTTTGCTTCCTTGACTCATAAGTGAGGACAATTCCATCGGCCTTAGGCACGTCTCATGTGGGTAGAACAACCAAACAAGTACCGAGTCCAAAAGAAAAATTCAAACACCAAGACATTAGCCAAAAATAAAAAGCATTATAAATTTAATAGTGTCATTTATACACTCTTGGACTGCTTCATGTAAGACAATGATCTAACATGTCGAGTAATCAAACATATATAATAACCAATATCAAGTGCAAAAAATAACTCAACATAAAAACGGATTACTCAAAATTAAAATGGCACAGAAAATTTAATAAAGCCACCTACTCAAATTGGAATTGTTTTTAATACAATTCACATATATGATGCCAAAGCAATTAAATTTTAATAGCATATGAATATCATCTAAATTTAATATTTTTTTTTTTTTTTTTTGGGTCAAAACATTAGACCACCAAGTCATGTTTGTATGCAATACCCTAATTCTTTTCCACATGATATAGTACGTAAATACATGAATTCTTATAAGAGTTTTCATATTTGTGGCTTTACTAAAATAACATTATTTGAACTATTCTCCACCTGATATTCTAGCCTAACAGATTTACGTAAAGGTCTACATATTCTTATATGCTAAAAGGAGAGGCGTAAATTTCTATAACTCAATTTCAACTATTTAAAAGAGTAACTAAATAATTAAAAAAAATGGAAAATAAACTACCAATTGAGAATCACATACCGTCATCGTCGATAATCACATATATACTTGAAATTTGGGGTCTATTGATTTGACAAGTCTGTAAATATTTTCATTAATTTCCTCCGATAAAAGCAATCTAATACGATTCGATTCTTGCAAACGAGGATGCCACGAAATTCTAAAATTTTAATTCGGTAGAACACTCGTGCTGATAACGTGTTGTAAAATAAAGAGCGTAAACAAGAACATCGATTTGTTTACCCAGTTCATCATGAATGACTACATTTGGGGGCATACCAAGCCAGGAGTTTTCTACTATATTTTGTGTATTTTCATGCGTGTTTTTACAATATTGAGTACAATGATATATATATATATATATATATATATATATATATATATATATATAATATTAAAATCCTAAAGTCTATCAGTCTACTTGGCCCATAAGTAATGTCCACATCAAATCTTCTGGATTTGACATATCAAATCTTCTAGATTTACTACACATATGAGCAAAAGGTATTTCGTAGTATGTATAATATGACATTTGTTTATGGTGAAATTGATTTGCAACAAATATTTTTTTAGTAGAATAATTAATATCTTTTAGTGAAATTACTTATACCCTTTAATTAATACCATTTATTGAAAATAATTAATACCCATCAGAAATACAAAAATACTCATATATATATATATATATAATATTCTAATGTAAAATAATACTCAAATCGAAAGTTTCGCGGATTTTGGCTGGGTAGGACAAATTTTCCCCAAAATCTTGCGCATGACTAAATTTAGGATTTTTACTCCCAACTTGTGTTACTATATGAGCAACATGCGTCAATGTAAGAGCAATATGTGTGTTATTATCAGACTAAATATTATTTTTTCACATATATTCATTTGTTTTTATAAAAATAAATATTTTTTCATACAATATGAAGTCAAAAAGTGTGTTAGCATCAGGACAAATATTATTTTTTCACAAATATATATTTATTTTTATATAAATAATTATTATTTCATACAATAACACATGCAAAGTAGTAAAATGTGTGTTAAATGTTACTACATGAAAATATATACCTAAATTTAAAGGGATGGTGAATAAATTAAGAAACACATATTTGTTCATGTAAATACACATATTCGTCCTTATAGTTACTATAAAGTATAAAAATTTATTGTTTTAAGGACTAGTAACACACATTTTGTCTTTACAGTAACACACATATGCACACATAGTAACATAAACTAGGAGAGAAAATCCTGAACTAGCCTTTTGCGAATTTTTCGCCCGACACCGATTGACTTGCTTAGGATTCATGAATTTTGATCTGATTTGACCCTAACCGATAATTTTTTTAAAAATGTTTAATTATTTTAGATATATTCTACATGTGGAATATTTTTCAAGAGTGTCCATCTGAGAACAAATACTATCATTTAATAAAACAACTAATATTTTTCAAACAAGTTTCACAATAAAACTTGTATACACAATATATTGTGAATATTTTTTGTATTAAAGGTTGTTTAGTCAATTTACATCAAAATGGGAAAATAATATTTTCTTTCTTAAATAAATGGGTAAAAATTAATTTTTAATTATAAAACTGGCATTTTTTTATTTTCTTTCAAAATAAAAATAATTGAAAATAAGAAATATGATGATATTTTTATTTTTTTACAGGAGAAATATGATTATTTTGAGAGGGGAAGGATGTGTGGAAATAGAGGTAGAGTGGGATTCCGGGGATGGAAGCATGTGGAATCCCATTAGCTACAAACTTTTTTTTCTTTCTTTTCCTGTTTTCTTCTCTAGTGCGGCCCACTGTGCTTTCTGACGCCCTCGAACTACGAGTAATGCGCTTTCCTCCAAAATCTAAACCGTACGGTACGCGAATCAGGTAAAGAGCAATTAAAACATTAGTACGATTTTATCTTTGAAAATTTTGAATACATTATTGTCGAGTACCCTAATTTTAGATGGTAAATACGGTGGCTCAAACGGGTTTCTAGCTAAATGAGTTAGGCCTTATTCAATTCATCTTTAATGGGTCTTTAATAATTAATACATAACTCTAATTCTAGCGGATCTCGGGCTAAACGGGGCACAAACGGGTTATGTCGAAAAAAATAAAATTCAACACAAAATTTAAAATAATGGTAATAAAAGGGTAAATTGCGTCAAACCCCCTTGTGATTTGGAAAATCGGCATAAAACCCCCCTATGCTTTAAAAATTGTACCAAAACTCCCTTGTGGTTTTATAAATATAGCGTAAGATCCCTTTTTTTTCTTAAAACATTAATAGTATTAATTTTTGACCCGTATAAGCTATTACATACTTCTGAACTGTTGACGTTCTTTCATAAAACACATAAACGCAAACTAGGGTTTATCTCCAAGTAAAATTTTAAAATTTATACAATTTAAAAAAATATGTGAATTTCTTGAAAAAACTTGCTTATTGTGAACATATAAAGACTTGACCAAGAAGAAATTTGTTGTTGCTGATTTTCTTTAGAACGGGAAGTGTTCAGGGTAGGTTTCAATTTCTTTTATTTTTTATTTGTACTTTTCTTAATATTTCTGACTACAATTATTTACTAAATGCTAATATTAATATATAATTAGATATAAAGAGGATTTTTTAAAAGTATTTTCATTTCTCATCTATTTATAATATTTTATAGACAATAATTATTAAATAAATTAACTATATAAAGTATAAGATTATAAAAAATAAACTTAACAAAATTCATAATAGAAGGAGCATTTACTTTTGTTAATGGATGGATACTTTTATAAATATATTTTAAAAAAAACCATTAAAATTCGCATGTAGTGTGCGTGAATTGCACACTACTGTTAATCTTAACAGAGTTGGGGGCTTAATGCTATATTTATAAGCCAAAGTGAGATTTCATGCTATATTTATAAACCACAGAGGGGTTTCATACTATATTTATAAAACTATAAGGGGGTTTGGCGCAATTTTTAAAGCACAGGGGGGTTTCATGCCGATATTTCAAACCACAAGGGGGTTTGACGCAATTTACCCGATAATAAAATATTAATGAATTTAAACATTATTAAAAAAATCATTAAAATTACATAAAAATAATTCAACATAATTATAAAAATTCAAACATCAATACTTAAAAAGTACAAAACTATATAAATACTTTAAAAAAATACAAATTAACACTTACGTGAGTATATATATATATATATATATATATATGTGTGTGTGTGTGTGTGTGTGTGTGTGTGAGTATTATATATATATATATATATATATATATTCAAGAATAAAGATAAATGTGAGTATAATAAAATTAAAAAATTATAAAACTATATTAACACTTAATATATATATATATATATATATATAAATAATTTTAACCCGGGCTGGCGGGCTAGCCCCTTTAGCCCGCGGGCTAATAGGGTCGGGCCAAAAAGGTCCGAATTTAAATGGACCTCTTAAACCATGGCCCTAACCCTACATTTTTAGGGTTAAATGGATCGGGCCAAATGGATTAACATCTCTAACCCTAATTTAGTCATTTACTACTCCATCCGTCCAAATTTTGTTTTTCCATTTTACTGTACACGAAATTTAATACGAGAGTTAAATATAAGATTTAAATTAATAAGGTAGTTTTTAAAATAGTAAATAGTTAATAAACTAATATTTAAATGAATAAAATAGTTGAATTGTAGGGTGAATTTTAAAAAGATGAATCACTTTATTTCTATTTTGGGAATGGAAAAAAACTGGGACAGACCTTTTTGGCAAATGAAAAAACAAAATTAGGACGAAGGGAGTACAAGTTAACACGGTTTTTCACTACTCACTAAGTCCCCTAATTTCTTTTAGCAGTTGTTGTTTTCTTATATTTTAGCGAATAATTTTTTTGTTAGTATTTAAAATGATAAAATATTTTTTTAAATCACTTTATAATTGAAGAGGTATAACTTTATTTTACTGTTTCTTAAAAGTCATTTAATCATTTCAAATATTAATAAACAATGCGCTCGCTAAAATACGAGAAAAAAGGTAGTGTGAAAGTAAGCGCAGGACGAAGGGAGTACTATATTAACATTGTACTCCATACGTCCCATCTTTACTTTCACACATGGGAGTTGCACATTTTTTTTAGAAAAAAAATATGTGAGTGTTATTGTTATCTGATTTTGGAATAGGTATGATTAATGTGGCTTTTTGGTCGGGTTATATAAATAGGACCTAAAGATGAAGAAAAATTAATTTTCTTCCTCCTTAGTCTTAGAGTTAAAGTTTTGAATGCTAAATAAATGCAAAAAAACTTAATGCAATAGGGAATTGCCGAGTATTTAGGCTCAGTATTAAAGGTGTGTAGATGTCATTTATGAGCTCTAAAGGCTCTATTTATAATACAAGACTCTTTTACAAAGTGTTGTGTTAGTATCTTTATGACATTCATGCATTAACTTGTCTCTATTGTTGTGGTTCTCTGAACTAGGTAGGATCTTATGCTTTTAGGACTTACTTTCAAGGTTTTGTGCTTATGAGCTATTGCCAGTGTACGCTGGCAAGAGATCCTCTGTTATGGCAGAGATTTGGGTTTCCTCTTTGAGGTTCTTTGGCAGCTGACGTCCTTCCTGACACCTTGGAGATTTGCCCATATTGGGGGCCGGAGCTTGATATCACTATTCTGTCTTGGTCTTTGGCCGCCGCCTTTGACCTGTACTTTGACGGTCTTCCCTTGTGAGGTTATCGTATGGTCCCAAGCGAGCTATGGGTCAACGTCCTTAGAAAGGAGGTTCGACCTGGATAGTTCTTCTTTCTTCGCCTTACCCTGTGAGCTGGTCAGAGTAGTCTACCTCGTCTCCATGGACCTCACCATTTTGGTCGAGGCGAGGTGATAAGATATCAGTGCCACAATAATTGTCCCTCGGCTTGCTCGTCAAGGTCTCTTGGTGGTTGGGATGATCCATGTGTGCGAGGTGTCATGGGCTAAGTGGTTAAAAAGGTAGTGCTGAGTTGGCAGCCCGACCCTTGGATTAACCTTGTTGTCTGTCTTGACATAACGTTCGATCAGTAAGCTGACACATGTCCATGTCTAGTTGGTTCATTCAAAATGGTGGATGACGTGTCTGTTTAGAGCCACACAAAAGGTGTGTGTCAGACATTACTTTTAACACGCCATAATGATGGCTATGACACAATACGTCTTTTCAAATAGGCGTGTTGCTTCCGAAGCGATGCCTATAGTTATCGGAATCGAGCGTAAAGGATGTGTCTTTTAATGGAAATTTCGGTTTAACCCCCAAAATTTCAAATTAATATTTGCGTGTTTGCCCCATTAAATAGGGTCTCTACTATTCACTTTCATTTTTCTCTTCTTGCTTCAAGCTTTTTCAAAATTTTCTACACCAAACACTCTAAATCTTTCTCGATCCTTTAGTCTTCTTCGAGTTTCTTATTTTGGTTTGATTGGTTCGATTGTCTTCCGGTGGTTTTTCTTAGGTAATTTTTCTACGATCTAATCATTCTTTCCTCTTTTCTTTTTCAATTGCTCTTTGGTCGTCAGAGGTGGTAAAGGTAATCTAATCGAATTGAATAATGTTGTATTTGATTCGTATTCGTAAACTATTCGTATATTCATATTCATTTTAAAAAAAATTTAATAGTAAATGAGATTCAAATTCGATTAGAATTTAGTATTCGAAATTATTTGACTATTCGATTCGATTCGGTTTTTTTTTTTTACATATTCTGCAGTGTATTATTTGATTTGATTCAAAGATATTTGATCTGATTCGTATTTATTCGCTCCGATTTGAAATCATCTTTTTTGATTTGAAACTATTTGATTCAATTCGAAACCATTTGATTCGATTCGAAATTTTGTAAGAAAATCAGTAAACTAATATTTTAAATATTAAAAGACAATATTCAATAAAATTTCCTAATAAATACTAAATAATAAATGTTCAACTCCCAATAAAATCCATTAATCCAAAAATACAAATCAATCTTCCAACCTTCCACCAACGACTTGGAAATTAAGTGGTTTACAACACGAGATCAATAAGCTCTTCTTGCTCCTAAATAAAAATAAAAAATTAATAATTACAAATTAATTTATTTACGTGTAGGATCATGCGCTTGCCATTAGACTAAAAGCCCGGACTTGTAGTGAGGTGCTACTTTATTTCCTTTAACCATATCTAGCTGCAGCGCCACGGATCGAATAGCCTCCGCCGGACTTGGCGCAACGGGCCTTTATCGCACCCGATATGGCTGGGAGATGCTGGACTCCGCGCCCAACAATCCCCCCCAGCATCTGCCAGCCCTCTTGGCCAACAAATGCCTTCCACTGGGATTCGAACCCGTGACCTGTGCTTTGATACCAATTGTAGGATCAAGTGCTTGCCACTAGACTAAAAGTCCGGACTTGTAGTGAGGTGCTACTTTATTTCCTTTAACCCTATCTAGCTGCAGCGCCACGGATCGAATAGCCTCCGCCGGACTTAGCGCAACGGGCCTTTATCGCACCCGATATGGCTGGGAGATGCTGGACTCCGCGCCCAACATTACGTAAAAATGCATATAACTCAAATGAACTAACAAAATAAATAGAACTCACATATGTCATAAGGGGTTTCTTGATCTCGTGAATTTGACGAACCCAATCAGCTTCACAAATCAATGCTTGTACCATATCAGGAGTTAATTTTAATCAATACGAATCCAACACTCGAGTTCCTACACTAAATGTGGCCTCTAATGTCACTGTACTAATAGGAATAACTAGTACATCTCGAGCTAATTTGGATAGAACTTTAAACTTTAATTCTTGAGATTTCCACCAATTTAAGGCATCAAACTCTACACTTACATCCTCATCTTGACTTCTAACAACCCCCTCTTCCAAGTAAATGTCAAAATCCGGCTTCACATTACCATGAGCCTCAACAGTATCTAAATACCGATCAAACATAGATAAACTAGCATGTACTAGTTTTCCTTTAGAAGTGGAGTTCACACACGTAGAAGAACATTTTGCTGAAGTGGTAAACTTTTGAGACCTTGCTTGATCAACTTCAACATACTCAAAGAACAATTTGTACAATGCAATCTCGAACTTTCATGACATTTGTACGTGCTTTAATCTTACCATATATGTTATCAAAAGAAAAATCAACCTCATTTTTTACCTAGGGTCTAGTATCGCTCCAATTGCCATCAAAAGATTGCATTCTCTCCAATATTTATCAAACTTTTCCTTCATGATTTTTAGCATCACTCTAATAAATTCATCAACATGATTTTCTTTTTCATTCAATACATGCTTGACTCTCCAAATTACAGCAAGGTAAACATTCGAAGTAGTGATGGTCCCGTGAAAATATTTGCATTTGGGAATTTAGGATTTTTTTTTAAACACTAGAGTGCACTGAAATGCTTTGTAAATGAGCGGTCAGTGCAGTGCTTAAGCAAATCAGTAAAGTAATAAAGAACACAACAATGTAAAGTGGTTCAGAGGCTCAAGCTCCTACATCCACTATCCTGATTTAACAGGAGAATCCATTAGAGGACTGACTTGTTTTTAACGTGCCAAGGTGAACTCTCATCTGGACTCACACCCCTCCGCGGAGCTGCCTCTCGAACTGGCCTCACATCCCTCTTCTCTCAGGGACTGCCTCTCCACACCTAACTTCAACCACTAACTCTAACACTCGGGAAAGGGTTTGGGTTTGGTGTTGCTTTCTCCAACTAGGTGAGATTTTCCCTTACATGGTTTTAGCCTGAAAGCTAGGATTGGGAAAATCTCTCTAAGCTTAGGATGTATATGATAGGCTCGAGTATACAAACTAGAACACTCAAATATGACTATGTAGAACTCAGGGTCGGTGTTCTTGATGGAGATGGTGCCTCCTTATGCCTCCCTTGAACTTGCACTTTCTCTCACATTTGCTCCACACTTCTAAATGCAGCTTGAGTTTGTATTTATAGTGTGGATTTGAATGTTACCGTTGGAGAGAGTAACATTCAAATCCAGACTATCTCTGGAGTAAATTCTCTTTTTCAGTGAAGTATGACCTTGTCAGCTTTTGTCAGATTCGCCGTCTTGTCTTGATTGGTCCACGTGGACTGAGTCCAACGGCTCTTTTGTTCAGGAACATGATCAGGGTAGTCCTGACTTCAGGCGACTTGTCTTCAGCTGCTTGAAGTCCTCTTAGGATACTTTTCTTCAGTAGACTTGAGGTCTTCTCAAGAACTTTCATTGGACTTGAAGTCTACTCAGTGGACTTCCTTCATTGGACTTTAAGTCTACTCAGTGGACTTCCTTCATTGGAGTTTAAGTCACTCAGTCGACTAAAGTCCACTCAGGAGAGTTGACATAAGGCAAATTGTCAGCCTCTCATTCCTCAGTAGCCTGACTCCTTCAGGATCTACTAGGCACAACACTGATCCTCATGATCATGCTCTTCACTGAGTAGTCCACTGACCAGCTTAGAAAGTCAGGTTTATACTCAGTGGGACTTCCTTCAGGACGGTCTTCAAGTCTTCAGGGTTCTGACTTGATGCTCCAGTCTGTTTGCTCTAGGATAGCTCTGACTTCTCAGGTTCCGAGACAGCTGAGTTCCCCCTCAACTGAATACCTTTAAACTGAAAATAGACTAGCCTAACCTGAATCTTATAAGACACAATCCTGACTGCTCATTCCCTATACGAGTCATTTTGGAAAATCATCAAAACTAAATATCCCAACAAGTAGGATAATCAACTCCAGAAATCACATGAGTGGCTTCTTAAAACCTTTAGAATGTCAACAATATGCTTCACTTTTTTCCAATCATCAGGGTTAGGACAGTGAAAATGTAAAGGTTCAGCCTCTTTAAATATAGGAAATACATTCCTAACTCTATATGCTTCAACCAACATCTCATATGTAGAATTCCAGTGTGTTGGACAATCGATGATCAACTTTTTTACTTGGATTCCTAAAATGATGCACAACATCTGAGAATTTCCTCAACCTAGACTCTGGTTGATTAATAAATCACACACTCTTTCTGACATTATTAATAGTGTTAGAATCCCAGAAAGACCGTCTTGAACCACAAGGTTCAATATATGTGTAGTACAACGAACATGAAATAAGTTATCTTCCAATGGCAACTTGCGACTCTTAGATAATGTTTCTTTAGCAATTTGAATTACTATTGTTGATAGGCGAGCAGAATCTCATTTGGGCGATCAGGATTAGCTCAAAATACCCGCGGTTAAGATAAAGTTAAGTCAAGATTAAACAAGGTATCTGGCGAGAAGAACTTGCACGCTGAACAAGATTAAACCAGGCGAGCAAATTTAGCTTGAAGACCATGTGGATCCAAGTGGGGTCATAGCGAGCATAATCAGCACCTCGTCGAACAGATTTAGCTACAATACCAAGACTGCAATTTATCAAGACCAAAGACCATCAGAATCAAACTAAAGACCCCACGAGGACAAGTCCAACAGGACGAGCAGCTCCAGACTGCAAGCAAGTCCAGCATAGAAAGACAAACTTTAGTTTAGATAAGGTCAAAATAGTCAAAGCCCAAGTGTCACACATGCACACAAGGGAGGTCAAAGGTCATGCACACCTCCTGCTAAGCAGATTTCTATAAATACTTAGATTTTTTCAGCTAATAAAATAAGCACAAATTCATATACACGTCCAAATTTTGATTATACATCCAAAGTAGCTCGATTATCGATATACGAATTAAATTCGTAATCAGTACAAGTGTTAATTCTACTTCAATCCAGATTTTTGTATTCACTAATTACGTTAGTGATCAATCACACGTAATTGTTTGGTTATCTACTTAACGACTAAAAACAACCACTAATCCTTGTGATTAGAATCGATCATCAACAAATTGGCGCTAGAAGGAGGGTTCGAACCTTCGATTTAAGGATTTATATGTAACTAAGCAAGAACCTCGAACTTAAACTTGAAGAATTGAAGAAAGGTGTTCTTGGTGTTCTTTATTTAAGAATTTTTAAAAGATTAATACCCAAACATCAGGCAAAGATGCCTCAGTCTCATGAGACTCAACACTCCCAGCACGTGATAAGAGATTCACATTCAAGGATGTCCCAGACTGGTAGGCAAGCATAAACAGCCAGGAACGAGCAAGAAAATCGTCCAACAGCTACACGTTAATATATGCCACCTGAGCTGGATGCTTTTGTTCGCAACCCTGATGAATTGGATCGAACGATTGCAATGCTCCAGGCTTTGCAAAAGTAATAGGCTCAGCCTGGCCCCTTTCATATTCGAGCAAGGCATAGCCCAACAAGAACTTGTGAACATGAGAAGGCCAGAGGTGACCATCAAAATGAGGCAGACAGTGCCCAAGCTCGTAAAATGAAGGGCATAGAGAAACAGCTCGCTGGAGCTACCAGCCATGGAGAATCAACTACAAATCAAGCTCTGGGGGTGAGTCAGGGCACACGTCAAAGTGCGCTGAACATATTAGGTTGCCGTGGTCGGGGAGCAGCCGAGATCCACCCAATTGTAGAAGTAGCTCGCCCGACCACAATACCAGCTCGCCAGTCAGTCCACGAAAGGCTGACTAGGTCAGCTTTTGGTCGCCTAGGCCCAGATGCGGAGCCTAATCCTAGGAGGCCAGCCCAGGGGATTCCTATACCAAGCGAGGGACTGCGGCGATCAGGTGGCCATGCACCTCTGTTCGCCGAACAGCCTCCAAGTCAAGGGGGATCCCTTGAAGAACTGGCCTCCATGAGGAATGCGATGGAAAGTATGCAGGGCCAATTGGACCTACAAAGAGGTTATGGGAGCACTACTCTTTCTACCTTCCCACTATCTCCAGTGATTCTGAGAGCTCCTATTCAAAAGAAGATCCAATTCCCGGCAAGCATATAATATGAAGGCACGGCGGACCCCCGAGTACATCTGATGAAATATTCTAATTACATGATATCAATGGGGTAAGCGATGAAACCCAATGCCGTAATTTCCCTTTGACTCTGGGGGACCGTGTCCATAAATAGTTTTCGGCTCTGCCACCAGCTTCAATTCATTCGTTTGCCCAGCTGGGCAAAGAATTCATATCCCACTTCTCTACAGCCAGATCTTATCTATCCCAAAGACATCGGTTATCCGACTTGAAATAAGCTGATGACGAGTCGGACTGTTCGTATTTGGAAAGATTTGACAAGGTCCTGTTGGAAGGGGAGTCTGTCAGTGAAGACACAAAAATTATAGATGTCTTAGTTGGACTGAAGAAGGGCACTGAACTTTGGAAAGATGTACATCTCAGATGCCCGAAAACTTATGCCGAATTTCGTGACCGGACAGGAGTCTTTGTCTCCATGCACGAAGCTTTGCAGAAAGACATGGGGAACAAAGGTGAACAGAAGGAAAATGCAAAAAAGTCTGGTGGTGGAGGTTATCGTGCCCCAAAGAACATGAAAGCATTTAACGAGGGGACAAAACTAAAGGACAAATTGAATCATGTACTTACCATATCAATTGATGTGGTGTACAACAATGTCCGGGATAAGGAACTACTCACCCCTCCCAGAAAGATACGTCAAGATGCTAGCAAGTTAAACCAAAACAAGTATTGTGCCTACCATCAGAGCGTAGGGCATTTTACTAGTGAATTTCGCGACTTGCTGAAGCAGTTGTGGCGATTCTACAAGGAGGAGAGTTTGTGAAGAGACAACCCGATAAGAGAGACAGAGATGAAGATTCTGAGGGAGAAGATTTGGAGCAAGCTCCTCGCCGGAATCGAGCTGGGTGACCAGCTCAGGTACCAGCAGGAGGTCCAGTTCCTGAAATCCAAATGATGGAGCCTACAGGACCTGTAGGTGGTTTTTCTGATGGACGACCACTAATTTCCAATAGTAAAACAAAAGCCAAATTACGAGCAATCGATCACGTACAAGAAATAGGGGTTAATCTGTCCATCATGCAAAGATCGGAATTAACCTTTACTGAAAAAGACTTGGAAGGAATTTTGACCCCCCACAATAACTCGCTCCTGATTTGTGCTAAGATCATGGGGACCAGAGTGCATAGATTGTTGGTGGACACTGGAGCCTACACAAACGTCCTTTTCAAAAAGACGCTCGATCAACTGGGGGATTATGCAGACCATATCAGAGACTCGAATCATCATATCCTAGGGTTTGGAAATGCTGTAAAAATCCCCCTGGGAATAATTACTTTGTCTGTGCAACTTGTAACGGTCAAGGAACCCGAGAAAAATATCACAAGAATGATAGATTTCTTGGTCGTAGATCAAGAATCGACTTGTAACGGGTTTCTTGGTCGACCCATTTTGAATGAATTCAGGGCTGCATGTTCAACCTACCATTATTGCATAAAATTTCCAACAGCAAGTGGAGTTGGCTCAGTAAAGGGAGACCAAAGAAAAGCTCGGGAATGTCTCCTTCAACTTCATCCAATCAAAGAACATACGTTTATGATGGAAGCATCAATCGGCCCGTCCGAAAATGAACCATCAATTCTTGAAGATATTTTGGGGACCCCGAATGATCAGATGGACATAGACGAACAACCCTCGTCTATGGGCGAACAGAAGCTGTTGGACGGCGAGCAAACCCTGCCGGAGGCCAGGTTGTCAACAGTCACCAATGAACCAAACCCATATATCAACCTGGAGGGCCCAGTTGTGGAGACTGACTTGAAGCGAATATACTAACTTCTACTAGTAGATTCCTCGCAAGCTTACGAGTTCACTGTAGTATGAGTAAGTATAATGACCAAGTATATCGAACCCAAGGGATGGAATGTATGCAAATAGATCCCTGAAGATCTACGCATCGTAGTTAATATGAGTGGAATGTTTTTGGATTTTTTTGAAAGATTAATTAAAAGACTAAAATTATCCTAGGAATGCAAAAAGCAAAATTAAACTAAGAATCGAAGGATTGTTTTCAAATGAGAGATGGTGATGCTCAGGATAGGAATCCCTACGTATACTAACGGAGCAGGTACATAATCAAAATAACCGCGATGCGCAAGAAATAACCTAAGTAAAAGAATGCAAGGTGAAAGCTCAAGATTCTAAACCCTAATACTTTACCCTAACACTCGACTTCACTAATCCACTAACAAGTTAATAGATTGTGCTTAATTAATGAGACCCTAATTTAACTAAGGTGATGCGGCCGTCCTCCTTCACTAAACTGGTAGATGAATTAACCCTTTATAAACCCTCTAGTTAAGTCTACTCGTTGTTAAAGAGTGATACGGTCGTCCTTTCTCTAACACTTTTCGAACGAAATTCAAAAGTAAAGTTAAGATTAATTTTACGAATTCATTAATCAAGAGAATTAAAACCTAATGTCACAAGTTACCCTAATTACGTACCCACAACCTACTTCTACGAGTTCATCCTACCCCAAGCATGCAAGGGTTTTAGCTAGACATGAGTTTTACGTAAATAATAGCACTTGAATAAGTAACGAACATGAACATGATAATTAGGACGAAGAAGAGATCAAACATAAACTAGGGTTTAAAGAAATAGAAGAATAAACTAAAATTAACTCAATGAAAGAAATCTCAATGTGTTCAAGAACAAAGTTTTTAAGAAACGAAACTAAAAAGTAAGATCGTAATATGAATTCGTAACGAAAACCTCAAAAACGTAAACGTAAAGCTTGCTTCTCTCCTTCCTCTCCAAAAACGAACTCTAAAAGTCTTCAATCTCGTGGGTGTAAGTGGTCTGTGTTGGTCTTCAAAAACGTGCTCGGGACGAATATATAAGTTTTGGGCCGAATCGGGAACTTGTGCGCTGAAAAAACGAACTTGGAAACTTTAGCCTTGAAGGCGCTCGAGCTGTCCCGCTCGAGCGAAGGCGCTCGAGCTTGTTTGGTCGAATGGGCAGGCAGTGGATGACTTGAAGCGAACTACACTAGCTTCTACTAGTAGCTACCCCGCAAGAGAACGGGTTCACTGTAGCATGGGCAAGTGTAGGGACCAAGTATTATCGAACCCAAGGGATGGTATGTATGCGAATAGATCCCTGAAGATCTACGCGTCGTAGTTAATATGAGTGTGTTGTTTTTGGGTTTTTGGAAAAATTAATTAAAAGATTAAAATAGACTAATTAAACTAAAGAACGTAAGAAAGAACGAATTAACTACGGGTTGTTTTCTAATAAGAGATGGTGATGCTTAGGATAGGAATCCCTACGTATACTAACGGAGCAGGTACATAATCAAAGTAATCGTGACAAACAAGAATTAACCTAAGTAAAAGATCGTAGAATGAAAGCTCAAGATTTCTCACCCTAATACTTTATCCTAGCAATCGACTTCACTAATCCACTAACAAGTTAATGAACTGTGCTTAATTAATGAGACCCTAATTTAACTAAGGTGATGCGGTCGTCCTCCTTCGCTAAACCGGTAGATGAATTAACCTTTCCTAAACCCTCTCGTTAAGACTACTAATTGTTATTGAGTGATGCGGTCGTCCTCTCTCTAACACTTTCGTACTAAATTTAAAGGTAAAGTTCAGATTAATTATAAGAATTCATTAACTAAGAGAATTAAAACTAACGTCACGAATTACCCTAATTACGTACCCACATCCTACTTCTACGAGTTCATCCTAACCCAAGCATGCAAGGGTTTTAGCCGGACATGGTTATAACAAAAATAAAAGCAATAAAATAAACAACGAACATAAACATGATGAATTGAACGAAGAAAATAGTAAACATAAACTAGGGTTTAAAAAGAAAATAAATACGAAAAATTTAAAATTGAATTAACTAAAACGAAATTAAAAGCGTTTAAAGTAAAGAACTAAAAAGAAACTAAGAATTCGAATGCAAAACCTCAACAAAAAGTAAAATAAAGCTTGCTCGTTTCCTTCCTCTCCAAAACTAAGTCTAAAATTATTTCTAAAAGTTGGGGGTTTTTTCATAACGTGTTTGGAGGAGGTATATATAGGCACCGGGTCGAAAGGGAGTTAATGGGCCGAAAATACGCATCCGGAGGCAAAAGTATATGGGCGCTCGAGCAAAACGCTCGAGCGGTCCCGCTCGAGTAGTGTAGCTCGAATGACGCATTCGCTCGAGCGGTCGCGCTCGAGCTGCTCGAGCGCTGAAATGACTCTGTATGTTTTGGACGCTCGAGCGATTCGCTCGAGCGGTGGCGCTCGAGCTGCTCGAGCGCAAGAATTGTTCTGTACGTTTGCGCGCTCGAGTGATTCGCTCGAGCGGTGGCGCTCGAGATATGCGCTCGAGTGATCTCTAACCCTTCCAAATGATACTTTTCCTCGTCCGCACTAATACCAATCGTATTTCTTCAATATCTTCTCATCCGGGCATCCGTTTGAGTCGATTCAAAGTCCTACGAACTCCTCTTTTCGTCCTCTATTCACCTATGAGCACCAAAGAGACAAATTAATAATTTTATAAAAATGATACTCATTTGACTCCAAGCACTAATCGAAAACACTCAAAACATGAGTAAATTGGGCACCAAAACATAACAATTTCACGCCTAATCAACCCCCCCAAACTTACCATGTTGCTTGTCCTCAAGCTACGAAATAATAAGTCAAGTGAAATTGTTAGGAATGAATCAAGAATCAAATCATGCAAGTAATTGAACTCCAGTTTCAAAGATCAATCACCCGTATACTCACTCACTTTCTTTTATCGTACTCATGCAACAATAACAAGAAACACCAAGATCAAGCATGGACGTGCACTCAACGATGTGTTTCACTCCCTCACAAGTGTATAAAAGTGTTTAAGGGACTCACTCAATCAATCAATCACACATATTGGCAACCATAGGCTTGTAAGCACTCTCAACTCCGACCATACTCTAGAAATCAATGCCGAATCAAAAAGGACTTTTCTCAAGGTTGTAATGTAGGCTCTTTGGACGGGTGGGATAACAATTTGGGTAAGTGACTCAAGTGAATGGAGAATAGAAAAATCAACTTTGGCACTTTGAGATTAGGAGCAGAATCACTTCAACATTTGCAATCAATACACTTTAATTCCACTACTCTCAACACTTCAATTTTTTTTCTTTCTCACTCTTTCACTTTTTTTTTCAATCACTTTTTTTCTTTCTCTTTTTTTGCACAAACACATGAGCTCAATTTTTTCTTTTGCTCATTCTCAAATTTTTTGTTCTTTCCCACAACTCAAATCTCATCACTCCTTCTTCTCATATTCACTCAACAAACAACCTTTTCCTTTTTTTACTCAATTCACTCCCTTCACATTCACACTTTTCTATTCTCCACTCAAATTTGGACAAAAAGGCTTAGGAATTGGAATAGTGTTCATATGTGTTAGCAAATAAAATAGGCTCTAGGCTCAAAGGGGCTAACAAGGGATTCAATGTCATTGGTAAGGAAAATTTTGGCTAAGTGACTTAATTAAATCAAAGATGGCCTAAGATCACATTCGGCATATCAAACTAGACACAATCAAGAAGCAAGAGCACATGCAAGTTCTAGCATCCTCTAAGGTGACGATCCACTCACAAACGAAGAGATTAAATCGTGCATTTAAATCTCGTAAGGCACAAATCTCACATCTTTCACATCCATGCTAGTCCTAGTGCATTCTCACAATCATCACTCAAGTACTCAAAAGAAAAATTCACAAGCATACAAGTTCTTTCTCAAATCAACTCTAACTCAAACACTCACACAAGAAAACTCCTAACTCAGCCTCACAATTCACCCTACTCATCAAATCATACTCAAAGATAGCAATCAACAAGCATAAGGTGATTGATAGGCATAAAATATTGAGTAACAAAACAAATTAATAATAGCCCAAGGAGCATCTCAAGGCACCAATAATCAATCAAACTCAACTCAAAGATAAGGGCGTGCATGCATGTGCAATGTAATCATAAAAAGAAACTCCACCCCCCCAAACTTCGACCTTGCTAGAGGTCTAAGTTTGGGGTTGTGGGTTACCTCAACCAAATAATTCAATTTCTCTCAGTAGCTTTGCACATTCCCTTGTCTCAAGTTGGTTCCTTTACTCCTTTAGAGACAAGCCTACAAAATAAAGCTCTCGAGTACGAGGTTAGACATACGACTCTAAACACCCTAATAATATAAAAAGACACTAAAAATAAATGAAAGCAAATAAAAATGGGTTGCCTCCCATTCAGCGCTATTTTTAAGGTCCTCATGCCGGACCAAGCTCAAAGGAGCTTATGGGACATCATACTCAAATTTACCTCCCTTACTCTCATAAGAGTGGTGTTTGAACTCCTTTCCTTGATGCCCCACCATCATGAGTACTTTTGCTTTCTTCCCATCCCCAAGTGTTATGGGTCTCAACTCCTTCTTGCCTCTATCTGGAGGAGTCTTACTAAACAATTTCTTGAGTTTGGACTTTTTCTTCTTAACTCCTCCTTTCCCTTCTAACTGGACCACGTCCACTTTCTTCACCTCTTCATCCTTCAACTTCCTCACTTTATCCCTATCAAAATAATCAAGAACATAATTCTCATGGGTTAAATTATCAATTGAAGGACTAACAAAATCATGAATATGAGATGGATTAGGGATAGAAGGTGTGTCTTCAACACTAGGATCAATTGCATCCATGCAATACAAGCTCTCATCCTCCTTCGGGTGCTTCATGGCTTCATATAGGGAGATCTTCACTTCTTTATCATCAACCTTCAACGTGATCTTCCCATTTGCCACGTCTAGCACCATCCCCGCCGTAGCTAAGAACGGTCTTCCCAAAATCAGGGGCACGTGCTCATCTTCCTCCATTTCTAACACTACAAAGTCGGCTGGAAAGATGTGATCTCCAACTCTCACTAGGACGTCTTCAACCACACCTTGAGGTCGAGTAATAGACCGATCGGCAAGTTGAAGCGTCATCATTGTGGGTTGAAGTTCACCACCTTCCAACTTCTTGAAAAGCGACAACGGCATGAGATTGATGCTTGCTCCAAGGTCGCACAACGCTCCCTTCTTGATCCCGTTCCCAATGTCACATAGAATGGTGAAGCTCCCGGGATCCTTCAGCTTTGGTGGAAGCGCCTTGTGCACTAGTGCACTCACCTCGTGGTTCAGCTGCACCAACTTCGGCTCATCCACTCGCCGTCTTTTCGCGATCAAGTCCTTCAGAAACTTCGCATAGTGCGGCATCTGTTCCAAAGCATCATAAAAAGGGATATTAATATGCAATTGTTTAAAAACATCAAGGAACTTAGCGAATTTCTCATCAAGCTTCTTTTTCATGAAGCGTTGTGGATACGGGACGGGTATCACAGATTTGGGTACCCCCCACTCATCTCTTTCTGTTTCTTTCACTTTCTCCCTTGCTTCCTTTGCCTTTTTCCACTTAGGAACTCTCTCCCTCTCCTCAAGGTCTTTGTCTTTCTGGGACTCATCCACATCTTTATGCTTCTCAATCCCTTTACTTTCAATCCCCTTCTCAACTTGGGGCGTCTCAGAATCAGCAGGCATTTGAGGACCTTCGTAGTTGGTTCCACTTCTTAGCTGGATCGCCTTGCACTGCTCTTTCGGGTTCCCCTCCGGCATTCTATTCACTGATTTTGCAATTTGGCTCATCTGGAGCTCTAACGAAGTGAACCTTCGATTGTTCTCTTGTTGAGTTCTAGTCCACTCAACGTTCATCTTCTGGAGCTCTTGATCACGATGATCACCCTTCTTATGCAACTCCTTCACATCGTACTCCAAGGACGACAACCGCTTGCTACCTTCCTCCACCTTCTGAAGAATAGCTCTCAACATCTCCTCGGTTGATGCACCGCCTTCTCCACCAGGAGGTTTAGACCCCGGATCAACACCTACAGGAACAGTAACACCAGCTTTTGGGTTAGCATAAGAAAAATTATCATTCCTCCTCCATGTGTTTTGAGGAGGCTGCTGGCTTCCTTGAACTCCTTGTGTGTTCCTCCATTGATTTTGAAGTGTCTGAGGGCCTGGAGGCACAAATGGTTGGCCATAAGAAGGCCTTCCATACTGATTTCCACCTTGGTAGCCATTCTGATTGTAAAAAGGACCTCCCATGTAATTGGCTACCTCTTGCTGTCCACTGGGCTGGTCTACTCTCTCATTCTCTACTGCATGCTCTCCACCCAAATTCTTCCCCAACTTGAGGTTGTTGATCTTTTCCATCATGGCCATCAGTAGTCTTCTCGTTCCTTCTCCCTCTTCAACCTGATGCACTCTTTGAAAATCTGCATCTCCACTCCAAGCACCGACATTCGTGACAATGTTGTCAACGATCTCTCTACACCTCTCTATGCCTTGGTTCAGGAATGCTCCGCCCGCACATGCATCTAAATGGGCTTGACCATCCTTGCTGGCACCACTATAGAAGAATGCCATAATGTCTCCCTCATTGTACCCGTGCTGCGGGCACTCTATCAGCATATTGGAGTATCTCTCCCACGCTTGGCGTAAATCCTCTCCGGACTTCTGGCGAAAGGACGAGATCTCAATTCTAGCCTTGATCGTCCTAGATGGAGGGTAGAATCGCTCGAGGAACAGACGCTCGAGCTCGGCCCAAGTGGTAATACCTCCCCGCGGGAGCGTATTATCGTACCACTCCTTGGCTATTCCCGTTAGTGAGAATGGGAACAGCCTTAGCCTCTTGGCATCTTCAGACATGCCATTGTAATTAAATGTTGAAGCTATCATGAGAAAGCTCCTCAAGTGTGTATGAGGATTCTCCTTCCCGATCACCCCTTTGAACTGATTCTCAGTCAGCAGCTTTAAAATCCCCGGTGATATCGAGAAGTTGTTTGCCTCAACTGGAGGTAAAGCCACTCCATCATAGTACCGCTGTGGCTGCACTGCAAACCTCCCTCGAATAGCAATATTATGATCTACGTTCTGAGGAACGTATTGAGGATTAGCAGCTGGTACGGGTACTTGTTGGGTGGTGGTTGGTAAACAGGTGGTTGGTTATAGACTGGTGGTGGATGATATGGATATGGTGGGTAAGGATAAGGTGGGTATGGGTAATGTTGGTATGCTGGGTTGTGGAAAGGGTTATTTGGGTTTTGTGGGTAAGCAAGGTTTTGGTTCTGGTTTTGGGGTTGTGTTTGTGCAGAGTTGATTGTGTCTTGTGGGTTCGGGTGTGGGCTCTCAGTTCCCCCTATGGGTATCTGCTGATTACTGCTATTTCCATTGGCACCCTCTGCCCGTTCCACAAGAGCAGTATACTCTGCAGCTATCTTGTCTAACTCCCCAAGTTCATCAGAAATTTTATCTTTGTTTCCCGCGGCAGTAGTCATTCTTCTCAAGAAGGCTCGGTTCCTTCTGGCTATTGTCTCAGGATCTGCAGGTAATCTCTCTTCGCTCGTATTGCCTTGTGAGCGTGTTTTCATAAACCTGAAACACTAGCAGAAGGATCAAAACGCAACTGCCGACTAAAATAAAAAAAATAAAAATAAAACAGAAAAGAAAGCACTCACTACTAACTACTAAGCTATCGACAAGTCCTATTCAAACATACAACGCCATCCCCGGCAACGGCGCCATTGACTTGAAGCGAACTACACTAGCTTCTACTAGTAGCTACCCCGCAAGAGAACGGGTTCACTGTAGCATGGGCAAGTATAGGGACCAAGTATTATCGAACCCAAGGGATGGTATGTATGCGAATAGATCCCTGAAGATCTACGCGTCATAGTTAATATGAGTGTGTTGTTTTTGGGTTTTTGGAAAAATTAATTAAAAGATTAAAATAGACTAATTAAACTAAAGAACGTAAGAAAGAACGAATTAACTACGGGTTGTTTTCTAATAAGAGATGGTGATGCTTAGGATAGGAATCCCTACGTATACTAACGGAGCAGGTACATAATCAAAGTAATCGTGACAAACAAGAATTAACCTAAGTAAAACATCGTAGAATGAAAGCTCAAGATTTCTCACCCTAATACTTTATCCTAGCAATCGACTTCACTAATCCACTAACAAGTTAATGAACTGTGCTTAATTAATGAGACCCTAATTTAACTAAGGTGATGCGGTCGTCCTCCTTCGCTAAACCGGTAGATGAATTAACCTTTCCTAAACCCTCTCGTTAAGACTACTAATTGTTATTGAGTGATGCGGTCGTCCTCTCTCTAACACTTTCGTACTAAATTTAAAGGTAAAGTTCAGATTAATTATAAGAATTCATTAACTAAGAGAATTAAAACTAACGTCACGAATTACCCTAATTACGTACCCACATCCTACTTCTACGAGTTCATCCTAACCCAAGCATGCAAGGGTTTTAGCCGGACATGGTTATAACAAAAATAAAAGCAATAAAATAAACAACGAACATAAACATGATGAATTGAACGAAGAAAATAGTAAACATAAACTAGGGTTTAAAAAGAAAATAAATACGAAAAATTTAAAATTGAATTAACTAAAACGAAATTAAAAGCGTTTAAAGTAAAGAACTAAAAAGAAACTAAGAATTCGAATGCAAAACCTCAACAAAACGTAAAATAAAGCTTGCTCGTTTCCTTCCTCTCCAAAACTAAGTCTAAAATTATTTCTAAAAGTTGGGGGTTTTTTCAAAACGTGTTTGGAAGAGGTATATATAGGCACCGGGTCGAAACGGGAGTTAATGGGCCGAAAATACGCATCCGGAGGCAAAAGTATATGGGCGCTCGAGCAAAACGCTCGAGCGGTCCCGCTCGAGTAGTGTAGCTCGAATGACGCATTCGCTCGAGCGGTCGCGCTCGAGCTGCTCGAGCGCTGAAATGACTCTGTATGTTTTGGACGCTCGAGCGATTCGCTCGAGCGGTGGCGCTCGAGCTGCTCGAGCGCAAGAATTGTTCTGTACGTTTGCGCGCTCGAGTGATTCGCTCGAGCGGTGGCGCTCGAGATATGCGCTCGAGTGATCTCTAACCCTTCCAAATGATACTTTTCCTCGTCCGCACTAATACCAATCGTATTTCTTCAATATCTTCTCATCCGGGCATCCGTTTGAGTCGATTCAAAGTCCTACGAACTCCTCTTTTCGTCCTCTATTCACCTATGAGCACCAAAGAGACAAATTAATAATTTTATAAAAATGATACTCATTTGACTCCAAGCACTAATCGAAAACACTCAAAACATGAGTAAATTGGGCACCAAAACATAACAATTTCACGCCTAATCAGTGGAGCGAAGGTGCTCGAGTGGTTGAGCTCGAGCGAAGGTAATACTCTGTAAGTCATGGGCGCTCGAGCTGGACGAGCTCGAGCGGAGGTGCTCGAGCAAGGTGGTCGAGCGAAACAAGCACTCGAGCGGAGGCGCTCGAGCAATGGTGGTCGAGCGAAGAAAGTTCTCTGCAAGTCTGGGCGCTCGAGCTGGTTGAGCTCGAGCGGAGGCGCTCGAGCAATGGTGCTCGAATGGGCCTTCTTTCTTTGCAACTAACACTTTTCTACTCACACACTAATACCAATCGTATTTCTTCGATATCTTCTCATCCGGGCATCCGTTTGAGTCGATTCAAAGTCCTACGAACTCCGTTCTTCGCCCTCGATTCACCTACAAACATCAAAGAGACAAATTTATCAACGTAAAGAAATAGTGCTCATTTGACTAAAAAAACTCAATAAAATAGACCAAAACTTGGGCATTTCAAGCTACGAATCATGACAATTTCACGCCTAATCAACCCCCCCAAACTTACCATATTGCTTGTCCTCAAGCAATGAAATAATAAGTTGAGTGAAATTGTTAGGAATGAGTAAAAGAATCAAATCATGCAAGCAAATGAATTCGAGCTTCAAAGATCAATCACAAGTACACTCACTCACCTTCCCTCATCATACTCATGCAACAACAGCAAGAATCACCAAAATCAAACATGGATGTGCACTCTACGGTGTGTTTCACTCCCTCACAAGTGTATATCAATGATAAAGGGACTCACTCAAACAATCAATCACACATATTGGCAGCCATAGGCTTGTAAGCACTGTTAACTCCTACCGTACTCTAGAAATCAATGCCGAATCAAAAAGGACTTTTCTCAAGGTTGTAATGTAGGCTCTTTGGACGGGTGGGAATCAATATGGTAAAGTGACTCAAGTGAATGGAGAATAGAAAATCAAACTTTCGCACTTCAAGATTAGGAACATAATACTTCATACATTTTCAATCAACACCCTTTCAATTCCATACTCTCAATTTCAATTTTTTTTTTCTTTCTCACTCTTTTCACTTTTTTTTTCAATCACTTCACTTTTTTTTTTCACAAACACATGAGCTCTTTTTTTCTTTTACTCATTCTCAATTTTTTTCTTTTTCCCACAACTCATAACTTCATCACACCTTCTTCTCATACTCACTCAACAAACAATATTTTTCTTTTTCAACTCAATTAAATCCCTTCACATTCACACTTTTCCTATTCTCCACTCAAATTGGGACAAAAAGGCTTAGGAATTGGAATAGTGTTCATATGTGCTAGTAAATAAAATAGGCTTAAAGCTCAAAGGGGCTAACAAGGGACAAATATCAATGGTAAGGAAAAATTTGGCTAAGTGACTCAATCAAATCAAAGATAACCTAAGATCCTATTCGGCATATCAAACTAGGCACAATCAAGAAGCAAGAGCACACACAAGTTCTAGCATCCTCTAAGGTGACGATCCACTCACAAACGAAGAGATCAAATCATATATCAAAATCTCATAAGGCTCAAGTCTCACAGCTTTCACATCCATGCTAGTCCTAGTGAATTCTCGCTCTCATCACACAAATACTAAAAAAGAAGACTCATGAGCAGACTAGTTCTCTCTCAAATCAACTCTAGCTCACTACTTACACAAAACAATTCTTGACTCAACTTCACAACTCTACTCTACTCTTCACTTCATACTCAAGAATGAACAATAAGTAAATGATACGAGTAAATAAGCGTAAGGTAAATCAATCATCGAATTAGTTCAGCACAAAACAAGCCCAAAAGTTCGAAAAACTTAAATACAATCCCTTCACAAATCAAATCACTCAAACATAAACTCATCACAGATCACTCAAGAAATATAAAACAAAAGACTGAAATAAAAGAGGTGCAAGGGTAGAGAAAAGTGGGGGGATTCCCATCATCACTGGTCCGGAGGAGGTGGCGGAGGACGATAGTTAGGATGATCAGCTCCCAAGTGGGACACAAAAAGTGACTCCATCCAGCGGTGTATATCCGAAAACTGATCCGCCTGGAGTGTCTGAATTTGGTTCCCCATCTGAGTCCAATCGTCATATATAAGGTACCATGGTCTCGGCGACTGCACCTCAGGTGACTCAACCTCCATCTCTCGCTGCTCTTCACCCACAGCTTCAGCCGCAGCTTCACCCTCCTCGTACTCTTGCTCTTCTTCTTCTTGGAGGTCTGCTACTCCACTCGATCCTGCACCGCTCGTGCCTTCACCCCGGCTTCTCTTCGAAGGCCTAGCATCTCGGAGCCCTCGACTATCCACATCATTAGTATACTTAGCACTCAAAGCTAAGTTCCTCTCTCCGTTCATCCCCAGGTTTGCCTTCTTCTTCCCCTTCAATGTTACTAGCTTGTCATTTGGGAGAGGGAAGAGAGTATCGTCCTTGTATCGAATACAAAAACTCCCCATCCAATGCTCGAACATCAAAGTGTGGCTCAACTGATCAAAGTCTAAATCCCTCCCGGGGATAGGAGCTGCACAGGGCACACATCCTAAGTGCTTCATGAACACCGATATTAGACCTCCTCCTCGCACCTTAGAGGTCTTGGCCCCTAACTTGAATGCCGCCTCGTAGTGGTGCTCCATGAAGTCCCGTCCGAAATCGTGATCCTTCACATACAGAAGACACCAAATCCCGTAGAGTTCCTTACTCGTCACGGTCCCCGTCTCAGAACGGGCGTAGATGGTGTTTCCCAAAATCCGCTCCAAATACCGAATCACTGGGTTTCGGATCACAGAGGCCTGAGCATTCTGAGCCTTGTACTCACCGGCCATCCCTCCCGTGATGTCGTTCCAGAATCCGTTCGCGCTGTACGACTTCAACACACGGTTGGGCCTTGGTAGAGCAGGGAGCCCAAAAGCTAAGTTCACATCTCTGATCTCACAATGCTGCATCTCATTTCTGTAATTGAACTTGAACGAGTACTCATTCTTCTTTTCTATGGTGACCAGGAACTGTTCAGTTAGATCGGTGTGGGTGTCCATCGTGAGTAATATCTCGAGGAACTCAGTCATGTCATTTCGGGTGAAAATTCTCCTAATTTCTTCCTCAATCCCGATATCCTGCATAAAATGCACCACCGGCCTTCGGGTTTTCACTACCTTCCCGGTGACCAGACTCCACCGGTAGGCTATGTATCTCCAGTTTCTTGCATAATCAAGACCGTCCCATAAAGAGGGAAGCAACTGCCTAGTTGCCAAATCTTTGGTAAGAGCCTCAAACTCGGCAATGCTCAAGATCTTATCTTCGTTCTTCTTTGGGGCCATTGTACCTTGAGAACTCCTCGGTTTAAGCCAGGTCGCTCATTCGACCGAGGAGTTGGGGTCTCTTCCAAACGTGCAAATCACCAATCCAATTCACGCCGAACTTAAGCAATCACACTTAATTCGATCCAACTACTCTCGTGCATCGATATTTTCGAAAAATTTGACCAAATTTTCATTAGAATTTCATGTACGAACCCGAAGTACGAATACACACCCCCCAAACTTTGTTCTTGCTACGCAATACTAAAGTTTGAAAAGAATGAGTACGTACGAGTAAGTACACCAAATTCTTATGAACTTAACTCACTATCAATGCAAAGTAACATCACCCCCCAAACTTCGACTTCGCAAAGAGGTCTACGTTTGGGGTTCGGTTTACCTCAAACTCCAAAAATGGAATGCTTTCCTACTCGAAACGTGTTCAACTTCATGACTTTCTTCATCTTAAGCTCACTTACTCGAAATAAGCATCACGAACAAGCCTACACAAAATTCTCACAACGAGGTTAACACGTACGATTCACAAAAAAAAACGATGAAATAAACGAAACACATAAAAATAAGTAAAAATGGGCTGCCTCCCATTAAGCGCTAGTTTTAAGGTCCTAATGCCGGACTGAGCTCGAAGGAGCTCACGGGACTTGAGAATCTAAGATACCTCCCTTATTCTCATAAGAGAAGTTAAAGAATTTCTTTACTCGATGCCCGTTCAACATGAATCTATGTCCATCATCCTTCTCAACTTCAAGGAATCCACTTTTATGCACTTCCCTCACAATATATGGCCCGTTCCACTTGGACTTGAGCTTTCCACCAAACAGCTTCATCCTCGAATTGAATACGAGGACTTGATCACCCACTTTGAACTCTTTTTTCCTCAATCGTGCATCATGCCACTTCTTGGCCTTCTCCTTGAAAATTCGAGCATTCTCGTAGGCACTGTCTCGAAACTTCTCCAACTCATGCAATTGGAGTAATCTCTTCTCACCAACCAAGGCACTATCAAAATTCAGCTTCTTTATCGCCCAATATGCCTTATGTTCCAACTCCACGGGCAAGTGATATGCCTTTCCAAAAACCAATTGATATGGAGACATACCAAGAGGAGTTTTGAAAGTTGTCCTATACGCCCAAAGTGCATCATCAAGCTTCATCGTCCAATCTTTCCTACTAATGCTCACCGTCTTCTCAAGGATCTCCTTGATTTGACGGTTTAAAACCTCTGCAAGACCGTTAGATTGAGGATGATAAGCAGTAGAGACTAGATGACTTACCTCGTATTTTGACAGCAGCTTTTCCATCCATTTGTTCACGAAGTGACTTCCCCCATCATTAATCAAAGCTCTTGGAACTCCATATCTTGCAAAAATGTTCTTCCTCAAGAACTCGATCACCACTCGGGAATCATTCATTCGAGTCGGGACAACTTCAATCTATTTTGAGACGTAATCAACGCATACGAGAATGTACAAGAATCCATTGCTAGGAGGAAATGGACCCATGAAATCAATCCCCCATACGTCGAATATCTCAACTTCCATGAACACGTGCATAGGCATCTTGTCCCTCTTAGTAATGGAGCCAAATCGTTGGCACTTCTCACACCTCTTAACCCATTCCATGCAATCTCTCAACAGAGTTGGCCAATAAAAACCAGATTGAAGCACCTTTCTTCCGGTCTTTTCTCCACCCAAATATCTTCCACATGGCAAGGCGTGACAATGCCTTATGATATCGCTCCACTCCTCCTCTGGTACGCACCTTCTCAAAACATGATCAATCCCTCTTTTGAACAAGTAGGGATCGTCCCAAATAAACTCCCGTACTTTCTTCAAAAATGCCTTCCGATGCACCGAGTCTATCTCAACGGGCAACTCTCCACTTGCTAAATAGTTAGCATAATCTGCAAACCAAGGCGCCTTCCCTTCAACTCGATATACATGGATGTCTCCTAAGAAAAAGAGTTTCTCATCCGGAAATTCATCGTTCACCTCTCGATCCTCCACGGTGTTTTCCTTTGTGAGCTCCAATCTTGAAAGGTGATCTGCTATCACGTTCTCACATCCATTTTTGTCTCGAATCTCGACATCAAATTCCTGGAGTAGCAAAATCCATCGAATGAGATGGGGTTTTGCATCCTTCTTACTCATAAGATACTGAATCGCTGCGTGGTCCGTATATACAATTGTTTTCGTCCCTACTAGGTAGGGTCGAAATTTATCAAAGGCATACACGACCGCCAACAGCTCCTTTTTGGTCGTAGTGTAATTCACTTGAGCAGAATTCAGCATCTTCGAGGCATAGTAAATAGCGTGAAAACGCTTCTCACGAATTTGCCCCAAAGCAACCCCAATTGCATAGTCACTAGCATCACACATCAGCACGAACGGGCTAGACCAATCTGGTGTCACAAGTATTGGGGCATTCACCAACGCTTCTTTCAACCTATTAAAAGCCACTAAACACTCATTAGTAAACTGAAAGGCGACTTCTTTTGCAAGAAGCCGCGAAAGTGGTTTAGCTATTTGTGAAAAGTCTTTGAAGAAGCATCTATAAAAACCCGCATGTCCTAAAAATGACCGAATCCCCTTCTCGGTCGAAGGTGGTGGAAGCTTCTCAATAGCAATCACTTTCGCCTTGTCAACTTGGATACCTTTCGAGGACACATGATGTCCAAGAACAATACCCTCTCTCACCATGAAGTGACACTTCTCCCAATTAAGCACTAAGTCCGTCTCTTCACACCTGCTCAAAACAACTTCAAGATTGATTAGACATTTATCAAACGACTCCCTGTAGACGGAGAAGTCGTCCATGAAAACCTACATAATCCTCTCAATCAAACCATGAAAAATCGCCATCATACACCTTTGAAAGGTGGTGGGTGCATTACACAACCCAAACGGCATCCTCCTAAAAGTAAAAGTCCCATAGTAGCAGGTGAAGGTGGTTTTCTCTTGATCCTCGGGGGCTATCATGATCTGATTATACCCCGAGTACCCATCTAAGAAACAGTAATACTCAAAACCACCTAATCTATCATTCATTTGATCAAGGAACGGTAGTGGAAAGTGATCCTTACACGTTTCCTTGTTCAACTCCCTATAATCAACACATACACGCCAACCCGTCACTAATCTAGTGGCTACCAATTCATTAGACTCTGTCTTAATCACCGTGGTACCCCCTTCTTAGCAACTACATGTAACGGACTCACCTATGGACTATCCAAAATTACAAAAATCATGTTGCTATCTAACAACTTCAAAACTTACTTATGTATCACCTCTTGAATTACCGGATTAACTCTACGCTGATTTTGCACTATCGGTTTTCTACCCTCTTCTAATCTAATCCTATGCATGCAAATCGAAGGGCTAATTCCCTTAATATCCGCGATTGACCATCCTATAGCAGATTTGTGCTTACGAAGCACCACTAAAACTCTCTCAAGCTGATCATCAGATAAAAGGTCTGATACAATTACCGGATATTTGTCGGTCTCATCCAAGTAGGCGTACTTGAGGTGGTCGGGAAGTGGCTTCAACTCTTTTTTCGCCTCCAATGGTGGTGCCTTATCGAACATCTTCTAAAAAGCTGACTCCTCGGCTTCCAAGTCGTCCTCATCCTCTACTTTCTTCATCTCCAAGAACTTGACATCTTCATTGTCTTCCAAGCTGTCAAAATAATCAAGATCATAAGATTAATAAGATAGATCGTCAAGGATAGGATAATCAAACTGATGCACATAGAAAGAGCAAGGTTCTAGAAGTGTGTCTTCAACACAAGTGTCTGTGATGTCAATGAAGTGGCAACTCTCATCTCTCATTGGGTATTACATTGCTTCATAAATAGCTATCTTCACTTCTTGATCATCAACTTTGACCGTAATCTTCCCATTCGCTACGTCAAGTACCATCCCGGCTGTAACTAGAAACGGCCTCCCTAAAATCAGTGGCACATGCTCATCCTCTTCCATCTCTAGTACAACGAAGTTGGCGAGAAAAACGTGATTCTCCACCATCACTAGAACATCCTCCACTACTCCTTGAGGTCTAGCGATGGACCTATCAGCAAGCTGGAGCGTCATCATTGTGGGTTGAAGTTCGCCCACCTCTAACTTCTTGAACAACGAAAGAGGCATCAAATTAATGCTCGCCCCGAGATCACACAAGGCTCCTTTCTTAACCCCGTTCCCGATATCACAAAGAATGGTAAAGCTCCCGGGATCCTTCATCTTTGGAGGAAGCGCCTTATGCACCATCGCACTCACCTCGTGGTTCAAGTGCACTAACTCAGGTCCGTCTACTCTCCGTCTCTTGGCTATCAAGTCCTTCAGGAACTTGGCGTAGTTAGGCATCTGTTCCAAAGCATCATAAAAAGGAATGTTAATATGTAGCTTTTTAAAAACATCAAGGAATTTAGCAAACTTTTCATCAAGCTTCTTTTTCATGAAGCGTTGTGGATACGGGACAGGTATCACCAATTTGGGTACCCCTCATTCATCTTTCTCAGTCTTTTTTGCATTCTTCCTTGCTTCCTTTACCTTCTTCCACTTTGGAATTCTCTCGATCTCCTCTATCTCCTCTTCAGGCTCTTTACTCTCATGAGACTCATCCACATCTTTACTCTTCTCAACTCCTACCTCCCCAATCTCATCTCTAACTGCCTCAGACTCTTTTCCTTCTATCTCAACCTCTCCTTTGAGCGTCTCAGAATCAGCAGACATCTCAGGACCATCATACTTGGTCCCACTTCTCAACTCAATAGCCTTGCAATGTTCCTTTGGGTTATCCTCGGGCATTGAAGGATACTTGCCAGGCTCTCTTGGCTGAGACTTTGCAATTTGACTAATTTGATACTCAATAGAAGTGAACCTTCTATTGTTCTTTTGCTGAACTCGATTCCACTCCATGTCTCTCTTTTGGAGTTCTTGATCTCGATGATCGCCCTTCTTATGCAACTCCTTCACATCGTACTCCAAAGAGGACAATCGCTTGCTACCTTCCTCCACCTTCTGAAGGATAGCTCTCAACATCTCCTCGGTTGAGGTACCGCCTTCTCCACCAGGAGGTTTAGAATCCGGATCAACACCTGGGAGAACTGTAATACCAGCTTTTGGGTTAGCATATGAGAAATTCTCATTCTTTCTCCATGTGTTTTGAGGAGGCTACTGGCCTCCTTGATACCCTTGTGTGTTCCTCCATTGTTTTTGAGGTGGTTGTGGGCCTGGAGGTACAAATGGTTGGCCATAAGGAGGCCTTCCATATTGATTCCACCTTGTGGATACCCGCCTTGTGGATAGTTAGGCCTTCCCATATAGTTGGCCACTTCTTGCTGACTCGTGGGTGGATCCACTTTCTCACTCACCGCTACATTCCCTCCAACCAAATTCTGCCCCATCTCAAGGTTGCTGATCTTCTCCATCATTGCCATCAACAGCTTCCTTGTACCCTCATTCTCCTCCAACTTGCAAACTCTCTGAAACTCTGGATCCTCGTTCCATGCACCGGCATTCGTGACAATGTTGTCCACGATCTCTCTACATCTCACTATCCCTTGGTTCAGAAAAGCTCCACTCGCACAGGCATCTAAATGGGCTTGGCCAGCCTTGCTGGCTCCACTGTAGAAGAATGCCATAATATCTCCCTCATTGTACCCATGCTGCGGGCACTCGATCAACATATTTGAGTATCTCTCCCACGCTTGCCGTAAATCCTCTCCTGACTTCTGGCGAAAGGAAGAGATCTCAATTCTCGCTTTAATAGTTCTCGATGGAGGGTAGAATCACTCGAGGAACAGACGCTCGAGCTCGGCCCATGTGGTTACACCTCCCCGTGGGAGCGTGTTATCATACCACTCTTTTGTTATTCCCGTCAATGAGAATGGGAACATCCTAAGCCTCTTGGCATCTTCAGACATGCCGTTATAATTGAATGTGGAGGCTATCATGAGGAAACTCCTCAGGTGAGTATGAGGATTCTCCTTCCCAACTTCCCCCTTGAACTGGTTCTCGGTAAGCAGCTTAAGAATTCCCGGGGAAATCGAGAAGTTATTTGCCTCAACAGAAGGTAATGCCACTCCATCATAGTACCGTTGTGGCTGCGCTGCAAACCTCCCTCGAATAACCATATTTTGATCCGCGTTCTGAGGTCCGTGTTGAGGATTAGCAGCTGGTATGGGTACTTGTTGGGGTGGTGGTTGGTAAACAGGTGGTTGATTGTAAACTGGAGGTGGAGGATATGGGTATGGTGGATAAGGATAAGGTGGGTATGGGTAGGGTGGATAAGGTAAATTATTTTGTGGTAAGTTAGGATGTGGGTATGCAGGGTTGTTATGAGGATTTTGAACAATGTTATGAGCTGGGCCATTTTGGTTCTGAGTACCCGGGTTTTAGCTCTGGCTTTCTCCTAACGGATCTTGATTCTTACTGGTATTGCCATCAGTGCCGTCAACCCGGTTCAATGCCTGATTGAACTCATTCTCGACATCGTCCAACTCATTAGTAATGTCCATTGGTTTTTTCCCTCCGGCAGCGTTCATCCTTCTCAAGAAGGCTCGGTTTCTTCTTGCTATTGTCTCAGGGTCTAAAGGTAACCTCTCTTCGCTTGTATTGCCTTGTGAGCGTGTTTTCATAAACCTGAAACACTAACAAAAGAATCAAAACGCAACTGCCGACTATGTATAAAATAGAAAAAAACAGAAAAGAAAATTACTCACTACTAACTACTAAGCTATCGACAAGTCCTATTTAAAAGACATACAACGCCATCCCCGGCAACGGCGCCATTGACTTGAAGCGAATATACTAACTTCTACTAGTAGATTCCTCGCAAGCGTACGAGTTCACTGTAGTATGAGTAAGTATAATGACCAAGTATATCGAACCCAAGGGATGGAATGTATGCAGATAGATCCCTAAAGATCTACGCATCGTAGTTAATATGAGTGGAATACTTTTGGATTTTTTCGAACGATTAATTAAAAGACTAAAATTATCCTAGGAATGCAAAAAGCAAAATTAAACTAAGAATCGAAGGGTTGTTTTCAAATGAGAGATGGTGATGCTCAGGATAGGAATCCCTACGTATACTAACGGAGCAGGTACATAATCAAAATAACCGTGACGCACAAGAAATAACCTAAGTAAAAGAATGCAAGGTGAAAGCTCAAGATTCTAAACCCTAATACTTTACCCCAACACTCGACTTCACTAATCCACTACCAAGTTAATAGATTGTGCTTAATTAATGAGACCCTAATTTAACTAAGGTGATGCGGCCGTCCTCCTTCACTAAACTGGTAGATGAATTAACCCTTTCTAAACCCTCTAGTTAAGTCTACTCGTTGTTAAAGAGTGATACGGTCGTCCTTTCTCTAACACTTTTCGAACGAAATTCAAAAGTAAAGTTAAGATTAATTTTACGAATTCATTAATCAAGAGAATTAAAACCTAATGTCACAAGTTACTCTAATTACGTACCCACAACCTACTTCTACGAGTTCATCCTACGCCAAGCATGCAAGGGTTTTAGCTAGACATGGGTTTTACGTAAATAATAGCACTTGAATAAGTAACGAACATGAACATGATAATTAGGACGAAGAAGAGATCAAACATAAACTATGGTTTAAAGAAATAGAAGAATAAACTGAAATTAACTCAATAAAAGAAATCTCAATGTGTTCAAGAACAAAGATATAAAGAAAAGAAACTAAAAAGTAAGATCGTAATATGAATTCGCAACGAAAACCTAAAAAATGTAAACGTAAAGCTTGCTTCTCTCCTTCCTCTCCAAAAACGAACTCTAAAAGTCTTCAATCTCGTGGGTGTAAGTGGTATGTGTTGGTCTTCAAAAACGTGCTCGGGACAAATATATAAGTTTTGGGCCGAATTGGGAACTCGTGGGCTGGAAAAATGAACTTGGAAACTTTAGCCTTGAAGGCGCTCAGGCTGTCCCGCTCGAGCGAAGGTGCTCGAGTGGTTGAGCTCGAGCGAAGGTAATACTCTGTAAGTCATGGGCGCTCGAGCTGGACGAGCTCGAGCGGAGGCGCTCGAGCAAGGTGGTCGAGTGAAACAAGTACTCGAGCGGAGGCGCTCGAGCAATGGTGGTCGAGCGAAGAAAGTTCTCTGCAAGTCTGGGCGCTCGAGCTGGTTGAGCTCGAGCGGAGGCGCTCGAGCAATGGTGCTCGAATGGGCCTTCTTTCTTTTCAACTAACACTTTTCTTCTCACGCACTAATACCAATCGTATTTCTTCGGTATCTTCTCATCCGGGCATCCGTTTGAGTCGATTCAAAGTCCTACGAACTCTGTTCTTTGCCCTCTATTCACCTACGAGCATCAAAGAGACAAATTCATCAACGTAAAGAAATAGTGCTCATTTGACTCTAAAAACTCAATAAAATCGACCAAAACTTGGGCATTTCAAGCTACGAATCATGACTATTTCACGACTAATCAGCGACCAAAAACGACAACAACCCAATAGAGGATTTTGACCCCCGGTTAGGTGCAGAACCAATGAACATCGAGGATGAGCTCAACCCGGAAGGGCCAATCGTTGATTCACGGTGGAAGGGGCAGAAACGGTGAGCAACTCCACTCGAAGAGCTGGAAGCTCTCAAAGTTAACCCTAACCGTGATGATCTCGAACTTTACATTGGGTCCGAGCTACCTGAGCCCTACAGAACTCGAATGGCAGAGTTTTTGAAAGCTAACCTCGATGTCTTTGCATGGTTGCACGCTGACATGGTGGGGATCAATTCAAAAGATGCTTGTCACAGACTAAACATCAATCCGATCCGAAGACCCCTCCACCAAAAATAATGGAAATACGGGTCTGACGAGCATCAAGCTCTGAATGAAGAAGACAAGAAATTATTAGACAATGACCTAATCAGACAGGCGCTGTGTCCACAATGGGTGGCTGACTTGAAGCGATTTTACTAGCTTCTACTAGTAGCTTCCCCGCAAGAGTACGGGTTCACTGTAGTATGGGCAAGTATAGGGACCAAGTATTATCGAACCCAAGGGATGGTATGTATGCGAATAGATCCCTGAAGATCTACGCGTCGTAGTTAATATGAGTGTGATGTTTTTGGGTTTTTGAAAAATTAATTAAAAGACTAAAATAGACTAATTAACTAAAGAATGAAAAAGAACGAATTAACTACGGGTTGTTTTCTAATGAGAGATGGTGATGCTCAGGATAGGAATCCCTACGTATACTAACGGAGCAGGTACATAATCAAAGTAATCGTGACAACCAAGAATTAACCTAAGTAAAAGATCGTAGAATGAAAGCTCAAGATTTCTCACCCTAATACTTTATCCTAGCAATCGACTTCACTAATCCACTAACAAGTTAATGGATTGTGCTCAATTAATGAGACCCTAATTTAACTAAGGTGATGCGGTCGTCCTCCTTTGCTAAACCGGTAGATGAATTAACCTTTCCTAAACCCTCTCGTTAAGACTACTAATTGTTATTGAGTGATACGGTCGTCCTCTCTCTAACACTTTCGTACTAAATTCAAAGGTAAAGTTCAGATTAATTATAAGAATTCATTAATTAAGAGAATTAAAACTAACGTCACCAATTACTCTAATTACGTACCCACATCCTACTTCTACGAGTTCATCCTAACCCAAGCATACAAGGGTTTTAGCCGGACATGGTTATAACAAAAATAAAAGCAATAAAAGAAACGACGAACATAAACATGATGAATTGAAATAAGAAAATAGTAAACATAAACTAGGGTTTTAAAAAGAAAATAGATACGAAGAACGGAAATTGAATTGATACAAACGAAATTTAAACGTGTTCAAAGTAACGAACTAATGAAAAGAAATTAAGAATTGAAAAGAAACTAAAATTCGTATGAAAAACCTTAACAACGTAAAAGTAAAGCTTGCTCGTCTCGTTCCTCTCCAAAACTAAGTCTAAAATTATTTCTAAAGGTTGGGGATCTTTTTTTCGTGTTTGGAAGAGGTATATATAGGCACCGGGTCGAAACGGGAGTTAACGGGCCGAAAATACGAATCCGGAGGCAAAAGTATAGGGGCGCTCGAGCAAAACGCTCGAGCGGTCCCGCTCGAGCAGTGTAGCTCGAATGGTGCATTCGCTCGAGCGGTCGCGCTCGAGCTGCTCGAGCGCTGAATCTTCACTGTTACTTTTGGGCGCTCGAGCGATTCGCTCGAGCGGTGGCGCTCGAGCTGCTCGAGCGCAAGAATGGTTCTGTATGTTTGCGCGCTCGAGTGATTCGCTCGAGCGGTTGCGCTCGAGTGATGCGCTCGAGTGATCTCTAACCCTTCCAAATGATACTTTTCCTCGTCCGCACTAATACCGATCGTATTTCTTCAATATCTTCTCATCCGGGCATCCGTTTGAGTCGATTCAAAGTCCTACGAACTCCTCTTTTCGCCCTCTATTCACCTATGAACATCAAAGAGACAAATTTATCAATGTATAGAAATAATGCTCATTTGACTCTAAATATTCATCGAAAACACTCAAAACATGAGTAACTCGGGCATCAAAACATAACAATTTCACGCCTAATCAACCCCCCCAAACTTACCACGTTGCTTGTCCTCAAGCAACGAAATAATAAGTCAAGTGAAATTGTTAGGAATGAGTCAAGAATCAAATCATGCAAGTAAGTGAACTCGAGTTTCAAAGATCAATCACCCGTATACTCACTCACTTTCTTTTATCGTACTCATGCAACAACAACAAGAAACACCAAGATCAAACATGGATGTGCACTCAACGATGTGTTTCACTCCCTTACAAGTGTATAACAGTGTTTAAGGGACTCACTCAATCAATCAATCACACATATTGGCAGCCATAAGCTTGTAAGCACTCTCAACTCCGACCATACTCTAGAAATCGATGCCGAATCAAAAAGGACTTTCAAAAGGTTGTAATGTAGGCTCTTTGGACAGGTGGGATAACAATATGGTAAAGTGACTCACGTGAATGGAGAATAGAAATTCAAAACTTCGGTAATTCGAGATTAAAAACGATCTACTTCAAACATATTCAATCACTACACTTTCGCTTTCAATTCTCTCAACACTTCAATTTTTTTTTTCTTTCTCTCTTTTTCACTTTTTCAATCACTTCATCATTTTTTCTTTTTTGCACAACACATGAGCTCATTTTTTTCTTCTTTTGCTCATTCTCAAATTTTTTTTTTGTTCTTTTTCCCACATCTCAAAACTTCATCACACCTTTTTCTCATATTCACTCAACAAACAACCTTTTCCTTTTTCAACTCAATTCACTCCCTTCACATTCACACTTTCCTATTCTCCACTCAAATTTGGACAAAAAGGCTTAGGAATTGGAATAGTGTTCATATGTGCTAGCAAATAAAATAGGCTTTAGGCTCAAAGGGGCTAACAAGGGATCAATGTCATTGGTAAGGAAAATTTTGGCTAAGTGACTCAATTAAATCAAAGATGGCCTAAGATCACATTCGGCATATCAAACTAGACACAATCAAGAAGCAAGAGCACATGCAAGTTCTAGCATCCTCTAAGGTGACGATCCACTCACAAACGAAGAGATTAAATCATGCATTTAAATCTCGTAAGGCACAACTCTCACGGCTTTCACATCCATGCTAGTCCTAGTGAATTCTCACTCTCATCACACAAGCACTCAAAAGAAAAATTTACAAGCATACAAGTTCTTTCTCAAATCAACTCTAACTCAAACACTCACACAAGAAAACTCCTAACTCAGCCTCACAATTCACCCTACTCATCAAATCATACTCAAAGATAGCAATCAACAAGCATAAGGTGATTGATAGGCATAAAATGTTGAGTAACAAAACAAATTAATAATAGCCCAAGGAGCATCTCAAGGCACCAATAATCAATCAAACTCAACTCAAAGATAAGGGCGTGCATGCATGTGCAATGTAATCATAAAAAGAAACTCCACCCCCCCAAACTTCGACCTTGCTAGAAGTCTAAGTTTGGGGTTGTGGGTTACCTCAACCGAACAATTCAGTTTCTCTCAACAGCTTTGCACACTCCCTTGTCTCAAGTTGGTTCCTTTAATCTCCCCTTCTTTGGTTCCTTTACTCCTTTAGAGACAAGCCTACAAAATAAAGCTCTCGAGTACGAGGTTAGACATACGACTCTAAACACCCTAATAATATAAAAAGAAAATAACTAAAAAAAAAAAACACTCAAAAGCAAATAAAAATGGGTTGCCTCCCATTCAGCGCTATTTTTAAGGTCCTCATGCCGGACCGTGCTCAAAGGAGCTTATGGGACATCATACGCAAATTTACCTCCCTTACTCTCATAAGAGTGGTGTTTGAACTCCTTTCCTTGATGCCCCACCATCATGAGTACCTTTGCTTTCTTCCCATCCCCAAGTGTTATGGGTCTCAACTCCTTCTTGCCTCTATCTGGAGGAGTCTTACTAAACAATTTCTTGAGTTTGGACTTTTTCTTCTTAACTCCTCCTTTCCCGTCTAACTGGACCACGTCCACTTTCTTCACCTCTTCATCCTTCAACTTCTTCACTTCATCCCTATCAAAATAATCAAGAACATAATGTTCATGGGTTAAATTATCAATTGAAGGACTAGCAAAATCATGAATATGAGATGAATTCGGGAGAGAATGTGTGTCTTCAACACGAGGATCAATGGCATCCATGCAATACAAGCTCTCATCCTCCTTCGGGTGCTTCATGGCTTCATATAGGGAGATCTTCACTTCTTGATCATCAACCTTCAACGTGATCTTCCCATTCGCCACGTCTAGCACCATCCCCGCCGTAGCTAAGAACGGTCTTCCCAAAATCAGGGGCACGTGCTCATCTTCCTCCATCTCTAGCACTACAAAGTCGGCTGGAAAAATGTGTTTTCCAACTCTCACTAGGACGTCTTCAACCACACCTTGAGGTCGAGTAATGGACCGATCAGCAAGTTGAAGCGTCATCATTGTGGGTGGAAGTTCACCACCTTCCAACTTCTTGAAAAGCGACAACGGCATGAGATTGATGCTTGCTCCAAGGTCGCACAACGCTCCCTTCTTGATCCCGTTCCCAATGTCACATAGGATGGTGAAGCTCCCGGGATCCTTCAGCTTTGGTGGAAGCGCCTTGTGCACTAGTGCACTCACCTCGTGGTTCAGCTGCACCAACTTCGGCTCATCCACTCGCCGTCTTTTCGCGATCAAGTCCTTCAGAAACTTCGCATAATGCGGCATCTGTTCCAAAGCATCATAAAAAGGAATGTTAATGTGCAATTGTTTAAAAACGTCAAGGAACTTAGCGAATTTCTCATCGAGCGTTTTCTTCATAAAGCGTTGTGGATACGGGACGGGTATCACAGATTTGGGTACCCCCCATTCATCTCGCTCGGTCACTTTCACTTTCTCCCTTGCTTCCTTTGCCTTTTTCCACTTAGGAACTCTCTCACTCTTCTCAATTCCTTCACTTTCAATCCCCTTCTCAACTTCATCTCCTTTAGGCTCAATCTCTTCTTGGGGCGTCTCAGAATCAGCAGGCATCTGAGGACCTTCGTAGTTGGTTCCACTTCTCAGCTGGATCGCCTTGCAATGCTCTTTTGAGTTCCCCTCCGGCATTCTATTCACGGACTTTGCAATCTGGCTCATCTGGAGCTCTAAAGAAGTGAACCTTCGATTGTTCTCTTGTTGAGTTCTAGTCCACTCAACGTTCATCTTCTGGAGCTCTTGATCACGATGATCACCCTTCTTATGCAACTCCTTCACATCGTACTCCAAGGATGACAACCGCTTGCTCCCTTCCTCCACCTTCTGAAGGATCGCTCTCAACATCTCCTCGGTTGATGCACCGCCTTCTCCACCAGGAGGTTTAGACCCCGGATCAACACCTGCAGGAACAGTAACACCAGCTTTTGGGTTAGCATAAGAAAAATTATCATTCCTCCTCCATGTGTTTTGAGGAGGTTGCTGGCTTCCTTGAACTCCTTGTGTGTTCCTCCATTGATTTTGAAGTGGCTGAGGGCCTGGAGGCACAAATGGTTGGCCATAAGAAGGCCTTCCATACTGATTTCCACCTTGGTAGCCATTCTGATTGTAATATGGACCTCCCATGTAATTGGCTACCTCTTGCTGTCCACTGGGTTGGTCTACTCTCTCATTCTCCACTGCATGCTCTCCACCCAAATTCTTCCCCAACTCGAGGTTGTTGATCTTTTCCATCATGGCCATCAGCAGCCTTCTCGTTCCTTCTCCCTCCTCAACCTGATGCACTCTTTGCAAATCTGCATCCGTACTCCAAGCACCGGCATTCGTGACAATGTTGTCCACGATCTCCCTACATCTCTCTATGCCTTGGTTCAGGAATGCTCCGCCCGCACAGGCGTCTAAATGGTCTTGCCCCGCCTTGTTGGCCCCACTATAGAAGAATGCCATAATGTCTCCCTCATTGTACCCGTGCTGCGGGCACTCTATCAGCATATTTGAGTATCTCTCCCACGCTTGGCGTAAATCCTCTCCTGACTTCTGGCGGAAAGAAGATATCTCAATTCTTGCTTTTATCGTCCTCGATGGAGGGTAGAATCGCTCGAGGAACAGACGCTCGAGCTCGGCCCAAGTGGTAATACCTCCCCGTGGGAGCGTATTATCGTACCACTCCTTAGCTATTCCCGTCAGTGAGAATGGGAACAGCCTAAGCCTCTTGGCATCTTCAGACATGCCATTATAATTGAATGTTGAGGCTATCATGAGAAAGCTCCTCAGATGTGTGTGAGGATTCTCCTTCCCGATCACCCCTTTGAACTGATTCTCGGTCAGCAGCTTTAAAATCCCCGGTGATATCGAGAAGTTGTTCGCCTCAACAGGAGGCAAAGCCACTCCATCATAGTACCGCTGTGGCTGCGCTGCAAACCTCCCTCTAATCGCCATATTATGATCTACGTTCTGAGGAACGTATTGAGGATTAGCAGCTGGTACGGGTACTTGTTGGGGTGGTGGTTGGTAAATAGGTGGTTGGTTGTAGACTGGTGGTGGATGGTATGGGTATGGTGGGTAAGGATAAGGTGGATATGGGTAATGTTGGTATGCTGGGTTGTTAAAAGGGTTATTTGGGTTTTGTGGGTAAGCAGGGTTTTGGTTCTGAGCATTTGGGACAAGATTCTGAGCTGGATTGTTTACATTTTGTGCACCCGGGTTCTGGCTACTACTATCTATGAACTGGTCTTGATTCTGACCACCACTCCCTCCAGAGCCATCAACCCGGTTTACTGCCTGATTGGAATCGTTGGCAGCATCGTCCAACTCATTACTCAGATCCATCGGTTCCTTCCCTAAGTCGGCTGCGTTCATTCTTCTCAAGTAAGCTCGGTTCCTTCTGGCTATTGTCTCAGGGTCTGCAGGTATTCTTTCTTCGCTCGTATTGCCTTGTGAGCGTGTTCTCATAAACCTGACACACTAGCAGATGGATCAAAACGCAACTGCCGAATAAATAAAAATAAAAATAAAAAAAATAAAAACAGAAAATAAGCACCCACTACTAACTACTAAGCTATCTACAAGTCCTATTCAAACATACAACGCCATCCCCGGCAACGGCGCCATTGACTTGAAGCGATTTTACTAGCTTCTACTAGTAGCTTCCCCGCAAGAGTACGGGTTCACTGTAGTATGGGCAAGTATAGGGACCAAGTATTATCGAACCCAAGGGATGGTATGTATGCGAATAGATCCCTGAAGATCTACGCGTCGTAGTTAATATGAGTGTGATGTTTTTGGGTTTTTGAAAAATTAATTAAAAGACTAAAATAGACTAATTAACTAAAGAATGAAAAAAGAACGAATTAACTACGGGTTGTTTTCTAATGAGAGATGGTGATGCTCAGGATAGGAATCCCTACGTATACTAACGGAGCAGGTACATAATCAAAGTAATCGTGACAACCAAGAATTAACCTAAGTAAAAGATCGTAGAATGAAAGCTCAAGATTTCTCACCCTAATACTTTATCCTAGCAATCGACTTCACTAATCCACTAACAAGTTAATGGATTGTGCTCAATTAATGAGACCCTAATTTAACTAAGGTGATGCGGTCGTCCTCCTTTGCTAAACCGGTAGATGAATTAACCTTTCCTAAACCCTCTCGTTAAGACTACTAATTGTTATTGAGTGATACGGTCGTCCTCTCTCTAACACTTTCGTACTAAATTCAAAGGTAAAGTTCAGATTAATTATAAGAATTCATTAATTAAGAGAATTAAAACTAACGTCACCAATTACTCTAATTACGTACCCACATCCTACTTCTACGAGTTCATCCTAACCCAAGCATACAAGGGTTTTAGCCGGACATGGTTATAACAAAAATAAAAGCAATAAAAGAAACGACGAACATAAACATGATGAATTGAAATAAGAAAATAGTAAACATAAACTAGGGTTTTAAAAAGAAAATAGATACGAAGAACGGAAATTGAATTGATACAAACGAAATTTAAACGTGTTCAAAGTAACGAACTAATGAAAAGAAATTAAGAATTGAAAAGAAACTAAAATTCGTATGAAAAACCTTAACAACGTAAAAGTAAAGCTTGCTCGTCTCGTTCCTCTCCAAAACTAAGTCTAAAATTATTTCTAAAGGTTGGGGATCTTTTTTTCGTGTTTGGAAGAGGTATATATAGGCACCGGGTCGAAACGGGAGTTAACGGGCCGAAAATACGAATCCGGAGGCAAAAGTATAGGGGCGCTCGAGCAAAACGCTCGAGCGGTCCCGCTCGAGCAGTGTAGCTCGAATGGTGCATTCGCTCGAGCGGTCGCGCTCGAGCTGCTCGAGCGCTGAATCTTCACTGTTACTTTTGGGCGCTCGAGCGATTCGCTCGAGCGGTGGCGCTCGAGCTGCTCGAGCGCAAGAATGGTTCTGTATGTTTGCGCGCTCGAGTGATTCGCTCGAGCGGTTGCGCTCGAGTGATGCGCTCGAGTGATCTCTAACCCTTCCAAATGATACTTTTCCTCGTCCGCACTAATACCGATCGTATTTCTTCAATATCTTCTCATCCGGGCATCCGTTTGAGTCGATTCAAAGTCCTACGAACTCCTCTTTTCGCCCTCTATTCACCTATGAACATCAAAGAGACAAATTTATCAATGTATAGAAATAATGCTCATTTGACTCTAAATATTCATCGAAAACACTCAAAACATGAGTAACTCGGGCATCAAAACATAACAATTTCACGCCTAATCAGTGGCAAATCCCGTCCTAGTGCGGAAGCCAAATGGAACTTGGAGGCTAGGCATAGATTTCACATATCTGAATGCAGCATGCCCGAAGGATAACTTCCCACTTCCGCACATTGACCAGCTGGTGGATAGCACAGCAGGACATGAAATGTTCACATTCATGGATGCTTTTGCTGGTTATCACCAAATTCCAATAAACCCGGATGATCAAGAGAACATGGCCTTCTACACAAATAAGAACTTACTTTGCTGGAAAAGAATGTCATTCGGTTTAATCAATGCAGGAGCAACTTACCAGAGGCTGGTGAACAAAATGTTCGATGAACATATTGGGGAGACGATGGAAGTGTATGTTGATGACATAGTCGTCAAAAGTACTAAAAAAGAAGATCACCTCAATTATCTGTCCCAGGTGTTCGACATTCTCCGAAAGTACAACATGAAGTTGAATCCAAAGAAAAGTAGTTTCGGAGTACATTCAGGAAAATTCCTGGGCCATCTAGTTAGTAAACGAGGTATAGAAGCCAACCCAGGAAAAGTCAAAGCAATCGTTGATATGGAACCTCCTCATTCTGTCAAAGAAGTACAAAGGCTGACGGGATGCCTAACAGCTTTAAAAAGGTTCATATCACGATCGGGGGACAAATGTCGTCCATTCTTTGAAACCATCAAAAAAGGCAACTTTACATCGATGGGAAGCTGCCAGAAAGCTTTCGACCAGTTAAAAGACTATCTGGGAGATGTTAAGATTCTATCAAAACTAATCTCCAGCGAGAAGCTGTATTTATATCTGGCAGCTTCAGATATGGCCATAAGTTCGGTGTTGGTACGAGCAGAAGGCAAGTTTCACCTTTCCATTTACTATGTCAGCCAGGCCCTACACGAGGCCGAAGTGAAATATTCACCCACCGAAAAACTGGCATATGCTCTTGTCATGAGTGTTAGAAAGTTAAGACCGTACTTCTTCGACCATGAAGTTGAAGTACTAACAACTTTCCCGCTTAGACAAATATTGCACCGACCCGACACAGCTGACCATTTGTTAAAATAGTCCATAGAGATTGGCCAGTTCGGTGTAACCTATACACCTCGACCAGCGATTAAGGATCAAGCATTAGCCGACTTCATAGTCGAGTTGACTTTTCCCCAAAATCCGACGAGGAGGCTAGGTCACCCATGGCATCTCTATGTGGATGGTTCATCAACAAATCTGGCCTCAGGGGCAGGAATAGTTCTCATCAGCCCCGACCGACAAGTTTTCACTTCGACAGTAAGATTCGAGTTTATGGCCACCAACAATGAAGTTGAATACGAAGCCCTCATTGCAGGCCTCCATTTATCACTGGCAGTTGGAGTCAGGCAAATCCAGATCTTTGGAGACACTCAACTCATTGTAAGCCAGGTACGAGGTGAATATGAGGCTAGAGACGAACAAATAATCGAGTATCAACGAATTGTTGCTCACTTGGTATCTTTATTAAACCAGGTAGATATCCAGCAGATACCTCGAACGAGCAATACCCAAGCTGATGCCCTAGCAAGATTAGCAACCAGTGACAGACCATCAGATCAAACAGACATTGTCATTACCAGGAAAACCCAACCATCAACAGTGGATTACGAAGTAAATCAAGTGGTTGAACTGAAAGATGACGACGATTGGAGAACTCCTATACCCAAATACTTGAAGGACGGTGAACTGCCAAACAATTCAATTGAAGCTGCAAGAATAACAAAACAAGCAGCCAGGTATATGATTAGGCGTGAAATTGTCATGATTCGTCATTAGAAATACCCTAATTTTGGTCGGTTTTATTGAGTATTTAGAGTCAATTGAGTATGATTTCTATACATTGATGAATTTGTCTTTTTGATGCTAATAGGTGGATAGAGGGCAAACACAGGAGTTCGTAGGACTTTGAATCGGCCAAAACGGACTTCCGGTTAAGGAGATATGAAGATTTTACGAACAAGTGTACTGCTGCTGAAAAGTGCTCGAGCGCCTCCGCTCGACCTCGTGTTCCGTTCGACCAGTGTGCTCGAGCGCCTCTGACTTACAGAACATTTTCTACACTCGAGCACAACCCCTCGAGCGCCTCTATTCGACCTCATGTTCCACTCGACCACTACGCTCAAGCGCCTCCGCTCGAGCGGGACAACTCGAGCGCCTCCGAGAGTAAATTTCCAAGTTCGTATTTTCGGCCCATGAGATCCCGGTTTGGCCCGATGCTTATATATACTCATCCCGAGCTCGTTTTTAGGGGGACCACCACATACCACTTGATAGGAGATCGTTTTTAGAGTTAGTTTTTGGAGAAGAATGAACGAGCAAGCTTTACTTTTATGTTTTCGAGGTTTTCTTTACGAATTCTTAGTCCGATTTTACTTTTTAGTTTCGTTTCTTCAGACCTTTGTTTTTTTGAACCGTTGAGACTTCGTTTTATTGATTTAATTTTAGTTTATTCCATTATTTCTTAAAACCCTAGTTTATGTTTGATCTTTTCTTCGTTCTAATCATTATGTTCATGTTCGTTATTTATTCAATCGTTCTTGTTTACGTAAAACCCATGTCTAGCTAAATCCCTTGCATGTTTGGGGTAGGATGAAATCGTAAAAGTAGGATGTGGGTACGTAATTAAGGTAGTTCGTGATGTTTAGTTTTAATTCTCTTAATTAATGAATTCTTAAAATCAATCTTAACGTTTCCTTTGAATTTCGTACGAACGTGTTAGGGAGAGGACGACCGCATCACTCTTTAACAACTAGTAGACTTAACTAGAGGGTTTAGAAGGGGTTGATAAATCTGCTGGTTTAACTATGGAGGACGGCCGCACCACCATTAGTTAAATTAGGGCCTCTTTAATTAAGCACGATATATTAACTTGTTATTGGATTAGTGAAGTCGATTGATAGGATAAAGTATTAGGGTTTGAAATCTTGAGCTTTCATCTTACGATCTTTTACTTAGGTTATTTCTTGCACGTCACAATTATTTTGATTATGTACCTGCTCCGTTAGTATACGTAGGAATTCCTATCCTGAGCATCACCATCTCTTATTTGAAAACACATCTTAAATTCTTAGTTTAATTTTCTGTTAGCATTCGTAGGATAGTTTAGTTTATTTAAATTAATTTTTCTAAAAATCCAAAAACAGTCACTCATATTAACTATGACGCGTAGATCTTCAGAGATCTATTCGCATACATACCTTCCCTTGGGTTCGATAATACTTGGTCCATATACTTGACAATACTACAGTGAACATGTACTCTTGCGGTGAAGCTACTAGTAGAAGCTAGTATATTCGCATCAAGTCAATGCCTTTTGAGATTTTGATGCATGAAATAATCTCTTCGTTTGTGAGTGGATCGTCACCTTAGAGGATGCTAGAACTTCTGTGTGCTCTTGCTTCTTGATTATGTCTAGTTTGATATGCCGAATGTGATCTTAGGCCATCTTTTGTTTGATTGAGTCACATAGCATAAATTTTCCTTACCATTGACATTTGTCCCTTGTTAGCCCCTTTAAGCTTTAAGCCTATTCATTTAAAAAAAAATTGAAGTGTTGAGAGTGTGGAATTGAAAGCGTGCTTATTGAATATGTTTGAAGTAGTCTGTTCCTAATCTCGAAGTACCAAAGTTTGATGTTCTATTCTCCATTCACTTGAGTCACTTACCATATTGTTAACTCACCCATCCAAAGAGCCTACATTACAACCTAGAGAAAAGTCATTTTTTATTCGGCATTGATTTCTAGAGTATTGTCGGAGTTGAGAGTGCTTACAAGCCTATGGCTGCCGATATGAGTGATTGATTGTTTGAGTGAGTCCCTTTATCATTGATATACACTTGTGAGGGAGTGAAACACATCGTTGAGTGAACATCCATGTTTGATTTTGGTGATTCTTGTTGTTGTTGCATGAGTATGATGATGGAAGATGTGTGAGTATACTTGTGATTGATCTTTGAAGCTCGAGTTCATTTGCTTGCATGATTTGATTCTTTGACTAATTCCTAACAGTTTCACTTGACTTATTATTTCATTGCTTGAGGACAAGCAGTATGGTAAGTTTGGGGGGTTGATTAGGCGTGAAATTGTCATGCTTCGTCACTAGAAATACCCTAATTTTGGTCAGTTTTGTTGAGTATTTAGAGTCAATTGAGCATGATTTCTATACATTGATGAATTTGTCTCTTTGATTGTAATAGGTGGATAGAGGGAAAAAATAGGAGTTCGTAGGACTTTGAATCGGCCAAAACGGACTTCCGGTTAAGGAGATATGAAGATTTTACGAACAAGTGTACTGCTGCTGAAAAGTGCTCGAGCGCCTCCGCTCGACCTCGTGTTACGTTCGACCAGTGTGCTCGAGCGCCTCTAACTTACATAACGTTTTCTACACTCGAGCACAACCCCTCGAGCGCCTCTGTTCGACCTCATGTTCCACTCAACCACTACGCTCGAGCGCATCCGCTCGAGCGGGATAGCTCGAGCGCCTCCGAGAGCAAATTTCCAAGTTCGTATTTTTGGCCCATGAGATCCCGGTTCGGCCCGATGCTTATATATACTCGTCCCGAGCTCGTTTTTAGGGGGACCACCATATACCACTTGATACGAGATCGTTTTTAGAGTTATTTTTTGGAGAAGAAGGAACGAGCAAGCTTTACTTTTACGTTTTCGAGGTTTTCTTTACGAATTCTTAGTCCGATTTTACTTTTTAGTTTCATTTCTTCAGACCTTTGTTTTTTTGAATCGTTGAGACTTCATTTTATTGATTTAATTCCAGTTTATTCCTTTATTTCTTGAAACCCTAGTTTATGTTTGATCTTTTCTTCGTTCTAATCATTATGTTCATGTTCGTTATTTATTCAATCGTTCTTGTTTACGTAAAACCCATATCTAGCTAAAACCCTTGCATGCTTGGGGTAGGATGAAATCGTAGAAGTAGGATGTGGGTACGTAATTAAGGTAGTTCGTGACGTTTAGTTTTAATTCTCTTAATTAATGAATTCTTAAAATCAATCTTAACTTTTCCTTTGAATTTTTTACGAACGTGTCAGTGAGAGGACGACCGCATCACTCTTTAACAACTAGTAGACTTAACTAGAGGGTTTAGAAGGGGTTGATTAATCTGCTGGTTTAGCTATGGAGGATGGCCGCATCACCATTAGTTAAATTAGGGCCTCTTTAATTAAGCACGATCTATTAACTTGTTAGTGGATTAGTGAAGTCGATTGATAGGATAAAGTATTAGGGTTTGAAATCATGAGCTTTCATCTTACGATCTTTTACTTAGGTTATTTCTTGCACGTCACAATTATTTTGATTATGTACCTGCTCCGTTAGTATACGTAGGAATTCCTATCCTGAGCATCACCATCTCTTATTTGAAAACACATCTTAAATTCTTAGTTTAATTTTCTATTAGCATTCGTAGGATAGTTTAGTTTATTTTAATTAATTTTTCCAAAAATCCAAAAACATTCACTCATATTAACTACGACGCGTAGATCTTCAGGGATCTATTCGCATACATACATTCCCTTGGGTTCGATAATACTTGGTCCCTATACTTGCCAATACTACAGTGAACTTGTACTCTTGCGGGGAAGCTACTAGTAGAAGCTAGTATATTCGCATCAAGTCAGTATACCCTGGTAGACGTACAGCTTTACAAAAGAGACTTTCCAGTCCCGCTACTCAAGTGTTTGTCTAGGGGGAAAGGAAGGACTACCTTGGACGATATACATTCTGGAGTCTTTGGAAATCATGCTGGGGGGCAAGCTTTGGCTTACAAAACTGTAAGGCAAGGCTATTAATGGCCGACCTTACGAAAAGATGCAATCCAGTTGGCCAGAGCTTGTCACCGGTGTCAAATATTTGCTCCAAGTATTCATACCCCTGCTCAAGAACTCATTTCGGTTTTCAGTCCTTGGTTGTTTGCACGATGGGGGATGGATATTATGGGTATTTCCCGCGTGGAAAGGGAAACGTGAGATTTGCTGGTGTGGCTGTGGATTACTATACAAAGTGGGCAGAAGCAGAAACTCTAGTTAAAGTTACCCAAGAAAAGATGATTGGCTTTATATGGAAGAACATTGTCTGTCGGTTCGGAGTGCCTCAAACACTTGTAACAGACAAAGGTCCTCAGTTTGATAGGAAAAAGCTTCGAGATTTCTACACAAAGTGGGGGATCAGAAAACATTATTCAACCCCTTATCATCCACAATCAAATGGTCAAGTGGAAGCCGTCAATAAGATAATCAAGCATATACTTAAAATTCGGCTAACAGAAAGTAAAGGAAAATGGTCTACTAAATTGCCAGACGTGCTATGGGCATACAGGGTTTCTCCCAGGTCGAGCAATGGAGAAACACCTTTTGCATTAGCATTTGGAACTGAGGCCATCATTCCAGTTGAATTAAAGTCCAAAACATTGAGAACGACCAACTTTGAAGAAGTGGCAAACAACTCGGCCTTATCAGTCGAGCTAGATTTGCTCGAAGAAAAAAGAATCACAGCCGAACTAAAAAATGCAACTTTGTTGGTCCCGGTACAAGACTGATGAATACGTGTATGGGGGGGGGGGAATACACGTATACCAATTTTTCAAATTAAAACCTTGATGAGTCCCCTCTACTTAGAGTGATAAAGAACTGAGAGCTGATAATCTCCCCACTGACTACACTTAGTGCGGGTCAGTTGGCTGACTATCAATTTGAGTTCAATGCGGAAATGAGTGAGCCCTCATAGTTTAAAGTCTTGTTTAGTTTGCTTTCTGAAAACTTGATTACTCAACTCTGAAATAGTGATTAGAAGGGCAGTGCTCTAGTTTGATGATCAGGCTGATTGATTCAGCTTGATAAAACCAAATGCTATGAATGAACAAGTAATATGACAAGCAAGCACAATATCAAAGCAGTAAGAACACAGGGAGTTTAACGTGGTTCAGAGACTCAAGCTCCTACGTCCACGACCCAATTTAACAGGAAATCCACTGTGTCAGGTTCCGTATGTGCGTTCCTTCCCAGATTGGTCCACGTCATCAGGTTGGTGAGAATGTCAGAACTTATTCCTAGGCTTCAGGCTTGTCTTATTAAGTTCTTTTTGTCTCGAGCACAATGGTCTTGTCCTGACGCTGACATTCCTTTTGCATTGCTTGACTCTACTCCAAGTCTTTCCTATAAACTCAGTACAATCCTATTCCCTTTAGGACTGAGTTAGTAATGACCTCAGGGTCATACTCTTCATCACTGAAGCTTACTCTGCCAGCTTAGAAGACTGCCATAAGTTCAGGATGGTGCTCTTCGTCTTCAGGCTCTTAGTCTTGATTGTCATCAGTAAGTTCTCCTCTCACTGAGTACCTGTAAAGTGTAAAATGACTAAGTACAAAGCCTAACTAAGACTAGCCTGACAAAGATAACAAAGGCAACTCATCTTTTCAGGGGCTTTGGGATCTTAATCAAAACTGACCATGTCCCAACAATTTTCCCATTTTTTATGATGCCAAAACACTGAAAAGATCCTCAAAACACTTAGAGGAAATACAAAATCATATCTATAAGATAAGTCAGTTTTAGAGCAGTTCTTGATAAAGTACATAATTTAAATAACAGCCAAAAAGACCATGAGTTTTTGTCTGTGGGCAAAGTAATAGATTTTATTGAATGATATGGAAATGGTTACAATGAATCTAATCTATTACAAAGAAAGAATGTGAATCACTAGACTAATCTCATCTCAGGCTCGAGTCCATAACCAGCGTAGACTCTAACCTTCAATTCGCCAACTCTCTTAACCTGTTTCACATAACCTTCAGCTTTTGCAATCTTCAACACCTCAGTCATTATGGCCTTCGTATCATGCTTTCCAGTTCCAGGTACAAGAGGGGGTGGTCGCGTAACGAACTCAGGAGCTTTTACTTGAACTTGAGCTGCTTCAGCCTCCTCCAAGATCTTTTGGATCAGCTCAGGATGATTGTCCATCATGTAGTCAGTGAAGTGGGCATTGATGTCTTCAGAGTCGCCCCACTTCTTCACCACGTACCATAACTTAACAAATTCATCCCTTGCATCAGCCCAAAACTCCTTTAATGCCTCTGAGATGAACTCATCGACATAAGCTTCCCTCTGACCTGATTCCGGCCTTCTGATCTGCAGTATTGTTGACTTCCTTGCTGTTGGCATCTTCCTGTACTTCCTAGGCTCAGGCTTCGCCTTCTTCCTCCTAAGTAGACTGATTACTGCATCATCAAGTTCTCTCTGTTGCATGTTATTCAGATCAGTCAGCTTCTCCACCTTTCTTTCCAAAATACCCATCTTCTCCTTTTGAGCTATGTCAGCCCTGCGTTCAGCCTCGGACTTCTCAGAAGGGGTTCCCCATGCCTCAGCGCATAATTCCATCACCGTCTCCGCAGAGTAAGTGATTGGGTTTTTCCTAGTATGAATTTGGGGTGACTTCTGGGTTGCCTCGGCTGGTTTGGAAAGTTGGAGATCCTTAGAAGGTTCATTAGCCTTTGCCCTCTTTGCAGCCTCAGCCATTAGCTTTGCAGCTTCGGATGCATCTTCAGCCTCAGCCGCTGCCAGCCTTACTGACTTCCTCACTCTGAGCACATTCACCGCAGGATTTGCCTCGGGATCAGCCTCAACCGTTTCACCACGGTTGACTGCCTCAGATGCCTCAGGGCGGGATTTTTTTTTTATTTTCCCCCTTTTTGGCATCATCATTGGCCTGGGATGGGAGTGCTTCTGCTCCACTATTGATGACGAAAGAGGCTAAAGATTGAACTTCCAAGACGCCCTCCTTTAACATCTCAACTCCCGTGGCAATCCCAGTGCCTGCATAAGAAACTGAACTGATAGCAGCTTTTAATTTCTTCTCAAAGACCTCCATGTTGAGTTGGAGACTTTGTTCAACCTTGGTGATCCTCTCCTCCACCTTCAAGGACTCACCGCTAATCCTGCTAGACTCACCGCTTCATCACTTCCTCCTGAAGCTCAGCTAGATTCTCCGTAGTCTTTTCTTTCTTCACTTCGACTATGCTAGTGAATTCAGCGCGTCCGACCCCAGTGATAAGCACATCTTTGTCTCCATCGGCATCGTCAGTGGTCGGCTGTTTTCCCTTGTCAGCCCCTGCAACATCAGTCCCCTCTTCACGGTGCACTGAAGGCAGTTGTGGAGTGGTCATAGCCGCCTGCTCAGGCTCAGCTAAGCCAGCTCCAACTTTGGGAACTTGTCCCTCAGAACTAGGAGTCTCCTTTGACGCCTCAACGTCATCCTCCTTTGTCTCAGGGCAGGGAATCCCTTCATCGAAAAATGTCTCATCGGCGGCTGAGATGTTCTCAACATCCCCAGCCATTGGTCCACCCTTGGCACCAATGTCTTTATCACCTTCTCCCTGAGTCTGAGACTCAGGGATCATAAGATCCACCTCTCTCACTGTCTCCTCCACAGCCTTCTCCACTGCCCCATCCTGGGCATCCTCATCATCATCATCCTTATCCTCCTCTCCATCAGATCGGATGTCGGCCTCCGTTTTGGACATCTTGTCAGCCACCAGCTGCTTCAGGTTTTCGAAATTCAAGAGTTGAAGCCAGCTGGTGAGCCCAAAGAAGGTACACAACCTTGCTTCCTTAGTCTCCCAGTGCTCCCAACCACGAGCATCCACCAACATATGTTGCTCGTGCATGTTGGACTGTTTAAAATCCAGCCATACTTCCAACTCCACAACATTAGCGAGAAGCTCCTTGTATATGTCCAGCCCCGGGCCAGCACTTAGCTGCCCACTCCGTGGCATTCCCCCTTAGATTGTTCTCCAGAATATTACCCACCAAGTTATCATCCAATTCCTCCTCCTCATCCTTCTGCATCTCAAGGAAATCATCCTGTTCAGTTGGCAAGGATTTGGGGTAATCTTTGGGGTTGGGGTAACTGGGAAAGTCTTCAGGATTTGGGATATTTGGGTCTGAGGACTGGTCAGGCTCATGAATGGGTGAGGTTGTTGGCTCTGACTCAGTTGGGTTAGGAAGGTTGTCAGGTGGGGGTGTTTGTGGCTGTTGGGGTGTGGGGCCAGGGTTGGTTTGTGGAGTTGGTTCAGGGTGATTGGGTATGGATGATCTCAGGCTGCAAGATCTCAGCCATCTCGATCGTTGATCTCACAACCTCCAAGTCAGAGGCTCGGGGAGAGCTTGACTCCTCCCTCTCACTAATCTCAGGCAGGCCCTTTGGGGACTTTTTGGGTCCCTTCCGCAACCTCTTCAGGGGCCTCCTGCCTTGCTCCTTCTCCTTCCTATCGTCAGTTCCCTCAGCCTCAGATTCGGCTCTCTTGGGACCTGACTCAGTCCCTTGCTTGGTGCCCTTCCCTGATAGCACCACCCTTACCTCCTCTATTACCGGCTGGCCTCAACACGCTCAGGGGCAATCTCCTCTTCCGCCTCCTTGCTCCTTTTAAAGAGCTCATCCACTTTTTCAATGAGGCTGGTTGCCACCTTCCTGGCCTTCCCAACTGGCTTTTTAGCCTGACCCTTTGCCTTAGCATTGGGATCAGTCAGCCCTAGCATTGAGTAAGTGTCACTCAGAGAAGTAAACATCGTCTTCTTAGAGGAAAGGCTGTCCTCCATGTCAAAAGTGTACCCATGGCAGGCATGAGCAATCAGGATGGACATCCTTGTTCCAAAAGGAAGGATTGCACTAACAGAAATGTGCTTATTGTCATCATCCCTCTTTAGTTTGTCTAGCCCAGCCTGACTGATTTGATCAAGAAAGAATTACTCCCAGTTCGCCTCCACACCATCAACAATAGCTCTCATGATCCTCAGCTTGGGCAGGCTCAGCTGCTCATGTGAGCCTGTGGATCCCATCACCACCTTTGACACTAAGTCCACAAAGAGCACTGTACTCAGACTTCAAGGTGCTCTTGTTCTGACGTGCTCTGAATTCAGGTGAGTCTGTCTTCGTCCATTTCCCCAAGAGTTCTCCTTTGGAATTCTCTTTGTAGACCCTGGGGTTGATGCCTGAGGATGGCAACTTATAGACCTCCCTGACCTCCCTCCTTAAGTCAATATCTACTTTCTCCGAATTATAAAAGGGCTCGCCGTCATCGTCCTTCTCTCCCGTCAGTTTCAGAACTGTTACCCTGGTAAAGAGTTCCCCCTTTCTCACAAACAGGTTGAAGTAGGCTTCCACGACTGCTTTCGGAAGCACAGAGATAGGGCGCATGGTGAAATATGTTTCCAACCCAGCTTTGGAGATCCAGTTGAAAACTGGTTTGATCTCCTCAACATTCAGACAGATACATTCCATGGAGATTACTTGCTCCATGTGTATCAGTTTGTTGTCGACAACATACTCAAACTTATCTGTTGTCCAGTTGGATTTTAGGAATGCCATTGATTTTGAAAGTGATTTTTCGAAAAGCTGTGAGTATTTGAGCAAGAGGAAACTCAATGTGCAAGAGTGCTTTGTGTTTGCGTAGAAACCTCAAATGGCATTCTTGATTGATTAGAACAAGTCAGTTACTCAGACGTGGGGTTGAGATTAATTCCTGAATTCAAAAGGTTTTGAAATGAAGGGCTAGGATTAATCTCAACATCAATCAATAACCCATGTCAGTCATTTTCCGTATAAAATGGACACGTATATGAAAAAGTAACTGAAGCATTAAATGCTCAGCTGCGCGTGGGTTTAAATATGAAAAGACACGCTTTTAATGAAAACAGAATGCATTTAATAAAGATTTTTAGGACGAAGGACTCAGAGTGACACTTGAAATTCACTCAGGTCAGGATAGAATTCATACCTGTCAGGGAGACATTGTAGCACCCTGATACCTCGCTGAGTTGAGTCTGGCCTGAGTTCCCCCTAAACTCTATATTGACTGCTCTCCCGGATCTAAGAGTCCTAACTCCACTGACAGTTCCATAAACCTTGCTTCAGCCAAAGGCTTGGTCAAGATGTCAGCTCTCTGCCTGTCAGTGTGAATTTTCTCCATCCTAATATCCTTTTTCTCCATATGATCTCGAATGAAGTGATGCCTAATATCCACATGCTTGCACCTTGTGTGAAGCACTGGGTTCTGAGTAATTGCTATAGCACTATTGTTGTCACAATAGATTGGAACCTCATTAGCAACCACTTGGTAGTCCCTCAATTATTGCCTCAACCATAAAATTTGAGCACAACAACTACCTGCAGCCATATACTCAGCCTCAGTTGTGGATGTTGCAACTGAATTCTGCTTCTTACTAAACCACGAGATCAACTTGCTTCCCAAAAACTGACATGTCCCTGAGGTTGATTTCCTATCAATCCTACAACCTCCATAATCTGCATATGAATAACATATCAGTTCTAAGTTGTCATCTGAAGGATACCATAGTCCCATATTGACTGTCCTCTTCAAATACTTAAGTATCCTCTTAGCAGCCTCTAAATGACTCCTTTTGGGATCAGACTGATACCTAGCACACACACCAACTGCAAACGTAATGTCAGGCCTACTTGCAGTCAGGTACAACAAAGAACCTATCAACCCTCAATACTCAGTCTGATTTACTGAAGTCTCTTCAGTATCAGGATCCATCTTCCAATTTGTGTTCATAGGGATCCTGGCTGGATTGTTGTTCTAAACACCAAACTTATGAATCAAGTCTCTTGTATACTTGGCCTGATTAATGAAGATACCTTGATCAGTCTGCTTGACCTGCAATCCTAAAAAGAAGTTCATCTCTCCCATCATTGACATCTCAAATTTACCAGTCATCAACTTAGAGAATTTCTCACAGAGATGATGATTTGGTGATCCAAATATTATGTCATCCACATAAATCTGGACCAAGAGAATGTCATCACCTTCAGTGATCCTGAACAAAGTCCTATACACAGTTCCCTTCTTGAACCCATGGTCTGTCAAGAATTGAGAGAGGGTATCATACCAAGCTCTTGGTGCTTGCTTAAGTCCATAGAGTGCTTTCTTCAAATGGTATACTCTATCTCCAACCTCAAACCCGGGAGGTTGTTCAACATATACCTCTTCATTGAGTACACCATGTAAGAAGGAACACTTGACATCCATTTGATACACCTTAAACTTCTTGTATGTTGCATAAGCAAGGAACAACCTGATAGCTTCCAACCTAGCCACTGGAGCAAAAGTCTCATCATAGTCTATCCCTTCAGACTGACAATATCCCTTTGCCACAAGTCTAGCCTCGTTCCTTACCACAACACCATTCTCATCCTTCTTGTTCTTGAAGACCCACTTAGTGCCAATAACACCTTGGTGCCTAGGTCTATCTACCAGTTCCCAAACCTGATTCCTTGTGAACTGACTCAACTCCTCTTGCATGGCTATGATCCAGTTCGAGTCAGTGAGAGCTTCTTCAATGTTCTGAGGCTCTTGCTCAGAGAGAAAGCAACAGAACAGTGCGCTCTCACCATGAAACCGTCTTACCTGCAATGTTAGTGTCTACAGGCTCATAAAATTCAGGAAATTGAACAGAAGGGGATGAACCTGAGTCTATACCAAAGGGATTAATAAGCTCAATGTCAGGGACATTAATTCCCCCTTGGTGAGGTGACTCAGGAACCGTCTCAGCTGTGACCGCATCTTCATAGATGGTACTTACCTCAGGTTGAGCATGTCCCTCAGTCCGAGGCTCAACTATCCCTGATGTGCTCGACTTAGGAGTGGCACTTGGTTCATCATCTTGACCATTGTCATCATCCCATCTTGGAATTGGCACAGTTTTGACCTTTGGATCAGGTTGTTTCTTTAAGCTCAGCCTTATCACTCTCCTAGTGACCTCCTTAGTGTCAGGATTCAACACTTTTACCCTAGACTCATTACCAGATTCATCAAACACAATATGTGGTGATTCTTCCACAACAAGGGTCCTACAATTGTAAACCCTGAATGCTTTACTGACTTCAGAATATCCTAAGAATATTCCTTCGTCAGATTTACTATCAAAGGCTTTCAATTGGGTCTTCCCATTATTAAGGATGAAGCACTTACAACCAAATACATGAAAGTAAGAGATATGAGGCTTCCTCTTATTCCATGTCTCATATGGGGTCTGTGCATGTTGTTTGTTCAGCATAGTTTTGTTCTGAGTGTAGCATGCAGTGTTGATTGCCTCAGCCTAGAATTTCTTGGGCAATCCTGACTCAGCCAGCATGGTCCTTGCAGCTTCCTTCAGTGTCGTGTTCCTCCTTTCAGTGACATCATTCTGTTGTGGGGTTCTAGATGCAGAAGTTTCATGACCTATACCAAGTTCATTACAAAAGTCAGAAATATATGAATTTATAAATTCAGTGCCCTTATCAGATCTGATCTTAGTAATGGACTGATTCTTCTCATTGCTGAGCCTTCTGAGCAACCCAGGAAGCTTCACCTGTATTTCCTTTTTATTCAACAAGAAAATAACCCAAGTATATCTAGAATAATCATCAATAACCACAAGGGTATATTTCCTACCATTCATACTCACATGTGTTATGGGACCAAATAAATCCATGTGCAAGAGCTTAAGAATCCTGTCAGTGGAATGGGAAGCCTTCTCTTTGAATGACGCTCTGACCTGCTTCCCTTCCTGACAAGCTTTGCACACATGATCTTTGCTAAAAACTTCATTAGGTAGACCTTCAACAAGTGATTGTCTAGAAATTTTGTTAAGAATCTTGAAGTTCAGGTGGCTTAATCGTTTATGCCATAACCAACTGAGCTCTAGAGAGCTTTTAGCAACAAAACAAGTTTAGGAATAGTGTTGCTCCAATCAGCGAGATAAACGTTACCTTTCCTGATACCTGATAGAAGCACTTGTGTTGATTTGTCCTTGACTAAACATATATTCGATGAGAATTCAACACTGAAACACTTGTCACAGAACTGACTTACTGACAGTAGGTTGTGCCTCAGTCCTTCCACAAAGGACACATTTTCCACTCTGATTGTACCTATAATCAAGACACCAAAACCCTTATTAACACCTTTTGAGTTATCACCAAAGGTTACCTTTGGACCATCTTTAGCTTGAAATTCTTGGAGAAGACTTTTCATTCCAGTCATATGCCTTGAGCATCCGCTGTCTAGGTACCAAACAACTTTGTTTGAATCTCCTCTCCTCTTGTTGTGATCCACAGCCACTTGCAAGAAAATCAGGCTTTAGGTACCCATTGGGTGTTGGGTCCTATTGTGTCAGTTGTACCCTTCGGGATCCAGACTTGCTTAACTACCCTGATTGCCTCAGAGTGGTAAATCTGTCTCCCTGAAACATCAACATACACAACTTTCTTCTTCTTTTCCTGAGAGGAAGATGGTGTATGAGTGCTGGACTTAGGCTTCACAAGAGCCTGAGTGGGTACCTTTTGGGTTGGCTTCTTGTTCTTCCTAGGTCTGGGTGCAGCAGGTCTTGGACCTTGTTCTTGATAAGGACCCTGTGTTCTATTCCCCCTGGGCAAGTGAGGGAATGGAAAACAGTTAAAGGCCTCAGGATGCCAAAACCATGGGGGTGTCATCATGTTTGGCCTTCCCTGTTGGTATTGCCAAGCATGATGGTACCCTCGCTAACCAGTCTGAGGGCTCTTGGTCTGAGTCTTCCTCTGCTTTCGCTGAGGCTTTCTCTGGTCTGAGCTGTCAGGGACCTCCTTTGGTTGCTTTGCCTTTCCCTTGGGTTTTGGCTTAGCAACCTTGGGGGCAACCCTGACTGAGTCAACAGTTTCCTTGCCCTTATCAGTTTGACGTGCCTGAAGTACAACCTTAGGTGCACTTTAGCCTGCCTGAACAAATACCCTATCAGTGTTGCTCCCTGAAGCAACATGAGACTGACCTTGTGAGGATTTCTTAGGAACATATCTAAGTTCCTTTTTCTCGTTCCCAAGCATCTGGCTGCTATTTATTTCCTCTCTAGCCACTGAGGATTTATTCATTGCTGCAAACTTTTGCTTGAGTGAGTCCTCACTCTTTTTCAGGATTTCAAGTCTGGTAAAGAGGTCATCAAACTTACTCTTAAGTACTTTCAGTTCTTTCTTCCTGACCAACTCTTCATCAGCCAGTTCTTTCAGAATCTTCTCTCTTAGGAGACGTTCATTATTGATTAGATAAAGCTCCTGAGTTAGTCTCACAATCTGAGCTGATTATTTAAGATCAGACTGAGTAAACTGATCATTCAGGCTCTGGACCTCAGTACTCAATTTCTTGTTCTCCTCTACCAAGAAGATATTAGTTTGTTGCAGTCTGGAGAAATCAACCATCAATTGATCCAGGCAGATCTGAAGGTTCATTTCTCTAACTGACTCTGAGCTAAGCTCAGGATTTTGACCAGTGTAGGAACCACATACAGAGTTAGATGTTACCTCAGGTTCCTCCCTTGCCATAAGGAAAACATCATCGTACTCATCGTCAGAAAAGAGTTCAGGCGACCTCTCCTCTAGACCATCCGAGTCAGTTGCATCCTCAGTGAGCATGGCTCTCCGATCAGCAAATCTCTGGTCTCTCTTTGCCCTCCTGTCCTCTCTTTCCCTTGCACTCAGCTTGGGGCAATCATACTAATAGTGCCCGCTCTTGTTACAGTTGTAACATGTTGGTTGCTCATCTCCTCTTTCTTTCCTAGGTTCAGGGTTCCTCCTTGAGTCAGGTTCCCTCTGTCTTGATGAGCTTTCTGCCTTCCCTGAGTGCTTGTCATCATGAGTACGTCTCTGTTCATCTCTACGATCGGGCTTTGGATCTGAATATCTTCTTTCATCGCCACGATCTCTCATCTGGTCTGTGTTTCTCCTTTCCTTATATCTCCTCGAGCTTTGGTGGGTTCCTTCAGATTTCCTGTCATGTGAGTCCTGATAAAATTTCTTATAACGACCAAACCTGGAATTTAGCTTCTTAAAGCGTCTGGCCATCAGGCTGTACTCCTCAGTAAGCTCTTCCTTGCTCATCTCCATCAGTGACTTTGATGAAGACTCAACAGGTTTAGTCCTGGCTTTAAACGCCACACTTTTCTCAGGAGTTTTCTCCTTTTCTTCTTCTTCTGGCTGAACTTTCTTCTTTCTCTTGTTAAGATCAAATTCCAGTGCTTTGAGCTCTGAAAAAAGTAAAGCAGAAGTTATGTTACTCATATTCTGAGTGTTCTTAAGCATAATTACACTGTTGTCCCATCTCTCAGGGAGGGCATTCAGGATCTTTGAAGCAACATCTCTTTTAGGGACATCCTTGTCCAACATCACTAACTCATTCATCAATTTGATGAATCTTAACTCCATCTGATCGATAGTCTCATCAGGTATCATCTCAAACACCTCGAATTTCTGAATGACAATGTTTCTCTTATTCTCCTTTATCTTTTCTGACCCTTCGCACATCCTGGTCAGCTCATCCCAAACCTCATTTGACGTCTTTAAATTCATCAGCCTTGCTGACTCCTCGAAAGGCACCGTATGTAAGATAATGTTCCTGACCACGTTGTCCAGTCCAACAATCTTGATCTCGTCATTGGTCATGTCTTTCCTTTCTTTAGGAACCTGTACACCGATCTTAAGATGTTCATATCCCAATCATCTGACATTAGGAATAGTGATCTTAATCGGTCCTTCCCTGAGAACATGCGGCATTTGGTCATGGATGGCATCAAGATGCGCTTCTAGTCTAAACTTCCAATAGATAAAGTTAGATACAGAGAATTCAGGTAACGAAGCTTCAAGTCTCATCGAAGTCATGATGATGCAAGTTTTATGAAAAGCAAACTCAGATCTATTCAGTGACCACCAACAGTTTCTCCTCTGAAACTATTAGTATTCAAAGTCAGTGGTCTTTTGAACCACTGCTCTGATACCACTTGTTGGTCCCGGTACAAGACTGATGAATATGTGTATGGGGGGGAATACACGTATACCAATTTTTCAACTTAAAACTTTGCTGAGTCCCCACTACTCAGAGTGATAAAGAACTGAGAGCTGATAATCTCCCCACTGACTACACTTAGTGCTGGTCAGTTGGCTGACTATCAATTCGAGTTCAGTGCTGAAATGTGTGAGCCCTGATAGTTTAAAGTCTTGTTTAGTTTTCTTTCTGAAAACTTGATTACTCAACTCTGAAATAGTGATTAGAAGGGCAGTGCTCTAGTTTGATTATCAGGCTGATTGATTCAGCTTGATAAAACCAAATGCTATGAATGAACAAGTAATATGACAAGTAGGCACAATATCAAAGCAGTAAGAACACAGGGAGTTTAACGTGGTTCAGAGACTCAAGCTCCTACGTCCACGGCCTGATTTAACAGGAAATCCACTCAAGGGATTCTTGTTTTTAGCGTGCCAAGGTGCACCAAGATCAGCTACCTTACTGACCTATACAAACTCCTCCAACTAACTCACTAACTAAACTTACTACCAACAAACCTAACTCAGGGTTTTGGTTTCAGTTTGGATTCCAACTAGGTTGTGATTATCCTTACAAGACAAAGCAATGCTAAGGAATAGATAATCACTCTAAGCTTAAGATATGGCTAATACGCTCTTTGGAATACAGAATAACTCTCAGATACTAAGAAACACTTGGGAAATTTAATTGGTTTCGAGTGTTTCTTCTAAAGACTGAATGCTTTGAGTGCTTGAGAGTTTGAGTAATTTCTGGCTTGGAAATTTCCCGTAACCTTGAATGGGTTCAAGGTCTTCTGTATTTATAGGTGATTTGAAAACTATCCGTTGGAAGAGATAGGCTTCTGGTCATCTATGTAGAGTGGCTCAAATGGACATATTTCCCATGCATCAGCCGCCCTTGCATGGATTAGGTAACTTGCATTTAATGCACCATTTAATGCTTGCCCGTTGAATATGCAGTCAGAAGTCAGTCTCTATGTCAGGTTCCGTACGTGCGTGTCCTTCCCGGATTGGTCCACGCCATCAGGTTGGTGAGAATGTCATAACTTATTCCTAGGCTTCAGGCTTGTCTTATTAAGTTCTTTTTGTCTCGAGCACAACGGTATTGTCCTGACGCTGACATTCCTTTTGCATTGCTTGGCTCTACTCCAAGTCTTTCCCATAAACTCAGTACAATCCTATTCCCTTTAGGACTGAGTTAGTAATGACCTCAGGGTCATACTCTTCATCACTGAAGCTTACTCAGCCAGCTTAGAAGACTGCCATAAGTTCAGGATGGTGCTCTTCGTCTTCAGGCTCTTAGTCTTGATTGTCATCAGTAAGTTCTCCTCTCACTGAGTACCTGTAAAGTGTAAATGACTAAGTACAAAGCCTATCCAAGACTAGCCTGAAAAAGACAACAAAGGCAACTCATCTTTTCAGGGGCTTTGGGATCTTAATCAAAACTGACCATGTCCCAAAAAACTTACAAGCAGAGAGCAGAACGCTACTATAATTCTAAAGTCAAAATTAGAAAATTCGAAGTTGGCGACCTAGTTCTGAGAAAGAAGCTCGCCCCACCTCCAGGCATATTTGGCTCAACTTGGGAGGGCCCATATAGGGTAACAGACAGGTTACCCAATGGTGCATATGACATAGAAGACTTAGATGGAAACTCGGCCCAATATTCTTGGAATGCAGCTAATTTGTAGAAGTATTTTCAATAGGCGAGCTACTCTGCCTATGAAAGGTGAAAGTAAGCTGGGCGAGCTACTAAGTCCCTTGGACGAGCTAAAACGGCATGGCGTACGAGTAAGATCCAAGAACTTGCCTAATTTTTTGAAAATTCTACCAAGTACGGATGGTCGAACAGAATTGATTGGGTCAAGTTATTTGCGATCTAATGTTGCTCACCTTTTGTGTAGTTTCATTTCCTTTTAAGAGTTTAAAGATGCCTTGACAAAGTGTATAGTGGTCGAGCAACTTTAACTCTTGATGTAAATGGTACATTTTGTTAAGTTGATTGTTTATGTTCAGGTCGAACAACTTCAACTTAGTGTATATTATAGTGTGTTAATTTAGGTCGCATTTGATACTTGTGATTTTTGAAAGCTAGTTCAATGTTAATTTGTTCGTTCAAAGGAGATTCAAGCTCAAGGCACAATCAAGCCCATCAAAGGTTGTTCATTTTTAAATGAACATAGCCTAAGGCCAAAGCCCACAAATTTCTAAGGCCAAAGTTCTTAAGGAACAAAGCCCAACTACATTAAGATTGTTAAGCATAAATAAAAATGCAAAGAACAATTAATGTAAAGTAAATAAGATGAGCAAAATATGATTCCATTGAAAATAAGGCTTGATCGCCCAAAAATTACAACTCCACTGGGGAGCGAACAACAATGCAAAAAAGAAAAATACAAAGGTTTAACTACCCTAACCCTCTAGGACTCTTTCCCGGCAGGAGGAGGAATGTTATCGTCCTTCGGATCTTCAAGAGGAGTCCCAGCAAGAGTAGGATCAATTGGGACCTCTTGGTGAGCTCGGCAATAAGCCCCTCAGCATCTGCTCGCTTTTGGAGAGCTTTATCACTTTGATCGACCAGCTGAGTCTACTCATCCCTAGCGACCTCTTCCTCCTCATCATCCTCAGGGGGACTCGTAATTATAACCCCAGGACTTACGAAATCAAGTTTAAGTCCATAATCGGGCAGATCACCGATTTGGGGGGTTGTGCCTGGGGCTGGAGGATTGTATTCCATGAAATTTGTGAGCTCTTTGCCCATCTCTTCGACCACAGCTTGAGCTTTGAATTCATTGGCGATCCGGATGCTTTCAGCGTAGCCCATCACATAGCCGATGATCGAGCCCGCCTGCATCTTTGGGATTAGCTCTTCAGGAGTGATGGAGTTGGCGAGCTGGGTCTCGAGGTCGGCAACCTTAGCAGTTGCTTCAGTCGCATACTTCTCAGCAACCTCTTTTTGCTTCTGGACGCGAGCAAGCTCTGCCCGCATCTGCTCGACTTCGGCCATTTTGACCTTGAGCTCTTCGGAGACTTTAACATGCAGGTCCAAAGCGCATTGCTCGCTTGTCTGATGGGCCATGACCTTATTCTCTAGGTCGGCCACCATTTTCTTCACCTCAGCTTTGGCCTCGTCCCGTTCCTTGACAATACGGCTTACCGTAGCCGCATGGTGGCAAGCATCCCTTTCCAAGTCATCGACCTGGTCGACCAGCTTTTGTACGGCAACCAGGGACCTGCTCACCTCCGTAAGACACAAACGACCATTATCACGAGGTGTTTGTATCTTTACTATCTCATTCAACTCTTTGGTCCAGCAGCGAGGGACCGTCTTGGAGGCGCGTCAGACAAAGAGGTTTGGGATCTCACGATAATTAGCGGGCACCCGTGAGCAAGAATATTGATGCACCAAGTTTGATCGCCCTGGGTAGTTGTTGGGTTCATAACTGCACGAAAACATACCCAAGTGTTAAACAAAATGAATGAAGTACCCAGGGCGAAGAGAAACATACGTTTGGAAACGGCCCTTATTCCATCCTAGATAAGTTGGGTCGGAAGTAGGACTATGCCCTTTGCGAGTAGCAGTGACCAGAGGCTGCTCTGAATGGCGCTCCACAGAGGGAGTCTGCCGGCTTTTGAGTTCAGAGGGGCGGGCAGCAACAGTCGCCTTCTCCTGGCCTGCCTTGACTTTTTTTGCCACCCTTTCAGAATCAGAGACGAGAGTGCTGTCACCTCAAAGAAGTCTCTTCGATTTCAGAGTTGTGATCTTTGGCGGACTGTTAATGGGAGCTGGCGGCTGTGCCGAGCTCGACCCACCAACTTGCCTGGGGTCCTCTTTCCCCCCCTTGGCAGCAAGGGCGATCATATTCTCCAATGGATGAGCTTTCTTTCGCCCATGTTTGGTCGGCATTTCCCAAACGTGTTGATCTAGAATTAGGTACGAAGGGTGAAGGGAGACAATGATGAGCTGATCTGCAAAAGAGAAAAAGTACAGTTAGTGGTATTTAACATTAAAATGTGAACAAATCTGTTCGCCGAGATTCAGAAACTTACCCTTGGGAACGGGGGGCCTGGGCCTCAAGATAATGAGGATATGTGGTGAAGTGGGCAACCCTAAGAGTGGATTCGAGGAAGAGATGGCTGATGCTGCGATCTGCTCGACGACGGAGGGCGATCAGACTGACAACAAACAGGAACTGGTCGCTGATGCTGTCCTTAGCACTTCGCCACTTCAGATTGTTGGGACCTGAGACACAAAAGAAAAAAAAATTAAAATTAGTCTTATCACTTCAAACTAGCACAAGGGATAAGACTCACGCTTTAGGTCCCTAAACTCTGCTGGGGTTTCAATCCGCTCGGGGCCGCCGTATGGGCAAGCAGAAGCACGTCAGTCACCCCCTATCCAGAACCAATCATGCTTCCAGTCTCGCACTTTCCCAGGAATATCTTCCACCAACTTTAGGCCTGGTCGCGCCTTGAGGTAATACTAGCCCGCCTCTTCTCCAGTACAGGCTGTGATCGTCATCAAGTAGCATACCTCCTCGGAGGACAGTTTGTTTGGGTATCCCTCCAGGGCGAACAGAACAATCAAAGACATGAGGTTCATCCATGCCACCGAGGTCAGTTGGGTTATTGCTAAGTGTGTCCGCTCCAGGAACCTGCCGACCAGGGGGTGCAGAGGCAATGTGACTCCGGTGTCTAATGTTGCTAGATTGATTGAAGAAAAGTAGAGGAGGTTGAATCCCTGCAGAAGAAGTCAAGGGCCAAGAGAGCCATTCTGCAAGACCCAGACTCTGGCTCTGACTTGGGAGATGCATTGGAGCAAGCAATAGAAGAGGCTTCCAAGCTGATGGGTGAGGATACAGCCCCAGAGCTTACTGTACCAGCTGATGTTGACTCAGCTGAGGTAAACCCCTTCCCCTCCCATGTTAATCTTGTTACACCTTCCATCTCTCCCCCAGAAACCCATACACAACCTATCCAGTCTGCTTCTAGTTTGCAAGCTTCTTCACCAGAGCAGACCATCCCAAACACTCCCATTTACACACCCTCAACCTTACACACTCAAACACCTTCCCCTCTCCATCTCAAACACCTTTACCTACAGACCCTTCATCCCCACAAACAAACCCTGTACCAGAGGTGCCCTCAACCTCTTCTGGTGCAGAACCATCCATTCATACACACCCTTCCACTTCTCAAACCCAAACACTTATACCTCCCCCAACCCATACTGACCAGAATCCCTCCTCTTCCATGGCTCTGGGGTTCTCTGGTCCTCCTGCCTCTCTCGCAGTTTCAATCAGCGATGATAGTGAAGATGAGGATGCTTCACTGGAGCCAGAGGTCTTAGCACCATCCTCCTCTGCCTCTGAACCCAAACCCTTCACATTCAACAATGATGATATGGGTCCCATTAGGCAGAGCATGAGTGTAAGTGCTCAGCTCTGGCTAAGAGAGCATTTTCCAATTCTTTTGGAGCACTTACCCCTTCTGGCAGATTTGATTGATGCCAAGGTCTGGAGTAAGGCCAGATTGGAAGACGTGGAGGATCTGGTCTTGTTGTTGGATGAGATGACCGCCTCTGCATTTACTGCCTGGGAGATTGATCTCAAGAAGAAGCTCAACATTCAAAATCCAGCAGAGCTTGAATCTCCTGAGGCAGCCAAGGTTGTTGTGAGGACCCTTTTGATCCAGAGGGGAGTCATGTTTCCTTCAGAGGGCCCCTCTTACTCTTTTGGGCCTCACTTCACTTTTTCTCAAGAGCTGTATTCAGATGAGGAAGACTTTGATGTCACTCATGCTGTGCTCCAGAAGATGAAGGTATTTTTCAATGAGCAGATCCAGCAAATTGGTCGGTTCTCTAAGGCCATGCAGCATCTGACGCCTGCTTTAGTTGAGTACCAAATCAAGGAAGAGAGGAGGAAATTTCTAAAGCAGATCAAGGCAGTCTTTGCCTCTGCTAAGGCATCCTTCAAATCTGACTACCACTATCTCAAGATAGATGTTCATGAGAGCCAGAAGCAGCTTCAACACTATGTTCTGGATCAGATGCGGCCTGTCTCTGTGCTCAAAGTGGAGATGGCTTCTCAAATGCTCGAGATGAAGGACTCCCTCCAGGAGATGCTGGCCAAGCAGGAGCGTTTAGTTACTAAAGCTCAGGCTTATCTGGATGAGGCCAAGAAGCTGTGTGATCTTCACTCTCCCTCCTCCACCGAGTTGCCTGATCTTATAAGGTTGGTGGTTCAGCCCCTTATTGATGAAGTTAAAAAGGGGGAAGAGAAGGCCAGAACTGGTCTGGCGAAGAACACAAATGAGACCTTGTTCAACCATGGTGCTCGTCTGGACCTGTTAGAGAACACTCTGGCTCAGGCTGAGTTGCAGAAGAAGAAGAAAGAAGAGCTTAAGTCTCAAACAATGGCCAAGCAACTTGCAGCAGAGGAGGAGTCTCTTGACTCTGAGCAAGATCCTGTCTCCATTCCTGGTCCAGCTAAGAGAAAGATCAGAAGGGTCAAGAAGAGCTTCCTAGAGCAGGTAGTTGAAGAAGCAGAGAGAAGATTCAAAGAGGAGACTCCAGAGGAGAGATTGGCCAGAGTAAGAAAGAACATAGATGAAGAGCAGAGGCTCAGATATGTTAGGAGGTAAAACAAGAAGGCCAGAGAAGCTGGGATCACTCCTGGTGCCAGTGGATCAAGTCAGAGGAAGAAAGGACCTGTTGAAGTGATGGATATTCTGCCACTCAGGACAGAAGGGTCTTTTAACTCTACTGTGCCTGTTTCTCTTATTGAAAAGTGGAGAGAATCCAAGACTTTGTGGTTTATCCAACACTACATTCAGAGACCCCCGCCAGAGGATGATGCGCTTATCAACGGGACTTTCCACTCTTGGATGAAGGTATATGATGCAGACCTGTACAAGCAGCTGATGGATTCTACCATCCAGTTCAACCTGGAAGATATGCATAGAATATGACTTGATATAAAATGTAATCTGTAATTATTTTTGTCCTCTATTATTAATGAAAGTCATATCTACTCTGTCTTAAAGACAACTTCTTGTTGTCTTCTTGTTTGCCTGATAAGATCTATTCTAAGGTCTTATCCTTTCATTTGCTTTCTTGCTTAATTTCTTTTTGATCAGTTCTGGTTAGTGTTTTAACTTCATCAAAAAGGGGGAAATTATTAGGATAAAATTGTGTAGTTTTGATGAGTTAAAATAAACCAGAAGATGTAATAGGACCATCTGGACCTGTTAGCCAGATGAGGAAATATTTTAGGATTTAGTCTAGGGGGAACTGCCAGACCAGAAGACTTCACCAGAAGAGTCACCAGAAGACCCCACCAGAGGACTTCACCAGAGGACTCCACCAGAAGACCTCACCAAATGAGATCAAGACCAGAGGTAGAAGACCATCCCCAGACCAGACGAGTCTGGTGAACCAAAAGATGCTCAGAATCATCTCCTGATTCTACTGAGTATTCTGGTTCTTAAATGACTCTGGACCAGAAAAGATCGAGGTTACCTGATGTCTGGTCTTGCCTTCTCTGGAAGAATCAGAGTTGTGCATTGGAAGCATTTGACCGTTGGTGATTCAAATCAAGTCAAACAAGATCGGATTGGAAAGTATTTGAAGTCAATCAATCCAAGGATCTCACCAACCCAATCAATCAATTAGGGAATTGATTGATTGAAGTTTCCTTAATTAAAGATCTGATTAGATTAGCTCTTCAACGGCTAAACCCTAATCATCTCTATAAATTCAAGAGTGCATCTTTGAAGAAAGGCTCTAGAGATACACGTGCACGAAGTCATATTCAAGCCTTAGTTTTTATCACGCTTTAGGCACTCTCACATTGTTCATAATCTTATATACTCATTAAGGAGTTGTTGGATCTCAACCTGTTCATCTGGTAAGACAAGGTTGAAGTTTGTAAAGCTTTAGATCGAAGTTAGATCTAAAGGCTGTTGTAAGAAGGAACCGATACTTCAAAATTCCAGTACATAAGTTGGTTCGTTGGTAGTAAGGCCCCTTTGATAAAAGGGAGAGTGGACGTAGGATTTTTATATCCGAACCAGTATATATCTTGTCCCGTTTACTGCTTTCATTTATTTTACTTTAATTATAGTGCTCTTTTAAAAGATTTTGTTAAGACTCTGTTTTAAGCTTCCGCAATTATTCTATCAAGTGGGACCAACATAGCTATATCCAAACCTTAGAAAGAGATAATCCATCCTTAAAGCCTTGAGCTAAACTTGTAAGGATTATCTCACAAATAGTTGGAACAAAACCCTACCCCAAAGTTAGGTTGAGAGTTAGAGTTAAGAGGTGTTAGTAAGCTGATTGTTGTTATCAGTCTGAAAGCTGGTTTGTTTTGGGAACTAGGACCTGGAATTATCCCAGTGATCAAATATCCTTAGAGAGGATTTATTTGATCAGTGCACCTTGGCACTATAACACAAGGAATTCCAAGGGAAAGGAATTCTCCTGTTTAATCAGGATAGTGGACGTAGGAGATTCTTCTCTGAACCACTTTATATCTTGTGCACTTACATTCTGCTATTTCTTTAAGTGTGAGTTGATCAAGCAAGCTTTTATCAAGTAAAATGAGTTTTTCTTAAGGGCTCACTAATCCGCAACTGAAAGCTAATTAGATAGTAGTTCAACTGAAAGTCTTGAGCTTTTAGTGGAGCTAATATCTCAGTAAGCTTTCATAAGTAAATCACAGTAGACTTCACAGTCCACTGAAGATCTACTGTCTTAAGTAACCTGATAAGTTTTAAAGAAAATTTTGAATTTGTAACCTCAGGTGTATTCCCCCCCCCCCCCCCATACACCCGTTTAACTCGTTTCGGGACCAACAAGTGGTATCAGAGCAGTGGTTCAAAAGATCATTTTTCTAAGTATACTTTGTGCTAAAAATGTATTTTATATTTGGTCAACTGAATTGATCTTTTGATAATCTTGTTTAGAAATTATGGCTGACAATGCAGCTAGGGTAGCACCACCAGCGAAGAACAACATGGGAGTCAATCCCTTGATCCATATGTCCCATCACAAACTTCCACAATTCTCAGTGGAAAACTATGATTTCTAGAAGATCAGAATGAGAGCACATCTTGCCTGTGTGCATGATGAAATGTTGAGAGTCATAACAAAAGGTTCATTTATCTTTATGACTCCTAATCCTAGAACCACCGTTGACACTATTGCAGATCCTAGATAAGAATGGCCCAAAGATGAAGATAACTTTACTGCAGATGAAAGGAGGAGACACAACCTCAACTTCATAGCCATGAATATTCTCTACACCACCATTCCAGACTCAGTTATGGGAAGAGTGATCCATTGTCAGACTACAAAGGAGCTCTGGGACACTCTTGCTCTCATGTGTGAAGGAACTGACAAAATTAAAGAGAACAAGCTTTCAGTAGCTGTTCAAAAGTATGAACAGTTCACCATGGAGCCTACTGAGACCATTGATCAGCTTGATAGGAGGTTCATTGATATCATGAATGAGATAAACTCTCTGGGTGAAGTGTACACCAAGAGAGAGGTTGCTTTGAAGATCCTGAGAGGTTTAACCTAAAGATGGGATGTGTACTCAATAATGATGCAGAATGCCAAGGATTTATCCAGCATGTCTATGCAAAAGGGCTCCTGATGAGACCTCAGCTGAGAATGAAGTAGCCTTCAAAGCTAAGGAAACTGAGACCCAAGTCCCCAAAGCCACAGAAGAGCACAAAAGAAAGCAAATCTCAAAGCAGAGCTGAGATGCAAGAGGTACTCAGCCTAATGGCTAGAAGGTTTGAAAAGCTTAATAGTCGTTTTGGCAAGTATAAAAGATTTTACAGGGATAACAGGGAAAGAAGCTATCCACAAAAGGACACCAGAGAAGGAGAGAAAAGCTCCACTGAGATGGAGAAAAAGAAAGAATACAAGAACTATTCAAAAGCTGAAGGATCATTATCAAAGACTAGAGAGTCTACTGAGGAGAAGAATGATGATGCCAACAGATGTTATCAGTGCAAGAAGGTTGGGCACTTTCAGTACGATTGTCCTCAACTGAGCACAAAGGAAAGGAAAGAAAGGCAATCCAAGAGAGATAGAAGATATGGAGAAAGAAAAGCCATGGTGGCTAAGGATGTTGATGAAGATCTAGAGTCATCTGATGGACTGTTCTCTGACAGCAGTGATGATGACATGTGCCTCATGGCAAGAGAAGAACCTGAGGTACAATCTAAACTATCCATTTCTTTAGGACACTCACCTGAGCTCAGCTCAGAGTCAACAGAGGAACTTTATCTTCAGTCCACTTTGGAACAATTGATGATTGATTTCTCAAGGTTGCAAGAAGCAAGTTTCTGTCTCCAAGATGAAAACAAAAATCTCTTGAGTGAAAACTCCAAGTTAATTGAATTTGGGAATTAGGCATATCTTAACTCAGCTAAATCTACCATTGAGTTAACAAAAGAGGTGGAAACCCTCAAGAGTCAAGGAAATGGCAAGGATCAACTGATAAAGGATCTCACTGAATCTAGGACAAAGGTAACTGAAGAGAATTTAAAATTGGTAAGCCAAATAAAGGATTCTCTCCTAAAAATTGATGTCTTACAAAAATCTGAAGAGACCTTGTTAAAAAGGATTGATGCTCTTAACAAACCCTCTCTTGCCATAGAGGAGATACAAAATTTTCAAATCAATCCTAATAACAAGTGTGGAATAGGCTATGTTCCAAAACCTTCAGAAGGTCCTCTGAGTGTTGCTTCTTCAAGTGGCACAAAGAGGGTATTTGTTAAATATATAACTTTCCAACCACAGATTTTAGATAAAGGGAAAAGACCAGCTGAGGTTCAACAAAAGAAAGGTCTAACTCAGCCAAAACCAATTGGAAAGGCTCAGTTGACTAATCAATCTAGAACTCAGCAGAGGTACAGCTATTCCAATTGAAAGCAATCTCAACTGAAAGCACCCAGGCATGAGCAATCCTCAAGGAATGATTCATATAGAAAACCTATTCCATTTGTGCCTAAAGGAAAAGGTTTTCAATACCTTTAACAACAAAGACTGAGACCAGGTGCACCCAAGCCTAAGAAGAAGAATATTAAGAAGGTCCATGTTCCTTCAAAGGCTGACACCCATAGACAGTTTACTCCTAAGGCACCTAGGGAGGTAACTATCTATGTAGATGTGTATGGAAAACAAATTAGCCATTCTAAAGTAATTAGAACTTTGAGGCAAATTTGGATTCCAAAAGGTACAACTAACCTGGTAGGACCCAACACAAAATGGGTACCTAAAGCTTAATTTTGACTGCAGGGCTCAGTGAATCTCAACAAAGGAGAAGCTCTTAAAACTTCAGTCTGGTACTTGGATAGTGGATGTTCCAGGCATATGACTGACAATAAAAGTCTCCTGAGAGAATTTGTTGAGAAAGAAGGTCCACAGGTCACTTTTGGTGATAATTCACAAGGAGCCACTAAAGGTTATGGTACTCTAATTATTGGATTAGTAAGAGTTAACAATGTGTCCTATGTCAGTGGACTTAAGCATAACTTATTGTCCATAAGTCAGTTTTGTGATAAAGGATACAATGTTGAATTTTCATGCAACCTGTGTTTTATCAAGAATATATCTTCACAATAGGTACTACTAACTGGGTCATGGAAGGGAAATGTTTATCTTGCAGATTGGAAGTTTTGCACACCAAATGCATATCTTATTGCAAAGAGCTCAACTGACACAAATTGGCTATGGCATAAGAGACTAAGTCACTTGAACTTCAAGATGATGAACAGGATAGCAAGACATGCACTGGTAGAAGGAATGCCTAATGAAGTATACAACAAAGATCATATTTGCAAGGCATGTCAAGAGGGAAAGCAAGTGAAAGCATCTTTCAGTAGCAAAGTGGCTACCTCCACTAACAGAGTACTTCAGCTATTGCATATGGATCTCTTCGGTCCAGTAACCCCTGTAAGTATCAATGGGAGAAAATATACACTTGTTGTTATTGATGACTTCTCCAGGTACACATGGGTGGTATTCCTTGCAAGCAAGAAGGAAACACAAGTCAGACTACCAGAACTACTGAAGAAAGTTAGCAATGAAAAGAGCCTGAACATTGTAAAGATAAGGTCAGATAAAGGTACTGAATTCATTAATTCTATAATATCTGATTTCTGCAAAGAGAGGTATTTCCCATAAGACCTCAGCTGCAAGAACTCCTCAACAAAATGGAGTAGCTGAAAGAAGAAATAGGACTCTCAAGGAGGCAGCAAGGACAATGCTTGCAGAAGCTCAAGTTCTTAAAAGATTTTGGGTTGAAGTTATTAATACTGCATGCCACACTCAGAATAGATCCATGGTAACCAAACATCAAGGAAAAACTCCGTATGAGTTATGGAATGACAGAAAGCCACAGGTATCTTACTTTCACATATTTGGTTGCAAGTGTTTCATTCACAACAATGGGAAAACTCAACTGAAGGCTTTTGATAGCAAAGCTGATGAAAGAATCTTCTTAGGATATTCCCAAATGAATAGAGCTTTTAGAGTTTACAATTGTAGAACTCTTGTTGTGGAAGAACACCTCATGTGGTCTTTGATGAATCTACTTTTGAGTCCAGGAGAAAGGAGACTGAGGAAGTGATAAGCAAAAGACTAACTAGACTGAGTATCAAGTCAAAAGGCTATCCTGAGAACTGTGTTGATGCATATATCCCAACCTGGGATAACATCAATGATCAACAGTTCAATCAGGACACTCAGACCAAGACCACTCCTGACAACTCAATTGAAAGGTCTCCTGATCAGTCAACTGAACTGATGAACACCATCCCAGTTCAAGAGGTAAGTGGTGTCGATGAAGATGTGGTCACAACTGATACATCTAATGAGCCCATCATTCAAGGGGGAACCAATGACACTATCATTGTGAATGAAAATACCTTGAATGATGACTCAGGACTACAACCCTCTGTTTTATTTCCTGAATTTGAATTCATTCCTGTATCTAGTGACTCAACTTCAGAAGAGTTAACCTCTACTGAAGGGCATCAGTCTAGGAGGACATGGCTCTCAGATCATCCTGTTGAGCAAATTGTTGGTCCCGAAACGAGTAAACAGGTGTATGGAGGGGGGGAATACACCTGAGGATATAAATATAAACTGCTTAAAACTTATCAGGTTACTTAAGACAGTAACTTGTCAGTGGACTTGTAATCTGCTGAGAAATTACTTGTGAAAGCTTACTGAGATAATAACTCCACTGAAAGCTTAAGACTTTCAGTTGAACTACTATCTAATTAGCTTTCAGATGCTGATTAGTGAGCCCTTTTGAAAACCTCGTTTTGCTTTGATAAAACTTAATTGAATAACACACACTTAAGGAAATAACTGAATGTAAGTACACAAGATATAAAGTGGTTCAGAGATGAATCTCCTACGTCCACTATCCTGATTAAACATGAGAATTCCTTTCTCTTGGAATTCCTTGTGTTATAGTGCCAAGGTGCACTGATCAAATAATCCTCTCTTAGGATGATTGATCACTAGGATAAATCCAGGTCCTAGTTCCCAAAACTAACCAGCTTTCAGACTGATATAAATAATCAGCTTACTAACACCACTTAACACTAACTCTCAACCTAACAACTGAGTAGGGTTTTTTAGTAGGGTTTGGTTCCAACTGTTGTGAGATAATCCTTACAGTTTAGCTCAAGGCTTAGGATGGATTATCTCTTTCTAAGGTTTAGATATTGTTTTAAGCTTGGTTACAGAAGGCTTGGTATGCTCTCTACAAATGTGAAACACTTGGGAAACAAATGTAATTTTGAGTGCTTCTTGTTAGGATAAAAATTGTTAGTTTTGATGAGTTAAAACAAACCAGAAGATGTAATAGGACCATCTGGACCTGTTAGCCAGATGATGATCTAGATTAGGACTTAGTCTAGGGGGAACTGCCAGACCAGAAGACTTCACCAGAAGACCCCACCAGAGGACTTCACCAGAGGACTCCACTAGAAGACTTCACCAGATGAGTACAGACCAGAGGCAGAGGACCTTCCCCAGACCAGACGAGTCCGGACCAGACGAGTCTGGTGGAACAAAAGATGCTCAGTTTATTCTCCTGTTTCTACTGAGTATTCTGGTTGTTCACCAGATTAGGACCAGAAGACAACGAGGTTGCCTGGTGTCTGGTCTTGCCTTCTCTGGAGAAAATCAGAGTTAGGCAGAGGAAGCTATTGACCGTTTGTGATTCAAATCAAGTCAACAAGATCAGGATTGGAAAGTTTTGAAGATAATCAATCCAAGGATCCCACCAACCCAATCAATCAATTAGGGAATTGATTGATTGAGGCTTCCTTATATAGAGGATCTGATTGGATTACCCTCCAACGGCTAGCCCTAATCATCTCTATAAATACAAGAGTGCAGTTTAAGAAAAAGCTCTAGAGAGACCATATACGCGCATAAGTTGATCCAAGCTTTTGATATTCACCCAAGCACTCTTACTGTTCATAATATTTATCTACTCTAAAGGAGTTGTCGAAACCACAACCTGTTCATCTATCAGACAAGGTTGTTGGCTGTTTGATCTTTAGATTGTAGTCAAATCTAAAGAGGTGTAAAAAGGAACTGGTACTTCCCAAATTCCAGTAAGTAAGTGAGTTGGTTGGTTGTTAGTGAGACCCATTGGATATAAGGGAGAGTGGACGTAGGATATTTAAATCCGAACCACTATATATCTTGTGTTCTTTATTGCTTTATTTTACTCATTGTCTTATTGCCTTTTATTCTCTTGTAAAAAGAATTTGAAAGACATTTAACTTAAGCTTCCGCAATTAATCTAACTAGTGGGACCAACAAGTGGTATCAGAGCAGTGTGTCCAACGACCACTGCTTTGAAAAGCTTTTGGTGGTCACCGGGCAGATCCATTGCTCTTTAGTACTTTTGTTCAAGTTCTTGTTATTTCCCTTAATTTGATCAAAATATCTGCAAAATCTTCTTACAAGAGCCGTAAGCTCCCAGAATTCTCTTTTGAGGATTACAGCCACTGGAGCTTCATGATGAGCAATCATCTTGGAGCTATTCACCACCGCATGTTAGATGTGGTTGAAAGTGGCCCCATTCAATTTTACTGGACTCCTATTGATAGTGGCAGGTCAGAGTCCAGAGAAGAAACTAGTGAAGCTGCCCAGAAAACTGCAGAGGATAGAGTCCCCAGGCAGAGAATTCTCAAAAAGAAAGATGAGCTTGATAATGATGAAAGAAAGCTCTACAACTTAGACCAGGTGGCAAGAACAGAGATCATTAACACACTTACTAAAGAGGTGATTGAAAAGGTCAGAATGTGTGCCACTGCCAAGGAGATGTGGGACAAACTGGCACTACTCTGTGAGGGAACAGAGAAGATCAAAGACAACAAGCTCCAAGCTGTTCAACACTCGTTTGACACCTTCAAGATGAAACCAGACGAGACCATTGACCAGCTGGACATGCGTCTCACCAACCTCCTAAACAAGGCTAGTGCCTTAGGTAAAACCTACTCTGAAAAGGAAATTAATAGTAAAATCTTGCGTTCACTAACAAGCAGGTGGAGAATTAAAGTCACTGTGATCAAGGACAACAAGGATCTCAATACTCTGGATCATCATCTTCTGTTGTCTGATCTCAAAGCCTATTAGTATGATCTTCAAGAGGTGTTAGGATAAAAATTTGTTAGTTTTGATGAGTTAAAACAAACCAGAAGATGTAATAGGACCATCTGGACCTGTTAGCCAGATGAGGTTTAGTTAGGACTTAGTCTAGGGGGAACTGCCAGACCAGAAGACCTCACCAGAAGAGTCACCAGAGGACTTCACCAGAGGACTTCATCAGAGGACTTCTCCAGAGGAGATCAGACCAGAGGCAGATGACCTTCCCCAGACCAGACGAGTCCGGACCAGACGAGTCTGGTGGAACAAAAGATGCTCAGTTTGATCCCCTTATTCTACTGAGTATTCTGGTTGTTCACCAGATAAGGACCAGAAGACACCGAGGTTGCCTGGTGTCTGGTCCTGCCTTCTCTGGAGAGAATCAGAGTTAGGCAATTGGAAGCATTGACCGTTGGTGATTCAAATCAAGTCAAACAAGATTGGATTAAGAAGATATGAAGACAATCATTCAAGATCTCACCAACCCAATCAATCAATTAGGGAATTGATTGATTGAAGCTTCCATATATAGAGGATCTGATTGGATTAGCCTCCCAACGGCTATGTCCCTAATCCCCTCTATATATACTTGAGTGCAGATCAAGAAAAAGCTCTAGAATCATTCACGCGCATATAGCCATACTAAGCCTTTGATCACTACGCATATTGCACTCACACTTTGTTCTTAATTACTTATCTACTCGTAAGGAGTTAATACACTCAACCTGTTCATCTTGTTAAGATAAGGTTGGAGTGAGTTTATCTTTAGATCGAAGTTAGATCTAAAGAGTTTGTAAGAAGGTGCTGGTACTTCAGAAATTCCAGTGAGTAAGTTTGTGAGTTGGTTGTTAGTGAGACCCCTTGGTGATAAGGGAGAGTGGACGTAGGATATTTATCCGAACCACTATATATCTTGTGTCTTTTATCGCTTTATTTTTAAATATTGTTTTATTGATCTCTTATAAAAGATTTTGGAAAGACATTATTACATAAGCTTCCGCAATTAATCTATCGAGTGGGACCAACAAGTGGTATCAGAGCAGTGTGTCCACGACCACTGCTTTGAAAAGCTTTTGGTGGTCACCGGGCAGATCCATTGCTCTTTTGTGCTATTTATTCAAGCTCTTGTTATTTCCCTAAACTTCTTTTCAATATGTCTTCGAAATCTTCTTATAAGAGTCGCAAACTGCCAGAATTCTCGTTCGAGGATTATAGCCACTGGAGCTTCATGATGAGTAATCATCTCGGAGCTATTCACCACCGCATGTTAGATGTGGTTGAAAGTGGCCCCATCAAATTTTACTGGACTCCTATTGATAGTGGCAGGTCTGAGTCCAGAGAAGAAACTAGCGACGCTGCAGAGGATAGAGTTCCCAGACAACGAATCCTAAAAAAGAAAGACGAACTTGACAACGATGAGAGAAAGCTACATAATCTGGACCAGGTGGCGAGGACTGAGATTATCAACACTCTTACTAAAGAAGTTATTGAAAAGGTCAGGACGTGCACCACTGCAAAAGAGATGTGGGACAAGTTAGCTCTGCTCTGTGAAGGAACAGAGAAGATTAAAGATAACAAGCTCCAAGCTGTTCAACACTCTTTTGACACATTCAAGATGAAACCAGACGAGACCATTGACCAGCTGGACATGCGTCTCACGAATCTCTTGAACAAGGCTAGTGCCTTAGGTAAGACCTATTCTGAAAAAGAGATTAATAGTAAAATATTACGTTCACTAACAAGCAGGTGGAGAATTAAAGTCACTGTGATCAAGGACAACAAGGATCTCAACACTCTGGATCACCATCTTCTGTTGTCTGATCTCAAGGCTTACGAATATGATCTTCAAGAGGAGGATCAAACAGAAGAGGTTTCCTCTTCTGGCCAGAAAGGAGTTGCATTCTCTTCAACTCTCAAATCTGATGCCATGCCAAAGGAGTCCACTGCAGATGACTTGAGCCTCAAGGAGCAGGTAGCACTTCTAACTCATAAATTAGACAAAATGAGTTCAAAATATGGCAGGTACAAAAGGCATTGGAAGGAGTCTACCAGAAACAGGAAGAGTTCTTTCAAGCCTGCAGAGAAGGAGAAGACATCTGGAGACTCAAGGGAGACCAGATTCAGAACTCCAGAGAGGAGGAGAGATGACAACCCTGGCAGCTCTGGGAGATCAGATCATCAGAGGAGGGATGGTAGCTCTGGCAGACCTGACTACCAGAGGAGAGAAAGTAGCCCTGCCAGGTCAGACTACAACCAGAGGAGGAGAGAGCCAAGTCCTAGTCCCAGAGGCGACAATGCCTGCTACACATGCAACAAGACTGGTCACTACAGTTATGATTGTCCTCAGCTTACTCCTAGGGAAAGAGAAGAGAAAAGAATCAAGAGAGATAGGAGATATGCAGATAAGAGAGCACTGCTGGCAGAAGCAGAGGAGGAGGATACTAGTTCCAGTTCTTCTTCTTCTGACTTTGGATCAGATGATGATGTGTGTCTCATGGCAGACATCACTGAGGTAAATGAAACTACTCTTGTTTTATCTAATTCCAAATGTACTGAATCCTCTAATTCATCTGGTAACTCCAGAGAGTCTGATATGCAACAAATGCTATCAGATCTCCAAAATTGTGTCCAACTCTGTCAAAAACTTGAGAAAGAGAATGGTAGGCTCAGAGCAGAAGTTCAATCTCTCTCTCATGAGCACAAATCCACCAGAGAACTCATGAAAGATCATTCCAAAGAAGTCTCTGCACTTCAGGATAAGATCACAGAAAGAGATACTCTGGTAGATCAACTCATGAAAGAAAGGAATTCTCAAGAGGATGAGATCACTGAACTCAGAGCCAAATACCAAACTCTTATCAAGGGAAAACAAGTTGTCCACAACATAGAGGAGATACCTATGCCCAGAGAAGCTCCTAAGATACCATCTGTTGTATCTATCATATCAGAGTCTTCTCAGCGCATTTGTGATAAGAGTGGTTTAGGATATTCTGGAATTACCACCAAAACTCACAAGTACTTTTATAACAAAGACAAGTCTGTAAGGGCTGGTAAAGTGGTAGAAATCTGGAATGATAAAGACTTAACTGGTAATGGTTACAAGGTGGTTCACAATCCTGATTGGAAAAGGAATCACTCTGTTAATCACTTAACTAATGGTCCAGAAGAGTTGACTACTCTGGAAGAGAAGATGCTTGAGAATAAGTGTCAAAAAGGGGAACCATTAAAGATTAATGGTTCTGTGAACAATGAGTCCCAAGGAGTAGGAATTACTCAAATTGAAGGACCCCAGAGAAATCCTCAAAGGGAACCTAAACAGATTAGTGGACCTCAAAGGAAACACTCAAAAAGGGGGAATACCAATCAGAGTAATAACTACCAGAGAAGGAACAATGTTAAACAGAACCAGGTACCCCAAAGACAATTTTCTCAGAAAAATCAATTCCAGAATAGGTATACTCAAAGGAACTATAATCACCAGAACAGGTCTAATTATCAGAACCAGAGGAGGTCTTCCAGACCCATCTATAGAAAACCAACTGATCTGGGAAGTTATGACACCAGAGATGGTTCTTCTAGGATGTACCCTTACAACCAGACCTTTAAGACCATGTCTTTGAGACAGGCCATTCCAAAGGCCAGATTTGAGAAAAGGTACACCAGACCTGTTTATAGGAAAGGTGTCCTTATCAGACCAGTAGCTCAATATGTCATAGTAAGAGGACATGTACTGGTAGATAGATTTGGAAGGAAGATAAGATCTCCTCATCCATCAAGAGATGATCTTTATCTATGGATTCCTACAAAACCTGCAACTAACCAATCAGGACCCAGCACTAGTAGGGGACCTAATTAATCTCTCTGCAGGTAGATAAGAGTCCATTGGAGAAAGGATTATCAAGCAACCATGTCTGGTACATTGATAGTGGATGTTCCAAGCACATGACATTCCAGAAGGATAATCTCCAAGATTTCAAGTCATTGAATGGACCAAGAGTGATGTTTGGTGACAACAACTATGGAGTCACCAGAGGAGTTGGAAAGTTGACCTTCAATGGAGTATCTGTAGATGAAGTCTACTACGTAGAAGGACTCAAGCATAATCTGCTTTCAGTATCCCAATTCTGTGACAAGGGATACTCAGTGAAGTTTTCTAGTGATTCATGCACTGTTTTCTCTTCTGATTATAATGATATCTTGCTAATAGGCTTGAGGAAGGGTAACATTTATCTTGCAGATTTTAGCAGTTGCCCAAGGAATACTTGCCTGGTTGCTAAAGGATCTGCAGAGAAAAGCTGGATTTGGCACAAGAGATTGTGTCATCTTAACTTCAAAACATTGAACAAGATTGCCAGAAAGGGTCTCATTCGAGGTCTTCCAAATGAAGTGTTTAAGAAAGATCAGGTTTGTGGTTCATGCCAGAAGGGTAAACAACCCAAGACGTCCTTTAAGGATGTCCAGAGCACAACCACAACCAGAGTACTTCAACTACTTCACATGGACCTGTTTGGACCTGTTTCTCCTCTTAGTTTCAGTGGAAGGAAGTACACCTTAGTAATAGTAGATGACTTTTCAAGATACACTTGGGTAGTGTTCTTGTTTAAGAAAAATGAAACTATAACTAAGCTGCCAGAGTTCTTCAAGCAGATTCAGAATGAGCAGAACCAGAGCATAGTCAGGATCAGAAGTGACAAAGGAACAGAGTTTTTGAATTCACATATTGCAGATTATTGCAAGGATCATGGGATTTTTCATGAGACATCTGCTGCCAGAACACCTCAACAAAATGGAGTTGCAGAAAGGAGGAATAGAACTCTCAAAGAAGCTGCAAGAACACTTCTGGCAGAGTACAACACTCCACAGAGATTCTGGGCAGAGGCCATCAATACAGCTTGTTACACTCAGAACAGGTGCCTGATTGCCCAGAGACACAATAAGACCCCATATGAGGTATGGAAAGGTAAAACCCCATCTGTTTCATATTTTCATGTTTTTTGATGTACGTGTTTCATCCATGACAATGGGAAATCTAAATTAAGAACCTTTGATGCTAAAGTGGCTGATGGAATATTTTTGGGATATTCCAGCACCAGTAAAGCTTTTAGAGTTTTTAATAAGAATTCACTTTGTGTGGAAGAAACACCTCATGTTGTTTTTGATGAATCTACTTTTGAGTGCAAGGTGGATTCTACGTCTCCTGATGAGACCCAGAATCAGGCTAAACCCAGAGTTATCAAGGTCAATCCACCTATTCTTGACTCAGATTCAGATTCAGATGAGGACCCATCTCCTGGTTCTCTGAAGCAGCAGTCTTCACAAGGAGCAGAACCAGAAGAGGTTGGAACTCCTGTAGGGGAAGGCTCTTCTGCAGGTGGTGATAATCACCAAGGTACTGCAGAAGATGATCACCCAGGCAAGACCACGGGAAGGGGGACCCTGGTTGATCACCCCAATGACCTGATCTTAGGAGATCCAACTAAGGGTGTCCAGACTAGGAGAACTATTAACTTAGCTGCCTTATTTAGTTGCTATGTGTCCTTGATTGAGCCCAAGAACATCAAGGAGGCACTGAAAGATTCAAATTGGATTGTGGCTATGCAGGAGGAATTGAATCAATTCACCAGACAGGATGTTTGGGAGCTGGTAGACAGACCAAGACATCAAAAGGTGATAGGCACTAAGTGGGTTTTCAAAAATAAGAAAGATGAGAATGATGTAATTACTAGGAACAAGGCAAGGCTAGTGGCCCAGGGTTATTCTCAGTCTGAGGGAATAGACTATGATGAGACTTTTGCTCCTGTTGCCAGACTAGAAGCCATCAGATTGTTCTTAGCATATGCCGCTCACATGAAGTTCAAAGTATACCAAATGGATGTGAAATCTGCCTTTCTTAATGGGATTCTCATTGAGGAAGTGTATGTTGAACAACCTCCTGGGTTTGAACAAGGTGACAAGGTGTTTAAGCTTAAGAAAGCTCTTTATGGGCTGAAGCAGGCACCCAGAGCATGGTATGACACTCTATCTCAATTTCTTCTGGACAATGGTTTTACTAAAGGTAAAATTGATAGGACCTTGTTTAGGAAAGAAGAAGGAAAGGACATCCTTCTGGTCCAAATATATGTTGATGACATCATATTTGGATCCCCTGACAAGAAGCTGTGTGAGAAGTTTGGTGAACTCATGCAGGGACAGTTTGAGATGTCCATGATGGGAGAATTAAATTACTTTTTGGGTTTGCAGGTTAAGCAATCAGAGAAGGGAATTTTTATTAATCAAGCTAAGTACACCAGAAACATGTTAGAGAAATTTGGAATAGGATCTAGCAGAGCAGCCAAGATCCCTATGATGACAAATTTCAACATGGATCCAGATGAGTCTGGAGAGTGTGTGGACCAGACTCAGTACAGAGCACTTATTGGTTCTCTTTTGTATCTGACTGCAAGCAGACCAGATATTACTTTTGCTGTAGGAGTTTGTGCCAGATTTCAGGCCAACCCCAAGAAGAGTCACTTGGAAGCAGCTAAGAAAATATTGAAATACCTTAAGGGAACTGTGAATTTAGGATTATGGTATCCTGCAGATGACAACTTAGAATTAAGTGGTTATTCAGATTCAGACTATGGTGGGTGCAGAATAGATAGGAAATCTACAAGTGGTACATGCCAATTTCTAGGGAACAAATTGGTATCATGGTTTTCCAAGAAGCAGACTTCAGTTGCTACATCAACAACAGAAGCAGAGTACATGGCTGCAGGGAGTTGTTGTTCTCAACTTCTTTGGATTAGTCAACAGCTTAGGGATTACCAGATTAGAGCTAAGGATATTCCTATTTTCTGTGACAGTAATAGTGCCATTGCAATCACCCAGAATCCAGTTCTTCATACCAGATGCAAACATGTTGATATAAGGCATCATTTTATCAGAGATCATGTTGAGAAAGGGGACATAAGGATGGAAAAGATTGCAACAGAGAGGCAGAGAGCAGATATTTTAACCAAGCCTTTGGCTGAGACCAGATTCAGAGAGTTAGCTTTTGAGTTAGGATTGTTGGATCCAGAGACAGATTTGATTTAGGGGGAACATCAGAGTAGTATCCTTTGTAAATTTTCTTCATAAATTTTCTTTATGCTAACATACCTGCAGATTAGATATATCAGAGAGGGTATACTTCCAGATGAGGTATACACCTGGTGACACTTATCCCAGATGAAGTGTTGAGTTAGAGATATATGCAAAGTCTTTACTGACCAGGACCAGATAAGTTTCATCAGAGGAGAAGTTTCACCAGACTAGTTGTGGTATCATCTGGTTACAATATCAGGTGACAGGTATGTCTTTTCTACTCTGGCCTCTGATCATTGGGATACACTTTTCAAATTAATAAGTACACTCAAAACCTTTCACCTTCGGAGTGTATTTAAGACTAGGGTATAGGGCCTAGGCAATCATTTCGCTTTTTCTCTTGACTGCCACAAAACCCCTTTATACCCAGTCCCAATGACTATGCCAACGCACCAGATTAAATCTGTATTTCGTCTTTCTTCATGGCCATCGGATTTAATCACTGTGCAAAATGTCAATCAATTCTAAAATTGATTTTGTTTCCTAAATAGAATTTGAAACAACACGCGTTCACTCTTCATTTAATTTTCAAGCCACGCGTATTACTCTATTTAAATCACCCTTGTTTTTAATTTGTCCTTTCACGTTTCCATACTATTCAAACCCTAACCTCTCTCTGCGAAGCATTTTTTTTCTCTCTCTCTCTCTCTCTCACAGTTATGGCACCCAAATGCAATTTTGATCCAGACTATGTCTGCAAGAAACTCAAGTCAGAGATGGTGGTGGACTTCTATTCCACTAAGAATCCGGCCGCTTTGGAGATTTTGGAACTTCTCCGACGTTCTGGGCTGGAGGAGTTGATCTCAAAGGTTCCCAAGGATCTGCGTACCTTGGATGGATATGCTGCACAGTTTCTTATCCGGATGAAGATCCATGAAGACTATATTTCTTCCAAGATTGATTCAGAGGATCTTGTTTTCTCTAAGGCAGACTTCTGTGGTCTTTTTGGTAACCTTTCTGCGGAAGGAGTGGACCCACTGAAGTACAGAGAAGGAGAGGCGTTGGAATCCTTCAAGATGTTTGCCAGAAATTCATGCCAGAATATTACCAAGGGTTTCTTGGACAAGCATCTTAGGCAGAAGTATAAGGTGCTTTTTGACATTGTGGTGAAGATTCTCATGTGTGAGAGCCATAGCACAGATGCCATCTTCGTTGGCAGGCTCTGTGTTATGAGGGCCATTCTGGATGGCGTTCAATGTAACTGGGCTGAGTTCTTCTGGGGGGTGCTGAGGAAGAACAAGGTGAAAATACAGAAGGAAGAATGCCCCCAGTTGCCAGGAGAGCAACAATTTGTGTTCAATGCTAATGTTTCATTGGGCACAAAACTCACTCTAATTCTGGATTCGATTCTTCCAGAGAAGAAATGGAGACAATCCTGGTGTAAGGGTTTCCATAAGTCCAAGATTATGTTCTCCAAGGATGGTCCTCTCCATGGCCATCCTGACTCTGATGGAGAGCAAGCCATCCCTGCCCCTCCTATTCAATCTATTCCCTCTCCTCCTAAGGGGCAGAGAAAGCAGCAGCAGCAGCCGAAGACTCAGAAGAAAGCTGCTGGAGCAACTGGTCCTTCAGCCGTTGCCTTTTCTGGTTCCTCAGAGGAGGACCAGATTCCCCTTCTTGATGTGCTTAAGAAGAAGGCTGATGATGATAAAGCTGTAAAGAAGGCTGGAGCAGCCAAGAGGAAGCAGCCAGACGAGGCCAAGAGAGGTTCTGCTAAGAAGAGGAGGACTAGCAGAAAGGCAAAGAAAACCCTTCTGGTGGATGAGCCATCAGAAGAGGAAGAGGAAGAAGATGAAGTGCCTCTTGTGAGGAAATCCAAGGCCAAGAGAGCCCTTCTTCAAGATTCAGACTCTGGATCTGATCTTGGAGAGGCCTTGGAGAAGGCCATTGAGGATGCCACCCAGATGATGGAGGATGCTCCAGAGCCTGTTTTGCCTGCTGGTGTTGACCCAGCAGAGGTAAATCCTTCCTTTCCCTCTTCCTCCCCCATAAATCTTGTTTCCCCTTCTACCTCTCCCCCAGACAACATTCCCCAAACCCCATCTGCCTCTGGTAACCCCATTCTACCACCAGAGCAGACTATTCCAGATACACCCGTCTATACTCCCTCTACCATTCCTACACAAACACCTTCTCCCCCAAATTTCCAAACACATATCCCCACTAACCCCTCTCCCCCACCTTCTGTATCAGAGGTACCCTCAACCTCCTCTGGTGCAGAAGTCCCCCCTTCAAACACTTCCACCTTCCAAATCCCCCATACATACTCTGTACCAGATATCCCTTCCTCTTCTGGTGCAGAGCAACCAATCCCTACCACCTCTACTTCACAAATTCCAAACCCTCCCCAAACCCATATAGACCAGGACCCAACCATTTCTATGGCTCTGGGATTCGCTGGCCCTCCCCGCTCTCCAACCTGTTTATCCAGCGATGATAGTGAAGATGAGGAAGCTTCACTTGAGCCTGTTGACTTAGCCCCTTCCTCCTCTGCCTCTGGGCCCAAACCCTTCACTTTCTCATCTGCAGAAATGGGTCCCATTAGGCAGAGTATGAGTGTAAGTGCTCAGCTCTGGCTAAGAGAGCATTTTCCAGTTCTCCTGGAGCACTTACCACTTCTGGCAGAGCTTACTGATGCCAAGGTCTGGAGCAAGGCCAGACTTGAAGATGTGGAGGACCTGGTGCTATTGCTTGAGGAAATGGGTGCCTCCAACTTCACTGCTTGGGAGATTGAGCTGAAGCAGAAGATGAACATTCAGAATCCAGCAGAGCTGGAGACTCCTGGTGCAGCCAAAGTCTTGATTCGCACCTTGCTCATCCAAAGAGGAGTCATGCTCACTCCAGAGGGCCCCACTTACAAGTTTGGTCCTCACTTTGTCTTCCCTCCAGAGCTTTATTCAGACGAGGAGGACTTTGAGATGTCTCCTGCTGTGCTCCAGAAGATGAAAGCTTTCTTCAACGAGCAGATCATGCAGATAGGGCGCTTTTCCAAAGCAATCCAACATATGGCCCCTGCTATGATTGAGCATCAGATTAAGCAAGAGAGGAGAATCTTCATGAAGCAGCTCAAGTCCTCTCTGGCAGAGGTTAAAGCTTCGTTCAAGGCTAATGGCTTGTTTGTCAAGCTAGATGTTATGCACAGCCAGAAGCAGCTCCAAGAGCATGTGATGGAGCAGTTGAGGCCAGTTTCTGTACTCAAAGTGGAAATGGCCAGCCAGATGATTCAGACTGCTAGACTGAAGGACTCCCTCCAGGAGATGTTGGAGAAGCAAGAGAGACTTGTTGCAGAGTCTAAGGCTTACCTGGAGGAGGCCAAGCAGCTTCGTGATCTTCACTCTTCCTCCAACACTGCCTTGCCTGATCTCATAAGGCAGGTAGTGGAGCCCCTCCTTGATGAAGTTAAAAAGGGGGAAGAGAAGGCCAGAACTGATCTGGAGAAGACCACAAATAAGACTCTGTTTAGCCATGGAGCTCGTCTGGACCTGTTGGAGAACACTCTGGCCCAGGCTGAGTTGCAGAAGAAGAAGAAAGAAGAGTTGAAATCTCTATCTATGGCTAAACAACTTGCTGCTGAAGAAGAGTCATCTGAAGCTGAGCAGGATCCTTCTACCATTCCTGGTCCTGCTAAGAGAAAGATTAGAAAAGTTAAGAAGAGTTTCCTTGAATCTGTTGTCGAAGAAGCAGAGAAGAGATACAAGGAAGAGACTCCAGAGGAGAGGCAAGCCAGAATCAGGAAGAACATAGATGAAGAGCAGAGGCTCAGATATGTTAGGAGACAGAACAAGAAGGCCAGAGAAGCTGGAATTCCTTCTGGTGCAGGTGGCTCAGGACAGAAGAGGAAAGCTCCTGTGGAGGTTATGAACATCTTGCCACTAAGGACAGAAGGGTCTTTTGACTCTACTGTGCCTTATCCTCTGATTGAGAGATGGAGAGAAGCCAAGACCCTCTGGTTCATTCAGCATTATATCCAGAGGCCAGCACCAGAAGATGATGAGCTGATCAACAGAACCTTCCATTCTTGGATGCAAGCCTATGATGCAGACTTGTACAAGCAGCTGATGGATTCAACCATTGAGTTCAACCTGGAGGTGACTGCTCCTGAATTTACTTATCTTAACACTCCCATGATTGGGAACCAGGTGGATTGGGCAGAACTGAAGAAGCTTTACAAGACCAAGGTGTTGGTGAATTTCACCCCAACATCTTCTGCAGAGTTGAAGGCCGTCCAGGATAGGTTCCTTGACTGGTTTCTTGTCCCTAAAGAGAACAGAAGATATGCCTAGAATAGGACAATGAACTTCAATGTAATCTGTAATTATTTTGTCCTCTGATTATTAATGAAAAATACATATCTTCTCTGTTCTAAAGACAACTCCTTGTTGTCTTATTATTTGCCTGATGAGATCTATTCTAAGGTCTCATCCCTTTATTGTTTTCTTGCTTAAGTTTACTTTTGATCAGTTCTGGTAGTGTTTTAACTCCATCAAAAAGGGGGAAATTGTTAGGATAAAAATTTGTTAGTTTTGATGAGTTAAAACAAACCAGAAGATGTAATAGGACCATCTGGACCTGTTAGCCAGATGAGGTTTAGTTAGGACTTAGTCTAGGGGGAACTGCCAGACCAGAAGACCTCACCAGAAGAGTCACCAGAGGACTTCACCAGAGGACTTCATCAGAGGACTTCTCCAGAGGAGATCAGACCAGAGGCAGATGACCTTCCCCAGACCAGACGAGTCCGGACCAGACGAGTCTGGTGGAACAAAAGATGCTCAGTTTGATCCCCTTATTCTACTGAGTATTCTGGTTGTTCACCAGATAAGGACCAGAAGACACCGAGGTTGCCTGGTGTCTGGTCCTGCCTTCTCTGGAGAGAATCAGAGTTAGGCAATTGGAAGCATTGACCGTTGGTGATTCAAATCAAGTCAAACAAGATTGGATTAAGAAGATATGAAGACAATCATTCAAGATCTCACCAACCCAATCAATCAATTAGGGAATTGATTGATTGAAGCTTCCATATATAGAGGATCTGATTGGATTAGCCTCCCAACGGCTATGTCCCTAATCCCCTCTATATATACTTGAGTGCAGATCAAGAAAAAGCTCTAGAATCATTCACGCGCATATAGCCATACTAAGCCTTTGATCACTACGCATATTGCACTCACACTTTGTTCTTAATTACTTATCTACTCGTAAGGAGTTAATACACTCAACCTGTTCATCTTGTTAAGATAAGGTTGGAGTGAGTTTATCTTTAGATCGAAGTTAGATCTAAAGAGTTTGTAAGAAGGTGCTGGTACTTCAGAAATTCCAGTGAGTAAGTTTGTGAGTTGGTTGTTAGTGAGACCCCTTGGTGATAAGGGAGAGTGGACGTAGGATATTTATCCGAACCACTATATATCTTGTGTCTTTTATCGCTTTATTTTTAAATATTGTTTTATTGATCTCTTATAAAAGATTTTGGAAAGACATTATTACATAAGCTTCCGCAATTAATCTATCGAGTGGGACCAACAAGAGGCGGATCAAACAGAAGAGGTTTCCTCTTCTGGTCAGAAAGGTGTTGCATTCTCTTCAACCATCAAGCCTGATGTCAAGCCAAAGGAGTCTACTGCAGATGACTTGAGCCTCAAGGAGCAGGTAGCACTTCTAACTCGTAAATTAGATAAAATGAGTTCAAAATATGGCAGGTACAAAAGGCATTGGAAGGAATCTACCAGAGACAGAAAGAGTTCCTTCAAGCCTGCAGAGAAGGAGAAGACATCTGGAGACTCAAGGGAGACCAGATTCAGAACTCCAGAAAGGAGGAGAGATGAAAACCCTGGCAACTCTGGGAGATCAGATTATCAGAGGAGGGATGGTAGCTCTGGCAGACCTGACTACCAGAGGAGAGAGAGTAGTCCAGCCAGATCAGACTACAACCAGAGGAGATGAGAGCCCAGTCCTAGTCCCAGAGGAGACAATGCCTGCTACACATGCAACAAGACTGGTCACTATAGTTATGATTGTCCTCAACTCACTCCTAGGGAAAGAGAAGAGAAGAGGATCAAGAGAGATAGGAGATATGCAGACAAGAGAGCATTGCTGGCAGAAGCAGAGGAGGAGGATACTAGTTCCAGTTCTTCTTCTGACTTTGGATCAGATGATGATGTGTGTCTTATGGCAGACATCACTGAGGTAGATAAGAGTCCATTGGAGAAAGGATTTTCAAGCAACCATGTCTGGTACATTGATAGTGGATGTTCCAAGCACATGACCTTCCAGAAGGATAATATCCAAGATTTCAAGCCATTGAATGGACCAAGAGTGATGTTTGGTGACAACAACTATGGAGTCACCAGAGGAGTTGGAAAGTTGACCTTCAATGGAGTATCTGTAGATGAAGTCTACTATGTAGAAGGACTCAAGCATAATCTGTTTTCTGTATCCCAATTCTGTGACAAGGGATACTCAGTGAAGTTTTCTAGTGATTCATGCACTGTTTTCTCTTCTGATTATAATGATATCTTGCTAATAGGCTTGAGGAAGGGTAACATTTATCTTGCAGATTTTAGCAGTTGCCCAAGAAATGCTTGCCTGGTTGCAAAAGGATCTGCAGAGAACAACTGGATTTGGCACAAGAGATTGTGTCATCTTAACTTCAAAACATTGAACAAGATTGCCAGAAAAGGTCTCATTCGAGGTCTTCCAAATGAAGTGTTTAAAAAGGATCAGGTTTGTGGTTCATGCCAGAAGGGTAAACAACCCAAGACTTCCTTTAAGGATGTCCAGAGCACAACCACAACCAGAGTACTTCAACTACTTCACATGGACCTGTTTGGACCTGTTTCTCCTCTTAGTTTCAGTGGAAGGAAGTACACCTTAGTGATAGTAGATGACTTTTCAAGATACACTTGGGTAGTGTTCTTGTTTAAGAAAAATGAAACTATGACTAAGCTGCCAGAGTTCTTCAAGCAGATTCAGAATGAGCAGAACCAGAGCATAGTCAGGATCAGAAGTGACAAAGGAACAAAGTTTTTGAATTCACACGTTGCAGATTACTGCAAGGACCATGGGATTTTTCATGAGACATCTGCTGCCAGAACACCTCAACAAAATGGAGTAGCAGAAAGGAGGAACAGAACCCTCAAGGAAGCTGCAAGGACTCTTCTAGCAGAATACAACACACCACAGAGATTTTGGGCAGAAGCTATCAACACAGCCTGTTACACCCAGAATATATGCCTCATTGCCCAGAGACATAGTAAGACTTCATATGAGGTATGGAAAGGTAAAACCCCATCTGTCTCATTCTTTCATATTTTTGGATGTAAGTGTTTCATCCATGACAATGGGAAATCCAAATTAAAAACTTTTGATGCTAAAGTTGCAGATGGAATATTCTTGGGATATTCCAGCACCAGTAAAGCATTTAGAGTCTTTAATAGGAATTCACTTTGTGTGGATGAAGCACCTCATGTTGTTTTTTATGAATCTGCTTTTGAGTGCAAGGTGGACTTAAAGTCTCCAGAAGAGACACAGAATCAGACTACTCCCAGAGTAATCAAAGTCAATCCACCTATTCTTGATTCAGATTCAGATGGTGATCCATCTTCTGGTTCTCTGAAGCAGAAGCCTTCACAAGGAGCAGAACCAGAAGAGGTTGGAACTCCTGTAGGGGGAAGCTCACCTGTAGTTGGTGATAATCACCAAGGTACTACAGTAGATGGTCAATCAGGTAAGGCCATGGGAAGGAAAACCCTGGTTAATCACCCCAATGAGTTGATAATAGGAGATCCAGCTAAGGGTGTCTAGACTAGGAGGACTCTCAACTTAGCTGCCTTATTCAGTTACCATGTGTCCTTGGTTGAGCCCAAAAATATCAAGGAAGCACTTAAAGATTCAAATTGGATTATTGCTATGCAGGAGGAGCTGAATCAATTCACCAGACATGATGTTTGAGAGCTGGTAGACAGACCAAGACATCAAAATGTGATAGGCACTAAGTGGGTTTTCAAGAATAAGAAAGATGAGAATGATATCATTACTAGGAATAAGGCAAGGCTAGTGGCTCAGGGTTATTCTCAGTCTAAAGGAATAGACTATGATGAGACATTTGCTCCTGTAGTCAGACTAGAAGCCATCAGATTGTTTTTAGCATATGTTGCTCACATGAAGTTCAAAGTATACCAGATGGATGTGAAATCTGCCTTTCTTAATGGGATTCTCATTGAGGAAGTGTATGTGGAACAACCTCTTCGTTTTAAGCAAGATGACAAGGTGTATAAGCTTAAGAAGGCTCTTTATGGGCTTAAGCAGGCACCCAGAGCATGGTATGACACACTATCTCAGTTTCTTCTGGACAATGGTTTTACTAAGGGTAAAATTGATAGGACCTTGTTTAGGAAAGAAGAAGGAAATGACATTCTTCTGGTCCAGATATATGTTGATGACATTATTTTTGGATCCCCTAACAAGAAGCTGTGTGAGAAATTTGGAGATCTCATGCAGAGCCAGTTTGAAATGTCTATGATGGGTGAGATGAATTATTTCTTAGGTTTGCAGGTTAAGCAATCAGATATGGGAATTTTTATCAATCAAGCAAAGTACATCAGAAATATGTTAGAGAAATTTGGAGTATGATCTAGCAAGGCTGCCAAGATTCCTATGATGACAAATTTCAACATGGATCCAGACGAGTCTGGAGAGAGTGTGGACCAGACTCAGTACAGGGCACTTATTGGTTCTTTTTTCTACCTGACTGTAAGCAGACCAGATATCACCTTTGATGTTGGTGTGTGTGCCAGATTTTAAGCTAATCCTAAGAAAAGTCACTTGGAAGCAGCTAGAAAGATATTGAAATATCTTAAGGGAACAGTTAATTTGGGGTTATGGTATCCTGCAGATGACAACTTAGAATTAAGTGGTTATTCGGATTCAGATTATGATGGGTGCAGAATAGATAGGAAGTCTACAAGTGGAACATGCCAATTTTTAGGGAATAAATTGGTATCTTAGTTTTCTAAGAAACAGACTTCAGTTGCTACATCAACTACAGAAGCAGAGTACATGGCTGCAGGTAGCTGTTGTTCACAACTACTCTGGATTAGTCAGCAGCTTAGGGACTACCAGATTAGGGCTAAGGATATTCCAATATTTTGTGATAGCAACAGTGCAATAGCAATCACCCAGAATCCAGTTCTTCATACCAGATGCAAACATGTTGATATAAGGCATCATTTTATAAGAGACCATGTTGAGAAGGGAGATATAAGGATGGAAAAGATTGCAACAGAGAAGCAGAGAGCAGATATTCTCACTAAGCCATTGGCTGAGACCAGATTCAGAGAGTTAGCTTTTGAGTTAGGTTTGTTGGATCCAGAGACAGAATTGGTTTAGGGGGAACATCAGAAAAGTGTCCTTTATTTTAATTATACCTTTTTTTTATACTAACATGCCTACAGGTTAGATATACTAGAGAAGTTACATCTCCAGATGAGGTATGTACCAGATGAGGTACAAAGTCAGATTCCAGAGAAATCCGGAGTAAAACTCTGACCAAAACCAGATGGGTTCCATCAGATGAGATGTAACACCAGACTAACTAAGGTATCATCTGGTTACAATATCAGGTGACAAGTATGTATTTACTTCTCTGGCCTCTGATCATTGAGACACACTTATCAAATTACTAAATACACCCAAAATGTTTCATATTCAGAGTGTATTTAAGACTAGGGTAGAGGGCCTAGGATATCATTTTGCTTTTTATCTTGACTGTCACAAAACCCCCTCGAACCCAGTCCCAATGACCATGCCCACGCACACAATTAAATTTGTATCTTGCCTTTTCAATCCTGGTCGTCAGATTTAATTAACGTGTAAGATGTCAATCAATTGATAAATTGATTTTGTCCCCTAAATTTAATTTTGATTTAAACGCGTTCACACATCATTTAATTTCAAGGCCACACGTTTTTTCTTTTATAATCTCACAATTTTTCATCTGTCTCTTCACTTGTTCATATATTTTCAAACCCTAACCACTCTCTGCAAAAACAGTTCTCTCTTTCTTCTTTATCTTTTCAGACATGGCTCCAAAATGCAACTTCAACCCAGATTACGTCTGTAAGAAACTCAAGATGGAGATGGAGGTTGACTTCTATTCCACTCACAATCTAGCGGCGTTGGCCATTCTGGAGTTATTACAGAATTCTGGTGTAGAAAAGTTGATCTCAACCATTCCAAAGGATTTTCACACACTGGATGGGTATGTTGCCCAGTTTTTTGTACGGATGAAGATCCACGATGACCATATCTCTTCCAAGATCGACCAGGAAGATTTGGTGTTCTCCAAGCATGATTTCTGCAAATTATTCAAGAATATTTCTGCAGAAGGTGTAGACCCACTCAAGTACAAGGAGGATGAAGCATTGGAGTCATTCAAGTTATTTGCGCGTTCATCTTGCCAGAATTTGACGAGGGGATTTTTGGACAAGCACTTGAGGTAAAAGTACAAGGTGCTCTTCGACATCGTTGTCAAGGTGTTGATGTGTGAAAACCATAGCACAGATGCGATTTTCACAGGCCGTTTTTGTTTTATGAGGGCTATTTATGACGGTGTCCAGTGCAATTGGGCGGAGTTCTTCTGGGATGTGTTGAGGAAGAACAAAGCCAAGGTTCAGAAGGAGGAATACCCCACCATGCTAGGGGGATTGCAGTTCTACTTCAATGTCAATGTATCTTAGGGCACAAAATTGACCTTGATTCTGGATTCCATCTTCCCAGACAAGGCGTGGAAGGGCTCCTGGTGCAAGAGCTTCCACAAGTCCAAGATTATTTTCTCCAAGGATGGTCCTCTTCATGGCCATGCTGATTCTGATGGAGAAGATGACATCTCTGCCCCCCTATTCAAGCAGTGCCCTCACCTGCTAAAGGGCAGAAGAAGAAGAACAGCTCGAAGAAGAAGGTTGGAGCTTCTGCTTCTTCCAATATGGTGATATCTGGCTCATCAGAGGATGACCAAATCCCCTTCACTACTGCTTTGAAGAAGCAGAGGGGTGGTGGTGAAGAAGCTGCAAAGAAGGATGGTGCAACTAAGAAGAGGCCGAGGCAAGAGGAAGGAGGTGCAAGCAAGGCCTCAGCCAAGAAGCCCAGAACATCCAGGAGGCTACAAAAGGGAAGAGAACACTCCTGGTGGATGAGCCATTAGAAGAGGGGAAGTCAGAGGAGGAGATTCCTCTGAAAGGGAAGTCGAGGGCCAAGAGGGCCATTTTGCAAGACCTAGATTCTGGTTCAGATCTGGGAGATGCCCTGGAGCAGGCTATAGAGGAGGCCTCTCAGCTAATGGGAGATACTACAGCTTCAGAGCCTGTGTTACCAGCTGATGTTGACTCAGCTGAGGTAAACCCCTATTCCCATCTTGTTAATCTTATTTCTACATCCACCTCTCCCCCAGAAACCCAAACACAACCCCAACCCTCTGTCTCTGGTTCATAGTCACTACCAGAGCAGACTATCCCAGACACTCCCCCATTTACACCATCTACCCTACCCACTCAAACACACTCTCCCCCTCCATCTCAAACACCTCTACCCACAGACCCTTCACCCCCATATATAGCCTCTGTACCAGAGGTGCCAGTGACCTCTTCTGGTATAGAACAACCTTTCACCTCCCAACCTTAAATACCTATCCCTTCACAATCACAACCTGACCAGAATCCAACCTCTTCAATGTCCTTGGGATTTCCTGGTCCTCCTGCCTCCCCCGCAATCTCACTTAGCGATGATAGTGAAGATGAGGATGCTTCACTAGAGCCAAGAAACTTAGCCTCATCCTCCTCTGCCTCTGGGCACGAACCCTTTACTTTCAACGATGTTGAAATGGGTCCCATCAGGCATAGTATGAGTGTAATTGCTCAGCTCTGGCTGAGAGAGCATTTTCCAATCTTTTGGAGCATTTACCACTGTTGGCAGATGTGACTGATGCCAAAGTCTGGAGCAAGGCCAGACTAGAAGATGTGGAGGACTTGGTCATGTTGCAAGAAGAAATGACCACATCTGGATTCACAGCCTGGGATATTGACATTAAGAAGAAGCTCAATATTCAGCATCCTACAGAGCGTGAATCTCCAGAAGCAACCAAGGTCGTGGTGAGGACCCTGCTGATCCAGAGGCGAGTCATGTTTCCTCCACAGTGCTCCTCTTACTCTTTTGGCCCTCACTTCTCCTTTCCTCAAGAGCTCTATTCTGATGAGGAGGACTTCAACATTTCCCCTGCTGTGCTCCAAAAGATGAAGCTATTCTTCAATTAGCAGATCCAGCAAATTAGCCGTTTCTCTGAGGCCATGCAGCAGCTGGTACCTGCTCTGGTTGAGCACTAGATCAAGGAAGAGGGGAGGAAATTTCTAAAGAAGATCAAGGCAGTCTTTGCCTCTGCTAAAGCATTTTTCAAATCTGACTGCCTCTACCTCAAGATGGATGTTCATGAGAGCCAGAAGCAACTCCAACACTATGTTCTGGACCAGCTGCGCCCAGTCTCTGTGCTCAAAGTGGAATTGGCTTCTCAAATGCTTGAGACTGCCAAGATGAAGGACTCACTCCAGGAGATGCTGGCCAAGCAGGAGCGTTTAGTTGCTGAAGCTCAGGCTTATCTGGATGAGGCCAAGAAGCTGCGTGATCTTCACTCTTCCTCCTCCACCGAGTTGTCTGATCTAATAAAGCAGGTGGTTCAACCCCTTATTGATGAAGTTAAAAAGGGGAAAGAGAAGGCCAGAACTGATCTGGCGAAGGGCACAAATGAGACGTTGTTCAACCATGGAGCTCGCCTGGACTTGTTAGAGAATACTTTGGCTCAAGCTGAGCTGCAGAAGAAGAAGAAGAAGAAGAAGAAGAAGAAGAAGAAGAAGAAGAAGAAGAAGAAGAAGAAGAAGAAGAAGAAGAAGAAGAAGAAGAAGAAGAAGAAGAAGAAGAAGAAGAAGAAGAAGAAGAAGAAGAAGAAGAAGAAGAAGAAGAAGAAGAAGAAGAAGAAGAAGAAGAAGAAGAAGAAGAAGAAGAAGAAGAAGAAGAAGAAGAAGAAGAAGAAGAAGAAGAAGATGATGATGATGATGAAAGAGCCCAAATCTCTAACCATGGCCAAGCAGCTTGCAGCTGAGGAGGAATCTCTTGACTCTGAGCAAGATTCTGTCTCCATTCCTGGCCCAGCCAAAAGAAAGATCAGAAGGGTCAAGAAAAGCTTTCTGGAGCAGGTAGTTGAAGAGGCAGAGAAGAGATTCAAGGAGGAGACTGTAGAGGAGAGATTGGCAAGAGTAAGGAAGAACATAGATGAAGACCAGAGGCTCAGATATGTTAGGAGGCAAAACAAGAAAGTCAGAAAAGCTGGAATCACTCCTGGTGCCAACGGATCAAGTCAAAGGAAGAAGGCACCTGTTGAGGTGATGGATATTCTGCCACTTAGGACAGAAGGGTCTTTTGACTCTACTGTGTCTGTTCCCCTTATTGAAAGATGGAAGGAAGCCAAGACTTTGTGGTTTATCCAGCACTACATCCAGAGGCCACCTCCAGAGGACGATGCGCTTATCAACATAAACTATCATTCTTGGATAAAGGCATATGATGCAGAGCTATACAAGAAACTCATGGATTCTACCATTGAGTTCAATCTGGAAGTCACTACCCCTGAGTTTCACTATCTCAACACACCAATGTATGGGGATCAGATTGATTGGGCTGAGCTGAAGAAATTGTACAAGACCAAGGTGTTGGTGAATTTCACCCCAACAAACTTTGCAGAGCTCAAGGCAGTTCAAGAAAGCTTCCTTTATTGGTTTCTGGTGCTAAAGGAGAACAGCCGATATGCATAGTATAGGACCTGATCTGAAATGTAATATGTAAACTCTTTGTCCTTATTATTAATGAAAAGCCATATCTACTCTGTCTTAAAGACAACTTCTTGTTGTCTCCTTATTTGCCTGATAAGATCTATTCTAAGGTCTTATCTTTTTATGTGTTTTCTTGCCTAAGTTTTTTATCAGTTCTGGTGTGTTTTAACTCCATCAAAAAGGGGGAAATTGTTAGGATAAAAGTTGTATAGTTTTGATGAGATAAAACAAACCAGAAGATGTAATAGGACCATCTGGACCTGTTAGCCAGATGAACTAGTTTAGGACTTAGTCTAGGGGGAACTGCCAGACCAGAAGACTTCACCATAAGAGTCACCAGAAGACCCAACCAGTGGACTTCACCAGAGGACTCCACCAGAAGACTTCACCAGATGAGATCTGACAGAGGCAGAAGACCTTCCCCAGACCAGACGAGTTTGATGAACCAAAAGATGCTCAGAATCATCTCTAGATTCTACTGAGTATTCTGGTTCTTAACCGACTCTGGACCAGAGGACATCGAGGACATCTGGTGTCTGGTCCTGCCTTCTCTGGAAGATTCAGAGTTGAGCAATGGAAGCATTTGATCGTTGGTAATTCAAATCAAGTCATATAAGATCGGATTGGAAAGTATTTGAAGTCAATCAATCCAAGGATCTCACCAACCCAATCAATCAATTAGGGAATTGATTGATTGAAGCTTTCTTAATTAGAGATCTGATTAGATGAGCTCCCCAATGGCTAAATCCTAATCATCTCTATAAATGCAAGAGTGCATCATTGAAGAAAGGCTCTAGAGAGATTCGCTCGCACGAAGTTAATATCCAAGCCTTTTGATCATCACATTTTAGCACTCTTACTTTGTTCATATTAATATTCACTCTTAAAGGAGTTGTTGGATACTCAACCTGTTCATCTTATTAAGATCAGGTTGTAGTGAGTTAAGCTTTAGATCGAAGTCAGATCTAAAGGCTGTTGTAAGAAGGATCTGGTACTTCTCAATTCCAGAACGATAGTTGTTGGTTGGTTGGTTAGTAAGGCCCCTTTGATAAAAGGGAGAGTGGACATAGGATCGTTATATCCGAACCACTATATATATTGTTTTCTTTATCGCTTTCATTTATATTATTTTATTGTGTGCTCTTGAAAAAGGATTTTGAAAAGAACTTTAATTTAAGTTTAAAGTTTCCGCAATTAATCTATCTAGTGGGACCAACACCAATAAAGATAACTTCTGGTACGAACACAATGTTATATTTGATAACCCAGAAATACAATCCATGCCTGAATTCAGGCACATCAAAGAAGCCCTGGAGATAGTTAAAGCGGTCGGGCTAGAAAAGTTCTTAACAGTTCATCCAGAGAACTGTTTTGATAGGCAAGTTTTGGAATTCTTTTTCAGTGTCAACAATACCGTTGAAAGGCCCTAATCCGGATATATGTATCACGGATAAGGAGGAGGATTGGGTATACACTATAATGGAGAAGAAGGTTAAGTATAGCCCAATGATGAACAGAAATGTATTTCTCCCAGTTTATAATGTGTTATGCGAGATTGTTGGGAAGTGCATACTGGCCAACCAAGGAAGCTCCGAGCAAGTCAGTAAGCCAAAGTTGAGGCTGATGAAGGCCATTTTGGAAAGCAAGGAGAAGGAATACAACTAGCAATAGTTTTTCCTTAGTGCCTTGAACAAAGAACGAACGAAATTCCAACCGGAGAAGACTCCACAATTGGCGAGCAAGCTCAACTATGCCTCCAAGATATCATATCTTGTGGAGAATGTTGATGTTGGAGTTGACTGGAAGGAGGATAGAAAATGGAGCAACTTGAAATCACTCTTCAAGTCTGGGAAAGCTCTTGAAGGAAGGAAGTTGAGTATAAGTGAGGAGAGTTCTGAAGAAGAAGAAGAAGGGAATATGGAGGAAGCAAACCCCACTGAAGGGAAGAAAACGAAGCTGAGGAGGAGGTTGGTGAAATTAAGTGACAAGCTGGCTATGCACAAGGAAGAGGTGGCAGAAAAGCCTCAACAAAGAAGGAGAAGAGGGCTGATGAGACGAAGAAGGAAGCAGCCAAACCCAAGAAAGCAAGAGTTTCAAACTCCACTGAGTAAATAGGTGTATGGGGGGGGAATACACCTATGGTTACAAATTAAAACTTCTTGTAAAACTTATCAGGTTACTTAAGACAGTAGCTCGTCTGTGGACTTGAGGTCTGCTTAGAGTTACTTTGTGAAAGCTTACTGAGATAATACCTCTACTGAAAGCTCAAGACTTTCAGTTGAAACACTATCTAATTAGCTTTCAGATGCGGATTAGTGAGCCCTTTGGAAAACTTGTTTTACTTTGATAAACTTTGAGATTAACACACACTTAGGAAATAACAGAAAGTAAGTACACAAGATATAAAGTGGTTCAGAGATGAATCTCCTACGTCCACTGTCCTGATCAAACAGGAGAATTCCTTTAACTTGGAAATCCTTGTGTTATAGTGCCAAGGTGCACTGATCAACTAATCCTCTCTTAGGATGATTGATCACTAGGAAATTCCAGGTCCTAGTTCCCAAAACAAACCAGCTTTCAGACTGATACAAATAATCAGCTTACTAACACCACTTAACTCTAACTCTCAACCTAACAACTGAGTAGGGTTTTGAGTGGGGTTTGGTTCCAACTGTTGTGAGATAATCTTTACAATGTAGCTCAATGCTTAGGATAGATTATCTCTTTCTAAGGTTTGGATATAACTTTTAAGCTTGGTTACAAAAGGTTTGTTAGGCTCTCTACAAAGGTGAAACACTTGGGAAACAAAGGTAATTTCGAGTGCTTCTAGATTGTTATGAGTGTAGAGATAGCTTTGATCTTGTGAGTTTCCCGTGCATAGAAAAGAGCACATCCTTCTGTATTTATAGGCTTCCTTGAAAAACTTCCCGTTGGATTTGAATCTTCTCAAGTAAGTCTTCTTGTATCTGATTGGCTCAAACGGCTTTATTTGAAGCTTTAAGTCTTGTCAAGAAACGGCTGAAAGACCATGCCTGTTCACCAACTTTCTATAGATTGCTAGGGAAAGACTTTTGGTACTTGTCAGTCTGGAGCAGGTCGGCTGTCAGTAAAGTACACTGACGTGTCATCTTCTCATTGGACCTTTTAGTCTGCTTGCCCAGATTCTTGTCTTGCTTTAAGGTGGAACTCCTCTGAGAGAACTTTCTTATTCCTTCATTTATTGTAAGTTTCACTGAAATTCGTTTTGCCTTGTTCTAACCAGATTAACTAACAGCTTTTAATATGTTTAGCATTTAATGTGCTTTGTAAGTTCTCATCAGTGGACCTTGGTCCTCTCCTGATGGTTAGTCTTAGTGAGAATGTGCTTAGAAAATATTCAAGACTTAGACTATTTCTCAGATCACTTGTCTTCAGTGGACTTCGACTTCAGCAGACTTCGATCTTCAATACTCTCTAGAATTTACTAACTGTACATCAGTTCCCTAACAATTGAACTGATTAACTAACCACTAACTCTACTGAATATTTTACTTACAAATAACTTAGGAGGAACATTTTGGCATCTTAATCAAAACTTAAGTCTATACAATTTCCCAACAATTTCCTCCTTTTTTATTATGCCGGAACCTATCTTATTACATATCTTCATTAAGATGAGGTTCTTCAGATGACATAAAAGTTCAAGGATTTTGTAAGTAAAAACATTCAAGTACATAAGCCTAAATGATAATGAGATATTATCTTGGGCAAAAACATCAGTAGAGTTTCCTTTCATGATAAATAGTGAAGTACAGATTACATGAAGTCTACTAACAAAAGTTCAAAATTAAAAATATCTGGGACTTATAAACAAATGTCCAGTACAAAACACTTAACTTCTTCAAATGGATTCAAACAAAGGCTCAAGTCTATATTGCTTGAAGACTCGGATCTTCAGCTCATTCTTCCTCTCCATGACTTCTTTTGAGTGACCCTTGAGACCCAGTTGATCGCACAAGGACACCCATTCTTCTATGATCCGATCTCTATCCACAGCTCCAGTTGCATCTTGAAGGGGCCAGTAAGTGATTGGCTCAGGGGCCTTCAAGGCTTGATCAGGGAACTTATCATTCCAGGCTTCCATGATGGCAGGAAAGAGCTTTGGGTAGACTTCAAACATCCATGAGTTGAAGACTTCTTGCACATTGTCTTTTCCCAATTCTCCACTGACATAATAGGAATGCACAAATTCCCTTTTAGCAGTTTCCTATGCATCATTGAGCTTCTTAGGTACCCATGCATCATGGTGAGGAAACTTGGCCTTTGAGGGAGTGATTTTATCTTTCTTAAGCTTAGCAGCCCACCTTTGATAACTATTCCTGAACTTCTTGGAAGTAGTCTTATCAAAGGTGGTTAGCCTCTCCTTCCTCATCCTTTCTGCCATCTCAGCTATGGTCTCCATCTTTCCAACCACCATGTCCCTCCTTTCTTGTTGTTGAGCAGCCAGCTTCTGTGCTCTCTCATTCATCCCTCCAGCCTCTTTGATAAGCTCAGTGAGCTCTGTGACTCTTGTGGGGGCAGATTTAGGAGGTTCAGATGAAAGAGGTTCAGGGTTAAGAATGGGGAGTACCTCAACTTCTCCAGATGAGCCAGTGGACTTAGCTGTCAACCTCCCTGAGGTTCTGGTCTTCTTGGCCACCTCAGCTGAGAGGACGTCAGTTGTCTTCCTCTTGGTAGTTTTCCCCTTCTGTGCAACTCTCTCTTCTTTTTCCATCAGATGAGCTTTCTTAAACTTTGACAAGTCCTCAGATGGGGTCTTCTCCTTCCCTTTCTTGGCTTCTGCAATCTTCTGAGCCTCAGCATCCACCTTATTCAATGTGCTCTTCACTTGTTGGTCTTTCTCAAAATCAGGGGTCTCAAGGATAATCTTCATTTTGTTCTTGGGGTCCAGCTTCATATCTTTAGCGCTTATCCTCTTTTCCCCCTTTCCGGCATTAATCATACATTCGGCCACAGTGATGTTGAGCTTCAGCTGATCATGAGCTAAGGCCTTCAACTCAGTTGAGCAATGGTCAACTTCATCCTCCAGTCTCTCCAATGTTGCTCCAGCCGTTTGCCCAAAGTTCACAAACTGAGCCAACTTCTCCTCTATCAAAACATTTGTTTTCTCCTGGGTTGGGAAGTCCTCTGCCGCCTTCTTCAGGACTTCACCCAGCTTAGCTCCAAGCTCCTTGTGTTTGGCCTCGAATTCTGACAGCTTTGAGTTCCACAACCCTTCAACCTTCCCAAGTAGGTCCGCTGAGAAAGCCTCTGCTGAGGACTTTAGGTTGATGGAGACATTCTCCACTGAGTCTTTAAGAAATTGATTTCTGGCCTATTCCTCCTTCTACTCCAGCTTCTTCAAAGCTTCTATGACAAGCACGCTCTGTCCTTCAACAACATCAATCACCATCTGCTGAGAATCTTCAACTTTGAGAGTAAGATTTTGGAGTGATGTTGTGGTGGATTCCATGAGTTCATCATCATGGTCTGAGAGGATGACCATCTCATCCACATCTTCTTGTACTATCTCCTGGACATCCCTCAGCTGTGCTTGGAGAGAAGGAAGGATTTCTTCTTGGAGTGAATGAACAGCATCTTTTAGAGGATTTAGGTTGACCTCTACTGGGGGAACCTCATCAGTTTGAATACCTGCATGACAAACAAGGTTAGCTCTTTCCCCCTCAGCCTCACATCCTAATTCTCCTGATGCATCTACTTCCATTGGGACTCCCTCCTCCTCTCTCTTCTAACTTTTCTCACTTTCTCTCTCATTTTCGACTAGATTCTTTTCAGCCAATTCACTCTTTACAGGGATGATTGCTCTAATCTCACCACTTACAACTCCAGTTATCTCAACCTCAGTTTTTTTTTCTTTTTCATTTTCAACTCCAACCTTTCCAGACACCTCAGCTGACTCCTTAGTCACCACTGAGGGCTGTTGTGGGAGAACTTCAGTAGACACCTCTACTGAGCTCTCCTGTGGAAAATTTTGTGCCTCAGTATCCCTTGCCATGGATACATCCTTGGCTACTTCACCCCCACCTTCCTTTGGTGAAGTAACTCCTTCTAGTTCAGTTTCCTTTTCTTCTTCTTTCTCCTCTCCTTTTTCTCCTGCTTTCTCTTGCTCCTTCTCAGCTTCAACTGGCTTCTCTACATTTTTCTCTTTCTCTGCCTCTTCTCCTCCTCCACTCTTCTTTGCCTCAGCCAGTTTGTCCATAACCAGACTCTCAAATATCTTCTCATCACAGAGAAGTCTGTTTTTGGTCATCCCAGCAAATGTCAACACTTCTATCTCCTCCTTCTTCCACTCTTCAGCATTGCTGCCTCTGGCAGCCATCAAAATTTCACCCAGTCTTCTGTCTTTGAGCTGGACAAGGAGTCTCAGTCTCAAGAACATTGCTTTTAGGGTGGGAAACCCATCAAGCTCAGGATACTTAGACTCCAAAGAGTAGGCCACCTCATCCTTAAGAGTGTCTAAGAATGAGTACTCTTCTTCATCGTCTGATGGAAGGGAAGGGGTAGGGGATCTGCTATCTGTTGGCTCCTCTGGGATAGACTCTAGGTGAGTTGTGTGTGTTTCAGGAGGGTTCGGTTCAGATGAGGTTTGAGGTTGGGTTTCAGTAGAGGTAGGGGTTGAGGGTAGGGGTTTAGAGGGGGTTGAGGGGATGGGTTCAGTTGGGGTTGAGGTTGCTTCAGATGGGGTGGTGGTTTGGGATCCACGTTCAGGCTGTTGAGAGCCTTCAGTGGGGGTTTTAGCCATATTTTAATTTTTCTTAGTTTTCAGAGGAGTTCTGGGCTTGGTTTTTGGTTTTATGGGGGTAGGGGTAGGGACATCTGAGTCAGACTCAGTTGAGATTATATTGGGAGAAGAGTCAGGGTTACCTGATGAAGACTCATCAGTAGAGTTTGTGACTCTGACTTTCTTAGAGGCACTCTCTTTCTCAGCCTCAGAAGACCTCTTCCTCTCTTTCTTTGAGGCCTTCTCTGCCTTCTCCTCCTTGTGAAGGGCCATCTTATCACTCAACTTGATGAGCCTCTTCTTTAGCTTTGTCTTCTTCCCTTCCGCAGAACCAGCTTCCACCTCTTCTTCTGCCGCTTCAGGGCTTTCTACTTCAAGGTTCAGCTTCCTTGCCTCCAAAGTCTTTCCAGACTTGAATAGAGTTTTCAGATTACTCCACTTCCTCTCCTTCAACCAGTCTACTCCCACATCCATATTCTCTATCAAGTAAGAAATTTTAGTGGCAAAATTTAGCTTACTTGCCAACTGGGGAGATTTGTCAGCCTGGAATTTTGAATGTTCCTTGTTTAGAGCCCTTAGGAAGAATTGTTGCCAGTTGAAAGTCTTCTCCTTGCTTTCAACTATTGCCTTCATCAATCTCAGCTTTGGCTTGCTTACTTGCTCAGTGCTTCCCTGGTTTCCCAAAATACATTTACCAACAATCTCACAAAGGACATTGTATACTGGTAAGAGTAGACTTCTATTCATCGTGGGACTGTATTTCACCCTCAAAGGACATTGTATACTGGTAAGAGTAGACTTCTATTCATCGTGGGACTGTATTTCACCCTTTTCTCCATGATGGTGTAGACCCAGTCCTCCTCTTTATCCAAGATACAGGTATCTAGATTTGGGCCTTCAGAGGGGAGTTCAAATAACTCCTTCAAAACATCTCAACTCAGACGAATCTCCTTACTGATCTTCTGGTGTTCAACAACCTCCATGTCATCTCTCATCACATTTTTCTTCCTTTGGAGGAATAGACAAGACTTGATTCTTGAGTTAGAGTTGGAAATGTTGTAGAAGAACTCAAGAACCTGCCTATCATAACAGTGCTCTGGATGAACTGATAGAAATTTCTCTAATCCAGCAGCCATGACCATCTCCGAGGCCTCTTTAATGTGAGCAAAATCCGGTCTAGATTCAATCTCTGGATTCCCAAAAACCACTATGGGTTCATACCAGAAATTATCTTTGTTGTTCAAAAACCCTAGGTTGATTTTGGCCATTTTTGAAATAAGATTTGAGAGAGAATTGCAGAGAGAGTTTGGAATACAGAGTAAGTGTTTGCTTGTGAGTGATTTCGAAAAGGTTTACAAGCGTAAGTTTGGGATTTTTATATGAGTAATGAACGGTGAGATTAAGAGGAGAGATTAACGTTTGAGATTAATTCGGTTTGAGATCGTGGATAGTCCAAGAGGTTAGTGGAGAGTTTTTAAGAGATCTTTACGGTTAGAAAAGAACCGCCTAAAATGGAAGGTTTAGATTGAAAGGGTTGGTAGCCGGAAGGTCACATCATTCGGGTTTTAAGGCGCGTGAGATAGGTAACTGTAAAAGTGAACCTGACTTGTACAACGCGCATTAAATGCTTGCCGTACCAAAATCTCTTCGAAATAGTGTAAGAAAGATTTAATTTTCAGAAAGCACTCATTAGTAAGTTTATTGAAACCAAATATATATTAAAAAACTAAGAGGCTTTAGATTTGAAAATATCATAAGTATAAACTTTTGACCTCCACTGATGTTTGACCTCGTCTGATATTCAAGACTCTTCTGAGATGAGGAGTCTCTACTGAGAAAGATCCTTCTCTGAATATGAACCTCAACTGAGTTGAAACTGACTCTTCTGAGATTGAATCCTTTCTTTACTCTCCTGGATCTAGGAGTCCAAGCTCTAATGACAACTCTTGAAACTTTGCTTCAGCCAAAGGTTTAGTGAAGATATCTGCCTTCTGCTTGTCAGTGTAGATTTTGAGCATTTTGATGTCCTTCTTCTCCACATGATCTCTAATGAAATGATGCCTTATATCCACATGTTTGCATCTTGTGTGGAGAACTGGATTTTCTGAAATAGCAATTGCACTATTGTTGTCACAGAAAATAGGGACTTCATTGGCAAAGATGTTGTAATCTCTCAGTTGTTGTCTTAGCCAAAGAATTTGAGCACAACAACTTCCAGCTGCCATATACTCAGCTTCAGTAGTGCTTGTGGCTACTGAGTTTTGTTTCTTGGAAAACCAAGAAATCGGCTTACTTCCCAAGAATTGACAAATTCTTAAGTTGATTTCCTGTCAATTCTACATCATCCATAGTCAGCATCTGAGTATCCTGTGAGTTCCAAATTGTCATCTTATGGATACCACAATCCCATATTCAGAGTACCCTTAAGGTATTTGAGAATTCTTTTAGCAGCTTCCAGATGACTTTTCTTTGGATTGACTTGATATCTTGCACAAATCCCAACTGCAAAAGTGATATCAGGCCTACTTGCTGTGAGATACAGTAGAGATCCAATAATAGCTCTATAGTGAGTCTGGTCTACTGATTCACCATCTTCATCTGGTTCCATCTTGGTGTTGGTGTTGAGTGGAACTCTTGCAACTTTGCTGGTCTGGCATCCAAACTTGTTGATCAGCTCCCTTGTATATTTGGCTTGGTTGATGAAGATTCCTTCAGGAGACTGCTTGACTTGAAGTCCTAGGAAGAAATTCATTTCTCCCATCATTGACATCTCAAATTTCCCTTTCATCAGTTGAGAAAATTTCTCACAGAGGACTTGGTTAGGACAACCAAAAATGATATCATCCACATAGATTTGTACAAGCAAAGTGTCCTCTCCTTTTGTGATCCTAAAGAGAGTTCTATCTACTCTTCCTTTGATTAAACCATGATCCAAAAGGAATTGTGACAAAGTATCATACCAAGCTCTTGGAGCCTGTTTCAGTCCATACAGAGTTTTTCTCAGTCTATATACTTTGTGACTTTCTTCAAAACCTGGGGGTTGCTCCACATAGACTTCTTCATTGAGTACTCCATTCAAGAAGGCACTCTTAACATCCATCTGGTACACCTTGAATTTCTTGTGAGTAGCATAAGCAAGAAATAACCTTATTGCCTCCAATCTGGCAACTGGGGCAAATGTTTCATCATAGTCAAATCCTTCAACTTGAGAATAGCCCTTTGCAACAAGTCTGGCCTTATTTCTAACTATGACATCATTTTCATCCTTCTTGTTCTTGAATACCCACTTGGTTCCTATCACATTGCAGTGATATGGTCTGTCCACCAACTCCCAAACTTGATTCCTTGTGAACTGGTTGAGCTCTTCTTGCATGGCAATGATCCAGTTGGAATCTTGAAGTGCTTCTGTTATGGAACTTGGTTCCTGGTTTGATAAGAAACAACAAAACAAGGCACTTTCCCCATGAAAACTTCTAGTTTTGACTCCCGAGGTAGGATCACCTAGGATTTGCTCAACAGGGTGATCTGAGAGCCATGTTCTCCTAGGCTGATGCCCTTCAGTAGAGTTTAACTCTTCTAAAGTTGAGTCACTAGATATAGGAACAAAATCAAATTCAGGAAAAAAGACAGAGAGTTGAAGTCCTGAGTCATCATTCAAGGTATTCTCATTCTCAATGGTAATCTCATTGGTTCCCCCTTGAATGATGGGTTCAGTGGATGTCTCAGCTGTGACCACATCTTCATTGACACTTGTTACCTCTTGAACTGGGATGGTGTTCATCAGTTCAGTTACTTGTTCAGGAGAGCTCTCAGGTGAGCTTTGAGGAGTGGTTTGACTTTGAGTGACCTCCTTGAATTGTTGATCATCTAAATTATCCCAGGTTGGGATGTATGTATCAACACAATTCTCAGGATAGCCTTTAGACTTGATACTCAGTCTGGTTAGTCTTTTGCTTATTACCTCCTCATTCTCCTTACTCTTGGACTCAAAAGTAAATTCATCAAAGACCACATGAGGTGTTTCTTCCACAATAAGAGTTCCACAGTTGTAAACTCTGAAGGCTCTACTGATTTGGGAATATCCTAAGAAAATTCCTTCATCAGCTTTGCTATCAAAAGCTTTCAGTTGAGTTTTCCCATTGTTGTGAATGAAACACTTGCAACCAAAAATATGAAAGTAAGATACCTGTGGCTTTCTGCCATTCCATAATTCATATGGAGTTTTTCCTTGATGTTTGGTTACCATGGATCTATTTTGAGTGTGGTAGGCAGTGTTGATAGCTTCAGCCCAAAATCTTTTAGGAACTTGAGCTTCTGCAAGCATTGTCACAGCTGCCTCCTTGAGAGTTCTATTTCTTCTTTCAGCTACTCCATTTTGTTGTGGATTTCTTGCAGCTGATGTCTCATGTGAAATACCTAATTCTTTGCAATAATCAGATATAATAGAATTAATGAATTCAGTGCCCTTATCTGATCTTATCTTTACAATGTTTAGGCTCTTCTCATTGCTAACTTTCTTCAGGAGCTCTGGCAGCCTTAGTTGAGTCTCATTTTTGCTTGCAAGAAATATCACCCATATGTACCTGGAGAAATCATCAACAACAACAAGTGTATACTTTCTCCCATTGATACTTACAGGGGTTACTGGACCAAAGAGATCCATATGTAACAGTTGAAGTACTCGGTCAGTAGAGGTTGCTACTTTGCTCTTGAAAGATGCCTTTACTTGCTTTCCCTCCTGACAGGCTTTACAGATATGTTCTTTGTTGTATACTTCATTTGGCATTCCTTCTACCAGTCCATGTCTTGCTATCCTGTTCATCATCTTGAAGTTCAGATGACTTAGCCTTTTGTGCCATAACCAATTAGTGTCAGTTGAGCTTTTAGCAAGATATGCATTTGGTGTGCAAGACTTCCAATCTGCAAGATAGACATTACCCTTTCTTGACCCAGTTAGTAGTACCTGTTGTGAAGATATATTCTTAACAAAACACAGGTTACATGAAAATTCAACACTGTATCCTTTATCACAGAATTGACTTATGGACAGAAGACTGTGCTTAAGTCCACTGACAAAGGATACATTGCTTACCCTTACTGAGCCAATGATTAAAGTACCATAACCTTTAGTGGCTCCTAGTGAGTTGTCACCAAAGGTGACTTGTGGACCTTCTTTCTCAACAAATTCTGTCAGGAGATCTTTGTTGCCAGTCATGTGCCTAGAACATCCACTGTCCAAGTACCAGACTGAAGATTTAAGAGCTTCTCCTTTGTTGAGGTCCACTAAGCCCTGCAATCACAGATCAAGCTTTAGGTACCCATTTGGTGTTGGGTCCTACCAGGTTAGTTGTACCTTTCGGAATCTAAATTTGCCTCACAGTTCTAATCACTTTAGATTGGCTAACTTGTCTTCCATAAACATCTACATAGATTGTTATCTCCCTTTGTGCCTTGGGAGTAAACTTTCTATGGGTGTCAGCCTTTGAAGGAACATGGACCTTCTTTTCATTCTTTCTCTTAGGCCTGGGTGCACCTGGCCTGAGTTTTTGTTGATAAGGGTATGAAGGGCCTTTTCCTTTAGGCACAAAAGGAATAGGTCTTCTGTATGAGTCATTCCTTGAGGAATGCTCATGCCTGGGTGCTCTCAGCTGAGGTTGCTTCATCTGTGAAGACCTCGGTTGATAGTACCTCTGTTGAGATCTATTCTGATTAGTCAGCTGAGCCTTTCCATTTGGTTTTGGCTCAGTTTAACTTCTCTTTTTTTGGACCCTCAGCTGGTCTTTTTCCCTTATCCAAAATCTGTGGTTGAAATGTCACAGACTTAACAAAAACTCTCTTTGTGCCACTTGAAGAAGCAACACTCATAGGATCTTCTGAAGGTTTTGGAATAAAGCCTATCCCACATTTGTTATTAGGATTGATTTGAAAGTTTTGAATCTCCTCTATGGCAAGAGAGGGTTTGTTGATAGCATCAATCCTTTTTAACAAAGTCTCTTCAGATTTTTGTAAGACATCAATTTTCAGGAGAGATTCCTTTACTTGGCTTACTAATTTCAAATTCTCTTCTGTTAACCTTGTCTTAGATTCAGTAAGATCTTTTATCAGTTGATCTTTATCATTTCCTTGACTCTTGAGGGTTTCAACCTCTTTTGTCAATTTAATGGTAGAGTTAGCTGAGTTAAGATCTGCCTGATTCCCAGACTCAATTAACTTAGTGTTTTCTCTCAGGAGATTTTTGTTTTCATCTTGGAGACAAAAACTTGCTTCTTGCAACCTTGAGAAATCAATCATCAATTGTTCCAAAGCGGACTGAAGATTGAGTTCCTCAGTTGACTTTGAGCTTAGCTCAGGTGAGTGTCCTAGAGAATTGGATGGTTTAGATTGTACCTCTGGTTCTTCTCTTGCCATGAGGCACATGTCATCATCACTGCTGTCTGAGAACAGTCCATCAGATGACTCCAGATCTTCATCAACATTCTCAGCCACCATGGTTTTCCTTTCTCCATATCTCATGTCTCTTTTGGCTTGCCTTTCCTTTCTCTCCTTTGTGCTCAGTTGAGGACAGTCATATTAAAAGTGTCCAACCTTCTTGCACTGGAAGCATCTATTTGCATCATCATTCTTTTCCTCAGTAGACTCCTTGGTCTTTGATGATGATCCTTCACCTCTGGAATAGTTCTTGTATTCTTTTCTCTTCTCTGGCTCAGTTGAGCTTTTCTCTCCTTCTCTGGTGTCTTTCTGTGGATAACTTCTTCTTTCCCTGTTATCCCTGTAAAACCTCTTATATTTGCCAAAACGGCTGTTAAGTTTCTCAAACCTTCTAGCCATCAGGCTGAGTTCCTCTTGCATCTCAGCCTTGCTTTGAGATTTGCTTGCCTTTGTACTCTTCTGTGGCTTTGGGGATTTTGGCTCAGTCTCCTTAGCTTTGAAGGCAACTCCCTTCTTAGCTGAGGTCTCATCAGGAGCCTTTTTCCTGTTCAGATCAAACTCATAAGCCTTAAGTTCAGAGAATACCTGTTGCATAGACATGCTGGATAGATCCTTGGTATTCTGCATCATCACAGAGTACACATCCCATCTTGAGGTTAGACCTCTCAGGATCTTTAAGGCAACTTCCCTTTTGGTATAGACTTTTCCCAGAGAGTTTATTTCATTCATGATATCAGTGAACCTCCCCCATCAAGCTGGTCAATAGTCTCAGTGGACTCCATGGTGAACTGCTCATACTTTTGAACAGCTACTGAAAGCTTGTTCTCATTTATCTTGTCAGTTCCTTCACACATGAGAGCAAGAGTGTCCCATAGTTCCTTTGCAGTCTTGCAGTGGATCACTCTTCCCATTACAGAATCAGGAATGGTGGTGTAGAGAATTTTCATGGCTATGAAGTTAAGGTTGTTTCTCCTCCTCTCATCTGCAATGAAGTTATCTTCATCCTTGGGCCATTCTTCTCTTGGATCTGTAATAGTCTCAGCTGTAGTTCTAGGGTTAGGTGTCATAAAAATAAATGGACCTTTAGTAATAACCCTTAACATTTCATCATGCACACAGGCAAGATGAGCTCTTATTCTGATCTTCCAGAAGTCATAGTTTTCCACTGAGAACTGTGGAAGCTTGTGATGAGACATATAGTTCAAGGGATTAACTCACATGTTGTTCTCTACTGGTGGTGCTACCCTAGCTGCATTGTCAGCCATAGTATAAAAACAAGTTTATCAAAAGATCAATTCAGATGACCTTGAAAATACCTTTAAGCACAAGGTATACTTAGAACAATGGTCTATTGAACCACTGCTCTGATACCAATTGATGGTCCCGAAATGAGTAAACAGGTGTATGGGGGGGAATACACCTGTGGTTACAAATTAAAACTTCTTGTAAAACTTATCAGGTTACTTAAGACAGTAGCTCGTCAGTGGACTTGAGATCTGCTGAGAGTTACTTTGTGAAAGCTTACTGAGATAATGTCTCCACTGAAAGCTCAAGACTTTCAGTTGAAATACTATCTAATTAGCTTTCAGATGCGGATTAGTGAGCCCTTTGGAAAACTCGTTTTACTTTGATAAACTTTGAGATTAACACACACTTAGGAAATAGCAGAAAGTAAGTACACAAGATATAAAGTGGTTCAGAGATGAATCTCCTACGTCCACTGTCCTGATCAAACAGAAGAATTCCTTTCACTTGGAATTCCTTGTGTTATAGTGCCAAGGTGCACTGATCAACTAATCCTCTCTTAGGATGATTGATCACTAGGAAATTCCAGGTCCTAGTTCCCAAAACAAACCAGCTTTCAGACTGATACAAATAATCAGTTTACTAACACCACTTAACTCTAACTCTCAACCTAACAACTGAGTAGGGTTTTGAGTAGGGTTTGGTTCCAACTGTTGTGAGATAATCTTTACAATGTAGCTCAATGCTTAGGATAGATTATCTCTTTCTAAGGTTTGGATATAACTTTTAAGCTTGGTTACAGAAGGTTTGTTAGGCTCTCTACAAAGGTGAAACACTTGGGAAACAAAGGTAATTTCGAGTGCTTCTAGATTGTTATGAGTGTAGAGATAGCTTTGATCTTGTGAGTTTCCAGTGCATAGAAAAGAGCACGTCCTTCTGTATTTATAGGCTTCCTTGAAAAACTTCCCGTTGGATTTGAATCTTCTCAAGTAAGTCTTCTTGTATCTGATTGGCTCAAACGGCTCTATTTGAAGCTTTAAGTCTTGTCAAGAAACGGCTGAAAGACCATGCCTGTTCACCAACTTTCTGTAGATTGCTAGGGAAAGACTTTTGGTACTTGTCAGTCTGGAGCAGGTCGGCTGTCAGTAAAGTACACTGACGTGTCATCTTCTCATTGGACCTTTTAGTCTGCTTGCCCAGATTCTTGTCTTGCTTTAAGGTGGAACTCCTCTGAGAGAACTTTCTTATTCCTTCTTTTATTGTAAGCTTCACTGAAATTCATTTTGCCTTGTTCCAACCAGATTAACTAACAGCTTTTAATATGTTTAGCATTTAATGTGCTTTGTTAGTTCTCATCAGTGGACCTTGGTCCTCTCCTGATGGTTTTAGTCTTAGTGAGAATGTGCTTAGAAAATATTCAAGACTTAGACTATTTCTCAGATCACTTGTCTTCAGTGGACTTCGACTTCAGCAGACTTCGATCTTCAATACTCTCTAGAATTTACTAACTGTACATCAGGTCCCTAACAATTGAACTGATTAACTAACCACTAACTCTATTGAATATTTTACTTACAAATAACTTAGGAGGAACATTTTGGCATCTTAATCAAAACTTAAGTCTATACAATTTCCCAACACCCTAATCCAGATATATGTATCACGGATAAGGAGGAGGATTGTGTATACACTATAATGGAGAAAAAGGTTAAGTATAGCCCAATGACGAACATAAATGTACTTCTCCCAGTTTACAATGTGTTGTGCGAGATTGTTGGGAAGTGCATACTAGCCAACCAAGGAAGCTCCGAGCAAGTCAGTAAGCCAAAGTTGAGGCTGATGAAGGCCATTGTGGAAAGCAAGGAGAAAGAATACAACTAGCAATAGTTTTTCCTTAGTGCCTTGAACAAAGAACGAACGAAATTCCAACCGGAGAAGACTCCACAATTGGCGAGCAAGCTCAACTATGCCTCCAAGATATCATATCTTGTGGAGAATGTTGATGTTGGAGTTGACTGGAAGGAGGATAGAAAATGGAGCAACTTGAAATCACTCTTCAAGTCTGGGAAAGCTCTTGAAGGAAGGAAGTTGAGTATAAGTGAGGAGAGTCCTGAAGAAGAAGGGGATATGGAGGAAGCAAACCCCACTGAAGGGAAGAAAATGAAGCTGAGGAGGAGGTTGGTGAAATTAAGTGACAAGCTGGCTATGCACAAGGAAGAGGTGGCAGAAAAGCCTCAACAAAGAAGGAGAAGAGGGCTGCTGAGACGAAGAAGGAAGCAGCCAAACCCAAGAAAGCAAGAGTTTCAAACTCCACAGATGATTCATCATCAGGTAATCCCAATTCTTCTTCAAACATTGTATCTACTAAATCCGATTCAGATGCCCCTGCCCCTACCCCCATCAAAATCAAAACCAAACCTCGCACCCCAGTAAAAACCAAACGCATATCCATCATTTCCAAAACCCCCCACTGAAGGCTCTCAACAACCTGAAAGTGGTTCCCCAAAAGACACCCCATCTAAGGCATCTGCTGAGGCAACCTCAAACCCACCTGAACCAACCCCCGCAACCCCTACTGACCAAACCTCCGCTGACCAAACCCCCACTGAAACAAACCTTTCTGAACCCAACCCTTCTGAGCACCAAACCTCACACCTTGAAACCATTCCAGAGGAGCCCTTTGACCCCAGATCCCCCACCCATTCCCTTCCATCTGATGATGAAGAGGAGTATTCCTTCCTGGATACTCTTAGGGATGAAGTAGCCTACTCCCTTGAATCTAAATATCTAGAGATGGATGGGTATCCTACCCTGAAGGCCATGTTCCTAAGGGTTAGGTTGCTTGCCCAACTGAAAGACCGGAGGTTGGCAGAGATCTTATTGGTTGTTGGAGGAGGGAAAGCTGAGGAGTGGAAGAAAGAGAAGCAAGAGGTGGTGGACTTCACAGACCTAACCAAAACCAGGCTTCTCTGTGATGAGAAGATCTTTCAAAGCCTGGTAATGGATAAGATCAATGAGGCTCAGTCTACATCAAACAAGGAGGAGGTTGAGAAGGTGGAGGAGGCAAAAAAGAAAAAGATAAAGAGAAAGAGGAGGAGGCGGGGTTAGAAAAAGGTACTTCACTAATGCAAGGTGGTGGTGAAGTAGCCAAGGATGTATCCGAGGCAAGGGATACTGAGGCTCAGAATTTGCCAAAGAGTGGTTCAGTGGAGGAATCCACTGAAATCACTCCACAACAGCCCTCAGTGGTGACTTTAGATTCAGCTGAGATGACTGGTACTGAAGGAGTCGAAAAATAAAGAGAGGAAAAATAAAATGAGGTTGAGATCACTGTTGTTGTTAGTGGAGAGATAAAAGCAATCGTCCTTGTAAAGGGTGAATTGGCTGAAAAATTGAAGTTGAAAATGAGAGGGTGATTGAGAGTGAGAAGAGAGAGGAGGAGGGAGCACAAATGGAGGTAGATGTGCAAGCTGGGCTAGGTAGTGAGATTGAGGGGAAACATGCTAATCTTTTGTCTTATGCAGGAAATCCTTCCCAGGAGATACCCCAAATCAATCTCAATCTAAGTCCCCTGAAGCATGCCATCCACAATGTTGGAGAAATAAGACTTTCATCCCTTGAAGCTCAGCTGAGAGAAGTGCAAGAGATTGTTCAAGAAGAAGTTGATGAAATGGTCATTCTCCCAGACCACATCGATGAGCTTATGGAGTCAACCACCTCATCTCTCCAGAATCTAACTCTCAAGGTGGAAGACTCTCAACAAATGGTCATCGACGTAGTTGAAGGCCAAAGTGTCCTGGTAGTTGAAGCTCTCAAGAAGATGGAGAAGAAAGAAGAGGAAGCTAGAGCCAAAATCTTAGAAGACTCAGTGGAGAATGTTTCCATCAACCTAAAGTCCTCAGTAGAGGCTTTCTCAACAGACCTGCTAGGGAAGGTTGAAGGGTTGTGGAACAAAAAGATATCTGAGTTTGAAGCTAAACATGAGGAGCTAGAGGCAAGCCTGAAGGACGTACTGAAGAAGGCCGCAGAAGACTTTCCAACTCAGGAGAAGACAGATGTGCTCATCAATGCAAAGCTTGAACAATTTGTCAAGTTTGGTCAAACTGATGGAGCAACTCTTGAGATATTGGAAGATGAAGTGGACCACTGCTCAACCCAACTAAGGGCACTTGAACATGACCAGATGAGGCTAAACATCACTGTTGCAGAGTGTATGATTAATGCCGAAAAGGGGGAAGAGTTAGTGTCAGGGAAGCAGATGAAGCTTGATCCGTATAATAAAATGGAGTTAATTCTTGAAACTGATGATTTTGCAAAGAGTCAGCAGATCAAGAACACCATGAAAAAGGTGACTTAGGAGGCTCAGAAGTCAGCTGATGAAAGGAGCATAGGAGTGAAAGGGAAAGAAGTCCAGGAGGAGAGGGACTTAACAAAATTCAGAGAAGCTGCTGAGAAAGAGAAGAGAGAAAGAGCTGCTCTAAAGGGGGAAACAACCAAGAGGAAGGCTGCTGATGTACTCTCAGCTGAGGTGACGAAGAAGACAAGATCCTCAGGAAGGTTGGCTGCAAAGTCAACTGGAGATTCAGTTGAGAATCTTCCAGTATTAAACCCAGAGCCTATCTCCTCTGAGACCCCCAAGTCTGCCCCAATCAGGGTCACTGAGCTTACAGAACTTATCAAAGAAGCAGGAGGCATGAATGAAAGAGCTCAGAGGCTTTCAGCTCAACAGCAGGAGAGAAGGGATAAGGCAGTTGGGAGGATAGAGTCCATAGCTGAACTGGCTGAAAGAAAAATGAATGAGAGGTTGGTAACTTTTGACAAAACCACCTCGAAGAAGTTCAGAAACGGCTATCAGAAGTGGGCTGCCAAGTTGAAGAAAGATAAAGTGGCAATTTCAAAGGCTCAGTTCCCTCACCATGATACTTGGGTTCCCAAGAACCTCAATGATACTTGGGAAACGGCCAAGAGGGAATTTGTCTACTCCTACTATGTCAGTGGAGAGCTTGGGAAAGAAAATGCACAAGACTTGTTCCATGACTGGTTCTTTGAGTCTTACCCAAAGCTCTACCCTGATATCAACGAGGCCTGGAATGACAAGTTTCCAGACCACGCCTTGAAAGCTCCTGAACCCATAATCTATTGGCCCTCAACTGATGCAACTGGAAACGTTGATAGAGAAAGAATTACTGAAGAATGGGTATCTCTATGTGAGCATTTGGGTCTCAAGGGACATTCTAAGGATGTTATGGAAAGAAAGAATGAGCTGAAGATCAGAGTTTTTAAGCAGTATGGACTGGAGCCCTTATTTGAGACCATTTGATTTTGGTTAAGTGTTTTTTGGGCATTTGTTTATAAGTCCCAGCTGTTCTGTTGTTTTGAAATTATCTCAGTAGACTTCACTGAAATTGTACTTGTACTTGTACTTGATCCATTGAAATGAAACTCTACTGATTTTTCAGCCCAAGATAATATCTCATTATCATTTAGGCTTTTTGTACTTGAATGCTTTTTCTTACAAAATTCATTGAAATTATATGCCAACTGAATGAACTCATCTGAAAAAAAAAAGATGTAATAAGATAGGTTTCGGCATAATCAAAAAGGGGGAAATTGTTGGGAAATTATATAGACTTATGTTTTGATTAAGATGCCAAAAGGTTCCTCATAAGTTATTTGTAAGTAAAGTATTCAGTAGAGTTAGAATAGAGTTAACCAGTTCAAATGTTAAGGAACTGAAGTACATTTACTAAATCAAGGAGTGTATCTAATAGTTGAAGAACTCCGCTGATGAAGAAAGTCCGCTGAAGATGAAGTGATCTGAAGAAGAAGTCTAAGTCATGAATGTTTTCTAAGTACATTCTTACTAAGACTATACCATCAGTAGAGGATCAAGGTCCACTGATGTGAACTAACAAAGCACATTCAATACTAAACACATTAAAAGTTGTTAGTTAATCTGGTTGGAACAAGGCAAAACGAATTTCAGTAAAGCTTGCAATAAATGAAGGAATAAGAAGGTTCTCTCAGAGGAGTTCCACCTTAAAGCAAGACTCTTCTGAGCAAGTGAAATGAATGGACCAATGAGAAGATGACACGTAGGTGTACTCTACTGACAGCCGACATGTCACAGACTGACAAGTACCAAAAGTCTTTCTCTAGCTTTCTCCAGAAAGTTGGTGAACAGGCATGGTCCTTCAGCCATTTCTTGACAAGACTTAAAGCTTAAAAAGAGTTGTTTGAACCAATCAGATACAAGAGACTTACTTGAGAAGATTCAACTCCAACGGGAAGATTTTCAAGAAGGTCTATAAATACAGAAGGCCGTGCCCATTCCTACGCACGAGAAACTTAACAAGAACAAGCATTCTCTACACTCATAACATACTACGAAGCACTCGAAATTACCTTTGTTTTCCAAGTGTTTCATATTTGTAGAGAGCATTTCAAACCCTCTGTAATTGAGCTTATAGCTATATCCAAACCTTAGAAAGAGATAATCCATCCTTAAAGCCTTGAGCTAAACTTGTAAGGATTATCTCACAAATAGTTGGAACCAAACCCTACTCAAAATGTGCTAGTGCAATATCTTGGTCAAGACAGACCAATCTGAGAACTACACATCGACCTTTCATGGCGGATTGTTCAATTCCACCTGGGTCGTGAATTTGTACATTTAATTACAAGGAACTTGTTAATGTGATCTTTCATTAACTACAATGTAATACGTACTATATATTGAACGGTTTGCAATAAATATTTAATATTTATTCATATTTAAAGCAATAGTGATAAAAAAATTATTCTCATAAATAAGTATTTAATACATGAGTATACAAAATAAAAGCATACTTTCACATATAACTCCAACAATTTCCCACTTATACTCAAAGTCTGCTTTTAAGTATACATCATGCATGTCTAGTGTAGTTCTACGTGACATATCATGTCAACCTACACTAACCTAATAATTCCTCCCACTTATACTCAAAGCAGATTGGCAATAGTCTTGACACACATTCCATCCACATGTCTCTCGAATGTACTCTGAGGCAGACCCTTTGTGAATGGATCCGCTAGGTTGTCCTCCGACGCGATCTTTACCACATCTATATCTCACCTCTTAACGATTTCTCGTATAAGATTGTATTTTCTTTCTATATGTTTGCTGGACTTGTGGGCTCTCGGTTCCTTTGAATTTGCAATTGCTTCGGTATTATCACAATAGACAGTGATTGTGATGGGTAAATTCGGAACAACGTTCAAGTCCACTAAGAAGTTCTTGAGCCAAATTGCCTCTTTCGCTGATTCACAAACAGCTACATATTCGGCTTCCATGGTTGAATCGGCGATGCATTTCTGCTTAACGCTTCTCCATGAAATGGCTCCTCCTCCCATGCAGAATATACTACCCGAGGTAGATCTTCTAGAGTCTAGGCCTGATTGGAAATCCGAGTCCGTGTATCCTACGAGAATTAGATTGTCTGACCGGTCTATAGCGAATTCTTTTCAGATACTTCAGAATGCATTTAACTGCAGTCCAATGGTCTTTCCCGAGGTTACTTTGATATCTTGCCACCATGCCCACAGCAGAGCAGATATCCGGTCTCGTACATAACATTGAATACATAAGGCTTCCTACGGCCAAAGCATACGAAATGCCTTTCATGTCATCTATCTCCGCAGGCGTCTTAGAGCACATTTCCTTTTATAGATGGATTCCGTGACTAAAAGGTACAAAACCTTTCTTGGAATCTTGCACGCTGAAATGCTTTAAAATATTGACTATGTATGAAGCTTGCGATAAGCCCAACATCATTTTTTGTGATCACGGGTGATTTAGATCCCAAGAATGTGACATGCTTTTCCTAAGTCCTTCATATCAAACTATTTTAACAGTCATACCTTTACGTCTGACAATACCTTTACATCGTCTCCGATGAGCAGAATATCATCCACTTATAATACTAAGAATACCACTGCAGTTCCATCATATTTTTATACACACAACTTTCGAACTTATTTTGATCGAACCCATAAGACTTAATAACCTGATCAAAACTCTGGTTCCAAGTATGTGATGCTTGCTTAAGTCCGTATATTGACTTCTTTAGCTTGTACATGGATTTTCTTGGCCTTTCGCAATGAAACCTTCGGGTTGTCGCATAAAGATATCTGATCCGTCAAGATTTCCGTTAAGGAAAGTTGTCTTGACATCTATTTGCCAAATCTCGTAATCTAGATGCGCAACGATCGACAAGAGAATACGGATGGACTTAAGCATAGCTACAGGTGAAAATGTTTCCTCATAATCGATCCATTCTTTCTGAGTATATCCTTTTGTCACTAGCCTAGCCTTGAAGGTTTCAAACCTTCTGTCCGGTCCTCTTTTCCTCTTGTATACCCACTTGCATCTACTGGGTTCTATTCCATTGGGTGGTTCGACCAGCTCCCACACTTGATTATAATCCATTGAACCCATCTCGACTTTCATTTCCATTTGCCAAAATGTCACATCGTTGTCTTGGATTGCCTCATTGTATGTCCATGGGTCCAATTCATCTCCGGGAATAAAATCTGAAGATTCTACTATTCTCATGAATCTCTTCGGTCGCCTGACAAACCTCCCACTACGACGGGGTTCCGGTTGTGTAGGTGTGGCGATTCGTATACCATCTTGTATACTTGGTATCGGAGTTTGCCCTCTCAATTCTTCTAAGGTAATTTCACTTTTAGGCTTTCTATTGCTCATATGGTCTTCTTCCAAGAATTTAAAGTGTGTGCTTATCACGGTCTTTTGATCCTTGGGACTATAAAAAATACACTCATTCGTTCCCATGAGATATCCTATAAACAACCTTAATTCCGAACGTGGATCCAATTTACCCGCTTCCTTGTCTAGCACGTATGTCGGACACCCCCAGATTTTCATGTGTCTCAAATTGGGCTTTTGCCCGGTCCACAATTCTATCAGGGTTTTAGAAACTGATTTGGATAACACCAAGTTTAGAATATAAGCCATCGTTTCCAAGGCATTACCCCAAAACGACTTGGGTAGATTTGAATAACTCATCATAGATTTGACAATTTCAAAAAGAGTCTGGTTCCTTCATTTCGCTACACCGTTCTGTTGACGGGTTTTCGGTGTGGTCAACTGGGATACAATCCCTTCGTCCGATAGGTAGTTCAAGAATTTATCGCTGAGGTATTTGCCTCCACAATCGGATCGTAGAAACTTTATACTCTTTTCCATATGCTTCTCGGCTTCTTCCTTAAACTCTTTGAACTTGTCAAAAGTTTCAGACTTATGCCTCATAAGATAGATGTATCCATATCTCGAGTAATCGTCAATGAAAGTGACAAAATACGCATACCCCCCTTTTACTTTGATTGTCATTGGACCACACACATCGGTATGAACGAGTTCTAACACTTCCGTGGCTCTATTCCCCTTGGCTCCAAATGCCCTCTTGGTCATTTTACCCTCTAACCAGGATTCGCAAGTTGGAAACGGCTCAACTTGAAGAGACTCCAAGGTTCCATCTTAAAAAAATCTTTATATCCGCTTTAGATTAATATGACCTAGTCTGAGATACCATAGAAGTTTTTCATTCATGTCCGAAGAACGCGTCTTTTTATTACTCAAAATAGTCGACGTGTTATTAGATTCAATTTGCGAGTGGTGTGCACATTTTTATAGTATAGAGATTGTTCACTAACGTTCCATGATAGATATGCTCATTCTTAAAAGAAATAGTAACAAATTTATTAAAAGTAACTGAATATCCATCGAAAAATAACTTAGAAACCGAAATTAAATTCTTTCTAAAGTTTGAAACGTAAAGAACATCTCTTAAAATTAAAACTCCATCATCAAAAGACAGGTGCATGTCTCCCAGTACTTCGACTGTCACTCTCGTATCATCGCCCAAAGTGATGAGGATCTCATTCTTTCTAAGTCGCTGGGTTAGTTTGAACCCCTGAAGAGTAAAACAAATATGATCAGTGGCTCTCATATCCCTTACAGAAACATGGGCAGCATGCACAGCAACATAAGTTTCAACAACTAAAGCATGATAGTTACCTTTCTTTCCCGCCTTCCTAGGCTTGGAACAGACAGACCTTCAATGTCCCTTCTCACTGCAATTGAAGCACTTACCCTTGGCAGACTTCTTGCCGTCCCCTTCACCCTTAGCCTTGGCTTTTCCTTTCACAACAGTTGGATTTGCTTGAGTCCGGCCTTTGGTTCTCTTCCTCTTCTTCCCTCTTTTGGGGACCAGAAGAGGTAGATGGACCATTAGCCACCATAGCAGTGGATTGGTGCCCCATTATCACTTCCGCCGTAACTAAAGCTTGCAAGAGCTCGGGCAAACACCTTGTCCGTTCATTCATCTGACAGTTCAGTTGAAACTGCTCAAGCTTTTCGGCAGAGAATGGAGTATGAAATCAACCTGAATAGGGACATCAAAATCGACATCAAGTATTTCCAATTTGTTAAGGTGTGCCATTATCTCAAGATCATGATCCCTTACGGGCGCTCCCTTCACCATCATCAACTTGAGCGAGTCATGTTTGGTGAATTGATTAGTCATGGGGTTCTGATGTGAAAACATCTCTTCAAGGTTTTTCATGATTTCAACAGCAGATTCAACGTCCTCATGACCAGGCCTCGAATCTTCAGACAGAGATGTCAAGATGATGCGCTTCATTTGTTCATTGGCACTCTTCCAATCATCATATACCACTGTTTCCCTATTACTTGACTTATCATTAGGCTTGCCGAGTTTATTAACGATAATAACCCAATTGTGTTTTTGTGCAGTAAGGACAAAGTTTAAATTACATTTCCAATCGACATAATTTTATTCAGAAAGTTTGTTAACTTAAAGTATACTAAACAGTAGATTAAAAGGTTGCGATATGTTGAAATGAGAATAAAATATACATTCGTATTAATGTCTAGAAAATACGAAATTATCGCATGATTCGATCACATCAATTACATTGAAACCTTATATAATTATGCATCAGCCGATATCTCAAAACAGTTTAACTATGCCACATTGAGTGTTTTTCGTGTATTTAAACACATTCAAGCAGGTTACAAACAAGAACAGTTACAAACCTTTAATTCAAAATTAATAGTCGGCTCCCACTTTGACCATATAAAAATTGACAGGGACTCCGTTGGGGAGTAAGTTAATATCAATTTCTTATGCCTAAGTAATAACCATAATTCAATACAGGATTATTATTTCTCTTTGAGCAAGCCACATGTTAGGAGGGTCAATACCGCCACTAGTAATAATCCACAATCATCCTTTCGGAATTTATTCATGTGAACGTCGTCTTTTTGGCCAATCCATTTGTGGAAATGTATTTCAAAAAGACTGTTAGGAGGGTCAATACCGCCACTAGTAATAATCCACAATTATCCTTTCGGAATTTATTCATGTGAACGTCATCTTTTTGGCCAATCCATTTGTGGAAATGTATTCCAAAAAGACTTCACAAATAAATAAATTATGGAGGTCAAAAAATAAATCCAATTTTATTATCCGGAATAAAATTGGATTAATTATGAAATTCATACTTAATAATTTTCGAAAGTAAGCTTTTTCTTAGGACAATTAAATAATCATGCAAACACATATAATCAAATAATAAATGTACGAAAATAAAACATTCATAAAAAAACACATTAGAGCACTCAAATCCAATTGTCACAGTTTAATTTTTCTTCCCATTTTGATGCGAGAAATTATCGTAGGAGCTTTATTGTCAGACTCGAAAAGCTCCCACTTAAACAACAAAAAATCATCATTAACGTCCTTCGTTTGGGGTCGAGATAACGTTTTAGCATCGTGCACAAAAACACTATCGTGTGGGCCGAGACCCAGCGCGTCGGCCTACGAAGGTGGGCCGCGCACCACTAGGAGCCCAACATGGGCGAGCGACGGCCGTCGAGCGAGCCTCACCTGAGGTGCACGCCCCGGTTCTGCCTTGGCACCTATCGTACTCGGGCTCTGTGCACGTCGTATCGTCCGTGCTCATTTCTTCCCCCAATGCACGATCCGCATACATGAATGTGCCACGTATGCATGCGTCGTCCAGGTACGCCGTTCTTAATTCACCGTCTCCGTCTTTGTTCTGATCTGGTTCCAATTTATTTACAAAAATAAATAAACCTAGATATGTACTAGTCTATTACATTGATTGAATCAAACAAAAAACCACTAATCTACTCATGGATTTTCTCATGAGAAAAACGAATTCGAACAAATCGAATTAAAATCCAAAAAATTCATACGCATGAATAAAACAAACATTAAAACCATGTCAATTGGACACCTACAAAAAAGATCTAGCAATTCTACTATCCAATTTCAATTTAATATTTAACAATTTAAATTCCAATTTAAAGATCAGAGCCCAAAACCGTGGCTTTGATACCAGTTGTTGGGGAAATCAGGGTGCCCAGATCTATTCGGGATGAAATTTAAATACAAATTTAAATCCAATTATTACTAGCATGAATTAATCCTAAATTAATTCAAATAATAGTTAATTCAACAACAAAAGATCATGTATATGAATATTATCACGTAAAATCCTATAGCGGAATATCTAGGATTTTACATGAACACGTACCTTTTGAAGCGACGTCCAACTGAGAAGACCGAGACAAGTGAAACGATCCTATCAACCACAAAAATCTTCTCGAGTATTCCCTCTTCGCCTAATTCGTTCGCCGGTGGGAAGCGCTCACGAACAATTTTATAATATAAGGGAGGAAAAAATATTTATTGCTTTCGATTTTTCCAATTCATGGAACTTGTAAACTGTAAACTATAGATAAAACAATCATCCCCTATATATAGGACTAGGGGTGGCCAAATTTTTCTGGTAAATAAGGGAAGATAAAATATTTTCTTGGCCTCGAAGAAATCTTGAATATACCTCATATATTATTTTCTCCATAATAAAATATTCCACAAAAATCCCACCCTCCTAATATATGCAATTTTCGAAAATTATAGAGAGAAAATACAAGATTTGGATCTTCTTGAATTTATGAGATAATCTTGTATTTTAAGAATATATATCTTCCATAATATCTTTCCAAGAAAATCAACAAAATCTTTTATCTCTCCTATAAGCTATTTTAAAAAATAATGAATAAAAAAAATCAGCAATTTATATTTTCTTTCATTTTAATCACCTTATTATTATTGGGCTACTTGAGGGGCCTTTAGGAAAATTAAGATTGGACCTCCAATGGACTTCTAAATTTCAATATTGAGCCCCAATATTATTCAGCCCATTAATATTAATTAATACCACTATCAAATTAATATTGCACTATATATCTAATCAATATTACGATAATATGGGTCCCGATTATTATTTTCCGTGTTTAAGATTATCTAGTCCATTAATTAATTGAGCTTCTGAATAGTTCTAAATTAATTAACTTCTTGTGACTTGGAGTAAAGACAACTCAATATTATTACCCGTACCGGAGAAACTAATTCTCCACTTACAAGATTTGGTACGATAAAACTTCTGAGCCCACCAAGGGAACAAATCACACGAGCTATACTCGCACACGTTTCTCCGTATTAAATCTTAGCAACTGTCATATGATTAATATTACTGCCCAAAACACAATGTTCGAAGTCACGATGATTCTCACCCGGCATGTAGAAAAACAATAACTATTAACCACACACGGTCCTATTTAAGTGACGGAGATTAAGAAATCAATAACCACTGAGGTCTAATTCTTTACCTTTCAGAACAGAAGAATTTATCCTCGTTGTAGGTCTTTTTCAACACATACAAAATGTGCTAGTACAATCTCTTGGTCAAGACATATCAATCTGAGAACTACACATTGACCTTTCATAGCGAATTGTTAAATTCCACCTGGGTCATGAATTTGTACATTTAGTTACAAGGAACTTGTTAATATGATCATTCATGATCTGGTATCACCAGATTAACTACAATGTAACACGTACTCTATATTTAACGGTTTGTAATAAATATTTAACATTAATTCATATTTAAAGTAATAGTGATCAAAGATTTATTCTCATAAATATGTGTTTAATATATGAGTTATACAAAGTAAAAATATATTTTCACGTATAACTCCAACAGAAAGTAAAACCAAAATTTTCCACAACATTAAACGGCTACTCGTTCATTAAAATTTAATGTGCAACAACCTCTCTTTGCTTCATATAATCATATTTACCCACCCGACAAAGAATTCATCTCAAAATTGGAATCGATAGGTTGAAATTGCAATGTCTTTTACCTTTCAGTGTGCATTTTCTTTTGCAAACACCACTTCAAATGATTCCAAAGGTGACTTGTTGTACCGGTAGGTGGCTTAAAAAGAAGAGCTTTGCAATGTGTACATTGAGATTTTGAAGTTCCATCATTTGCAGTCACTTCAATGAAATCAGTATAAACTTTCAAAACCTTCTTTCTCATTTTCCTTTCAAAGTGACACTTATCTTTCTCACCTTCCTCACCTTCATCACCTTCACCATCCTTAACCTTTTCAATTATCTCTCTCCATCAACATTCACATCTTCAATTTGAATATTACCATCACATTCATCATCATTTGTATCTATCGTAGTTTTCTCCTCCTTTCATTATAAATTTTTAATTGGAGCTCAAAATGGTAATATATATATATATATATATATATATATTCCAAATGAAACATAATATTTAATTATCATATAATATACAATATTTACCTTATGCAGATCCACTATAATGTCGTCCTCTTGAGTTGTTTGCTCTATTCAATTTGGGCAATCCATAGCTAAAATTTGTGGATAATTGACTTTAAATTTAACATGATCGTAACTTATAATAGTTGGTTCAAAACTTCTATGCTTGTCATTTTAAGTTCACAAGAATTGACAACAACAAAGTGCTTATAATATAAAATCGGAGAATTGCAGACTGTATTTTTGCAGACCCCATTACCACTTAACTAACAAAGCAGAGAATTGCATATCCTATTAATTAATTAACAAATCAGAGTGTTGGTCCCACTAGTTAGATTAATTTGCGGAAGCTTAAGTTAAATGTCTTTCAAAGTCCTTTTACAAGAGAACAATAATCAAAATGACAATAAGTAAAATAAAGCAATAAAGAACACAAGATATATAGTGGTTCGGATTGAATATCCTACGTCCACTCTCCCTTATATCCAAGGGGTCTCACTATCAACCAACTCACTTACTTACTTACTGGAATTTGGGAAGTACCAGTTCCTTCTTACACCTCTTTAGATTTAACTTCAATCTAAAGATCAAACAGCCAACAACCTTGTCTGATGAATGAACAGGTTGTGGTTTCAATAAACTCCTTAAGGGTAGATAAATATTATGAACAATAAGAGTGCTTGGTATGAATATCAAAAGCTTGGATCACTTATGCGCGTGTAGTATCTCTAGAGCTTTTTCTTGAACTGCACTCTTGTATATATAGAGGGGATTAGGAAATAGCCGTTGGAGGGCTAATCCAATCAGATCCTCTATTTAAGGAAGCCTCAATCAATTCCCTAATTGATTGATTGGGTTGGTGGGATCCTTGGATTGATTATCTTCAAATACTTTCCAATCCTGATCTTGTTGACTTGATTTAAATCACCAACGGTCAATAGCTTCCTCTGCCTAACTCTGATTCTCTCCAGAGAAGGCAAGACCAGACACCAGGCAACCTCGGTGTCTTCTGGTCCTCATCTGGTGAACAACCAGAATACTCAGTAGAAACAGGAGATCAAACTGAGCATCTTTTGTTCCACCAGACTCGTCTGGTCCGGACTCGTCTGGTCTGGGAAAGGTCCTCTGCCTCTGGTCAGATCTCATCTGGTGAAGTCTTCTGGTGGAGTCCTCTGGTGAAGTCCTCTGGAGGGGTCTTCTGGTGACTCTTCTGGTGAAGTCTTCTGGTCTGGCAGTTCCCCCTAGACTAAGTCCTAATCTAGATCATCATCTGGCTAACAGGTCTAGATGGTCCTATTACATCTTCTGGTTTGTTTTAACTCATCAAAACTAACAATTTTTATCCTAACAATTTCCCCCTTTTTGATGGAGTTAAAACACTACCAGAACTGATCACAACTTAAGCAAGAAAACAGTAAAAGATAAGACCTTAGAATAGATCTTATCAGGCAAAAAATTAAGACAACAAGAGGTTGTCTTTTGAACAGAGAAGATATGAATTTCATTGATAATAAGGACAACAGTGATTACAGATTACAATGAAGTTTAGTAGTCCTATTCTATGCATATCTCCTGTTTTCTTTGGGCACCAGAAACCAGTCCAGAAACCTATCCTGGACGGTCTTCAACTCTGCAGAAGATGTTGGAGTGAAGTTCACCAACACCTTTGTCTTGTACAGTCTCTTCAGCTCAGCCCAATCAACCTGGTCTCCTGCCATGGGAGTGTTAAGATAAGTGAACTCAGGGGCAGTCACCTCCAGGTTGAACTCAATGGTTGAGTCCATCAACTGCTTGTACAACTCTGCATCATAAGCTTGCATCCAGGTGTGAAAAGTTTTGTTGATTAGCTCATCATCCTCTGGTGCTGGCCTCTGGATATAGTGTTGGATGAACCAGAGAGTTTTTGCCTCCTTCCATTTCTCAATCAAGGGCACAGGCACAGTAGAGTCAAAAGACCCTTCTGTCCTGAGAGGCAGAATGTTCATCACTTCAATGGGAGCTTTCCTCCTCTGGCTCGAGCCACTTGTACCAGAAGAAGCACCTGCTTCTCTGCTCTTCTTGCTTTGCCTTCTAACATATCTGAGCCTCTGCTCTTCATCTATGTTCTTCCTGATCCTTGCTTGCTTCTCCTCTGGAGTCTCTTCCTTGTATCTCTTTTGAGCTTCTTCAACAACAGTCTCAAGGAAGCTTTTCTTGACTCTCCTTATCTTCCTCTTTGCAGGTCCAGAGATGGAGATTGGATCCTGCTCAGCTTCTGACTCCTCTTCTGCAGCAAGCTGCTTAGCCATGGAAAGGGATTTGAACTCCTCTTTCTTCTTCTTCTGCAACTCAGCCTGGGCCAAAGTGTTCTCCAACAGGTCCAGACGAGCTCCATGGCTGAAGAGAGTTTCATTGGTGGTCTTCGCCAGATCAGTTCTGGCCTTCTCTTCCCCCTTTTTAACTTCATCAAGGAGGGGCTCCACAACCTGCCTTATAAGATCAGGCAAGGCAGTGTTGGAGGAAGAGTGAAGATCACGTAGCTGCTTGACCTCCTCCAGGTAGGCTCTTGATTTAGCAACAAGCCTTTCCTGCTTCTCTAACATCTCCTGGAGGGAGTCTTTCAACTTGGCAGTCTGGATCATCTGGCTTGCCATCTCAACTTTAAGCACAGAGACTGGCCTCATCTGCTCCAGCACGTGCTCCTGGAGCTGCTTCTGGCTGTGCATGACATCCAGTTTGACAAAGAGGCCATTGGCCTTGAAAGAAGCTTTAACTTCTGCCAGAGAGGACTTGATCTGCTTCAGGAAGATCCTCCTCTCTTGCTTGATTTGATGCTCTACCATAGCAGGGGCCATATGTTGAATAGCTTTTGAAAAGCGCCCTATCTGCATGATCTGCTCGTTGAAGAATGCTTTCATCTTCTGGAGCACAGCAGGAGACATCTCAAAGACCTCCTCGTCTGAATATAGCTCTGGAGGGAATGTGAAGTGAGGACCAAAGTTGTAAGAGAAGTCCTCTGGAGTGAGCATAACTCCTCTCTGGATTAGGAGAGTTCTGATGAAGACCTTGGCTGCCTCTGGTGTCTCCAACTCTGCTGGGTTTTGTATGTTCAATTTCTTCTTCAGCTCAATCTCCCACGCAGTGAAGGTGGAGGGAGACATCTCCTCCAGCAGAAGCATGAGATCTTCAACATCTTGGAGTCTGGCCATACTCCAAACCTTGGCATCCGTCAGATCTGCCAGGAGGGGTGAGTGCTCCAACAAAATTGGAAATTGCTCTCTTAGCCAGAGTTGAGCACTCACACTCATACTCTGCCTGATGGGACCCATCTCATCAGAAGAGAAAATAAAGGGTCTGGGCCCAGAGGCAGAGGAGGAAGGTGCTAAGTTAGCAGGCTCAAGTGAAGCTTCCTCATCTTCACTATCATCGCTGGTTAAACAGGTGGGAGAAGAGGCAGGGGCAGGGAATCCTAGAGCCATAGAAATGGTTGGGTCCTGGTCTGTATGGGTTTGGGGAGGGTTAGGGTTTTGTGAGGTGGAGGGGATGGGTTGCTCAGCACCAGAAGAAGACGGGATCTCTGGTACAGAAGGTGTAGGTGGTATTTGGGATGTGGAAGTGTTTGGGATGGGAATATCTGCACCAGAAGAGGTTGATGGCACCTCTGGTACAGAGACTGGGGGAGAGGGGTTGGTGTTTAAAGGTATATGGGAAGGTGGGGGAGAAGGTGTTTGAGGGATAGTTGAAGTAGTGAAAGTGGGGGTGTCTGGGAGAGTCTGCTCTGGTGAAGATAAAGGAACACCAGGAGCAGATGAAATGGGTTGTGTTTGGGTGTCTAGTGGGGAAGTAGAGGGGGTAACAAGGTTAATAGGATCAGAGGGGGGAAAGGAAGATGGGTTGGAAGGGTTTACCTCTGCTGAGTCAACATCAGCAGGAACAGCATGCTCTGGAGCATCCTCCATCATCTGAGAAGCCTCGTCAATGGCCTTCTCCAAGGCCTCTCCAAGATCAGATCCAGAGTCAGGATCTTGAAGAATGGCTCTCTTGGCCTTGGATTTCTTCTTAAGAGGTTCAACCTCTTCTTCCTCTGATGGCTCATCCACCAGAAGGGTTTTCTTGGCCTTTCTGCTAGCTCTTTGCTTCTTAGCAGAAGCTTTCTTGGCCTCCTCTGGCCTTTTCCTCTTGGCTGCTCCAGCCTTCTTAGTAGCCTCAGGCACTTCACTCTTCTTCTTCAAGATATTTTAAAGAGGAATCTGGTCCTCTTCTGAGGAACCAGAGAAGACAACTGTTGATGAACCAGTTGCTCCAGCAGCTTACTTCGAACTTTGCTGCTTCTTCTGCTGCTTCTGCCCCTTAGCAGGTGAGGGAATAGCTTGAAGAGGAGGGGCAGGGATGGCATGCTCACCATCAGAATCAGGATGTCCATGAAGAGGACCATCCTTGGAGAATAGTATCTTAGACTTATGGAATCATCTGCACCAAGATTCCTTCCATTTCTTCTCCGGAAGCAATGAATCCAAAATCAATGTAAGCTTCGTTCCTAATGAAACATTTGCAGTGAAATAGAACTGCAACTCCCCTGGCTTGGAAGGACAAGCCTCCTTCTTCACCTTCAGTCTGTTCTTCCTCAACACATCCCAAAAGAACTCCGCCCAATTGCATTGAACGCCGTCATACAATGCCCTCATCACACACATCCTGCCGTTGAAAATGGCATCTGTGCTGTGATTCTCACACATAAGCACCTTTACCACAATATCGAACAACACCTTGTACTTCTGCCTTAAATGTTTGTCCAAAAACCCCTTCGTGATGTTCTGACAAGAGGATCGAGCAAAAATCTTGAAAGAACCAATAATATCATCCTCTATGTACGTCAAAGGATCCACTCCCTCTGCACAAATGTTCTCGAAAAGAGCGCAGAAATTGTGCTTAGAAAACACCAAATCATCTTCATCAATCTTGGAAGAAATGTGGTCATCGCGGATCTTCATACGAACAAAAAACTAGGCCGCATATCCGTCAAGAGTGCGAAAATCTCTGGGAACTGTGGAGATCAACTTCTCCACCCCTGCGTTCTGGAGCAACTCCAGAATTGACAGCGCCACAGGGTTCTTGGTGGTATAAAAGTCCACCACCATCTCCGTCTTTAGCTTTTTCATCATTAGAACATGATCGAAGTTGCACGGAGGAGCCATTTCTGTATAAAAGAGAGAGATAGAGAGAGAGAAAAACTTGTAGAGAAACAGGTTAGGGTTTGAAAAGATATGAAATGTGAAAGGACAGATTGAGTAAAATTTTGATTTAAATAGGGCAGTACGCGTGGCTTGATTAATAAATGAAATGTGAACGCGTGTAATTTCAAATTTAATTGAGGAAACAAAATCAATTTAAGCATTGATTGACATTTTGCACAGTGATTAAATCCGATGGCCAGGATGAAAGGCGAAATACGGATTTAATCTGGTGCGTTGGCATAGTCATTGGGACTGGGCATAAAGGGATATTGTGGCAGTCAAGAGAAAAAGCGAAATAATTGCCAAGGCCCTATACCCTAGTCATAAATACACTCCGAAGTTGAAACGTTTTGAGTGTACTTACTAATTTGAAAAGTGTATCCCAATGATCAGAGGCCAGAGGAGTAAAGACATACATGTCACCTGATATTGTAACCAGATGATACCACAGCAAGTCTGGTGCTACATCTCCTCTGATGGAGCTTATCTGGTCCTGGTCAGAGAAGACCTTAGACATATCTGGAATCTGACTCAGCACCTCATCTGGGACAAGTGTCACCTGGTGTATACCTCATCTGGAGATATACCTTCTCTGATATGTCTAATCTGCAGGTATGTTAGTTTAAGAAAATAAACATATGAAGTAAAGTAATGAAACAAAGGATACTTCTCTGTTGTTCCCCCTAAAACAAATCTGTCTCTGGATCCAACAAACCTAGTTCAAAAGCTAACTCTCTGAATCTGGTCTCAGCCAAAGGCTTAGTTAAGATATCTGCTCTCTGCTTCTCTGTTGCAATCTTTTCCATCCTTATATCTCCCTTCTCAACATGATCTCTGATAAAGTGATGCCTTATATCAACATGTTTACACCTGGTATGAAGAACTGGATTCTGGGTGATTGCTATGCCACTATTACTATAACAGAAAATAGGAATATCCTTGGCTCTAATCTGGTAATCCCTAAGCTGTTGACTAATCCAGAGAAGTTGTGAACAATAACTCCCTGCAGCCATGTACTCTGCTTCTGTTGTTGATGTAGCAACTGAAGTCTGCTTCTTAGAAAACCAGGATACCAATTTATTCCCTAAAAATCGACATGTTCCACTTGTAGACTTCCTATCTATTCTGCATCCACCATAGTCTGAATCCTAATAACCACTCAATTCCAAGTTGTCATCTGCAGGATACCATAATCCTAAATTTAATGTTCCTTTAAGATATTTCAATATCTTCCTAGATGCTTCCAAGTGACTTTTCTTGGGATTAGCTTGAAATCTTGCACAAACACCTACAACAAAAGTAATATCTGGTCTGCTTGCAGTCAGGTACAAAAGAGAACCAATAAGTGCTCTGTACTGAGTCTGGTCCACACTCTCTCCAGACTCATCTGGATCCATGTTAAAATTTGTCATCATAGGAATCTTGGCTGTTTTGCTAGATCCTATTCCAAATTTCTCTAACATGTTTCTGGTGTACTTTGCCTGATTAATAAAAATTCCCTTCTCTGATTGCTTAACCTGCAAACCTAAGAAATAATTCATTTCACCCATCATGGACATCTCAAACTGACTCTGCATGAGCTCACCAAACTTCTCACACAGCTTCTTGTTAGGGGATCCAAATATAATGTCATCAACATATATTTGGACCAGAAGGATGTCCTTTCCTTCTTCTTTCCTAAAAAAGGTCCTATCAATCTTACCCTTAGAAAAACCATTGTCCAGAAGAAACTGAGATAGAGTGTCATACCATGCTCTGGGTGCCTGCTTCAGCCCATAAAGAGCTTTCTTAAGCTTAAACACCTTGTCACCTTGTTCAAAACCAGGAGGTTGTTCCACATACACTTCCTCAATGAGAATCCCATTAAGAAAGACAGATTTCACATCCATCTGGTATACTTTGAACATCATGTGAGCAGCATATGCTAAGAACAATCTGATGGCTTCTAGTCTGGCAACAGGAGCAAATGTCTCATCATAGTCTATTCCTTCAGACAGAGAATAGCCCTGGGCCACTAGCCTTGCCTTGTTCCTAGTAATGACATCATTCTCATCTTTCTTATTCTTGAAAACCCACTTAGTGCCTATCACCTTTTGATGTCTTGGTCTGTCTACCAGCTCCCAAACATCCTGTCTGGTGAATTGATTCAATTCCTCCTGCATAGCAACAATCCAATTTGAATCTTTCAGTGCTTCCTTGATGTTCTTGGGCTCAATCAAGGACACATAGCAACTGAATAAGACAGCTAAGTTAAGTGTTCTCCTAGTCTGGACACCCTTAGTTGGATCTCCTAAGATCAGGTCATTGGGGTGATCAACCAGGGTCCTCCTTCCCATGGTCTTGCCTGGTTGATCATCTTCTGCAGTACCTTGGTGATTATCACCACCTGCAGAAGAGCTTCCCCCTACAGAAGTTCCAACCTCTTCTGGTTCTGCTCCTTGTGAAGGCTTCTGCTTCAGAGAACCAGGAGATGGGTCATCATCTGAATCTGAATCTGAATCTGAATCAAGAATAGGTGGATTGACTTTGATAACTCTGGATGTAGTCTGATTCTGGGTCTCATCAGAAGACTTAGAGTCCACCTTGCACTCAAAAACAGATTCATAAAAAACAACATGAGGTGTTTCCTCCACACAAAGTGAATTCTTATTAAAAACTCTAAAGGCTTTACTGGTGCTGGAATATCCCAAAAATATTCCATCAGCCACTTTAGCATCAAAGGTTCTTAATTTAGATTTCCCATTGTCATGGATGAAACACTTACATCCAAAATGAAAATATGAAACAGATGGGGTTTTACCTTTCCATACCTCATATGGAGTCTTATTATGTCTCTGGGCAATTAGGCACCTGTTCTGAGTGTAGCAGGCTGTATTAATGGCCTCTACCCAAAATCTCTGTGGAGTGTTGTACTCTGCCAGAAGTGTTCTTGCAGCTTCTTTGAGTGTCCTATTCCTCCTTTCTGCTACTCCATTTTGTTGGGGTGTTCTGGCAGCAGATGTCTCATGAAAAATTCCATGGTCTTTGCAGTAATCTGCAATGTGTGAATTCAAAAACTCTGTTCCTTTGTCACTTCTGATCCTGACTATGCTCTGGTTCTACTCATTCTGAATCTGCTTGAAGAACTCTGGCAGCTTAGTGATAGTTTCATTTTTCTTAAACAAGAACACTACCCAAGTGTATCTTGAAAAGTCATCCACTATCACCAAAGTGTACTTCCTTCCACTGAAACTAAGAGGAGAAACAGGTCCAAACAGGTCCATGTGAAGTAGTTGAAGTACTCTGGTTGTGGTTGTGCTCTGGACATCCTTAAAGGAGGTCTTGGGTTGTTTACCCTTCTGGCATGAACCACAAACCTAATCCTTCTTAAACACTTCATTAGGAAGACCTCGAATGAGACCTTTTCTGGCAATCTTGTTCAGTGTTTTGAAGTTAAGATGACACAATCTCTTGTGCCAAATCCAGCTGTTCTCTGCAGATCCTTTAGCAACCAGGCAAGCATTTCTTGGGCAACTGCTAAAATCTGCAAGATAAATGTTACCCTTTCTCAAGCCTATTAGCAAAATATCATTATAATCAGAAGAGAAAACAGTGCATGAATCACTAGAAAACTTCACCGAGTATCCCTTATCACAAAATTGGGATACTGAAAGCAGATTATGCTTGAGTCCTTCTACATAATAGACTTCATCTACAGATACCCCATTGAAGGTCAACTTTCCAACTCCTCTGGTGATTCCATAGTTGTTGTCACCAAACATCACTCTTGGTCCATTCAATGGCTTAAAATCTTGGAGATTATCCTTCTGGAAGGTCATGTGCTTGGAACATCCACTATCAATGTACCAGACATGGTTGCTTGAAAATCCTTTCTCCAATGGACTCTTATCTACCTGCAGAGAAATCAATTAGGTCCCCTACTAGTGCTGGGTCCTGATTGGTTAGTTGCAGGTTTTGTAGGAATCCAAAGATAAAGATCATCCCTTGCTGGATGAGGAGATCTTATCTTCCTTCCAAATCTATCTACCAGCACATGTCCTCTTACAATGACATATTGAGCTACTGGTCTGATAAGGACACCTTTCCTATAAACTGGTCTGGTGTACCTTTTCTCAAATCTGGCCTTTGGAATGGCCTCCCTCAAAGACATGGTCTTAAAGGTCTGGTTGTAAGGGTACATCCTAGAAGAACCATCTCTGGTGTCATAACTTCCCAGATCAGTTGGTTTTCTATAGATGGGTCTGGAAGACCTCCTCTGGTTCTGCGAATTAGACTTGCTCTGGTGGTTATAGTTTCTTTGAGTATACCTATTCTGGAATTGATTCCTCTGAGAAAATTATCTCTGGGGTACCTGGTGCTGTTGAACATTGTTCCTTCTCTGGTAGTTATTACTCTGATTGGTATTCCCCTTTCTTGAGTGTTTCCTTTGAGGTCCCCTAATCTGGTTAGGTTCCCTTTGAGGATTTCTCTGGGGTCCTCCAATATGAGTAATTTCTACTCCTTGGGACTCATTGTTCACAGAACCATCAATCTTCAATGGTTCCCCTTGTTGACACTTATTCTCTAGCATCTTCTCTTCCAGAACAGTCAACTCTTCTGGACCATATGTTATGTGATTAACAGAGTGATTCCTTTTCCAGTCAGGATTGTGAACCACCTTGTAACCATTACCAGTTAAGTCTTTATCATCTCAGATTTCTACCAATTTACCAGCTCTTACAGACTTGTCTTTATTATAAAAGTATTTATGAGTTTTAGAGGTAATTCCAGAATATCCTAAACTACTCTTATCACAAATGCACTGAGAAGACTCTGATATGATAGATACAACAGATGGTATCTTAGGAGCTTCTCTGGGCATGGGTATCTCCTCTATGTTGTGAGCAACTTGTTTTCCCTTGATAAGAGTCTGGTATTTGGCTCTGAGTTCATTGATCTCATCTTCTTGAGAGTTCTTTTCTTTCATGAGTTGATCTACCAGAGTATCTCTTTCTGTGATCTTATCCTGAAGTTCAGAGACTTCTTTGGAATGATCTTTCATGAGTTCTCTGGTGGATTTATGCTCATGATAGAGAGATTGAACTTCAGCTCTGAGCCTACCGTTCTCTTTCACAAGTTTTTGACAGAGTTGGACACAATTTTGGAGATCTGATAGAATTTGTTGCATATCAGACTCTCTGGAGTTACCAGATGAATTAGAGGATTCGGTACATTTGGAATTATATAGGACTAGAGTAGTTTCATTTACCTCAGTGATGTCTGCCATAAGACACACATCATCATCTGATCCAAAGTCTGAAGAAGAAGAAGAAGAACTGGAACTAGTATCCTCCTCCTCTGCTTCTGCCAACAATGCTCTCTTGTCTGCATATCTCCTATCTCTCTTGATCCTTTTCTCTTCTCTTTCCCTAGGAGTGAGTTGAGGACAATCATAACTATAGTGACCAGTCTTGTTGCATGTGTAGCAGGCATTGTCTCCTCTGGGACTAGGACTTGGCTCTCTCCTCCTCTGGTTGTAGTCTGATCTGGCTGGACTACTCTCTCTCCTCTGGTAGTCAGGTCTGCCAGAGCTACCATCCCTCCTCTGATAATCTGATCTCCCAGAGTTGCCAGGGTTGTCATCTCTCCTCCTTTCTGGAGTTCTGAATCTGGTCTCCCTTGAGTCTCCTGATGTCTTCTCCTTCTCTGCAGGCTTGAAGGAACTCTTTATGTCTCTGGTAGATTCCTTCCAATGCCTTTTGTACCTGCCATATTTTGAACTCATTTTATCTAATTTACGAGTTAGAAGTGCTACCTGCTCCTTGAGGCTCAAGTCATCTGCAGTAGACTCCTTTGGCTTGACATCAGGCTTGATGGTTGAAGAGAATGCAACACCTTTCTGACCAGAAGAGGAAACCTCTTCTGTTTGATCCTCCTCTTGAAGATCATACTCATAGGCTTTGAGATCAGACAACAGAAGATGATGATCCAGAGTATTGAGATCCTTGTTGTCCTTGATCACAGTGACTTTAATTCTCCACCTGCTGGTTAGTGAACGCAAGATTTTACTATTAATTTCCTTTTCAGAGTAGGTCTTACCTAAGGCACTAGCCTTATTCAGGAGATTTGTGAGACGCATGTCCAGCTGGTCAATGGTCTCGTCTGGTTTCATCTTGAATGTATCAAACGAGTGTTGAACAGCTTGGAGCTTGTTGTCTTTGATCTTCTCTGTTCCCTCACAGAGTAGTGCAAGTTTGTCCCACATCTCCTTGGCAGTGGCACGCGTTCTGAACTTTTCAATCACCTCTTTAGTAAGTGTGTTGATGATCTCTGTTCTTGCCACCTGGTCCAAGTTATAGAGCTTTCTTTCATCGTTGTCAAGCTCATCTTTCTTTTTTAGGATTCTTTGCCTGGGGACTCTATACTCTGCAGTTTTCTGGGCAGCTTCACTAGTTTCTTCCCTGGACTCTGACCTGCCATTATCAATAGGAGTCCAGTAAAATTGAATGGGGCCACTTTCTACCACATCTAACATGCGGTGGTGGATAGCTCCAAGATGATTGCTCATCATGAAGCTCCAGTGGCTGTAATCCTCAAAAGAGAATTCTGGGAGCTTACGGCTCTTGTAAGAAGATTTTGCAGACATTTTGATAAAATTAAGGGAAATAATAAGAACTTGAACAAGAGCACTAAAGAGCAATGGATCTGCCCGGTGACCACCAAAAGCTTTTCAAAGCAGTGGTCGTTGGACACACTGCTCTGATACCACTTGTTGGTCCCACTAGTTAGATTAATTTGCGGAAGCTTAAGTTAAATGTCTTTCAAAGTCCTTTTACAAGAGAACAATAATCAAAATGACAATAAGTAAAATAAAGCAATAAAGAACACAAGATATATAGTGGTTCGGAATGAATATCCTACGTCCACTCTCCCTTATATCCAAGGGGTCTCACTATCAACCAACTCACTTACTTACTTACTGGAATTTGGGAAGTACCAGTTCCTTCTTACACCTCTTTAGATTTAACTTCAATCTAAAGATCAAACAGCCAACAACCTTGTCTGATGGATGAACAGGTTGTGGTTTCAATAAACTCCTTAAGAGTAGATAAATATTATGAACAATAAGAGTGCTTGTTATGAATATCAAAAGCTTGGATCACTTATGCGCGTGTAGTATCTCTAGAGCTTTTTCTTGAACTGCACTCTTGTATATATAGAGGGGATTAGGAAATAGCCATTGGAGAGCTAATCCAATCAGATCCTCTATTTAAGGAAGCCTCAATCAATCAATTCCCTAATTGATTGATTGGGTTGGTGGGATCCTTGGATTGATTATCTTCAAATACTTTCCAATCCTGATCTTGTTGACTTGATTTGAATCACCAACGGTCAATAGCTTCCTCTGCCTAACTCTGATTCTCTCCAGAGAAGGCAAGACCAGACACCAGGCAACCTCGGTGTCTTCTGGTCCTCATCTGGTGAACAACCAGAATACTAAGTAGAAATAGGAGATCAAACTGAGCATCTTTTGTTCCACCAGACTCGTCTGGTCCGGACTCGTCTGGTCTGGGGAAGGTCCTCTACCTCTGGTCAGATCTCATCTGGTGAAGTCTTCTGGTGGAGTCCTCTAGTGAAGTCATCTGGAGGGGTCTTCTGGTGACTCTTCTGGTGAAGTCTTCTGGTCTGGCAGTTCCCCCTAAGACTAAGTCCTAATCTAGATCATCATCTGGCTAACAGGTCCATATGGTCCTATTACATCTTCTGGTTTGTTTTAACTCATCAAAACTAACAATTTTTATCCTAACACAGAGAATTGCAGACCTTATTGTCAATTAATTTTTGCAGACCCTATTAATTAACTAACAAATTAGAGAATTGCAAACCTCGTTATCAATTAATTTTTGCAGACCCCATCTTCAACTAAAAATCAGAGAATTGCAGACCCCATTATCAATTAATTCACAGATCAATGGAAATAATTGAAAAAAAAAATCAAGAATTGTAGACCCATTTTTGCAAATCCAAACTATTCGAAAGAAATACAATTAGATTCACCTTATAAGATAAATTACAGAAGTGGTGCTAGGACGACGCAATGATCGACAGACTGTGCGATGCGAGTCGGACGACAGCAACACAGTAGCATCAACGTAGCAACACAGGATGACAGACGATATGTCGAGCCAAATGATGAGCAGCATGGTGGGCTAGATGACGGGCAACGCGGTGGGCAGGATGATGAGCGATGTGGTAGGCAGGATTGGGGAGAGGCGGTTCTGCAATTTCAAAATTAAGGTTTCTCACTCTTGTTCATGGGTCTCTGCTTACTGCTGAAAGTATACTTGAGAGGTTGGGAAGCGGTTTGTTCACGAGAGTCTGCTTAGAAGTGGGTTTATTTATATACTTGAATATTAAATCTTTTCTCCTATCATTTTATTGTTTTGGGTTGGGCCAACCATTTAATTTGATATGTTTTGGGCCACATTGATTTAAGATAATATTATATATATAGAAACATATATGTTAAATATTATAGTATATATATGTATGTATATATTTAATCGAATATTTATGAATATCGAATTGAATATCATAATTTTGTATTCGTATTTGATTATTAATCGAATCAAATATTTTTATCCGAATTTGAATCATAAAATTTCAAATACTAATATGAATATCAATATTCGAATGCCGAATCGAACCAAAATTATTTGATTCATTTACAAGCCTTTCGGTGGTTGTGGATGACAAGCCCCTCCCTGGCGAGTATTGGGGAGCTGGCGCTTGGTGGATGATGATGGTTTGGACCCTCTTTTGCGGGCTCTTTATCCTGTCCTGTTGGAGGGGATTGAGAGATCGAGGGTAATCCGACCGACTTTATTGGTCTGGATAATTTGGGCGTCGATAAGGGACTCGGGACCAATCCTCTGGCAGAGGAAGAATTATAGAGGAAGATGGAGGCTGCCCTTACGGAGGAGCAAGAGGAGAATCATCGAAAAAAGGAGGATAGGTACTTCACCCAAATTTTCTTGGCCTATCAGGCCTGGGAGAAGTTTGTGGATCATCACGTCGGTCTGTCCCTATCTTCAACTGTCCTGACTACCTGGCTGAGCATTCCTATATTTATGTTTCGTGGGACCTGGGCACCCTGCGAGAGGCAGAGGTCTCTTAGAGGTACGCCTCTGAGAAAGCCAGGGTGAGTCGCGTGATGGCCCCGGGAGTTTGCCAAATGGAGCGTGTGTTGGGAGACCTTGATAAGATGTGCATTTCTATGCCTCGGGGATAAAGGAGCGAGCTGACCAGTCACCCCCGGGCATGGCTTTCATAAACTTCGAGATGATGGAGGTGAGTCTATGATTCCCTCTTCATTCGAATCTCGTTCATCTACTCACATATTGGGAGATTGCGCCCGCCCAACTTCAACCTAATTTCTGGTTACAAGTTATTTCCCTTCTAACTCTATTTGGCCTTCAAAGGCTATATCGGATGCTTCACCGGACAAGGCAATTTCCTTCTTAGCCTTAACATCGAGTCGTGTTACTCGCGTAATATCTATGTTCGCACCTAATCCGGTAAGACCAATCTCGATAAGATCTTCTTGGGGATCCCACCCAAGCTCCACAACTTTAAGGACATATGGTTTTGGGTCATCGGGAATTGGAGGCCGGTGGATGCGATGGGTCGGGAGATGAACGTTACATTCCATTGGAAAAAGAAAAGTGAGTTCTATATTTTTACCTTGATCACTTTATACTGATCTAATTTTATTTTCTTTCTCGCAAGCTTTCTTGTGCCGAGACGAGAGGATCTGAACAGGGATTTTGACCTTGGCTTGCGCCGAGTGGAGAAATTTCCAGCCGCTGAATGCAAACAAGTTGTCCTAAATACGACGGAAGCTAGGTGCAAAGCTTGCCTTTTCCAATTCCCTTGCCATCTGAATGCAGCATAAGATTATATACTACACAATCAAATATTCACAGATGAAAAATGATTGTTATTTTCCCCGCACTAGTTATAAAGGGGAGTAGTCATTTTCTTCAGAATCTAGCTCTTTATGAGCATCATCTGTAGAGACAACCTCATCAGGAGGCTGAACATTATCATTGCATATAATTCAAAGTTTTGTACCTTTTGACTCAATACTTTTATTTAATCCTCTTTGTTTTCAAAGATTTTTATCTTTCAACCAAGAGGTCTCCCACGCTTCAGACGTGCTTTGGGTTCATTATTACTTAGTATTTATCCTTTAGGGCCATCAATTTTTATCAGAACATTTTCTGTAGGAATATGTGATTTAGTAACTCTTCTGGAGTCACTAAATGCATTCGATAATTGATTTGCAATTTGTAAAAAATGTATAATCCTTTGAACTTTTAGTTCACATTATTTTGTCAAGGATTAAGAAAATTCAATGTTATTTTCCAAACGATTTCTGTTTTTTGTTGATGTTTAAAACTCAATAAATTTCTTTGAGACTTGGGATACAACAGTGCATTATATATTACAAGTTTAGTTCCTTCAGGCTCCACTTGGTAGGGAATATAAGCCCATATTATGAGGTGTTGTATAATTAATATTCTGCTTGGTAAGCATACTAAAATAATATCGACCCGTTTCTTATATGTCCAACCCTGTAAAATAGTAAGGCGTAATACCTCCAAAGCACTATTCACCTTTACAAAATTAATTCGGTTCGAAAGGTCGTACTATTTTATTATTGGTTTGTCACACGGACCGCCGCCGGAAAGTCGTCGGAGGCTGCCGGACCACTACTATTCCTAATTTTTACCTTTTTATTACTTCCTACCAAGTAAGTATAAAATTTTTGCATAAATTAGTAGGACCTTTTTTATATGTCCTACCAAGCAATTTTATATGACTTTTTCATATTAAATTTGTACCCCTTACTTAAATTATTACTCCCTACCAAGTGGAGCCTCTGGGAAAAATCTAGTAACTCTTCTGGAGCCTTCAATCAAGTTTGCCCAATTACTCATATCATTAATATTTGTGTCCCCCTCTTCCAAATGAGATTTTTTTTTTTTTATATTTAAACATAATATGTGCAGTAGCACTTCACTATCATCACTATAAACATTGTTTTCATCAAGATGATCTCAACATATTCATCCTTGTATTCAAGGATGTTTGATAAAGTTTGAGATGATCTGATGTTCGATATATACGGGACCAATGACCTTCCATATTATATTGGTAACATATATTATCATATTTTTCTTTTTATTTATTGTCCCTCTTCTGGGAGACAACTAGTTTATTACATTATTGACACGATTATAGTTGTTATAGATATATTGGATATGTTTACCACGACTACATCCACAATTATTATGAGATTGACTCACACTCGCTTTAGGGAATGGATTAGAACAATTGGGTTGAGATTCATGATTTTTCAACAATAATTTGTTATTTTGCTCGGCTTAAAGAAGACAAGCAATTAGTTTAGAATATTTTTTAAACTTTTTTTTTCGATATTGCTGCTACAAAAGTATATTCGAGACATGAAAAATAGAAAAAATATTCTCAAATGTGTCATTATCAATTATGGTTTCATCATATATCTTTAATTGAGAAGTGAAACTAAATATGGCTAAATTATGTTCCTTAACAGATATGAAAAATTTGAAACCGTAGGTGGAGCTAATCATATTGAGCTTTTAGAAGGATGACCATATTCAGGTGGTCATATTTTTCATTTAGATCCCTAAAAAAAACTACTGGATCTTTCTTTGTTGAATATTCATTTTATTTAACATTCATCAAAGTGATGACAAAGGAAAATCACAGCTTTGACACGGTCTTGGTTAAACGCGTTATTATTTTCTACAATAGTGTCTCCATGACCCATTGCCTAATGATGGATTTTAACATCTAGAATTCATGATAGATAATTATGTCTGTGATATGAAGAGGTATACATTCTAGCTTTGTAAAATTAGTCATAACGAAAAATAAACTGAGAAGAGAATAATATTATCTAAAAAAGACATCCTACCTAAAAAATTGATCAAGTATATGATACTTGTGCTTACTTTCTTGTCTCATATAGACGTTGTTGATGACCTTTCCTTAATCAGATGATTTAGTGGTTGTTACTATCAATTAAGATCATCAAACAAAGATAATAAGATCGAAGAATTCATATATTAATGTTAGAAGTTGTTCTAGAAAGAATTTGGCATCACAAATGTGTAAATTGTAATAATGGACTTATATTTTTATTCAAGAATCGGGGTGTTTATACACATTAAGCAAGCATGAGATATCATCACCTTAATCACCCTATTTTATCTTATGACAAGTGTTAAGCCACTTATTTTATTCTTAGGCTATTGTATATACACAAATGATAAGTGTTAAGACACTTGTTTACTTATAATACAATGCTTAATAGTGAAGTCTTCTTAGGTGTACTTTGTGGTGATGAGTTGCTCGCCTGTAAGCTTCTTTGTGGGGAATCTGAACTCTCTCTTACCCTGTTGCTCGTTTGATGTGTTTGACCCTTGTCCAATTTTTCGCCTGGATAAGGATGCTTGATAGCTTATCTTTGCCCTCTATTCGTTGACAATTCAACCGCTCACTTCTTTATCCTCTTCTTTACCTTAACCAATTTTTCTTCCTCTTAATCCTTGCTCAGTTATTCACCTATCAACAGACGTCTTAGGTATTGCCTCTAAATATGTATGGTAACCAATGTCCAGTTCAATTAATATAAAATTCTACATGGAAACATACTAAGCTATAATTAAAAAACCGTGATAATAAAATAGAGTCATTTACAAAAAATTATAACTGCATTGACACAATTTCCAACTGATAATACTAGAGTAATTAAATATTTCTCATAGCATATGAATATCATCAAATCTATATTTATACTATATTAAAAAGTGACAAGAGGTTGAGAAATATTTTTGGACAATTTTATCCTTAGCATATTTTAATCATTACTATTACACCCCAACTACCTATATTCATTTATTTCATATTTATAACTTTTGGAATTCTTACAATAAATTAGTCATGATATAATTTAATTTTGACTCCTAACTATCTATTTTATTTGTTTTACAACATTTGAAATTCTTAAATTAAAAGTTATAATTAGTATTATTTATATAGTCATATTTATAACTTTTGGAATTCTTACAATAAATTAGCCATGATATATTTTAATCTTAACTCCTAACTATCTAATTTATTTGTTTTACAATCTTTGAAATTCTTACATTAAAAATTATAATTAGTATTATTTATATAGTATTTGCAGTAATTTAATAAGCCCTAAGATCATTTTTGTCGGGTACTTCTCCATTTCCCTATAAAGTCAGCTCAATATTTTTCTATTTCTGTAATTATAATACACAATTTGCTTATTTATTTCATAGATTATTGTAATAGCATAAGTGGTAGCAATTAACGATTCAGAACTCGAATTTAATTTTTCTGACTCTGAGTTCGTTAATTCATATATTCAGAGATTGTAGCTCTCTCTATTTTTAATTGCAAAATATGTCGAATAGTTCACTTTTATTTGATTAGTTGCACAGTAAATGTTAATTTGTCATAAGTGGTAGCAATTAATGATTCAAAACTCGAATTTAATTTTTGTGACTCTGAGTTCGTTCAATCATATATTCAGAGATTCTAGCTCTCTTTATTTTCAATTGCAAAATATGTCAAATAGTTCCCTTCAATTTTATTAATTTCACAGTAAATGTTAATTTGTTACAATGTTCACTGTTTTCCCAGTGAAGTGCTTGGTTTTAAGTGCGACCTACGTAATGAGATGGACTAATGATCAATGAAGGAGCTCAGAAAGTTGCATAATGTGCTAAAAAAAAAAGATAAACTGAAGACTTCTTCTAATACAAGGTGTCATAATAATCAAGCAACAATCATATCAGCAAGGCTGAAGGGGTTGGTGAGAGATGTAATAGAAACGAGGAGATCGTAGTTAATTAGTTGCGGGATATATTATTAGTGGTTTATTATTGGCCCCAAATTCAAAATTCAAATACTACATGTTTCCTATAAGTTAACAAAATCTTATTCTTCTTAATTTTGAGGTTACCAGTCACATACACTTGACAAGAGCAATCTTCAAAGCAACTTCTCTTATACATTCATGGCAGAAGCTCGGAGAATGAAAGATGAGAAGAGAGCTTAAATTTAAAAATTATTAATTACAAACTTTAGATTGTTTTAACTATTAATTTATATAGCAAGAGTATTCTACAAATTGATTTATTCATATAGTGTTTTAAAATTGACATTATTATTGATGCTTATAAAATTTTTTTTTTTTCATCCAAGAAAAGTATTATTAATCAAGTATTCTATTTTTCAATTCTCCGACTTCTCATATATACTAACAAACTTGGCAAGATCAATCATAGATGTATCTAAGATGTTTGATTAAAAATCAAAGAAACTTGCTTAATTTCTTTAATTAGGAAAAAGATTTAATAAATTATAATTAAGATAAATATCATTAAATTTTAAAATCAAAAAACAAAATTTAAAACCAATATAATATAAAAATTAGTGCCTTTCTAAACAAAATATTTATAATTCATAAATCTTTTAAAAAATTATCAAATAAAATTTAAGAAAGCACCTACATCAAAGAAGATACCATGAAGAATTTGACAACCTAAAAATTATACCCGAATGTAGAAGATCATGTGACAGATTATTTTTCAATCTCTCTTAAAAATGATTTTTATGTTAAATTCATTGAAAAATCCTTGTGAAACACATATATGTGTATAAGCGAAACATCTATATAGTTTTCTTGAAAAATTAGAATATTGAAATCTTAATTTTTAAATTTTTATTTTATTTTTTCAACTAAATTGCATACAACGTGCAACGCACGTGTATACAACTAGTATAATAAATGTGATGAATTTAAGAATCTTGCATTATCTTAACATGATTGGTTAATCTTCAAATTTGGCCAATAAATTATGCAATAATATTTTACATCTAGTGCACGAATAAAGTTGATGACTCGTAATGTCTTGAAGGTCTATACATACCTTTATGTATAAGCTTCAAATCATTCACAAATATTGAAAAAATTAAAATATGGATAAATATGGAATATAATTACTCTAATACAATTTCAGATTATGATTTATATATTTTTTAAAAAGAGTGATTAGGCTCAATTAAGCAAAAAGTGAATAAGCCATCCAAATTGATGTGAGTAGGGCCATTAAATATATAATGATAAATTGTGATATATGACCCACTTTTATAATAATATGAATAATTTGCAACATAACTAAAACTGGATTGTACGTATGCTTAATTATATGATTGAAAAGGTATAAATCATATGCTCCAGGTCAGCTTGAATCCTCTACTCAAAGTCTCATAACTCACCAACACATATTTGTATCGGTACAACCATTATTCAAAGGAATTAACTTAATAACTTAGTGAATTCAAAAGGGGTTGTGAAATTCTGAAACTTAACAGGTAGAGCACTCATACTGATAATATGTATTGTGAAACTAATAAAAATATATAAAGTATAGAGCGGAGAATCAAAATATAGAGAGAGAAAATGTAGAAAAAAATATACATTATTCAACTTTGTTCGTACATTCAAATTAGGTACATTCACCTATTTATACGCATGAATCATGAACTCAACTAAATGCATGGAGATTTATAAGATATTGTGGAGTCCAAAAAAATATATATTTATTTTAATTTAACAAAAAGACATCCACTATTTATATATTTATTTGGAGAAAACAAAAGACCACCCACCATTTAATTTTATTATTTCATAACAATCTAAAAGTTTTGTATTACCACCAAATTATGTTCCTATTTATGGTTTGAGTCCAGAGGAGCATGTATATATATTTTAATATTTCTTTTGAATATAAAATTGATTGATCTTCTTTTAAAAGAATTGCATCTTAAATATTATGTCGATCGGTCTTTTCTATTTTCATTTTAATGTTCGTATTTTTTAAATAATTTGAGTGTTGTACTCCTTATTTTCAAAAGTTCTTATAGTGTCTTAATTTGTTGTAATATTACATTTAATTTTCAAATTTGATATATGATTAAATTAATATTTTCTTTGAATTTTCTTATTTTTTTAATTGCCAACTTATTTTATAAAGAATCACTATATTTATTTTAATATGATTAATTAATAATATCATTATTCAAAATGAAAAGCATGAAAAAAGTGGAATGTGACGATAGTTGAATTCATGCATCCTACTCCATCTATCCCTCAAATCTACTCTCCTTGAAATAAATACGAGTTTTAAAAAAATGAAATAAAGTATGGATATATTTGGTTGAAGTCATTTGAAATACAAAAAATTTGAAAATAAATTAACTTAAGAATACATCGATTTCAAATGACATGATTTTACTAAATATTTGAAATTTCTCTAATTTGAACTAGAATTAAAGTTAAGTATTTGAAATTCATCTATTTAAATATTTTATCCATAAAAGAGGAGCGAATTGTGGATTATTATAGTTCAAATCCCTCTATCAAAACACAACCTAAGGGTAGTTTGGGGTTTATTTATTAATAAAGTGATTGTTTGTGAATGTGATAATAAAAAAATAATTTTAAAAAAGAGAATGAAAATAAATTTGGGGAACAGACAAAATAGAAAAATAAGAATAGATGTGAGGGATGAAGGGAGTAATATAAATTAATGAATGTGTTAGGATATATTTTAGTTTTGATGATTTTCCAAAACAACATGTAATAGGTTTGAAGGCAGTCAGGATTGTATCCTTTGTTTCAGGTCAGACTAGGTTATGTCTCAGTAGAATAGGTTGTAAGTTGAGAAGAACTCAGTTGAGGGAACACTCTGTTGAGGGGGAACTCGGCAACACAGCCTGAGGAAATCAAGCTGACATCAAGAAGAACAGACTGAAGCCAAGTCAGAGACCTGAACCAGAAGAGAAGCCTGAAGGATGTCCCACTGAGTGTAAACCAGGCTGATCTAAGCTAAGTCAGGTGGACCACTCAGTGAAGAGCATGATCAGGAGGATCAGTGCTGCACCAAGTAGGCCCTGAAGGAGTCAGGTTACTGTGGTCAGGGAAATTTGTCATTCAGCCTTATGACAAACTTCTTGGAGTGATCTTCAAATAGTCTCTGAAGGACAACTACACTAAAGACGTTCAGTCCACTGAAAATCATCAGTCAGTGAAGGAGGAAGCTACCTAAAGTCAGTGGGTCTTAGTCAACCCACTGAGTCAAAGATCCGTGAATCCAGGCCACGTGGACCAATCAGCACGAGGCAGCATCTCTGACACTGACAAAGGCCGCATTCCAAGAAAAGTGGTTGAAACCACTAAATGTTGGATTCAAATGTATTTCCTCTCCAACGGATACATTTGAATCCTCATTATAAATACAAGCTCATAGCTTCGTTGTGAAGGGTGTGTGAAGAAAGAAAAATCAACACCTACAAGCTATAAGAGTGTGTGAGTTGTTAGGGAGTCATAAGGAAGTGTTGCTCACACCCACGACACTGACCTTTAGGGTTATCACTTATATTCATTGAGTGTCAAGCTTGTAACTCATAGCTTAGAGAGGTTTTCCCAATCCTAGCTTAAGACTAACACATTGTAAGGGAAAACCTCACCTAGTTGGAGAAAACCAAACCGAAACCAAAACCCTCTAGTTAGGTTTGTTGGGAGTAAGTTAGTGAGGAGAGGCAGCCCATGGAGTGGCGTGAGTCCAGTTGTAAGTGCACCTTGGCACGTTAAAAACAAGAATCACAGTTAGTGGATTTCCTGTTAAATCAGGCCGTGGATGTAAGAGCTTGAGTCTCTGAACCACGTTAAACTGAGCGTACTTATCTTTCAAAGTATTTACTAAAGTATTGTGAAAATCAGCTCACTGAGAGCTTTGTTAAGAAAACTTTAGTTAAGCATTTGTCAGGGAGATCCAACTCACTGACTAAATCAGGCAAGGCACTCGAGAGTTCAGTCTCTCGAGTCACTGCCTTGTTGAGAGCCTGAGCTTTCAAGTCTCATCACTGACTTGATAGCTCTGACTCTCAGCAACGCAGTGACTTGAGTATTCCGTCACTGAACTCAGTCAGGGTGCGACGCGAAGGTTTAAAAAAAAAAAAATTTGCTCCTGAATTCCCATTTTGGTATTCGAAAACGGGACCATCAGAATGAATGTGGCAATGAGAATATGTCAACATAATTGAATGTTTCAAAAGAGAAGATGTGGAATAAAGAGAGTAATTGAATGGATAAAAATTCATCAAAATGATAAAGTATTGAGTGAAAATAGTATATACATGAACCATTGAAGGACATTACTTGTTTTCACTAAATAGTATTACTTTTTTTTTCCACTGAATGATATTTGTTGTTTTCACTGAAGAATATTAGTTATTTGCTCAAAATAAAATAAAACTTTTCAGTGAAAACAACTAATATTTTCCAGTGATAACAACTAATACTCTTTAATAAAACAACTAATACCCTTCAATGATTCACACACGAATCAATTTCACTGAAGTATATTATCTGGTTATTGTAAATGAACTAAAACTCAATGAAAATAATTAATATTGTTCAGTAAAAACAACTAATACCCTTTAATAAAGACAATTAATACCCTTCAATAATTTATATATGAACCAATTTTACTCTATACCTATACTCATCAAATATGAGGGTAGCCAAACAACAAATTCTCAATTATGCTCACTTAAAATAATTCCGTAAATTAATCTTTTATCTCTTCTATCCATCCTATGGGGACACTATCAACAATGAAGTACACTATTTTTTTAAAATTAGCTTTTCGATTGTATTGACATTTCGGTCGTTAAAACGCATTAACCAAATATAAGTTCTTCATGTGTTCTAATTCAATAAGAAATAGTATTTCACTAAGTAAATAAATAACAATCTAGCGTAAAAGAAGTAAAACACCTTTGTGAAACAAAAAAATTATGAGTGTATAAAGTGGAATTGATTCATGTATAAATCATTGAAGGATATTAATTATTTTTATTAAAGAGTATTAGTTGTTTTAACTGAAATGTCATAGTTTGTTTTGAGTAAACAACTAATACTCTTCAATGAAAATAACTAATACCCTTTAGTGAAAACAACTAATATTACTATTTAGTAAAAACAACCGATACCCTTCAATAATTTATGTATGAACCATTTCACTCTATACTTTTAAAAATCAATTAATTTTAATTTTTGTACAAATTAAATGCATTAATTTAAAACCCTAATTTTGTATGCAATAGGTGCACCATGCAATTGAAATGTATTTTTAAAAGTCCATCATGTTATTATTGAAAAGTCACCCAAATTACCTCCATTACAATTTAACATTGAATGACTTTTTAATAAAAACTAATGTAACTTTCTAGTGATTTTTAAAAAATGCACATGTGTTTGATGCACACAACATTTAGGAAAATATGACAAAATGTCATTTGTAGATTTCATTTACAGAACTACCACCCAACATTTTTTTTTAATTTTTTTTTTTTTGTAAAATTACCATAGAAAACGCGCAAAAGATTGCAAAAGGGTCACACGAAAGATTTGTAAGAAAAAAAATATTGAATGATATTTAAAAAAAAAACATGAAAAGTTATACTTTCCTATATTTCCCAAAAATTTACTCTAATTTGAATTCATCTTGATTTAATATTTTAAAAGAAAAATTGGAAAATGTAACGGCACCATAACTCTATGTTATTTTTACAAATAACGAACCCTTTTTTCTTTTTCTTTTTTTAGGCCTATAAAGGGGAACACTCACCCTTTTCTTTGGCTAAATTGCTACACACAAAATTAACACCGTCTTCTTTTTGTAGCTGCTCTCACTGCCACAGCCATGGAAGCCATTTTCAGACCTCTTCTCTCTCTCCTCTTTCTCTCACTCCTCATTTCAGGTTCACTTTTCAACCACAAACCTCTCCCCTTCAGATCCACATTATTATTCCTCTAAAACTTAACCTCTCGGTTTTCTCATTTCAATTCCTGTGTAAATTATTCTTGTTGTCTTTTTTTCATAAAAAATAAAATGGGTCTAGTCTAATTTGAGTTGCTATAATTTTTGCAGTGGAAGTCGAAGGTACAACAATGATGATGTACAACAAATGCAGGCACCCTGTTTGGCCCGGCATCCAACCCGGCGCTGGACACCCGGTTCTCGCCAGGGGCGGGTTTAAGCTTCCGCCAAACAAGTCCTACACACTCCAACTCCCCCCCGGGTGGTCGGGCAGGGTGTGGGGCCGCCACGGCTGCTCCTTCAACGCCGCCGGCCGTGGGCGGTGCGCCACCGGTGACTGCGGCGGAGCCCTTTTCTGCAACGGCATTGGTGGGACCCCTCCTGCCACCCTTGCCGAAATTACCCTCGGTAATGACCAGGATTTCTACGATGTTAGCTTGGTTGATGGGTACAATCTCGCCATTTCCATTACACCCTTCCGAGGCTCAGGTATTGAAAAATGGGCTTAATTTATTTTTATAATACAACAAGAATTAATTACTTTTCACCCTCTTTCTTTCTTTCTTAATTAATTTTTTTTTTTACCACATCTGCTGGGATCTTTGATTTCAGTAAGGAAAAAGCTAGTAGAACAAGTAAAAAATGTGACCAGTTTTACTTGTTCAAGGGTTTTAATTTAGAAGTAAAATGTGAAGAGTCTTGTTAAATAAAACTGTATATAATAGATCTATACTTTTTTGGCTAAGTAAACTATGTAATAATTAGAAAAATAGCTTTTTTTTTACCCATATTTCGCTTTCCCTGACGATGAAAAATTTAAAAATAGCCCGATAAATTTTAATTGTTCAATATTTGGTCCAGTAATTAGCGATAGGAATCTGATTTGTTAATCAAATGTTTCACCTCTTACAATTTGTTGCCAAATCAAAAGGTTATAGGACTATTTTTTATTTATAAAAGTATTAAAAATTTGAATGTGCCAAATGGATTTTGATGTTGAATTTATTGGGCTCTATGTAAAGGCCAGTGGACCATATAGCTTTTGCTCTCTCACTCAATATAATGCAGTCTTGTGAAGAGGAATCATATCTTGTTTAATAAAGTGGTGTTATAGATTCGATAGTGACTCTCTGCAGCCACAACGAGATTTGCCATTCATTTAATAAAATAAAAACTAATGAAATTAAATGAAGATTTTTAGTAATTTTATTTGTTCGATTGTGTGATAGCAATATGAAGCTTATCCTTGAATATGTTTGAATATTATGGAAAATTGGAAATAAATGATCACCTAGATTTTTGAAGCTGGAATTGCTTTATAAATTTAGCTTAATCCTTGCCCAACTTTTGTTTAGCCTGATACAGACAGAATTTTATGCACCCCGGGTTTCATTGTTTAGTGAAGTTAGATTTGAAGGCATGGGCTATCATTTTCCTGGAAACAAATTACTCCTTCAATCCAATTTTACTATGTCTATTCTGGGCTTGTTATTTTTGTGTATATATTAGAGAGTATTATTATTATGGAGTATTGTGAGATTATTGAATATTTATCGAAAATATAAGTATCATATTTTCTATAAATAATCACTTTATTCATAAATGAACTCCGCAATACTCCATAATACCCTTCAACATATGATAGAAAACAACATGAGATTCAGAAAATAGGCCTAATAAAATTAGACGAAGAAAGTATTAAACAATAATACTTGGGTGTACCATGTGCAACTGAAGCACTATTAATACTTGTTTAATGGAAAAAACTAATATTATCCTTTGAGGCATAGGTATTTGTCATTATATAATTGATTGATAAGCGTGTTGGTTTCCTCGTATGGTATTGTGCTGTAACTATAGCAATTCTTTCTTTTCATTTCCTTTGAGGGATAATTTCAACTACTTCTTTTATAATATGTTTAGGTAGCTTATAACAAAAACAACCAATAGATTAAGACAGTGTTTGAGCACATCTTATAAGCTCTTGAAACAACTTATAAGCTCTTGAAACAACTTATAAGATGTTTCAAATAAGCTTTAGCCAAACGGACTGTAAGTTTATTAGGTTGGATACAAATGCAGGTAAGTGTAGCTATGCTGGTTGTGTGAGCGATCTGAACACAATGTGCCCGGTGGGTCTCCAAGTGCGTTCTCACGACAAGAAGAGCGTGGTGGCGTGCAAGAGCGCATGCTCGGCGTTCAACAACCCCAGGTACTGCTGCACCGGTAGCTTTGGCAACTCGAATACGTGCAAGCCCACCGCGTACTCCCGCATATTCAAAGTGGCTTGCCCTAAGGCTTACTCCTATGCTTTTGATGATCCCACCAGCATTGCAACTTGCAAAGGTGGTAACTACTTGCTCACCTTCTGCCCCCACCACTAGACGCATTGCTTGCCTTTCTGTTTTGTCACCTTCTCTTATGTTTTATCATAGTTAGCTACCTAGTGTAATGGATATTTGGTTAGTGTTATTCCTATGGTGGGGTGGTGTGGTGTGGTGTGGTGTATGGGACTTGTATGGGTTTGTGTCATTAGTTGATGCATTATCATTAATTTTATCATATCATGTCGTGGTCTTCCCTTCTTGGGCTTATTGTGGGTTCACTAGTTAATTATTACAATTATCTTTTGAAAATCTGTTCAAATTATCAAATTAATATCATAAAATGATCTAGACGAAGTATTATATGAAAAAAATAGTTCATGGTAAATTTATCATAAAATTATATTAAAGTACCGATAATTTCACCTGGAGTATTATTAATCTGAATTCAAGAAATTTTAGAACAATTACAATATAGTATCACTGGGTTCAAGAAAATTTACAGTAATTACAATATAATACCACTGATACAGATGATACTTCTAATGAGATTATTGATACTCCTGATTAAATATTCGATACTTTAAAATAGTTTTATTATAAGTTTATCATGAATTTTTTCATATAAAACTTACTCGATGATTCATTCAAACTATAGGGGTTGTTTGTAATTTAAACAAATTTCGAGGGGTAATCGTAATTTATCTAGCTTGCGTAGTTCGTTTTATAATGTGAAATAGAAATTCTTGTTACTAAAATCATGAGGTTTAGTTAGTTTGGGAATTCAGACAAACTTCACTGACTAATTCTAATCAATTATAAATTATTTTATAATACTTTTTAGTGTCATCTTTTAGTGTAAATAAACTAATACTCCTTTCGTCTCAATTTTGTTTTCCAATTTGCCAAAAAGGTCCGTTCCAATTTCGTTTTTTCATCCCTAAAATGGAAACTACTTTATTCATTTAAATAATACTTTATTCACCACTCACCATTCTCAATACTACTTTATTCATTTAAATATTACTTTATTCACCATTCATCATTCACAATACTACTTTATTAATTTTAATACTAAAATTCAACATTCGCATTAAACTTCGTGCATAGTCAAACGGGAAAACAAAACTTGAACGGAGAGAGCATTTTTTAGTCAAATAATTAATAATATTTGATAAAAATAATTAAAACCCTTATATGAAAATAATTAATATTAATAAAAATAATTAATACTCTTTAAATGTAACATATATTGTTGGTGAAAAAAAAAAAGACAGGAGATGAGTAAAAAATATTTTAAGTTATGGTGATGGGTAAAAATAACTTTTTAAATAAAAATGGGTTTATTTTATTTCTCCATTCTCTTACTCTATACTCTATACTCTGTCAACTCTAATGACTTTTGTTGCTATACATAAATGCACAACTCTATACCTTGCCAACTCTAATGACTTTTGTCATTATGCCATACGTAATTGCAGAGATGGTATTTCCGTAAAAAGATCTGAACATGGTTTTGAGATCTAAAGTCACAAATCTACTCCCTCCGTCCCATCATTATTTGGACACTAACTTTATTTTCGTGTTTTAGCGAGCGAATTGTTTATTAGTATTTGAAATGATAAAATAATTTTTAAGGTAGGGTTTGATAGATATATCTCTTCTTTATTATAAAATAATTTAAAAATTACTTTATTATTTTAAATACTAATAAAAAACTTGCTCGTTAAAACACGCGAAAACAGTAAAAGTGCGAATAAATGTGGGACGGAGGGAGTACTGAATTGGCTCATTGTCCGATGAATTGAAATTTACTCCCTCCAATTTTTATTAGGGTAGTGCTAAAAGTCCAGATTATGGACATCCATAATTAGGGCAATTCGGTAATTAAATGTTAATGACTAATACAAAGTCTAATATACCCTTAAAGCAAAATATGTTTCTGAATGAAATTTTCGGATGATTTTTTTTTTTAAATTTCCAATTCAAATTTAAAACTCTCTCATGTTACAGTACAATATCAAAACACACCTTCCGCCTCCCACCTTTCAATTAGGGTTTATCAAAATCTTCCGCCTCCCACCTTCCGCCTCCTGTTGGGAAAATAGGGTGCTCAGGAACTATTCGGGATGAAATTTAAATACGAATTTAAATATAATTAGTACTAGCATGAATTAATCCTAATTAATTCAAATAATAATTCCAACAACTAATTTTATCATCATGCATATAGAATTAATTCACATAAAACCTATGGCGGAATAACTAAGAAATTATGTGATTACAAACCTCTTGTATATATGACCTTTGATTAATCACGGGACTATCACGAATGTGCTACCAACCAAAAAACTTTCTCAAGTATGTCCCTTTCGTCTTGCTTGATCACCGGTGGGAAGTGCTTTCAAGCAATTAAAATAACTAAGGAAAAAGAAAAATATTTTTGCTCTTGATTTTTCCAACATATGGAATCATGTACTTGGGGATGAAATTATCATCCCCTATTTATAGAGTGTAGTGGCTGAATTCATGGACCTATTAGATCTAAGAGAAATCATTTCTTAATCTCTAAGAAATCTTGAATATATCTCATATATTTTTTTCTCCATTATAAAATATTCCACAAAAATCTCACTCCACATCTAAGGGGTGATTTTCGAAAAATATAGAGATAAGAATCCAAGATTTGGATCTTCTTGAATTTATGAGATAATTTTGTATTCCAAGAATGCATATCTTCCATAATATATTTCCAAGAAAATAAACAAAATCTTTTCTTTCTCCATATATGCTTTTTTCGAAAATTACATTAAAAAATCAGCAAATATATTTTCTTTTATTTTAATCACCTTATTATTATTGAGTTACTTAATGGGCTACTTGAGGGGCCTTTAGGAGAATTAAGATTGGACCTCCAATGGGCTTCTGAATTTCAATATTGAGTCCCAAAATAATTCAGTCCATTAATATTAATTAGTACCACTAATAAATTAATATTGCATTATCCATCTTAATCCATATTACGACAATATGGGCTCCCGGTTATTATTTCCCGCGTTTAAGATTATCAAGCCCATTAATTAGTTAAGCTTCTGAATAGCTCTAAATTAATTAATATCTTTCAGCTTGGAGTAAAGATAGTTTAATATTATTATCCGTACCGAAGAAACTAATTCTTCACTTGCAAGATTTGGTTCGATAAAACTTTTGAGCCCACCAAGGGGACAAATCACACGAGCCGTACTCGCACGCGTTTCTTCGTATTAAATCTTAGCAAACGTCGTATGATTAATATTACTGCCCAAAACACAAAGTTCGAAGTCACGATGATTCTCACCCAACATGAATCAAAGCAGTAACCATTAAGCACACATGGTCCTATTTAAGTGACGGAGATTAAGAACAATAACCACTGAGGTCTAATTCTTCACATTTCAGAACATAAGAATTTATCCTCGTTGAAGGTCCTCTTCAACAAATACTAAATGTGCTAGTGCAATCTCTTGGTCAAGACAGACCAATCTGAGAATTACACATCGACCTTTCATGGCGGATTGTTCAATTCCACCTAGGTCGTGAATTTGTACGTTTAGTTACAAGAAAACCGTTAATGTGATCTTCCGTGATCGGGTATCACCACATCAACTACAATGTAACAAATACTACTTATAATGAACTGGTTGCAATAAATATTCAACATTCAATCATATCTAAAGCAAATGCGATAAAAAATTTATTCTCATAAATAAGTGTTTAATACATGAGTTATACAAAGTAAAGCATACTTTCACGTATAACTCCAACAATCTCCCACTTATACTTAAAGTCTGTTTTTTAGTATACATCATGCATGTCTAGTGTAGTAGCTCTACGTGACATCTCATGTCAACCTACACTAACCTAATAATTCCTCCCACTTATACTTAAAGCAGATTGACAATAGTCTTGACTCACATTCCATCCACATTTCTCTCAAATGTACCCTGAGGCAGACCCTTTGTGAATGGATATATTAGGTTGTCCTCCAACGTTTATCTTTGCCACCTCTTTTTCTCCTCTCTTAACGATTTCTCGTATAAGATGATATTTTCTTTCAATATTTTTGTTGGCCATGTAGGCTCTCGGTTCCCTTGAATTTGCAACTGCTCCGACATTATCACTATGGACAGTGATTGTGCTGGGAAAATTCAGAACAACGTCCAAGTCCACTAAGAAGTGCTTGAGTCAAACCGCTTCTTTCGCTGCTTCACAAACAGTTACTTATTCAGCTTTCATGGTCGAGTCGGCGATGTATTTCTGCTAATCGCTTCTCCATGTCATGGCTCCTTCTCCCATGCAAAACACACTACCCGAGGTAGATATTCTGGATTCTATATCTAATTGGAAATTTGAGTTCGTGCATCCCATGGGAATTAGACTATCTGACTGTTAAATTAGCATTCCATCGCTAGTTCTTTTCAGAAACTATAGAATACATTTAATTGCAGTCCAATAAGCTTTCCCGGGGTTACTTTGATATCTTGCCATCATGTCCGAGGCAAAAGCAGATATCCGGTCTAGTACACAATATTGCACACATAAAACTTCCTACACCCGAAGCGTACGGAACACCTTTCATGTCATCTATCTCCATATGCGTCTTAGGGTCTATTTTTTTTTATAGATGGATTCCGTTCCTAAAAGGTACAAAACCTTTCTTGGAATCTTGCATGCTGAAACGCTTCAAAACAGTGTCTTCGTATGAAACTTGCGATAAACCCAATATCCTTCTCTTGCGATCTCAAGTGATCTTGATCCCAAGGATGTGACCGACTTTCCCTAAGTCCTTCATATCAAACTGATTTGACAACCATGCCCTTACGTCTGACAATACCTTTACATTGTTTCCAATGAGCAGAATATCGTCTACGTATAATACTATGAATACCACCACAGTTCCATCACACCTTTTATACACACAACTTTCGAACTCGTTTTGATCAAAACCCATAAGACTCAATAACTTGATCAAAACACTGGTTCTAAGTACGTGATGCTTGCTTAAGTCCATAGATGGACCGCTTGAGCTTGCATATGAGATGCTCTTGGCCTTTCGCAATAAAACCTCCGGGTTGTCGCATATAGATATCTAAACCGTCAAGACTTCCGTTAAGGAAAGCTGTCATAACATCCATTTGCCAAATCTCGTAATCTAGATGCGTAGCGATCGACAAAAGAATACGGATGGACTTAAGCATAGCTACAGGCGAAAAGGTTTCCTCATAATCGATCCCTTCTTTTTTAGTATATCCTTTAGCCACTAGCCTTACCTTGAAGGTCTCAACCCTTCTGTCAGGTCCTCTTTTCCTCTTGTATACCCACTTGCATCCAATGGGTTCTACCCCACTGGGTAACCCATTGGATGGTTCGACCAGCTCCCACACTTGATTATGATCCATTGAGCCCATCTCGACTTCCATTGTCGTTTGCCAAGATTCTGCATCTTTGTCTTGGATTGCCTCATTGTATGTCCATGGGTCTGATTTATCGACGGGAATCAAATCCGAAGATTCTCCTATTCACATGAATCTCTCGGGTTGTCTAACAAACCTCCCACTAAGACGGGGTTCCGGTTGTGAAGGTGTGATGATTGGTATATTATAACGTTCCCACGTAAAATAGTACGGAAAATATGATGTGGCACAAGTAGGAACGTTACTAAAATAATACTTTGTATTAAAATATACACATGCCACACATCTACACAGCGGAAGTAGTAAATAAGTATGACCGTAACTTAAGTTACAATCCAAAATTCAAAATATTGTTCTTAAAACATAAAGTTTTTTTAAGAAGACTCCATAGCCCGCCGAGTTCATTCGCCCACGTCAGAATCCACAGCATCTGTAAAAATTTAAAAGTGGAAGGGACAAGTGTTTGTAAACACTTAGTGGAAAACCTATTGTTAATTGCACAAACTAAACATCAATTGTTTATAACATGTGAGCCCCCGGAATTTCACCGGGTATCTCCTTGGCCGGAGCGACCGGACTATCTCATTTGCCAACATATAGTTGGACTATCTCAGGGACCAGTCGATAGCGGGCCAGACTCAAAATATTTAACATTCAACATTTAATAAGTGCAATTAAAATAATAATAAAATACTCGATGAAGAGTGAAGTGATTCCCCACCTTGCAGGTTTGTACCTACAAGTAAAATTTTCAAAATAGAAACATTGTTACTTATCCCTTCATTTTTTAAATAAATCGTAAAATTCACCTATTATACTCGTACGATTATAATGACTTGAATTCAAATCTCAATACATACTCAAATATTGTATACTAAAATACAAATATCAATTAAGTGTGTAAAATCATCAAATAACAAGTTATAAATAGATATCGACCATAAAATGTAAACGGACCATTTCGAACTTTTCTTATACAAAATTTTGGTTTTTGGCAGTTTATACACCCAACTTTGAAAATTCATATTAAATCATATATACGTCCAAAAATTATGAAATTTTAACAGTAGATTCCCAAGTCAATAAAGTTCATCGCCATATTTTTAGATTTCTCAAAATCCTTACCAATCATCACATATTTCGTGATGAACACACTGCTATTGATTCTTAATCACTTAAATTTAAGAATTCACTATAAATCAACCATAAGTTCAATACTTCTGAAATTTTAACCATGAACTCCCAACTTCATGTAATTTATTAACATACTTTGTTTTATTATAAAAACTTAACCGATTATCCTCAGATCAGAGCAAACTTCTACTGTTCCTGTTACAGAGTCTAAAACCCTAGTTCAAATTTGAAAAATCACCATACATCGAATACTATTCCAATAGCTATTAAATTTAAAACCTAAGTTCCATCACGAGTTTAATTTCATATATAAAATTTTCAGAATTTTACACCCAAGGAATTGGTCATAACGAAATTTATACAATAGTTGGTCCAGAAATTCGGTTTCATGCATACATGAAGAACATATCATCTTAAATTCACTTTAAACCATATAATTTCATGATTTATACTTCTAAAGCATAGATAATTAAGTAATAAACATGATTTTGTTTATAACATATATTAAGAAATTGAATCAATCATTCAAAATATGAAGTAAAACATATATAACATGCAAATCACTTATCATAACTTATATTCCTATCATTTAATTCATATTTCATGCATAAACTTCATACTAAAACTTAAATAATCACTTATTCAAGAAGAGAAACTTACTTAGAAATTGGTAGATAAAAGAAATTCCTTCTCATCCCTTTTCAATTTCTAAGTGTAAGAGTAGTAGTAGTATTTGTGTTAATTTTTCTTTAAACTTTTTCTTATAAGTTTTTGCATGAATGGTCATATATTTATAGTAGGAGCCAACCTTGGAGGTTACTCCACCCATATAGCCGACCTTATGGAAGGTTATGGAGTAATCTTGTAGGTTAGTTCAATATACACATGTCATTTTAATATTAGTAGTTAATTTTGACTTTTAATCTCTTAATTTGACTTTAATTCTTGAAGTTTCATCACTTTTCCTAATTTTTCTTCTAAGGGCCGAAATTATGGAGGTTTCAAGAGAAATCTTGTACCTTGTGGTCATGACACATGTATGCTTTGAATTAATAAGTAAAAATTATGATTTTTCTAAATTATTTAATAATTCTAAGTACATTATGCATAGAATTTACCTCTACTATCTTATATAATAAAAATAAAACTCTTCTAGGACTCTAAATAAATTACAAAGTCTATATACTAATCATAGAAAATATCGAGTAATCGATACGTAATTCGTTTCTTAAAGAAACATTCATTTTACAACTTATAACTTATAAAATAATTTACTATACTTAAGGACTACATTAATTCCTAAATTAAACACTTTAAGACATAAAATAAAGAACATATAAAAATTATAAAGTCTCAAGAATAAGCATGTATTGAGCAAATAATACGTTAATTGTAAATATCGAGTAATTAAAACATATACATGCCTTTGCATAAATTTGGATGTAAATGCATACCATAGATTCATGAAGAATTATAAAGTATTTAGTATAGCAGATAAGATCATGAAAACCTAGGGTATTACAGTCTAACCCCTTTAAATAAATTTTGTCCTCGAAATTTCAAGTGTTATCGTGGATTTTGAGGTAAGGGTACTTTGCTAAGATTTCATCCTCTCGTTCCCACGTAGCTTCTTTCATTCCATGTCTATTCCACTGGACCTTAACCATAGGAATATCTCTATTCCTTAACCTATGAAACTTTCTATCAAGTATGGCTATAGGGACTTCCTCATAGGTTAAGTTGGCATCAATTTCTAATTCAGGTTGGTTTACTATGTGGGTAGGGTCAGGTACATACTTTCGGAGCATCGAGATATGGAATACATTGTGTACTCCTGCCAAGGATGGTGGTAACGCTAGCCTATAAGCCAAATCTCCAATTCTTTCCAAGATCTCGTAAGGTCCAATATATCTAGGCTTCAACTTTCCTCTTTTCCCGAAGCGGAAAATTCCTCTGATTGGAGATACTTTCAAGAACGCCTTATCTCCAACCTCAAAATTCAATTATTTCCTTCGCCTATCCGCATACGTTTTCTGTCGATCTTGAGCTGCTTGCATCTTTTCTTTAATTTTCTTTATTACCTTATTAGTCTCTTCCACCAATTCCAGTCCTAACAATTTCCTTTCTCCAATTTCATCCCAGCATATTGGAGATCTGCACTTCCTTCCGTAATGCTTCGTACGGTGCCATTTCAATTGTAGTCTGATAACTATTGTTGTAGGCAAATTCCACTAAAGGTAGGTACCTTTCCCAACTTCCTCTAAAATCAATGATACTAGCTCTCAACATATCTTCCAGAGTTTGAATTGTTCTTTCCGATTGAACATCTGTTTGAGGATGAAAAGTTGTACTGAATTCCAACTTTGTGCCCATAGCTTCTTGAAGGTTGTGCCAAAAATTTTATGCAAATCGTGGATCTCTATCTGACACAATAGAAATTGGAACTCCATGTAATCGGATTATTTCCTTAATATAAATCTGAGCCAATTTATCCAATGTGAACGTCATCTTTATTGGTAGGAAATGTGCCATCTTGGTCAATCTGTTGACAATTACCCAAATAGCTTCATTTCCTTGTATTGACTTGGGCAATCCTACCACAAGATCCATTGTAATATGTTCCCACTTCTATTCAGGAATCTCAAGCGGCTTTAATAATCCTGATAGTCTTTGATTCTCAACTTTCACCTGCTGACATGTTAAATATTTATCTACGAAATTTCCAATATCCCTCTTCATATTTCTCCACCAGATCAACTTCTTTAATTCTTGGTACACTTTCGTTCCTCCAGGATGAACTGTATATGATGTAGAATGTGCTTCTTCTAATATTTCCTTCTTGAGTTCTTCTTTTCCTGGGACACATATTCTTTCTCGACTTACCAATGTACCATCCTCACATACTGAAAACTCATTTGCTTTACCTTCCTTGATCTTTTGTTTTATCTTCTCTAAGAATGCATCATCATATTGAGCTTTTGTTATTCTTTCCTTGCGACTTAAGGCATCTGCTACTACATTTGCCCTTCCTGGATGGTACAATATTTCACAATCATAATCTTTTACCAACTCTAACCATCTTCTTTGCCTCATGTTCAATTCCTTCTGTTCGAAGATATACTTCAAACTCTTATGATCTGTGTAGATCTGACATTTACTTCCATACAAGTAATGCCTCCAAATCTTGAGTGCATGCACAACTGCTGCTAGCTCTAAATCATGCGTATGATAGTTCTGCTCATGTAGTTTTAATTGTCTTGATGCGTACGCTACTACTTTCCCATTCTGCATAAGTACACATCTCAAGCCTTGTTTAGAAGCATCACTGTACACAATAAATCCTTCTGTACCTTCAGGAATTGTAAGAACTGGGGCCGTTGTTAGTCTTTGCTTTAATTCTTGAAAACTCCTTTCACATTCTTCTGTCCATTCAAACTTTGTTTCTTTTCGAGTCAACTGAGTCAAGGGTTTTGCAATCCGAGCAAACCCTTCAATGAATCTTCGATAATACCCGGCTAAACCAAGAAACCTTCTGACTTCGTTCACATTAGTTGGTGTCTTCCATTGGTTTACAGCTCCTACCTTTATTGGGTCAACTTATATTCCCAAAGCTGAAACCGTATGTCCAAGAAATACAACTTTATCCAACCAGAATTCGCACTTCTTGAATTTAGCATACAATTTCTCTTTCCTCAGAGTTTCCAATGTAATTCGAAGATGTTCTGCATGCTGCTCCTGATTTCTTGAATATACTAGAATATCATCAATAAAGACGATCACAAATTGATCTAAATATTGATGAAATACCCGATTCATCAAATCCATGAATATGGCTGGCGCATTATTGAGTCCAAAAGGTAACACTACGAACTCATAATGACCATATCGGGTTCTGAATGCTGTCTTCGAAATATCGCTTTCTTTAAGATTTATTTGATGATATCCCGATCTCAAATCAATTTTTGAAAATACACAAGCTTCTCTTAACTGATCAAACAGATCTTCGGTTCTGGGAAGTGGATATTTATTCTTGATAGTGAGCTTATTCAGTTCTCGATAATCGATGCACATTCTCAATGATCCATCTTTCTTTTTCACAAATAATACTGGTGCACCCCATGGTGACATACTTGGTCGAATAAAGCCCTTGCCCAGTAATTCCTGCAATTGCACCTTCAGCTCCTGTAACTCCTTTGGTGCCATTCTGTAAGGTGCTTTAGAAACAGGCGTGGCTCCAGGTATCAAATCAATAGTGAACTCCAACTGGCGATCTGGGGGTAATCCTGGCAAATCATCTGGGGATACATCCTTGTATTCACATACTACTAGCACGTCATCCAATGTTGGACCATTGGATTCCGTTGCTACAATATTTACTAGAAATGTCGTATTCTTTCCTTTCCTCAATAATTTTCGGGCTTTCATTGCTGAAATTACTTGAGGTATAGTTCCAATTCTAGCACCATATAGTGTAAAGTTCACATCCTCTGATCTTCGTACTGATATTTCTTTTTCTTGACACTTGATGAGAGCATGATTAGCTATAAGCCAATCCATTCCCAAGATAATATCAAAGCCCTTCATTTCATTATATGTAGATTTGCCGGGAGTATTGCATGCTCAAAATCAATCTTCACATTCCTACACAGTCTTAAGGATTGTGTCGTACTACCAGAGGGAATATTTACCTCTAGGAAATCTTCTTCTACCATAATATGGGCGGTCTCAAATTGTTCAAACATCTTCGTAGAGATGAATGAATGCGTAGCACCAGTATCGAATAACGTGAAAATAGGTATTTGGAATATTTTGAACATACCTGCCATCACTTCTGGATTTGCTGTCGCCTCCTGCCGACTCATGGCAAACACTCGAGCAGGTGCCATCTTCTATTGTCTCCTCAGCTTTGGACAATCAGTTATAAGATGTCCAGGTTCTTTACACTTATAACATACCCCTGTTCCTTTCAGGCATTGTCCAAAATGTTTTTTTTCCACAATTTCTGCATTTAGATGGCCTCTGTTGTTGTTGTGGTACCATCCCCGTCTTTTTTACTTGCTTAAAATTTCCTCGTTGTTTCGCACCAACCCACTTTCTTTTATTTGGCTGTGATTCTGAAATTCTTACTTTTTCTAGTTTCATATACGCTGCTATCGTTTGAGCTTTCTCGAACATCTGGGCATAGGACTTAATATCTTGTGCTGCTAAGTTGGTACTAATCTCTGGACGTAGGTTTTGAACAAATCTCTTTGCCTTCCTGTCATCAGTATTAATCAAATGAGAAGCATACCTTCCCAATTGATTAAACTTCCTTTTATATTCTTGCACTGTCAGATTTCCCTGCTTCAACTGTAGAAATTCGGTTTCCTTTTTATCCAAGAATGATTGTGGTATATAATTCTTAACCACTGCTTCTACGAATTTCTCCCAAGTAACTTACATTAGTGCTTCTTACATCATTGTTCTACAATGAGCTTCCCACCAATAATCTGCATCCTCAGTCAACTGAAAGATAGCACAAGAAACTTTCTGCTCATCGGTGCACTTAAGATAAGCGAATATTTTCTCCAAGCTCCGAATTCAGTTTTCTACTTCCATAGTGTTTTCTTTCCCGGTCAGGGTTGAGGGTCTAAATTTCTTAAATTGGCTAACAATATCATGGTTTTGGGCTGAAGATACAGGTGTTTGGGATGATTGGATTTGCTGACCTAGTTGCTGAGCTAACCCCCTCAATACGGAAGATAGATCCTCGCTCATGTCTGAGTTGTTTCGGTTTCCCCTACGACTCATAGTTCTATTCAATAAAAAATTCATTAGTAACAATTAAATTACATAATAATTATGATATATATTTCATATATTCAAAATACATCATATATTACATGCATAAACATTACATTAAAAAACATAATACAAAAGCATATAGTACATCAAGAGCATTTAGTACACATTAAGTACATATATCTACTAATATCATATAAGTTTCATATAGTCACATAGCATATATATCAGATAAAGTACATGAAACATATAGTTTTAATCATCGTCAATGATGATTATTTCTGGTTCATTCTTCTTTTCCTCCCACATCTCGATTGAACTACTGCTGCTATCCTCCTCCATCTCAGAACTTTCCTCGCTACTATCCTCCTGCCTTCCACAACTTTCTTGCACCGATTCCTGATCGAGACGCCCTTCCTAACTTTCCCTCATCTCAAAATTTGGATGAAGTGGGGTAAAATGAATTGTCTCTGACTGAGCCACTCACAGTATAACATCAAAGTAAAGCATGGAAAGTATAGATGACCATGTTTATCAAACACATAATCAAGCATGTCCAGGGATATATATAACCAGGTAGATGGCATGGTATCAAGAAGCAAGTGACAACATTAATCATCATTCATATGGTGTCCATTCATTAATGCGTGTCTATATTGTGATGTTATTTCTCCAACATGAGCTCCTAAATCCTCAACCTCGGTTCTACCAGTTTCACGTACTCGCTCCAATCTTTTAATGTTCAGTCTTCTAATGTCATCATCCATTTCTGATTACTCAACACATTTTATTGGTTAGTTCAATCAACAATATAATACAATTTAAATAACTACACAAACTTTCAAATAATCGATAATAATTTCAAATAAATAACATAATTTAAGCATTTATGAAATATTTACCTGATCCCGTCGTGGAGAATGATCTCGGTACGGTTGTTTCCTTTTAAATTTTTTAAAATACACACTTTTTTTTAAATACTTTAGCAGGCGAACCTGCTCCGATACCACCTGTAACGTCCCCACGTAAAATAGTACGGAAAATATGATGTGGCACAAGTAGGAACCTTACTAAAATAGTACTTTGTATTAAAATATACACACGCCACACATCTACACAGCGGAAGTAGTAAATAAGTATGACCGTAGCTTAAGTTACAGTCTAAAATTCAAAATATTGTTCTTAAAACATAAAGTTTTTTTAAGAAGACTCCACAGCCCGCCGAGTTCATTCGCCCACGTCAGAATCCACAATATTTGTAAAAATTTAAAAGTGGAAGGTATAAGTGTTTGTAAACACTTAGTGGGAAACCTCTTGTTAATTGTACAAACTAAACATCAATTGTTTATAACATGTGAGCCCCCGAAATTTCACCGGAAATCTCCTTGGGTGGCGCGACCAACCCATGGTACCGGAGTTACCGGACTATCTCATTTACCAACATATAGTTGGACTATCTCAGGGGCCAGTCGATAGAGGGTCAGACTCAAAATATTTAACATTCAACATTTAATAAGTGCAATTAAAATAATAATAAAACACTCGATGAAGAGTGAAGTGATTCTCCACCCTGCAGGTTTGTACCTACAAATAAATTTTTACAATAGTTGGTCCAGAAATTCGGTTTCATGCATACATGAAGAACATATCATCTTAAATTCACTTTAAACCATATAATTTCTTGGTTTCTACTTCTAAAGCATAGATAATCAAGTAATAAACATGATTTTGTTCATAACATATGAAGAAATTGAATCAAACATTCAAAATATGAAGTAAAACATATATAACATGCAAATCACTTAACATAACTTATTTTCCTATCATTTAATTCATATTTCATGCATAAATTTCATACAAAAACTTAAATAATCACTTATTCAAGAAGAGAAACTTACTTAGAGATTGGTAGCTAAAAGAAATTCCTTCTCCTCCCTTTTCAATTTCTAAGTGTAAGAGTAGTAGTAGTATTTATGTTAATTTTTCTTTAAACATTTTCTTATAAGTTTTTGCATGAATGGTCATATATTTATAGTAGGAGACAACCTTGGAGGTTACTCCACCCATATAGCCGACCTTATGGAAGGTTATGGAGTAATCTTGTAGGTTAGTTCAATATACACATGTCATTTTAATATTAGTAGTTAATTTTGACTTTTAATCTCTTAATTTGACTTTAATTCTTGAAGTTTCATCACTTTTCCTAATTTTTCTTCTAAGGGCCGAAATTTATGGAGGTTTCAAGAGAAATCTTGTACCTTGTGGTCATGACACATATATGCTTTGAATTAATAAGTAAAAATTATGATTTTTCTAAATTATTTAATAATTCTAAGTATATTATGCATATAATTTACCTATACTATCTTATGTAATAAAATTTAAACTCTTCTAGGACTCTAAATAAATTATAAAGTCTATATACTAATCATAGAAAATATCGAGTAATCGATACGTAATTCGTTTCTTAAAGAAACATTCATTTTACAACTTATAACTTATGAAATAATTTACTATACTTAAAGACTACATTAATTCCTAAATTAAACACTTTAAGATATAAAATAAAGAACATATAAAAATTATAAAGTCTCAAGAATAAGCATGTATTGAGCAAATAATACGTTAATTGTAAATATCGAGTAATTAAAACATATACATGCCTTTGCATAAATTTAGATGTAAATGCATCACATAGATTCATGAAGAATTATAAAGTATTTAGTATAGCAGATAAGATCATGAAAACCTAGGGTATTACATATATCATTTTGTATAATATGTATAGGAGTTTACCCTCTTAACTCGCCTGAGGTAATCTCACTTCTGGGCTTTCTTTTGTTCATATAGTCTTCCTCCAAGAATTTAAAGTGTGTGCAAAACACGGTCTTTTAATCCTTAGGACTATAGAACATACACTCTTTCGTTCCCATGGGATATCTTTTAAACAGCCTTATTTCTGAATGTGGATCCAATTTACCGCCTTCCTTGTCTAGCACGTATGCCGGACACCCACCAGATTCTCATGCATCTCAAACTGGGCTTACGCCCGGTCCACAATTCTTTCAAGACTTGAGGAATCAATTTGGATGACACCAAGTTTAGAACGTAAGCCGCTGTTTCCAAGGCATTATCTCAAAATGATTTGGGTAAATCTGAATAACTCATCATGGATCCGACTATTTCTAAAAGAGACTGGTTCCTTCATACTGCTACACCGTTCTGTTGAGGGGTTCCCGGTGCGGTCAACTGGAATACAATCCTTCGCCCGATATATAGTTCAAGAATTCATCGCTGAGGTATTCGCCTCCACGATCAGATCGTAGAAACTTGATACTTCTTTCCCTATGCAAGATAAGGTAGATGTATCCATATCCCAAGTAATCGTCAACTAAAGTGATAAAATACTCATACCCCCTCCTTACTATGATCGTCATTGCACCACACATATCAGTATGAACAAGTTCCAACACTTCCGTGGCTCTATTCCCCTTGGCTCCAAATGCCTCTTGGTCATTTTACCCTCTAAACAGGATTAGCAAGTTGGAAACGGCTCAACTTAAAGAGACTCCAAGGATCCGTCTTTCACCAATCTTTGTATCTGCATTAGATTAATATGACCTAATCTAAGATATCATAGAAGTGTTTCGTTCATATCAGAAAAAAAGCTCCCTTTTATAACTTGAAATAGTCGATGTGTTATTAGATTCAATTTGTGAGTGGTGTGCCCATTTAATGGTATAAAGATCATCCAACAATGTTTCGGAACAAATAAACTCATCGTTTCAAGAAATAATAATATCCTTATTTAAAGAAACTGAGTATCTATTCAAAACAGTTTAGAAACTGAAGGCTGAGTTCTTTCTAAACTAGGAACATGAAGAATGTCTCTCAAGACCATAACTCTATCTTCAAAAGATAGGCGCACTTCTCCCACTGCTTCAGCTGCCACTCTCGTAGAAATTGCCCGGTGATGGGGATCTCACTTCCGCTAAGTCATCGAGTTAGCTTGAACCCATACAAAATGAAATAAATGTGATCAGTGGCTCTCGTATCCACTATCCACGAATGGACATCATATGCCACTTCACAAGTTTCGACGACTAGGGCGTGTGAATTACCTAACTTTCCTAATCTCTTAGGCTTGGAACAGGCAGACCTCCAATGTCCTCTCTTACCGCAGTTAAAACACTTCCCCTTCGATGCTAGCCTTAGCTTTGCCTTTCGCAACAATTAAAATTTGCTTGGGTCCGACCATTGGTTCTCTTTCTCTTCTTCCCTCCCTTGGGACCAGAAGAGCTAGACGGACCATTAGCCACCATAGCAGTGGACTGGTGCCCCATTATCACCTCCCCCAAAACTAAAGCTTACAAGAGCTCGGGTAAACGATTTGTTCGTTTATTCAACTGACAGTTCAGTTGAAACTGCTCAAAGCTTTTCGGTAGGGAATGGAGTATGAAATCGACCTAAGAAGGGACATCAAAATCCGCACCAAGTACATCCAACTTGTTAAGGTATGCCATAATCTCGAGAACGTACTCCCACACGGGCGTTCCCTTCACCACTTCCAACTTGACCGAGTCATGTTTGGTGAACTGATTAGTCATGGGTTTCTGATGTGAAAACATCTCTTCAAGGCTTTCCATTGATTTCAACAGCGGATACAATATCTTCATGAATGCGCCTCAAATCCTCAGACAGAGATATCAAGATGATGCACTTCATGTGTTCATTATCACGCTTCCGATCATAACTGCCTTTTTCCCATTGCTTGACTTATCATTAGGCTTGCCGGGTATATTAACATGAATAACCCAATTGTGCTTTTGTGTAGTAAGGACAAAGTTTAAATTACATTTCCAATTGATATAATTCTCTCCAGAAAGTTTGTTAACTTAAAGTATACTTAAACAGTGGATTAAAAGGTTGCGACATGATGAATTGAGAATAAAATATACATTCATATCAATATCTAGAAAAATACGAAATTATCACATAATTCGATCACATAAATTATATTGAAACCTTAAAACAATATAATCATGAATCAACCAACATCTCAAAACAATTTAAATGCGCCACGAGGGATGGTCTATACATTTAAACACATTCAAGCGGATCACAAACTTAAAGTTACAAATCCTTAATTCAAAACTAATAGTTGACTCCCACTTTGACCACATAAAAACTGACAGAGACTCCGTGGGGAGTAAGTTAATATCTATTTCTTATGCCTAAGTAATAACCATAATTCAATACAGGATTATTATTTCGCTTTGGGCAAGCCACTCGTGGTGAGGGTCAATACCGCCACTAGTAATAATCCATAATTATCCTTTCGGAATTTATTCATGTGAAATCCGTCTTTTTGGCCGATCCGAGGGGGAAATGTATTCCAAAAAGACTTCAAAAATAAATAAATTATGGAGGTCAAAATAATCCAATTTTATTATCCGGAATAAAATTGCGATTAAACAAACATACTTAGTAATTTTTGAAAGTAAGGTTTTTCTTGGACAATTAAAATCGTGCAAACACATATTAACAAATAATAAGTGCACGAAAAAAAGCATCCATCAAAATAAAATTAAACACATTGGAGCACTCAAATTCAATTGTCACAGTTTAATTTTCTTCATGTCTTGATGCGAAAAATCGTCCTCGTTGCTTTCATCGTTCGTCTCGATAAGCTCCCACTCGAACAACAACACTTCTTCAAAACTTCGTTTGGGGTTCGGAACGACGTTTGGAATAGCACAAAAAAATAAGAACGGAAAAAAAATTCACGGCCCGAGGTTTCGCTGTTCGTCCTCGTTTTTCACCCCATGCACGATTCACCCCCATGCACGCGCCACACATGCATTCATCGTCCGGGTATGTCGTCTCTAACTCTTCATTTCCATCTTCGTCTCGATTCAGTTACAATTTATTTATAAAAAAAACCTAGATCTAGACTAGTCTATTACATTGATCAAATCAAAATAAAAACAACTAATCTACTCGTGGATTTTCTCACGAGAAAAACAAATTCAAACGAATCGAATTAAAAACAAATAATTCACAAGCATGAAAAAATAAACATTAAAAACCATGACAATTGGATACATGCAAAAAAGATCTAGCAATTCTACTATCCAATTTCAATTTTAATGTTAAACAATATAAATTCCAATTTAAAGATCAGAGCCAAAAAATCGTGGCTCTGATACCAGTTGTTGGGAAAATAGGGTGCTCGGGAACTATTTGAGATGAAATTTAAATACAAATTTAAATATAATTATTAGTAGAATGAATTAGTCCTAATTAATTCAAACAATAATTCCAACAACTAATTTTATCGTCATGCATATAGAATTAATTCACATAAAACCTATGGCTGAATAACTAGGAAATCATGTGATTACGTACCTCTTGTAGATATGGTCTTTGATTAATCACGGGACTATCACGAACGTGCTATCAACCAAAAGACCTTCTCAAGTATGTCCCTTTCGCCTTGCTTGATCACCGGTGGGAAGTGCTTTCAAGCAATTAAAATAACCAAGAAAAGAGAAAAATATTTTTGCTCTTGATTTTTCCAACACATGGAATCATGTACTTGGGGATGAAATAATCATCCCCAATTTATAGAGTGTAGTGGCCGAATTCATGGGCCTATTAGATCTAGGAGAAATCTTTTCTTAATCTCTAAGAAATCTTGAATATATCCCATATATTCTTTTCTCCATAATAAAATATTCCACAAAAATCTCACTCCACATCTAAGGGGTGATTTTCGAAAAATATAGAGATAAGAATCCAAGATTTGGATCTTCTTGAATTTATGAGATAATCTTGTATTTCAAGAATACATATCCTCCATAATATCTTTCCAAGAAAATAAACAAAATCTTTTCTTTCTCCATATATGCTTTTTTCGAAAATTACATTAAAAAATCAGCAAATATATTTTCTTTTATTTTAACCACCTTATTATTATTGGTCTACTTAATGGGCTACTTGAGGGGCCTTTAGGAGAATTAAGATTGGACCTCCAATGAGCTTCTGAATTTCAATATTGAGTCCCAATATAATTCAGCCCATTAATATTAATTAGTACCACTAATAAATTAATATTGCACTATCCATCTTAATCCATATTACAATAAAATGGGCTCCCGGTTATTATTTCCCGCATTTAAGATTATCAAGTCCATTAATTAATTAAGCTTCTGAATAGCTCTAAATTAATTAATATCTTTCAGCTTGTAGTAAAGACAACTTAACATTATTATCTGTACCGAAGAAAATAATTCTTTACTTACAAAATTTGGTACTATAAAACTCATGATCCCACCAAGGGGACAAATCACACGAGCCGTACTCGCACACGTTTTTCCGTATTAAATCTTAGCAACCATCGTATAATTATTATTATTGTCCAAAACATAATGTTCGAAGTCACGATGATTCTCACCCAACATGAATCAAAGCAGTAACCATTAAGCACACACGGTCCTATTTAAGTGAGGGAGATTAAAAAATCAATAGCCAATGAGGTCTAATTCTTCACATTTCAGAACAGAAGAATTTATCCTCGCTGTAGGTCCTCTTCAACACATACTAAATGTGCTAGTGCAATCTTTTTATCAAGACAGGCCAATCTGGGAATTACACATCGACCTTTCATGGAGGATTGTTCAATTCCACCTAGGTCTTGAATTTGTACGTTTAGTTACAAGGAAACCGTTAATGTGATCTTCTGTGATCGGGTATCACCACATTAACGTTAATGAACTGGTTGCAATAAATATTCAACATTCAATCATATTTAAAGCAAATGCGATAAAAGATTTATTCTCATAAATAAGTGTTGAATACATGAGTTATACAAAGTAAAAATATACTTTCACGTATAACTCCAACACCTCCCACCTTCCCCCTCCATCTTTCCCTCTCCGCCTCCCACCTTCCTCCTCCATCTCTCCCTCTCCGCCTCAGCAAAAATACATATAATGGTGACAACAAAAGAAAAGAATCAGTAGAAATATTATGTTGTGTTCAAAGGTGTTCGGGTTGGGATCTACAATAGCTGGAATGAATGTGCATCAAATGTCATTGGGTTCAAAGGAAATTTACATAGGTCGTATCAAATGTTGGATGAAGCTATCGATGCTTATACTTCTTATTTTCGATTGAATGTCTCTAGAGGTAATGACCAAAGTGATTCTTATGTTGAACCAAATTTAAAGGAAGAAGAAATATCAAGTGATAGTCTCCTCAAAGCACATGATGTTTAAATTTTTCGGATGAAACTGAGATAGATAAAAATAATGTTTGCACTTGCAAATTTTCTTCTAATGAGGATGTTTCGATGATAATAAAACTTATTATCGAAGGTTTTATTTCTGGTATTTTTTTCTGCAATTATAACTTTGATGTGCAAGTGAGTTCTTTTTTTCTTTTTCCTTTTTTGTAATGAGACTATCTTTAAATTATGAATGTAATGACAATGTTTACTTTGTTTCAAAATTTTGAGTATTCATTATTTGTTCAAAAATTTTGCTGATGTTATTATCCAGTCTATGTTGTGATTTTGTTTTAGCACTATTTTACTAGAATTAAATTAGGTCAAGTTATTGTATTATTTAGAGAAATTCAATGATTTTGGTTATTGAATGAATTTATGAAGGTTGTCCAAATAATTGATAGATTTTTACCAAGTTTTAGGGGTGCTTCTAAGGGAATGGGTCTAATAGTATGCAAGAGTTATGAGTTTTAAGAGTGGCAAATAAAGAAAATGGTCAAAATTATTACTCACGCTTCAAAGTATTACTCTAATTTTTTCAAAGTATTCCTCATACTTCAAAGTATTACTCTAATTTATTGTCTATTATAGACAAAATTGTATTACCTCGTCCCGTTTTGTACCCTTTTATTATCCTAGAAACTTTATTTTATATTATTATCCTTGTTTCTTTCAATTTTATTATTTTTGTGTGCTACTGTGTAATTTAAATATATACTCTATTTTAAATTCCCAAGTTCGAAGAAAGAAATCGAACATTTCAAACGGATAAGGGACTATGAGAAATTAAATATGCAAGATTAAAAATTAGGATTTCGATCCGTAAAGATTATTAAGAATAATTACAATGCTTTAAAATATTAATTGAGTTTTAAAACTGTATTAATTTTCAATTCGGGATTAAATCCGTGAACCAAACGATCCCTAAATCGTATTAAGTGGGATAAAAAATATCAGGGATTAAAATGAATTAACCCCATCCACATAAATTATCCCTCCTTTTAATTTAAATTAATTAATTAAATGGAGATATTTTTCTCTATAAATAAGGACCCGTCTCTCTCTCCAATAGAAAAAAAAACGTGTCCCTTTGAAGAGAGATCCGTCTCTCTCTCTCTCTCTCCCTTTTCCTCTCCGGCGAAGCCAATCGCCGTCGTGCCTAGCCACTCTTTCCCTCCTCCTTCCTTTTTCTGGCGACCCGAAGCCGTCCGCCACCAACGAGCGCCGCCCCTCTCTCAGCCGAGCGACGCCGTGCAAAGTGCCACCCTCCGCCATCGAGCGCCACCACAGCCTCCCTTCTCTGATCGACGTCGCCGTGATCCTCTCGCGAACAGAAGTCGAGTGCCGCCGTCGCCTCTGTTCCAAACGCAGAACCGAGCACCGCCGTGCTCCGCCGCCCTCCTCTTCTCCTGTTCCAATCGGGCCAATTTGCCCTCCCCTTGAGTGAGTCTCAATTTCTCCGATCCCTTTTTTATTTCAATTTCAATTATTGAATTTCTTTTCGATTCAACTGTTCTTCGTTTAATCTCAGTTTTGTTCTTTTCGCATTTAATCGAGGCCCATAGCCCTCTCTACCGTTCCGATGAAGAGCCCGTTGAGCACTATGTGAAACTGCTGCCCATTTGTTTTCTGGAAAATCCCGAATAATGCCGTTATGCTGCCCAAAATTCCCGACGAATCACCGAACGACACTATTAGGCCGCCCGTTTACCGCCACGAACTGGAGCTCGTAAGGTTTCTACCTTCTTCCTTTCCTTTTCATAAATTTCAGAAACGAGTCGAGACTATTTTCGGTACGGGATCGTGTAACAAGAAAGTGGAAAAGAAATCATGAACTAACTGTTGAATTTCCTCATTCTATTCTTCTTCTTCGAACTAGCTGTTGGAGGGTGTTTTTAAATACTTTGGAATTGTATTAGTGTTTTAGTAACGCTGGTTGAGATGTTTAGTATTGCTGCTTTGGTTGTTTTGTATCACGAATTTAGTGGTGCAGTACCTTTGACTTAGTTGGTTGATTTTGTTGAATCAATTTTTTAGTATCATTGATTAGTGATGAAATCTATTGGTTGAGTTTTATGGACAGGGGAAATTCATCTTTTCCTTTGTCTACTGTCCAAAATTAGTAACAAATAGAAAAAATGTTATTTTGGAAAAGTATTATTCAGTGTTTTGAAAGTGTCACTAATCAATTTTAAAAGTATTACTAATAATAAGGACAAGTATATATTATATTATATTTAGTATTTAATATATAAAATTCTTTAAACAAAATAAATTGATAATAAAGGGAGTTTTAATTATAAAATATAAAATATATTCAAAATTCTTTTAAAATAAGAAATGGAAATTTTAGAAAGTAAAATATTAAATTGGGACTTATATTAATATTATTTAAATAAATTTCTTATTCTTTTATTTTATTTTTGAGAAAAATAGTATATAGTTATACTTTTAAATTATATAAAAGCTTTTAGTTTTAAAAAGTCTAAAAATATCAAAAGTTCGTCTTTATAGAATCGAAATAGTCGTACAACAAGGAACTTAGTGAGTACACTCCCCTAATACACCAACCTTTTAGAAGTGGTGTATTTACCAATATAGGTTGCAACCTTTAAGTAAGTCTATTTAATAGATTATAAGATAACGACCTCCTCGATTCTCGTAATACAAACTCTCAAGTTTTTCTAATAATTCAAGGGTCAACTTTTAATCAAATGATTTCGTCCTAGGACTCTGTGATAAGCGGGGTACGCACGAAGGGTCTGACAATATGTTATTGTATCACTCTCGGGACGTCTCTACAACGCGAGTTACTTTTCGAAAGGATTTCAAAGACAGTTGTAACTTATCTATAAAGTTAAGAGGTGGGTGATGATCTGTTGATTGATTTGCTAATAATACGTTGTGCTGGTATACTCTGAACTCCACTAAATCAATCAAAAATAAAATATCCAAGATAAATGTAAACCTATTATATAAGTGTGTGAACTATATGATATTATTATATATATACCTTATATGGATTGTTGTGTTTATCTAATTATATAAATCGTTTATGACTGCATGGTAATAAGGATATTTTGTGAGCATGAATCTTCTAAGTATGAATTATGTGTATTCTCCCCATGTTTTGAAATGATAGTTTTTGTGAGGAAAAGGAAAGCTGGTATTATTCTTGCGGAATAACGTGTATGGCCATGAATGACAATAAGTCAGATTCATGGTCATTGGTAATTATTTTTGTGGAATGACACGTACGACCATGAGTGATAGTAGACCAGATTCATGGTCGCTGGTATTATTTATGGTGTTTTGGAAGAGATTTACTATATAGGAAAAATGATTCTGGCAAATTCGACCGTTACTGGAAAATGATTTTGGGCTTTGCCCCTTAACGTGAACCAACTTGTGATATATCAATTGTATGATGTGAAACCTGTTATGCTCAACTAATTATTTGTGAACTTGTTACTTATGTTATATATGATGTTCATTTTTATATGGCAATTGATTAAAATACTTTATCAATGAGTATAATAAAATATATTTCAGATTTACCAATCTCATGATGTTGCAAATCACCCATACGTGAGAATTCAAATCTCACGCTCCCCCTTTTTACAACCCTTGCAGATTATGATTTCGTGGAGCAAGGACAGTAATAGAGACGACACGGAGTTCCCCGCTTATATATAAAATGTTATTGTTAATACTAAACTTTATATTCATACATATATGTGTCTGAGATACTTATTTAAATATTACACTCTTTTCTTCTGCTGCATATAACTCATCTCATCATTTTATTATCCCTTTTTATATAAAAAATTTATAGTTCAGATTTTAGTCACAAGTGACACCTTGAATCTGAGATATTTATGTGTTTCGGATTCGGGGCGTTACAAATTGCTCAAAATTTGTACAAATCCCATGGAAAAATACTTAGTACTTGGCAATATTTCCCTCTCCGATTATTGAAACAAACATCCATTTAGCTAGAAACGAACAATATTAATTGATCACATTGAAACAAATAAGATAAGAAACAATATAGTTAAGTAACATGAATGTTAATAACTAATATTAATATATTATATATTCGATGAAGTTGACAAACTTTGGGAATTCATCCCATTGGATAAAAGAATATTTAGAAACATAACAAAGTAACATAATACTTATTGTGCACCTTATGGTATAGTGCATCTTCCAGAATGAGATCATTCACAGGTTTTGGTTTCAAATGAATGATCAACCTTTTGAGAAGCATTTTGACATCCTCCTCCAGTTCTTCGTACTGCATCTTTGTGTATTCATACATAGACATGAGACTCTTGGTTGATGGAGGAACTAGAGGGTTGTTTTTCGAATGCTTTTTTGGTGTATGAGCTATTATTGAAGTCTCTTGATTAATGCGTGTATTGAAATAGATTCCCAAATTACTTATTTTTAATGGACAAGGTGTCTCTTGAAGACTGTTCGCATCCCTTCAAAACCCTAATTTTTAGTAGATGGCTAATATTTATGTTCGTGTCTGTTGAAATTCCTTCCACTAGGCATCCCTTCAAAACCCTAATTTTGATTAGATGGCCAATATTTATGTTCGTGTCTGTTCTTTGTACATTATTGTTCATTTATAATTTTTATTAGTTTGTGTGCTTTATATATTATGATTATTATTATATATATACTGATTAATATATGTACTAATTATATTAAAAGTTAATATATATTTATTATAATTATAATTATAATATTGAACCTTGTTTGAACATAAGGTATTAGTCCTTATGTTGTATATATATTTTTTTTATTCGCCTTATGTTGTATACTCATGACTAAAGTGGTATATTAGTAAATTTTTACTAAAGGTATTGCTTGTCAGTTGTCTCAACACAAGGTATTAGTAAATTATTGTATATAAACTAAAGTGGCTTGAAATAGTTATTTTTTACTAAAGATATTAGTTGCCTTAACATAATGTATGAGTAATTTGTTGTATATCAACTATTTTTTTGGTCGGAAAAAAGATTTTATTAAAGCAACAAAAAGTGACCAGGCATAAGGCGTTCCCAAGAGGATGGAATATCAAATACTTTAATTAGATATATTGAATACATATTCGATGTTCTCTCTTTTTCAAAAAATAAAATTCAGATTATTTTCTAACTAACAACATCACCATTATGTCAAGGGAGCAAAACATTGATTAACATTATATATTAACATTACTAAAGGATAAAATACTAGAGAAAACACAAAAATACTATACAAGCATATAAACAGTACTACATAACACTAATTACTCATAAGGTAGTTTAAAAAAAATCATCATGGTAATGACCACATTATCTTGCGTTGTTTATCTGCTTCAATTTTGGCCTTCTCAAGATCCTCCTCAGCCCGTTCAATAAGAACTTCTGCCCTGACTCTATCTTCAACAGTAGCTGCATTCTTCAGATCGATCTTCAACGCCATTATGGTTACTTCAAGAGTTAATACCTTTTTTTCGAAAAGCTTGAGCCTCTCAATTTCCAATTCGATCAAAACCTTTTCCTCTACAAAATATGAAATCTATAAGTATATACACTAAAAGAAGGTAAACATTACAAATTACAAATCAAACAAAAACCTCGTATATGGCTGCCGTTTATGCTATTTCTCAATTGTTCTGACTAACAACATCCATCAAAGAGTCAAGGAAGACTTCCTACAATTATTCAAGAAGAACGATAGTTAGAAATTACAATTAATATGGATTATATAAATAATTTCTCACTGATCAAATTAATTTTACCATGAGTGAGAAATTGAGACTGATCAAATGAGAGACTTGGGAGAAATGTAATGCGAAAAACACACTATATATGAAGAGTAATTATTATCCTGGATAGTTCTTCACCATTAGGCTTCCCACGATTTGATATGCGGCTTTCCACTTCCCACATAACATAATTCTTATTGGTATGACTGAAATCACGTTAGTGATAAATATTTGTGACGTGTGTTCCGTGGGAAGCCTTTCCCCATTACTAGAATTTAGATTAATTATCAACCGTTTGATATTCTTGAGATTAAATACAATATCATCCATCTAATGGCTACAAATGCATCGCGGGTGAATTGACATATGCACATTACTTGTCCACTATAATGCAAGTTACCAATGCAAAAATAAATGTCGAAGCAATGATGTTTCATAATTAATTTAGGCCGTGAGACAATTAAGGGCATTTTCGGTGTATCTTAGACGAATTTACCTTAGAGTCAATTTTAAAATTTAAATAAAATTATTTATCTTAGTTTTCAATTTTTGGTTAAATAAAATTTATAGAGTCAATTTTTCTTTTTATATTATTGTACCCTAGATAATATATTATAGAGTCATCGTCAATTCATGTAAATTCTCTACATATATTAGTTAGGCTATACTCTTGTTTCAAATAATAATTAAAAAAAAATATCATCTAATTATAAGAAAATTGAATAAATAAAAGATAGTAGTAATTTCATAGATGCTTCAAAATAGTCACCCATTTCTAGCTAGTGCTAGAACAAAATCACAACATAGACGATGATAACAAGATTCATTTTTGGACACGTACGACATGGGTACTTATACTCCAAAGAGAAATTTGCAATGCTCCTTGTAAGCTTTTCTAGCAATCTCCAATTCTATCTTTTCCTTGAGTAGGAGGTCTCCAATCCTGCAAAACTCTTCGCCTATTGCATCCTCGATTTCATTCTCGAGCAAAGTGATTTTGAGTTGGACGATATACTTTTTTCGAGCAAAATCTCCGCCTTCACTAGTTCCAACTTTAGGATTAGTTTTTCAAACTACATGGAAACATAATGCTATATAAGATTGATATATCATATTCAAAATACACAGAGTATAGAAAAAAATGGAAACCTGTTGCTTGGCCTCCAAAGACAATAAGCTGAGTTCGTTTGCTGCAGGTAAGTCAAAAAGTTTGTGCAAGAAAGGATCCTGAAATCAATTAAAGAAATAAAAAATTAATATATAATCAAATGAAATGACTTTTCTCACTAATCAGTAGAAAGTTTTACCATGGATGACAACTGAGATGGAAAGAGATGAAAATGTCGATTATGATATTGAAAGAGGTGAAAATAATGATGTTGAAGTTATACGTGAAAGTATGCTTTTACTTTGTATAACTTGTGTATCAAACACTCGTTTTATGAGAATAATTCTTTTATCGCATTTGCTTTAGTTATGATTGAATGTTGAATTTCTATTGCAAACAGTTCAATATATAGTACGTGTTACATTGTAGTTAATGTGGTGATACCCGATCACGGAAGACAACATTAACAGTTTACTTGTAACTAAACGTACAATTTCATGACCTAGGTGGAATTGAACAATCCGCTGTGAAAGGTCGATGTGTAAGGCTCAGATTGGTCTGTCTTGACTAAGAGATTGCACTAACACATTTAGTATGTGTTGAAGAGGTCCTACAGCGAGGATAAATTCTTCTGTTCTGAAAGGTGAAGAATTAGACCTCAGTGGTTGTTGATTTCTTAATCTCCGTCACTTAAATAGGACCGTGTGTGCTTAGTAGTTACTGCTTTGATTCATGTTGGGTGAGAATCATTGCGACTTCGAACTTTGTGTCTTGGGCAGTAATATTAATCATACGACGGTTGCTAAGATTTAATACGGAGAAACGCGTGCGAGTACGGCTCGTGTGATTAGTCCCCTTGGTGGGCTCAGAAGTTTTATTGTACCAAATCTTACAAGTGAAGAATTAGTTTCTTCGGTACGAATAATAATGTTGAGCTGTCTTTACTCCAAGGTGAAATATATTAATTAATTTAGAGCTATTCAGAAGCTCAATTAATTAATGGACTTGATAATCTTAAACGCGGGAAATAATAACCGGGAGCCCATATTATCGTAATATGGATTAAGATGGATAGTGCAATATTAATTTATTAGTGGTAATAATTAATATTAATGGGCTGAATTATATTGGGGCTCAATATTGAAATTCAGAAGTCCATTAGGAGGTCCAATCTTAATTCTCCTTAAGGCCCCTCAAGTAGCCCATTAAGTAGCCCAATAATGATAAGGTGATTAAAATAAAAAGAATATATTATGCTGATTTTTTCCTTTATATTTTCGAAAATAAGAGAAACAAAAGAAATAAGATTTTGTTGATTTTCTTGGAAAGATATTATGGAAGATATGTATTCTAGGAATACAAGAATATCTCATATATTCAAGAAGATCCAAATCTTTGGATTTCTTAGTGCAATTTTCGAAAATTACCTTCTTAAGAGGTGAGTGAGATTTTTGTGGAATATTTTATTATGGAGAAAAGAATATATCAAATCCTTTATATTTGTAAAACAAACTTTGCCTATGTGGCATCCTTAGTTTTCACCCATTCCAACATCCTATGCTCCATGTTTGTTTTAGGTGTCCAACTTTTGTGGCCGTTGAATCGTTTTATGATTAATCTCGGTCGTAGATCGTTGGTTTTCTTTTCTATAAATTTGTGCCTTTGTCATTCATTTTTTCCTACCCTCGATTCCAATCTCCTCTTTTATATACATTTTTTCTCAGTGACGTGCCGAGGTTATTCCGGCTTGGCGATGTAGGATGATTAGTTGGTCGGTCATATCGTTTTGTTTTTCGTTTTTTTTCCATTCTTCTTATTCCTTTGTATCGTGACGTTGGTTGTTGGGCATATATTTCCGTTGAACGTGGATGTAAGATCTTGTATTCCTATTCGAATGTTAATGAAATATTCTTATTTAATTTTAGCCCATGAATATTGTATCTTTATATTGTTAGCGTACCATCGCTGGCACAAAATTTATTTCGTGTTCCTTTCGAGATAGGTCCTGTTTGATTATGATCCATTCGGCACTCTTGATTTCGTTATGTAATGTGTCTTCCGATTTCGTTCACGGCAATGGCTTTGGGATTGTTGCTTTAGTATTTTTTTCATTCGTTCACGGCAATGGCTGCAAGCATTTTGCCGACTCTGATCAATTCGACGGTATTGTTTTTGTTGTGAAATTTGTTGGTCAATGAGTTGACGGTAATGGTTTTAAAATTGGTCTGTAATCTGATGCACATGGTCAATGTATTTGCCTATATCTTTTCCGATTTCGTTCACGGCAATGACTTTGGGATTCGTTCACGGCAATGGCTGCAAGTATTTTGCCGACTCCGATCAATTCGACGCTATTGATTTCGTTGTGAAATTTGTTGGTCGAATGAGTTCACGGTAATGGTTTTAAAATTGGTATGTAAACTGATGTACATGGTCAATGTATTTGCCTATATCTTTTCCGATTTCGTTCACGGCATTGGCTTTGGGATCGGTGCTTTAGTATTTTTTCAATTTGTTCACGGCAATGGCTGCAAGTATTCTGCCGACTCTGATCAATTCGACGCTATTGATTTCGTTGTGAAATTTGATGGTCGAGTGATTTCACGGTAATGGTTTTAAAATTGGAATGTAATGTGATGCGCATGGTCAATGTATTTGCCTATATATTTTTCGTTGTGAATTAAGGACTGTTTTGTTTTTTTTCCTTTTGTGGCTTCATGCCATGGCTTTCTGTGTTCATTGCAAGGTAATTAATATAAAAATATATATTATAATGCAATGAATTTGTTAATTAAAAATTAATACGATACTTAATTTAATTAAATGTGTAGTATAATTTAATTGTACTACTTGTGGCGTATGTTTTGAAATGAATATGGTTGCTTTCATATTTTAATAATTGGTCCTTTAATTTTTTATTTTTAAAATTTTAAATTATAGCATCAAGTCCTTTGCCTATTCATTTTCGCGTCATTGGCCTTAAATTCAATATGAGTTGATTCTGACGTAAATTGGATTCAAGGATATTTATCTCTTCAACTACAATTATTGGGATATTTAAATTTAATTAATAACACATTTAGTATGATATTTATTGTAATTAAATTTATAATCAATACCATATAACCTAAATGCCCTAAATGTTGCGTGAATGTTTTAGTGAATGTGGTATGGCGGCTTCATCAATGGAATACGTATCTTTCCATTACTACAACACGACGGGAATTTAGGCGGAACCTCATACCACATAAAGGCATTGCAGTAAATGCAGTAATTGAAACTTTAATTTTTTTTTTAAAATATTCATCAATGCCTTTAATTCGATTTAAAAATGTATGGAATTAGTTAATTAAAAATTATATACCTTAGTCGTCCTGATTGTGGCTTATATTTTTAGATGACTATGGTTGCCTTAATATTTTAATAAATGGTCCTTTAACTTTTTAATAAATTAATATGACATTTAATGTAATTAAATTTGTAATCAATACCATGTAGCCTAATTGCCCTAATTGTTGCATGTATCTCTCAGTGAAAGTGGTTGTGTTCATGATTTAAAAATTAATCCTTTTTTTATATTCCTTTCATGTTTGTCTAAGTGTACCCCAACTTTTCTGATGCATTGTATCTTTAATATACATTTAATTAGTTTGAACAATAAAGGTGTCCATTATTTGTTTTAAAGATTAGTACTTATTAATTATTCTTAATGGTTGGGTAGTTAGATCCGAGTTAATATAAGTTTTAAATAAATTTTGCGAAATTGGTCCTTTAAAAAAAAAAAAAACTGGCATCGAGGGCTTGTCCACCAAATTTGTACGTGTTCATACTTGCAAATGATAATGGTTATAATTGATCCATTTGATATTTTTTATTCCTTTTTTTTAATTGGAACGATTCATAAATTTTATGAAGCTCAATTAATTGTTTAAAACTGTAATAGTTATTAAGCATTTCTATTACTTAAATTATTAAATCAATTTAATTTGTAGACTCCTCCATTACATTCAACAGAATTCATTTATTATTTTTTATTCAGACACCGAACAACTTTTTTTTCCCTTGGTAGAAAAAGTTCAGTGCTTTAAAATATATTGTTACAACGTTTGATGCTAATAGGATGTAACATCTACAATTTGAATAGAATGAAGATCTTCCAGGTACTTAATTCCTCTATATGCAGCATCGTTTACAGCCTCTTCAATGGAATGGAAAAGAAGACCATGTATGTTACAAATAGTGTGTGCACCATGGAGGTAGACGTCCGTCTGAAAATTTTTAGCTTTGTTTGTACTAAGTCTGAATAATTGAGTTTAAGTCTGAATAATTGAGTTTGCACCATGGAGGTAGACGTCCGTCTGAATAATTGAGTTTAAGTCTCCTGATTATTATCATTCCTATTTTTTAACGCATGTGGACGAAATTTGTGTGTGATGTATCCAGATTTTTTTTGGTCCTCTAATTTTTACTTTTTTATTTTATTTTAATCCTCTATTTTTTTTTCTGGTCCTCTGTAACATACCCTTTGGATGACTTTGGTCTTGAATATATTACCCCATCATTGGTAAAAATTACTTCCTTGCATTTAATTAAAATACAAAAAGTGTAATGATTTGCCTATGAAATTAAATTTGCCTAAATATTAAAAAAAATCCCACAAAAAATAAAAATAAAAAATCGTGCTAATAATTGTTGAAATATATGTGATTAAATGTGTTTTATAAAGGATCATTTTGAAATGGATTCATTCATATGAGACCAATAGTATGGTCCATTCTACTTTACTGTATGAAATTAAAATTACCTAAATATTAAAAAAATCCTCTAAAAAAAAATTGTGCTAATAATTGCCTACGATTTGTATGCGGAATTTTTTTAATTGTGGAAGCATCTACAATTCTCAAACTAGACACACCTTGCCTACCGAAATTTTAACTGAATGAATTGTTTTAAAGGCTCATAATTATTAAGTATTTCTATTATTTGGAATGTTAAATTCCATTTAATTTTGAATGCTACATAATGATTGATTTTATTAAAAAATAATTGAGTTTAAGTCTCCTGATTATTATCATTCCTATTTTTTAACGAATGTGGACGAAATTTGTGTGTGATGTATCCAAATTTTTTTTGGTCCTCTAATTTTTACTTTTTACTTTTTTATTTTATTTTAATCCTTTTTTTTTCTTGTCCTCTGCAACATACCCTTTGGATGACGTTGGTCTTGAATATATGACCCATCATTGGTAAAAATTACTTTCTTGCATTTAATTAGAATACAAAAAGTTTAATGATTTGCTTATAAAATTAAATTTGCCTAAATATTAAAAAATTTCCCACAAAAAAAAAAATATTTTTATCGTGCTAATAATTGTTGAAATATATGGGATTACATATGTTTTATAAAGGATCATTTTGAAATGGATTCATTCATATGGTACCAATAGTGTGGTCGATTCTACTTTACTGTATCAACAATTTTATATGTTTTCATTTACAATTTATTTTTTCATATTACAATTTAAAAGTAATAGTATCACGTGTAATAGATTTTTAGGTTGCTAAAAATATTTTAAACACAAAAAATTCAACAAAGTTTAACAGATTTAAAAAAAAAAGTTTATTTCAAGTCCGCGAATTTTCGCGGGTTTAGTACTAGTGAGATATATTCAAGATTTCTTAGAGACTAAGAAAAGTTTTTTTCCAAGCCCATATCCACATGAAAAAATCGGTCAATACTTCTTATAAATAGGGGATGATTATTTCATCCCCAAGTACATAATTCCATGTGTTGGAAAAATCAAGAAGCATAGATATTTTTCTTTTTCCTTAGTTTATTAAATTGCTTGAAAGCGTCTCCCACCGGCGATCAAGTGAGGTGAAAAGGGAAATACTTGAGAAGGCTTTGGGTTGATAGAACGAGATTACAAGCGTCCCGTATATCCAAAGGCCAATACTACGAGAGGTACGTTAATCACATATTTACTTGTTTAATTCCGCCTAGTTAAATATGTGAAATTAATTTAACATGCATGATGATAATTAGTTGTTGGAATTATTATTTGAATTAATTAGGATTAATTCATGCTAGTAATAATTGTATTTAAGTTCGTATTTAAAGTTCATCCCGAATAGATTCTGGGCACCCCTATTTTCCCAATAACTGGTATCAGAGCCACGGTTTCGGGCTCTGAATTTTAAATTGGAATTTAAATTGTTAAACATTAAATTGAAATTGGATAGTAGAATTGTTAGATCTTTTTTGCAGGTATCCAATTGTCATGGTTTTAATGTTGTTAATTTCATGCGTGTAAATTAATTAGTTTTTAATTCGATTCGTTCGAATTCGTTTTTCTCGTGAGAAAATCCACGAGTAGATTAGTTGTTTTTATTTTGATTCGATCATTGTAATAGACTAGTCTAGATCTAGTATTTATTTTTTTGTAAAAATAAATTGTAACCGGATCGTGACGAAGAACGAAGAATTAAAAACGGCGTACCCGAACGACGCATACAAGCATGGCGCGTGTATGGAGGTAAAATCATGCAAGGGGTGAAGAAAACAAGGACGAACGGGCGCCCCGGGCGGCGCCTCGGCGCGCCTCCGTGCAGCGCCTCGGGTGCGCCTCGGGTGCACCTCGGGGCTGCGCTTCGGCGCGCCTCGGGCAGTTTTCCAGCGCTTCTCGGGCCGGGAAGTGCGCGGGCCCACTTTGTGGGCCGACGCGCGCTGTATCTCAGGCCGTGGAATTTTTTCGGTTCGTGTTTTTTTTCGTGTGATTTTAAACGTCGTCCCGAACCCCAAACGATGCTGTTTTTGAAGAAGTGTTGCTGTTCGAGTGGGAGCACGTCGAGACGAACGTCGGAAAGCATCAAGGACGATTTTTCGCATCAAGACGTGAAGAAATTAAACCGTGACAATTGGATTCGAGTGCTCCAATGTGTTTAATTTTTGTTTTGATGGATGTTTTATTTCGTGCACTTATTATTATTTGTTAATATGTGTTTGCATGAATTTAATTGTCCAAGAAAAACCTTACTTTCGAAAATTACTAAGTATGTTTTTATAATAGCAATTTTATTCCGGATATTAAAATTGGATTATTTTGGCCTCCATAATTTATTTATTTGTGAAGTTCTTTTGGAATACATTTCCCACTCGGATCGGCCAAAAGAACGGATTTCACATGAATAAATTCCGAAAGGATGATTGTGGATTATTACTAGTGGCGGTATTGACCCTCACCACGAGTGGCTTGCTCAAAGCGAAATAATAATCCTGTATTTAATTATGGTTATTACTTAGGCATAGGAAATTGATATTAACTTACTCCCCTCGGAGTCCCTGTCAATTTCTATGTGGTCAAAGTGGGAGCCAACTATTAATTTTGAATTAAGGATTTGTAACTTTTAAGTTTGTGATCCGCTTGAATGTATTTAAATGTATAGACCACCCCTCGTGGCGTATTTAAATGGTTTCGAGATGTTGGCTGATGCATGATTATATTGTTTTAAGGTTTCAATATAATTGATGTGATCGAATTATGTGATAATTTCATATTTTTCTAGATATTGATATGAATGTATGTTTTATTCTCATTTCATCATGTCGCAACCTTTTAATCCACTGTTTAATATACTTAAAGTTAATAAACTTTTTGGAGAGAATTATATCGATTGGAAATGTTTTTTTTTTAATTTGTCCTTACTGCACGAAAACACAATTGGGTTATTTATGTTAATATACCCGGCAAGCCTAATGATAAGTCAAGCAATGGGAAGAGGCAGTTTATGATCGGAAACGTGACAATGAATGAAGTGCATCATCTTGACATTTCTGTCTGAGGATTCGAGGCGCATTCATGAAGATATTGTATCCGCTGTTGAAATCATGGAACACCTTGAAGAGATGTTTTCACATCAGAATCCCATGACTAATCAGTTCACCAAACATGACTCGGTCAAGTTGGAAATGGTGGAAGGAACGCCCGTGAGGGAGCACGTTCTCGAGATAATGGCATACCTTAACAAGTTGGAAGTACTTGGTGCGGATTTTGATTGATTTCATATACCATTCCCTACCGAGAAGCTTTGAGTAGTTTCATCTGAACTGTCAGATGAATGAACGGACAAGTCGTTTGCCCGAGCTCTTGCAAGCTTTAGTTTCGGTGGAGGTGATAATGGAGCACCAGTCTAGTGCTATGGTGGCTAATGGTTCGTCTACCTCTTTTGGTCCCAAGGGAGGGAAAAAGAGGAAGAGAACCAAAGGCCGGATCCAAGCAAATCCAATTGTTGCGAAAGGCAAATGCAAAGGCAAGCATCGAAGGGGAAGTGTTTTAGTTGCGGTGAGAGAGGACAATGGAGGTCTGCCTGTTCCAAGCCTAAGAGGCTAGGAAAGTTAGGTAATTCACACACCTTAGTCGTCGAAACTTGTGAAGTGGCGTATGCTGTCTATTCGTGGATAGTGGATACGAGAGCTACTGATCACATTTGTTTCATGGGTTTAAGCTAACCCGACGACTTAACGGAAGTGAGATCCCCATCACATCGGGCAATGCTACGAGAGTGGCAGCTGAAGCAGTGGGAGAAGTGCGCCTATCTTGTGAAGATAGAGTTATGGTCTTGAGAGACGTTCCTCATGTTCCTAGTTTAGAAAGAACTCAACCTTCAGTTTCTAAACTGTTTGAATAGATACTCAGTTTCTTTTAATAAGGATGTTATTATTGCTTGAAACGATGAGTTTATCCATTCCGAAACTTTAATGGATGATCTTTATACCATTATTTGGGCACACCACTCACAAAATTGAATCTAATAACACATCGATTATTTCGAGTAATAAAAGAAAGCGTTCTTCGGAGATGAACGAAACACTTCTATGGCATCTTAGACTAGGTCATATTAATCTAAAGTGGATAGAGAGATTGGTGAAAGACGGATCCTTGGAATCATTCCAAGTCGAACCGTTTCCAACTTGTGAATCCTGTTTAGAGGGTAAAATGACCAAGAGGGCATTTGGAGCCAAGGGGAATAGAACTACAGAAGTGTTAGAACTCGTTCATACCGATATGTGTGGTTCAATGAAGATCATAGCAAGAAGAGGTATGAGTAATTTTATGATTACTCAAGATACGAATACATCTACCTTATGATGCATAGGGAAAGAAGTATCAAGTCTCTACGATTTGTTCGTGGAGGCGAATACCTTAGCAATGAATTCTTGAACTACCTATCGGAAGAAGGGATTGTATCCCTGTTGACCATATCGGGAACCCCTCAATAGAACGGTGTGGCGGAACGAAGGAGCCAGACTCTTTTAGAAATAGTCAGATCCATGATGAGTTATTCGGATTTACCCAAGTCGTTTTGGGGTAACGCCTTGGAAACAACGACTTACATTCTAAACTTGGTGCCATCCAAATTGGTTCCTAAAACCCCAATGGAATTGTGGACCGGGCGCAAGCCCAGTCTAAGACACTTGCGGATTTGGGGTTGTCCGGCATACGTGCTAGACAAGGAAGCCGGTAAATTGGATCCACGTTCGGAATTAAGGTTGTTTATAGGATATCCCATGGGAACGAAAGGGTGTATGTTCTATAGTCTCAAGGATTAAAAGACCGTGATTAGTTCGCACTTCAAATTCTTGGAGGAAGACTATATGAAAAAAAGAAAGCCCAGAAGTGAGATTACCTTAGACGAGTTAAGAGGGCAAACTCCTATACCAAGTATACAAGATGATATACCACACGTCATACCTTCACAACTGGAACCCCGTCGTAGTGGGAGGATTGCAAGGCAACTCGAGAGATTCATGGGAATTGGAGAATCTTCGGATTTGATTCCCGGCGATGAATCAGACCCATGAACGTACGAAGAGGCAATCCAAGACAAAGACGCGGAAGTGTGGCAAACCGCAATGGAAACCGAGGTGGGTTCGATGGATTATAATCAAGTGTGGGAGTTGGTTGATCCACCTAATGGGGTAGAGCCCATTGGATGCAAGTGGGTGTACAAGAGGAAAAGAGGACCGGACGGAAGGGTAGAGACCTTCAAAGCAAGGCTTGTGGCCTGTGGCCTGTAGCTATGCTTAAGTCCATCTGTATTCTCTTGTCGATCGCTGCGCACTTAGATTACGAGATCTGGCAAATGGATGTCAAGGCAGCTTTCCTTAACGGAAGTCTTGATGGGATCTATATGCAACAGCCCAAAGGTTTCATTGAAAAAGGTCAAGAGTACCTCGTATGCAAGCTTAAGAGATCCATTTATGGACTTAAGCAAGCGTCGCGTACTTGGAACCAGTGTTTTGTTCAAGTTATTAAGTCTTACGGGTTTGTGATCAAAACAAGTTTGAAAGTTGTGGGTGTAAAAGGTGTGACGGAACTGCGGTGGTATTCTTAGTATTATACGTAGACGATATTCTGCTCATTGGAAACAATGTAAAGGTATTGTCAGACGTAAGGGTATGGCTGTCAAATCAGTTTGATATGAAGGACTTAGGGAAAGCCGGTCACATCTTGGGATCAAGTTCACTCAAGATCACAAGAGGAGGATGTTGGGTTTATCGCAAGTTTCATACAAAGCCACTGTTTTGAAGCATTTCAGCATGCAAGATTCCAAGAAAGGTTTTGTACCTTTTAGGCATGGAATCCATCTATCTAAAGAAATATGCCCTAAGACGCAAGTGGAGATAGGTGACATGAAAGACGTTCCGTACGTTTCGAACGTAGGAAGTCTTATGTATGCAATGTTGTGAACGAGACCGGATATCTGCTTTGTCGTGGGCATGATGGCAAGATATCAAAGTAACCCCGGGAAAGCACATTAGATTGCAATTAAATGCGTTCTTTAGTCTCTGAAAAGAACTTGGTATGGAATACTGATTTAACAATCAGACAATCTAATTCTCATGGGATACACGGACTCAAATTTCCAATCAGACATAGACTCCAAAATACCTACCTCGGGTAGTATGTTTTGCATGGGAGAAGGAGCCATGACATGGAGAAGCGATTTGCAGAAATGCATTGCAGATTCGACCATGGAAGCCGAATAAGTAGTTGCTTGTGAAGTAGCGAAAGAAGCGGTTTGGCTCAAGTACTTCTTAGTGGACTTGGACGTTGTTCCGAATTTGCCCGACAAGATAACTGTCTTTTGTGACAATGCCGGAGCAGTTGCAAATTCAAGGGAACCGAGATCCCACAAGGCCAGCAAACACATTGAAAGAAAACACCATCTTATACGAGAAATCGTTAAGAGAGGAGATAAAGAGGTGGCAAAGGTAAATGTCGGAGGACAACCTAGTATATCCATTCACAAAGGGTCTGCCTCTGAGTACATTCGAGAGACATGTGGATGGAATGGGAGTCAAGACTATTGCCAATCTGCTTTAAGTATAAGTGGGAGGAATTATTAGGTTAGTGTAGGTTGACATGAGATGTCACGTAGAGCTACTACACTAAGACATGCGTGATGTATACTAAAAGCAGACTTTAAGTATAAGTGGGAGATTGTTGGAGTTATACGTGAAAGTATGCTTTTACTTTGTATAACTCGTGTATCAAACACTCGTTTTATGAGAATAATTCTTTTATCGCATTTGCTTTAGTTATGATTGAATGTTGAATTTCTATTGCAAACCGTTCAATATATAGTACGTGTTACATTGTAGTTAATGTGGTGATACCCGATCACGGAAGACAACATTAACAGTTTACTTATAACTAAACGTACAATTTCACGACCTAGGTGGAATTGAACAATCCGCTGTGAAAGGTCGATGTGTAAGGCTCAGATTGGTCTGTCTTGACTAAGAGATTGCACTAACACATTTAGTATGTGTTGAAGAGGTCCTACAGCGAGGATAAATTCTTCTGTTCTAAAAGGTGAAGAATTAGACCTCAGTGGTTGTTGATTTCTTAATCTCCATCACTTAAATAGGACCGTGTGTGCTTAGTAGTTACTGCTTTGATTCATGTTGGGTGAGAATCATTGCGACTTCGAACTTTGTGTCTTGGGCAGTAATATTAATCATACGACGGTTGCTAAGATTTAATACGGAGAAAAACGCGTGCGAGTACGGCTCGTGTGATTAGTCCCCTTGGTGGGCTCAGAAGTTTTATTGTACCAAATCTTGCAAGTGAAGAATTAGTTTCTTCGGTACGAATAATAATGTTGAGCTGTCTTTACTCCAAGGTGAAATATATTAATTAATTTAGAGCTATTCAGAAGCTCAATTAATTAATGGACTTGATAATCTTAAACGCGGGAAATAATAACCGGGAGCCCATATTATCGTAATATGGATTAAGATGGATAGTGCAATATTAATTTATTAGTGGTAATAATTAATATTAATGGGCTGAATTATATTGGGGCTCAATATTGAAATTCAGAAGTCCATTAGGAGGTCCAATCTTAATTCTCCTTAAGGCCCCTCAAGTAGCCCATTAAGTAGCCCAATAATGATAAGATGATTAAAATAAAAAGAATATATTATGCTGATTTTTTCCTTTATATTTTCGAAAATAAGAGAAACAAAAGAAATAAGATTTTGTTGATTTTCTTGGAAAGATATTATGGAAGATATGTATTCTAGGAATACAAGAATATCTCATATATTCAAGAAGATCCAAATCTTTGGATTTCTTAGTGCAATTTTCGAAAATTACCTTCTTAAGAGGTGAGTGAGATTTTTGTGGAATATTTTATTATGGAGAAAAGAATATATGAGATATATTCAAGATTTTTTAGAGACTAAGAAAAGTTTTTTTCCAAGCCCATATCCACATGAAAAAATCGGTCAATACTTCTTATAAATAGGGGATGATTATTTCATCCACAAGTACATAATTCCATGTGTTGGAAAAATCAAGAAGCATAGATATTTTTCTTTTTCCTTAGTTTATTAAATTGCTTGAAAGCGTCTCCCACCGGCGATCAAGTGAGATGAAAAGGGAAATACTTGAGAAGGCTTTGGGTTGATAGAACGAGATTACAAGCGTCCCGTATATCCAAAGGCCAATACTACGAGAGGTACGTTAATCACATATTTACTTGTTTAATTCCGCCTAGTTAAATATGTGAAATTAATTTAACATGCATGATGATAATTAGTTGTTGGAATTATTATTTGAATTAATTAGGATTAATTCATGCTAGTAATAATTGTATTTAAGTTCGTATTTAAAGTTCATCCCGAATAGATTCCGGGCACCCCTATTTTCCCAACAAATGAGGCCAGGACTACATAATTTATGGAGTAAATTAAGTTTTGTTTCTTAAAAGTCGCGATTATTTTTAAAGAAGCGGGTTGGGCGGGAACCAATCGGTTTGGGCGGTGTTTAGGGTTTTTAAGGTTTATGGCTTTTAGGGTTTTTAGGGTTTTTCGTTTATTGGTCCAAGAAAAATAATATTTAATTGTTTTAAAGGTTGAAAAATTGGACAAGCTACCTTAAGTGAGAAGTTAATTTTTTTAGCTATAGTGCTACTTGTCAAATGGTTTGATGTTACTACTTGTGATTAGGGTTATTCGGTTAAATTTGCAATAAGAACAATACTATTGGCATAATTGTTTAAGCCTTTCATAATAAGCGAGGATAATGTTGGACAAGCTACCTTAAGTGAATTTTTTTTTAGCTATAGTGCTACTTGTCAAATGGTTCGGTGTTACTAATAGTGATTATGGTTATTCGGTTAAATTTGCAATAAGAATGATACTATTGGCATAATTGTTTAAGCCTTTCATAGTAAACGAGGATAATGTTGGACAAGCTACCTTAAGTGAGAATTTTTTTATTTAGCTATAGAGCTACTTGTCAAATGGTCCGGTGTTACTACTAGTGATTAGGGTTATTCGGTTAAATTTGCAATAAGAACGATACTATTGGCATAATTGTTTAAGCCTTTCCTAATAAATGAGGATAATTTTGGACAAACTACCTTAAGTGAGAAATAATTTTTTTAGTTATAGTGCTACTTGTCAAATGGTTCGGTGTTACTACTAGTGATTAGAGTTATTCAGTTAAATTTGCAAAAAGAATGATACTATTGCCATAATTGTTTTAGCCTTTCATAATAAACGATGATAATGTTGGACAAACTACCTTAAGTGAGAAATTAATTTTTTTAGCTATAGTGCTACTTGTCAAATGGTTCGGTGTTACTACTAGTGATTAGGGTTATTCGGTTAAATTTGTAAGAAGAGCGATACTATTGGCATAATTGTTTAAGCTTTTTATAATAAACGAGGATAATGTTGGACAAGCTACGTTAAGTGAGAAATTAATTTTTTTTTAGCTATAGTGCTACTTGTCAAATGGTTCGGTGTTACTACTAGTGATTAGGGTTATTCGGTTAAATTTGCAAGAAGAACGATAATATTGGCATAATTATTGCGAGATTGTTTAAGCCTTTCATAATAAATGAGGATAATATTGGACAAACTACCTAAGTGAGAATTTTTTTTTTTTAGCTATAGTGCTACTTGTCAAATGGTTCGGTGTTACTACTAGTGATTAGGTTTATATGGATTTAAATTTGTAAATAATGTAAAAAACATCCAAAATAATTCAAAACACCCTTTCCTTTCTGCCTGACTTCTTTAGCTTCGAAATGCCGACTACCAGATCGTGTGCCCGGAAAATGCGATCCACTTTGTCGTGAAGATGCGACGAATAAGACCCTGTTACCAGATTTGTGGGAAATCATTGTGTGAAAGTTCATTTGAAAACCACCGAATTCCATGGCAGTTTGGTAAGTCCACTTTAGGGTTTCTTTATTTGTTTTCTGCTTTTATTTATCCTTAGGGGTTTTTTGTTCTTTAATGTAGAATCTGCTTATGATGTTTGTCAATATGATGGGAACCTGTGATGAACAAGTCATAATCGAACTTGGGTGTTCCTCTCAAGCTTTTCTTTGCCGTTATGAATATCACTAGATCGACCCACAAAGAAGGGGTTTCGGTCGATTGACCACTGGTTGGAGTGCGGTTGTTGATGTGTTGATGATTTCTCAATGTGATATTGTTTACTTTGAAATGGATCAGGACAATCCTAAAGTTTTCCATCTTTTCGTTGACAGGCAGGATAAAACCATCAAGAATGAATATGATATATGAAGTATTAAGTATTAGATCATGTTTAAGTATTAACTATTTTGTTGTTAATTAGATTATGTTTTAGTATTAACTATTTTGCTGTTAAATATGTGGAATACTCTGTTTATCTTTGAATGATCTTGAATTTATGGACTTGATTGGAATTATATTATGTTTAAATGGAATTATATTATGTCAATATGGTGGGTACCTTTGATGATGTTGCATTTTTCTTTGATCTTTTATTATTGTTACGACCGATATTACTACCCGACCATTCGAGTATCGGGGTTAACCCATCAAACTAAAGTGGCACACGGACGAGAGAATCTCGTCGCCGAGCAGACGGGTAGGGTGTCATGCCTACCCGACGGAGACCTCCAGGAGCTGTCGGGAAGAAGACTTATTCCGTGGATTAGAGGTCGGCCAGCGGCGAGCTCTGGGGGCAATCTCTACCCGCTTCCTGGAGAAAAGGATCCCCAGGGTACTCGGTACCCGTGTACCCATCTGCCCGATCTCAGGCATCGCCTGCTGTGAGAGTACGTCTAGTGCCATCAGTTCAGAGGATTTAACAGCGTCAGAGTAGGTAGTTGGGTCAGGTCCCATCAGTAAAAGGCAGCAGTGCCAGGTGGCGCCTCCCCATTAGTCTATAGAGGGAGGCTGTAGCCACTCATGACCTCCCAGCTAGGAATGGGGGGGGGGGGTCCCACAAGCATACCAACTCAAGGTGGGGAAACCCACCATGTACACTATAAATTGGGCCTTAAATGCTCAAATGTAACACACAACTCATTTATTGCAAAATCTACTCTTGAGAGCTCATTCACTCTTACATTTATTACTTTCAGTTATCATAAATACGTAAGTCCTACCCGCTAGGAACCCGACGGCGAGATCCTCACAAAATCGCTGTCAACATTTTGGCGCTAGAAGAAGTGTAACTAATAGCGAAGTTCACTCGGTTTCACTCATCTAGTTACCTAAACCGAACCACATCCATTTTTTCTCAAAGAACCCCACTTACCCACATCGAAATGGCCACTTCAAAGGCTACCCGTACCCAACAGCAGGTTGAAGACGTCGGCGAGGCTGCTACACCGGCCACGGGGGCCACACTCCAGGGGCCATTCGAGTTCTTATCTGCCATAAGAACCCCGGAGGATCTCCAGGCGGCAAAGGCGATGATTGAACGCCGCCAAGCCGAGATCGATGCTGCTCCTATCCGCACCCATCGGGCCGGAAAGGAGCCAGCCCATACTAGGGCCACCATCCCCCCTCGGGCGGAACGAGAGGAGGCCGGGAGGGCCACCACTTACGTGGCCCAACCATAGAACCTGAAAAGGTGCCTCGACGAGGAGGCCGACTCTCATAGAGCGTCTCATCGACCGGCGGGTTCGGTCTTCTCACGACTAGGGTCCCAACCCTGAGAATCGAACGCAAGTTCCAAGCCGGGGGAACGAGAAAGGGGGCGCTCTTTCCGATATCACAACGACGCGGCCCCGAGGCCGTCGGTCCGTGATCGTCTGGGAGATAACCCGCATTCCCGATCTCCCCCCGCGGCTGACAACGCCATGGCCTAGATCCTGAAGAAAGTGTCAGATCTGGAGGCCAAACTCGAGAAGTGGGACGCAACATCACTTCGCTCATATGCCCAACTTACCTCTCGCAGATATCTTGGTGCGAGCTCCCGCCCAGCCGAAGATCACCGTGGCCGCTGTGGGCCAATATAACGGGGAGACGGACCCCGTCACACACTTAAGTAAGTATTCTACTTACATGATCTCCATGGGGGCCACAGACGCCACCTAGTGCCGGATGTTCCCATTGACCCTCGGTGACCAAGCTCACTGTTGGTACTCCTCGCTATCCGCGGGGAAGGTGGTTTTATTCCACCAACTGGGGGAGTTGTTCCTGGAGCACTTCTCCTCGATGGCGCCACGTCTGGCCGACGCCAACCGAATGGCCAACCTGGCTCAGGGCAAAGATGAATCGAACCGGGCATACATCGACTGGGTGGACCGCATTATCATGGAAGGCGGGCAGGTCGGGGACGAGGTCGAACTCGTCGGCATTATAGGCGGTCTCCGCCTAAAGATGAAGATGTGGAAGTCCATGAACAAGGACTATCCCAAATCCTATTCGGAGTTCCGGCAGCGGGCCAGAAAAATCATATACAACACTGACATCCTGGCACAGCGGCTAGGGGAGAGCGCCCCGGCAGATAAAGAGAAGCCCCGCGCTCAGACGGGTACCACGCCGAGCCGGAGGAACTTTTTCTACCGTACTCCCCAGCCGTTCAAACCCTTCGACTCCGTCGAAGTGAAGTTGGCCGAAAAATTGTCGGCCACCCCGGAATACGTCTACGTGTAAATCCGGGACAAAAACATGGTACCCAAGGCACGGCCATGGGTTCACAAGCCATGGGTGCAACTCAACCCCAACAAGTACTGCCACTACCACCAGACCGTCGGGCACAACACGAGCGAGTGCCGCGACCTCTTGAAGCAGCTCTAGCGGTTCTTCGAGGAGGGGAAGCTAGAAGAGTTCGTGAAGAGACCGGTGGCCAGGCCGGAGACGCAAGCCGCCGCCCACCCCGAGGAGCCGAACCGGGAGGCAGCCCTGATCTGCCCCCAATGCCGGAGCATCAGGCTCGCCGCACCGTCAACATGCTCTCCTCGGTGGAAGGATTTGCACCCACCACCTCGCTCTCTAACTACCGGCAGAAGAGCGAGCTGCGAGCCATGGACAACGTCCAACAGATCACGATGCCGATCAACATGATGGCCAAGGAGTCCGATCTCCTCGCTTTCAGAGAGGAGGACCGCACGGGGGTCATCTACCCCAACCACGATGCCCTCGTCGTATCGGTCAACATCATGGGCGTCACCGTCCACTGCATGCTGGACGACAATGGGGCATACTGCAACATCATCTTCAAAGCCGCCGTCGACCAACTGGACAACTCCTTCGAGAAATACGTGGAGCCGTGCGACCAGCTCATCAAAGGCTTTGGGGACGCCACCGTGAAGCCGTATGGAATAGTTAGGCTAGCTGTAGAGTTAGTTTCTAGCATAGATGCTGAGGTAAAGGCTTCGAAACAACTCGATTTTATAATAATCGACCAGCCGTCAACCTATAACAGGTTTCTCGGCAGGCCGTTCGAGCACGAGTTCAAAGCCACCGTCTCAACTTTCTATTATTATATCAAGTTCCCAACCCCCTCAGGGAAGGTGTGAACTCTTAAGGGTAATCAATAAATGGCACGCGGATGTTTGGCGTATATCGATCTTGCTTTAAATTCCACAAAACTAGATTTCATTTGTACTATCGGGGAGGGGGACATGGACGTATATGAAGAAAACCCACCCACTACCCACCCCATGGAAGAAGGTTCTCAAACTTTTGTGGATACTCAAATCGAGCTGGAACTAAGGATCGACTTTGAGCCCATGGAAATCGATAACACACTGGCAGGGGAGATAGATGATCCTCGTTACGGGGAGCGAGGTGCCAGTCCCATTGAGAAGCTAATTTCAGTCACGATGAAAAATCGACCAGAAGTGAACGTCCAGATCGGCTCGACAATGACCGACGAAATGCGAGCTGCTATGACCATATTTTTGGAAGAAAACTTAGACGTGTTCGCATGGTCCCATGAAGACATGGTCGGGATTGATCCAGCAGTATGTTCCCACCAGTTGCACATCGACCCAGCCCGTAGGCCGGTCTCGCAGAAGAGAAGGAAGTTCAGCCCAGATAAGTATGCGGTCATAGCCACTGAGGTCAAGAAACTACTCGACAACAAGCTTATCGGGATGGTCGACCCCGACGATAAACCCCAATGGGTATCCAACACTGTCCTCATCAAGAAGAGAAACAACACCTGGCGGCTATGCATTGATTTCACAGACCTGAACAAGGCATGCCCCAAGGATCACTTCCCGATGCCGCACATCGACCATCTGGTGGATAGCACGGCCAGGCATGAGATGCTCACTTTCATGGATGCATTTGCCGGCTATCACCAGATCCCGATGGCCGCCGACGACCAGAAACACACCACCTTCCTCACCGAGAAGAACATGTACTTCTGGAAGCGAATGCCGTTCGGACTAATGAACGCGGAAGCAACCTATCAAAGGCTGGTCAACCACACATTTCACGACCAAATCGGAGCGACCATGGAGGTGTATATCGACGAAATCATCGTCAAGAGCGAGAAGAAGGAAGAACACCTCAATCACCTAGCCGAGATGTTCGAAATCCTAAGAAAGTATCGGATGAGGCTCAACCCAAAAAAATGCAGTTTCGGTGTCGAGTCGGGCAAGTTCTTGGGGCACATGGTCAGTCAGGGAGGAATCGAGGCAAACCCAACCAAAGTTCAGGCAATCCTCGACATGAGCGCTCCACGCACAGTAAAGGAGGTGCAGAGGGTGACGAGCAGCTTGGCCGCCCTCAGCCGTTTCATCTCCCGCATGGGGGACCGGTGCAAACCATTGTTCGACAGCATATGGAAGGGGAAACTAAACTGGACACCCCAAAGCCAGCTTGCGTTCGATAATCTGAAGGCATATCTTTCAAATGCCCAGATATTGGCCAAACCCATCCCCGACGAGAAGCTCTACCTGTACTTGGCGACTTCGGACTCAGCTCTCAGCGCCGTGCTAGTGCGGGCTGAGGGGCAGGCACATCTGCCAATCTACTATATCAGCCAGACACTCCACGCCGCCGAGCTACAGTATCCGCCTTTAGAAAAATTGGCTTACGCACTAGTGATGAGCGTGCATAAATTGCGCCTATACTTCTTCGACCATCAGGTAGAAGTGCTGACCACAATGCCACTCCGACAAGTGTTGCATCGACCAGACACGGCGGGCAGATGCCTCAAGTGGGCAGTCGAGATCGGGCAGTTCGGAGTCACATACGCTCCCCGAACGTCCATCAAAGGCCAGGCCATGACCGACTTCATAGTCGAGCTCACCTACCCAGAGGCGATGTCCAAGATCGAGCAACCACCATGGAAGATGTACGTCGACGGATCCTTCATGACCTTGCGGGCAGGCGCGGGAATTGTCCTGCTCAGCCCATCCGGCCAATCGTTTACGACGGCCATCAGGTTCGGTTTCCACGCAACTAATAACGAGGCTGAATACGAAGTACTAATCAACGAGCTTGAAATGGCCATGGCCATGGGAGTTAAAAGGCTACAAGTCTACAGCGACTCGCAGCTCGTGACATGCCAGATTTCGGGGGAGTACGAGGCACGCAGCGATAGAATATTGGCTTATCAAGGATTAGCCAAGAACCTCCTCGAGAAATTCGACCAAATCCACATAGAGGTGGTGCCCCAACTCGACAACACTCAAGCAGACGCCCTTGCCCGCCTTGCAACATCGGAGGGGACAGCCGACATGTCCCAAATCACAGTCACGTACCTGCACGCTCCCTCGAGTTCAAACTAGTGGGTGGCCAATCTGGGGCAGGAGGAGGACAGCCGGATGACCCCCATTCTGAATTACCTTTGCAATGGGAAGCTCCCAGACGATCGGGTAGCGGCAAGCCAGTTACAACTTCGGGCAGCCCGGTACACGATCGTAGGAGACCTCTTATACAAATGGGGTTTCGCCCTACCTCTCCTCAGATACATAACGCCGGAGCAGGGAAAGAAGATCCTGGTGGAAATCTATGAGGGACGCTGCGGGAACCACGCCGACGGCCAGGTACTCGCCCAGAAAGTTATCCGCCAGGGATATTTCTGGCCCACCCTGAAGAAAGATACGATCAGCTATGCAAGGGCATGCCACAAATGCCAAATTTATTCGCCAGCAATCCACCAAGCTCCAACCGAGCTCACTTCAATCCTGAGCCCTTGGCCATTTGCAAAGTGGGGGATCGATCTTATTGGTCCTTTGTCCACAGCCCCGGGCAGCGTCAAATACGCAATCGTCGCCGTGGATTACTTCACCAAGTGGGCGGAGGCGGAGTCACTGAAAACAATCGATCAGGAACATGTCAATAGATTCATTTGGCGCAACATAATTTACCGGTTCGGACTCCCACAGATAATCATCTCGGACAACGGGAAGCAATTCGACGGATTGAAGATGGAGAGATTCTGCCAGAAGCACAAGATCAAGAGGCTGTTCTCGATGCCATACCATCCGCAATCGAACGGGTAGGTCGAAGCAGTGAACAAAATAATCAAGCACACGTTGAAGGCAAGGTTGGAGGAAAGTAAAGGAACATGGGCGAGCAAATTGTCCAAAGTATTATGGTCATACAGAACGACCAGTCAAACGGCCACCGGGGAGACTCCCTTCGCTCTGGCTTTCAGAACGGAAGCGGTCAACCCGACAAAGGTCGTCATTCCGAGCTTCCACACCTCACAACTCGTGGGGACCGGGAATGACGAAGCCATGCTAAACGAGTTGGACCTGCTAGAAGAAAGGAGGCTATCGGTCGAGCAAAGAAACATATCTTACAAACATCGGGCTAAAAAATACTTCAACTTGAAAATCAAGGTTAGAGAATTCGAAGCCGGGGACCTGGTCCTACGACGGACGGTCAGGCAGCCCAAGGGGGCATTTGGCCCGAATTGGGAGGGACCCCTAAAGATCTCTAGGCGCTTGGCCAACGGGGCCTATGAATTAGAGAGCCTTGAGGGCAATCCGGCCCAATACCCTTGGAACACCACCCTACTCAAAAAGTACTACCAATAGCGGCTAGATAGTTTAGCCCGCGCCATTCTCTTGCCCGTAGGGGGTTTCAATGTAATTGCATTTCGAGCGCAAATTTGCAATTAATAAAATTAATTATTAATTCAATCATTGTGTTCGTGAAGTCGCTGCCCGTCTATCGGCTAAAGCACTTCACTCATTAATCACTTGGTTAATTCTTAAATCGATTGTTAATTCAATTATTGTGTTCGTGAAGTCGTTGCCCGTCTATCGGCTAAAGCACTTCACTCATTAATCACTTGGTTAATTCTTAAATCGATTGTTAATTCAATCATTGTGTTCGTGAAGTTGCTGCCCGTCTATCGGCTAAAGCACTTCACTCATTAATCATTTGGTTAATTCTTAAATCGATTGTTAATTTAATTATTGTGTTCGTGAAGTCGTTGCCCGTCTATTGGCTAAAGCACTTCACTCATTAATCACTTGGTTAATTCTTAAATCGATTATTAATTCAATCATTGTGTTCGTGAAGTCGCTGCCCATTTATCGGCTAAAGCACTTCACTCATTAATTACATGGTTAATTCTTAAATCGATTGTTAATTCAATCATTGTGTTCGTGAAGTCGCTGCCCATTTATCGGCTAAAGTACTTCACTCATTAATTACATGGTTAATTCTTAAATCGATTGTTAATTCAATCATTATGTTCGTGAAGTCGCTGCCCGTCTATCGGCTAAAGCACTTCACTCATTAATTATTAATTCGTTGGTCGATTCAATTAAAACTGGGAAAGCAAAAACAAAAGAAAAAACAACACTAAAGAGAAAAGAACTGTTTCATTGAAAGGAAAAAGATAGGAATTACAAATGCCCGCGGCCAGCAAACTTAGCAAAAAAGAGAAAAAGACTAATCAAGGGGCCGCCCCGTCCACCACAAATGGCTCCTCGACCGGCTCCTCATCCGCCAGGGGATAAATGAAGGTCGCCGGATCGTCGAGAAACGACAAGTCCACCCCGCGATCAGTTAGATCCTTCAGAGTTATATCATAGTCTATGGAAGGGGGATTAGACTCGACATAACTCCTTAGGTCCTCCAAGGGGCCGGTGATGTTGGCCTCGGAGTTCGGACGCAGCAAGGAGCGGATCGAGTCGGCATAAGCATTAATATAGACCATGGAGCCTGCCGACTCGTGCTCCCCCTCGAGGCGAACTCGTTCAGCAGCCAGTTATTCCTCAGCCTCCACAGCAAGGGCCTCGTACACCTTGCGAACTCCTCGACCGCCTTGGCCTCGGTATCGGCGCGCGCTTTCCTCTCCGTCTCACAGACGCCCTCCAGCTCGACGCTACTTTTGCAGCCAGCCTCCAGCTCTTCCTTGAGCTTCTTGTTCTCCTCCTCCAACCGGGCGGCTTCGTCCTTCTTGGTCTGGAAGCCAGCCTTGTACGCGGCCAGAGTCCGCGCATCCCGCTCATAATCGAGCATGACGCTCTGCAGAGCAATGGCATCGTGGGAAACTCGGATGGCGGCGAACCTCAAGCGATCGGCACGGAGACGGTGCAGGAGGCCTTCTGGCAATTCAGGGTCCATGACCGAGGTAGATTCACCACTGCCCGGCGGAGCTCTTCCCGCCAGGACTCGGGGACGGCCTCCGAGTAGGGCGGATCCTGCGAGCGCAGGAACTGGAGAATCTCTGGCGGGGCCAGAGGGTCAGGCCTGCGACGCATTGCGGCATGGTCAGTTAGAAAGAAATGGAAGGAAAAAGAAAAATAGAAAAATTCTAAACGAACGGGCGAAGCCGACTTACGTGAGATGGTTGCCCCAGCCCAGGAACGAGAAGTCGCTCCGGTCGCGAGTGGAGGAGGCCGGGCTCCCAGCAGCAGCCTCGGACGTGCCGGCAATCAAGCCTCCGGTTGGTCGGGAGTCTGGGTGTCCATTCGGGACTTCTTGGCAGGAGGTTGGTCGCCAACGGGCACCGCGGGGGCGGTGGGAAACGGAGTTTGGAGGTGAGCCCGCGTAGCCGGCCCCGAAGCCCTGACCGCCCCCCGCTTAGCCAGTTTGGCCATGGCAGACTTCTTTGGGGCCATGTCGACCGTCTACTCGGAGCTCTCGACGTTGACGACGGGGATGGGAGGAACCTGACCTGCCTCGGGTTGAGCCGGGGGAGAAGGAATGGGAGAGGCCGACGGTGTGGAGCTCGACACCGGGAAGCGCTGTTCTGAAAATTTAGAATCGTCGAGTAAGAATTTTTCGTGTAAAAAGAATGAAAAGAAACATGTCGAGCAAAATAGAACTTACCACCAAAATTTAAATGGCGGGGAAAGGTCTGGAGGTCGGACAAACGTCGCTGCTCGTTGCAATTAAGCTGGTCGACGTCATGATTAACGTCGCTCTCAGCCTTCACGCGGGCGAGTGCTTGCATGAAGTCGTCGGTCAGTTCACTCTGATTGGGCGCCGAGTTGCCTGCACAATGAAAAAAAAATTAGATCAGTACTGAGGAGGTAGAAGAAGTACAAGGATTTACCTCGACGATTGCGGACACTATACTCCCGAGGAACCGGGATGACTGTCCCGTCAACTCCCACGCTTTTCCAAGCGCCGCCGACCCACCACCATTTTTCATGTCAGCCCCTTACCTTTGGCGAGATGCCGAAGACAATAACGTCGCCGCCCCGGGCTTTCACGGAATAATACCCCAAATGCATCGGACCGGTTGAAGCCACGTTATAGTACAAATGGTTTTTCTCTTCGGGGGTTGGCATGCGGTGAAGTCCCCGATGCCCGAGGGCGACCATGGCACCCAATAAGTAACTCCACCCGTTCGGAGTGATTTGGGTGATCGACAGGTTCCACGCAGCGAGCAGCCGGGAAATCACCGGGTGGAGTGGGAAGCGGAGGCCCACGTGCAGCGTGTCCGCGTTTATAGCGATCAGCCCTTCTGGAGGCTGGTCGGCGTGTTCGTCGGCCTGCGGGGCATAAAAATAAACATCGGTGGGGGCCTCGAAGGTCCAGTAGAGTTCGGCGAGATCCGCATTGGGCGGCAAGCAGCTAGGGCGACGAGAGGCCCCAAATTCGGTCTCGTGGGCCTCGCGATAAGTACGAGCTGGACGGCTTCGTCTATTCCCTCTTAAATACTTAGCATAATCGAAGCCTATCAATCGGCTATCCGCAAGATTGGCGGACGTGATGCCTGGGATTCTGCGCATCAGTCACGCCAGCTCATGACATCAGCGGGCGCAGAACACGAAGCGTCACTTTAAAATTCAAATTCAAATTTGAATTCAAGTCCACGGATTTGACCAGCCCGCCACCCGATGGCGATAGCCCCCCGATGTCGGACTGGTGGGGCAATTGTTACGCCCGATATTGCTACCCGACCATTCGGGTATCGGGGTTAACCCATCAAACCAAAGTGGCGCACGGACGAGAGAATCTCATCGTTGAGCCACGCCGAGCAGACATGTAGGGTGTCATGCCTACCCGACGGAGACCCCCAGAAGCTGTCGGGAAGAAGACTTATTCCGTGGATTAAAGGTCGGCCAGCGGCGAGCTCTAGGGGCAATCTCTACCCGCTTCCCGGAGAAAAGGATCCCCAGGGTACTCGCTACCTACTCGGTACCCGGTTACCCATGTACCCGTCTGCCCGATCCCAGGCATCGCCAGCTGTGAGAGTACGTCCAGTGCCATCAATTTAGAGGATTTAATAGCGTCAGAGTAGGTAGTTAGGCCAGGTCCCATCAGTAAAAGACAGCAGTGCCAGGTGGCGCCTCCCCATTAGTCTATAGAGGGAGGCTGTAGCCATTCATGACCTCCCAACTAGGAATAGAGGGGGGGGGGGGGGCACGGGCATACCAACCCAAGGTGGGGAAACCCACCATGTACACTATAAATAGGGCCTTAAATGCTCAAATGTAACACACAACTCATTTATTGCAGAATCTACTCTTGAGAGCTCATTCACTCTTACATTTATTACTTTCAGTTATCATAAATACGTAAGTCCTACCCGCTAGGAACCCCCAGGGGTTGGCCTAGTGGTGAGGGCTTGAGATTTAGGAGTGTGGTGCTCCATAGGTCTCAGGTTCGAAACCCACTTGGTGCAAACAATTCCTGAGATGGGCCAGTCCATACAGAGCTACGCTCTGGCTTGAAATGGGGCCCCCCGCTAGTGGACGGTGGGTTATGGATCCCCCGGATTAGTCGGCCAATGAGTCGGATACCGAGTTATAAAAAAATGTCCTACCCGCTAGGAACCCGACGGCGAGATCCTCACGAAATCGCTGTCAACAATGATGTTACATCTGAATTAAATTTAAAATCCGTAAATTGCATATTAATTAAATTTAAAATGTTCAAAATATAATTTATTCGATATATAGTGTGTTCATAAGTATTAGAAAAAATCGACAAAAATGTCCTGTATGTTGACAGTAATGGTAAAAATGCTCTTTATGTTTTTCATTTTGTGAAAATGCCCCTTATGTTTTCAAAACTAGGTGAAAATGCCCTGTTACCGGCTAAAACCAGTTTCTAACCGATACACGCTGATGTGGCAGTGCATTTTTTATGAAAATGCCCTTTATATTACATTTTTTACATATTATTTTTAACTATTAAATTACATATTTTTTTAACATATTAAATTACATATTTTTTTAAATAAAACAACCGAATTCAGTATTTCATTGTAAAAAATATGTATTCTCATTTCCTATTGAAATACCTTTAAATAATTAAAAGTTAGTCATTTAAATATAATTTTTTTAATAAATATTAATTATAAATATTTTAAAATATAAAAAATTATTTAAAAATATTTGACAAAAATACACCAAATATAAGAATTAAATAGAAATTCAATAAAAATCGTAATAACAAAATTAGCAAAAATATAAATCAATTACATATATAAATGACAAATTTATTATTTTTAAAAACTAAAAATAATTTAAAATTGAAATAATCACTTAAATACAAAGATGATTTAAAATTTTACATATATAAATTATCACTAAACTCCAATATTAAACAAATCTCAATAATCACTTATATTATATATTTACATAAATTATTTATGAATTACTAAAATTATAAATTGACAGGGATTCATGAGTATTAAACTAAAACATATTTTATTCTCTAACATTTTTCAATTATTGAAAGCAAATTTTAAAATTTTTTTTATAATAAACTGTTCTTATGTTGTTTTTTAAAATTCAAAATAGTTTTACAAATAATTTGATAACCAGTTTATTAAAAATATAAAACATGTAAAACTATTTTGAATTTTAAAAAACAACATAAGAACAGTTTATTATAAAAAAATATTTAAAATTTTCTTTCAATAATTGAAAAATGTTAGATCATCTTTGTATTTAGGTGATAATTTCAATTTTTAAATTATTTTTAATTTTTAAAAATAATAAATTTGTCATTTATACATGTAAATTGATTTATATTTTTGCTAATTTTGTAATTACAATTTTTATTGAATTTCTAATTAATTCTTATATTTGGGGTATTTTTGTCAAATATTTTAAGATAATTTGGTATATTATAAAATATTTATATTTAACATTTATTAAAAAAATTATATTTAAATGACTAAATTTTAATTATTTAAAGGTGTTTTAATAGTAAATGAGGATACATGTTTTTTTTTATAATGAAATACTGAATTCAGTTGTTTTATTTAAAAAAATATGTAATTTAATATGTAAAAATAATATGTAAAAAATGTAATATAAAGGACATTTTCATCAAAAATGCACTGCCACGTCAGCGTATACCGGTTAGAAACTGGTTTTAGCCGGTATCAGGGCATTTTCACCTATTTTTTAAAATATAAGGGACATTTTCACAAAATGAAAAACATAAAGGGCATTTTTACCATTAGTGCCAACATACAGGACATTTTTGTCAATTTTCCCTAAGTATTACTAATAGTGTTCCTAAGTATTACTATGATTATTGGTAGTATTATTATTCTTGTTTGCTAGTATATATATTAGTAAATATTATTTGGTATTATTACAAATACTTTTTTATAAATTACACTAATAGTGTTCATAAGCATTACTAATTGTGTTCATAAGTATTACTAATAAGGGTTAGGGTTACTAGGGTTATTTGCAAGTATTATTAGTATTATTATTCTTGTTTGCTAGTACTACTAAGATTATGTGCTAGTATTACTAAGATTATTTGCTAGTCTATACTAATATTATTTGAGCCACTGTCTCTTTTAAAACATAGTAGTTGGAGATCCGTAAACTTATGAGTCATATAATAGAGAAAATGAGACTTATTTCGTGTATGAGACTGTCTCCTATATATCATTATAAAAGTCTTGATACATCTATCTTGATAGAAATATAAATGTTATAATTGAATTTTTGTTATAAAGGTCTCTTGTGTGAGACGGTCTGTCTCATACAAATATGATGATGCTCCACTTAAATATTTTGAGTCCTATCCTATTAAATCATATTAGAGTTGGAGTCCAATAAACTCATATGGTCATATATTAAATGAGGTTTGTTTCATGTGTACTAAATAATGTTCATAAGTATTACTAAGATTATTTGGTAGTATTATTATTCTTGTTTGCTAGTATAAATATTAGTAAATATTATCTGGTATTATTACAAATACTTTTTATAAATTACACTAATAGTGTTCATAAGTATTACTAATAAGGGTTAGGGTTACTAGGGTTTAGGGTTTAGGGTTACTAGGGTTTAGGGTTACTAAGATTATTTGCTAGTATTATTGTAACGCCCCGAATCCAGAATATATTAATTATATCGGATTCGAAGTGTTATTGTGATCAAAAATTCGAATTATAAAATTTTTGAAAGGAATATAACTGAATTGAGAGAGAGGAGTTTCATGCAGCGGATAAGTGGGAAGGAATATTATAACATAAGTGTATTTGTATATATATATATATAGATGGATAGAGGGTTCTGTATCTTCAGGATAATACACACTGAGTTTGGATAATTTAAACACACGGAAAAAGTATCGTCTTGCATAGCAGTAGCGATAACATTTATTGGGAAATAGAAATGATAGGCATCATTGTATTAGTAATAATATATTTTAAGAAAAAGGGAGACTTTGTGTCTTCTGTGTCACTGTCCTTGCTCCCCATAATTGTAATCTGCATGGGGTTAAAAAAAGGGGGCGTGAGAATTGAATTCTCACTTATGGGTGATTGCAACATCATGGGATTGGTAAATCCGAAATATATTAAGTTATACTCATTGATTAAAGTTTATTTTATTTAAACAGTTAATGTATATAAAAGATTATAAAACTTAAACGGTACTTAAGCATATTTCACATGGCATACTTGGAATAACACAAGTTGATTCACATTAGGGCAAAGCCCAAAATCATATCACATATTATCACAAACTGACAAACCATAAATGTACAATCATTCCCCTTCCATCATAGTTATCCTTTTCAACTCCAACCATCAACAGCCTTGATTCCGAGGGCGTCCAACGACAGCGTCCCCGGAGACCGGAAAATAATCAACAACCTTGATTCCGAGGGCGTCCAACGACAGCGTCCCCGGAGGTCGGAAACCAATACCCAAATCACAACTCCGTACTTACTGATTTTCCATAAAACTGATAACTGAACTGATTCATGCTCACGTAAGGTGTTTACTCATGCAGTGGTGATCGATTCACAAAACAACAGGCTAATATATAACATATGTAGTTATATCACATAATCCAAACAGTTATATAGATAGGTGTTACATTTATGTTGGATTAGATACTTTTGATTTGATTTAATTTAGTCGAGTTCAGAAAATACCGGCACGACGTTATTTATAGCAGATCAATCAACGGATCATCACCCACCTGATTGTTCTGAGTTCCGGGAATATTGGGTAGGTAGACAGTCGAGTCCTTCGTGCGTATTCCGAAAAGTACAGAATCCTAATAAAGGGTATTTCGATTAAAAGATTGACTTTTGAATTTGAAAAGCTTAAGAGCGCGAAACTCAAGGATTGAGTAGGTCGTTGTCTTCAGAGAACTATTGAAAACTAAAGTTTTCAAAGGTTGATTTCAAATTGATAAGTACACCTCTTTTAAAGGGGAGGTGTATTAGGGGAGTGTATTTACTAAAATTGGTGGTGTACACAGGGGGTGTATTTACTGAATTTGGTGGTGTACACAGGGGGTGTATTTACTGAATTGAAAGGTGTTCTCAAAAAAAATCTTTTTAAGGAAAAATTATCTTTATTAAGCTTGGAAAAATACTTAGAAAATAAGATTATTAATTTATAAAAAAAATTAAAGAAAAGATTATTCTTTCTTACGAATCCTATTTCTCGTTTTTAGACGAAAACTTAATTATAAAACTTTTCTTTCCTAAACTTATTAAAAGACTTTATTTTGTTTGCGTTTTCTAAAAATTCTAATAGGGTTACGAGGTGAAGACGAGTTTCCCTTTGATTACGTAATTTATTCAAACGTGTTTTTACTCTTGGAAAACGTCAAAACAAGGATACTATAGGATTTTGCTAATATCATCATAATACTAAAAACAATGATACTAAACATTCATAAGAATAATTCTAGTCCTCTAAGTCATTTCTACCATTCATCTAAAACAATAATATTCCAACATTCAATTACTAATACTAAATACTAAACTAAAAATCCAATCTCATGGTTTGTGAAAGAAATAAAACAAAGAAACAATCTACCCAAAAACTCACTTCTAAAGAGTGATACAAGTGAAACAAAACAATAATACTAAATAAGTCCATAACTAATACTAATTCATCTAACCACTAACAATAAGTTTTCTTTCAATTCTTTTCTTGTTCTAAGCTTCTAACAACTAACAAATAACCCAAAAATCTATCCAAGATAAAAAAACGAAGATAGAAACCTTACGAGCTTCAGTTTGAGACGTTAAACGGGCGGCCTAACGGCGTCGTTTCGAAACTCGAAAATTGTTCACGAAATTTGGGCAGCCTAACGGCGTCGTTCGGAAATTCGGAAAAATGATTTGGGCAGCCTAACGGCGTGGGTTTGAAATTCCAGAATTTTGGCGATAACAACCGGTTCAACGGCGTCAAATAACGATCAGAAATTAACGAAAAGAACGGTTACGGGTGAAAATTGAAATTGAACTTCGAAGAGTGGAATTTAAAGAGGGCTTTTTGTATAAACTTACTGGAAGAGAAGGAATCAAGAGGCGGCGGCGGCGGCAAGCGGCGGCGGCGCTTCGGCTGAGGCACGACGGGAGCAGCGACGGCAGCAGGGGAGGGGGAAACGCGACGGGAGCAGGCTTGGGCTTCGTCGCAGCGGCGTGCTCGGCGGCGCTGCGTCTGGTTCGTGGTGGTGCGGGAGGCGGAGCCCCGGCGGCGATGGCGTTCGCGGCGGTGGGAGCTCAGAGGAGAGGCGGAGCTCCGGCACTGGGTTGCGGTCTCGACGGCGGAGGCGCTCGGCGGTGAGAGGCGAGAGGCGGCTGGGCCGAGTTCCGTCGCCGGAGGAGGAGAGGACAGCGGCGGCGATAGGCGGAAAGAGGCGGAGCAAGAGGCGTGAGGCCGAAGGAGGAGAGAAAAAGAGAAGGGAAATTTTTGCGTGAAAGAAAAATGAAAGAAAATGAAAGGAAATTTTGGCTTCTTTCTATTTATACTCCCTATTTCCAAACTTATCCTCTTTCTAAAATCTTATCCAATATTTCGATATTTTCGTTCCCAAAAGATACGGTTCAGGGACCGTTTTGTTCACGAGTATAATTCCGATTCAGAAAATAATACAGTTTTTAAACTCAAGGAATATTTTATTGTATTTTGATTTTTCTCAATAAATTAAACGGATCGAAATCCTTAATTTAATTTGAATAATTAATTTCTCGTAGTCCTTTATTCGTTTGAAAGAATTCGTTTTCTTTCTTCGAATTTAGGAGTTTTATAAAAAGGGTATGTATATTTAAATACACAAATAGCACACAAAATAATTAAAATAAAAGAAACAAAGAAGAGAAAATAAAATAAAATAAAATAAAATAAAAAAAAGGTTTCTAATTAAGAAAAGGGTACAGAACGGGACGGGGTATTACATCCTCACCCCCTTAACAGAATTTCGCCCCCGAAATTCATGTCTTAGGTATTACTTAAGCTTTGAGGGTATTTGGCTAGGACTTCATCCTCTCTTTCCCAAGTTGCTTCTTCTTTTCCGTGTCGGCTCCATTGAACGAGCACTAAAGGTATCTCTCGATTTCTTAACAAGTGTAACTTTCTTCCCAAGATAGTTACTGGAATCTCTTCATAAGCCAGGTCACTGTTTAGACCTAATTCTACGTGATTAATAACGTGGTTTGGATCGCTCACGTATTTCCTGAGTGTAGATATGTGGAATACATTATGCACTCGTGATAACTCCGGTGGTAAAGCTATGCGATAAGCTACATCTCCGATTCTATTCAGGATGTCGAATGGTCCAATGTATCGCGGCTTTAGCTTACCTTTCTTCCCAAAACGGATTAGACCTTTCATTGGTGCAACTTTGAGAAATACTTTCTCGCCGATGTCAAATTGTAAATCCCTTCTTCGGGTGTCTGCATACGATTTCTGGCGGTCCTGGGCCGACTTGATCCTTTCTTTAATTTTTGCGACTATCTCAGCCGACTTTTCGACTAATTCGGGTCCGAGAATCTTTCGAATCCCGACTTCATCCCAACAAACTGGCGATCTACACCTCTTCCCGTAGAGTGCTTCATACGGTGCCATTTGTATTGTTGCTTGATAACTGTTGTTATATGCAAACTCTGCCAATGGTAGGTGGCTTTCCCAACTTCCTTCAAGATCTAGAGCGCAAGCTCTGAGCATATCTTCAAGCGTTTGAATGGTTCTTTCCGATTGCCCGTCCGTCTGCGGGTGGTACGCGGTGCTGAACTTCAATTCAGTACCTAAGGCTCGTTGTAGACTTCCCCAGAACTTGGAGGTAAAACGGGGGTCTCTATCGGATACTATTGAAACTGGTACTCCGTGCAGTCTGACTATCTCTGCTATGTACAATTGAGCGAGCTTGTCCAACGTGTACGTCATTCTTATAGGGATAAAATGGGCAGTTTTCGTAAGTCTGTCTACGATAACCCAAATGGCATCGTGATTCTTCACCGTTTTTGGAAAACCGGTGACAAAATCCATAGTGATGTCCTCCCATTTCCACTCTGGCATTTCCAGAGGGTGTAACAACCCTGGGGGTCGTTGGTGATCTGCTTTAACTCGTTGGCAGGTTAAACAACTCCTGACGAATTGAGCTATCGATCTCTTCATACCCCTCCACCAAAAGTTCTCTTTCAATCCTCGGTACATTTTCGTCTCTCCGGGATGAATGGTGTAAGGAGTGCTATGTGCCTCTTTCAGAATTTCGTTCCTAATTCCGTCATCCTTAGGCACACAGACTCTGTTATCGAACATTAAAGCTCCATCAGTACCCAATACGAATCTCTGAATGGTTCCTTCCTCAGCGCGCTTACGTATTCCTTTCAAGAATTTATCGTCCTTTTGCGCTGCTAGGATCCTTTCTCGTAAGGTCGGTTGTAGGGTGAACGCGTAAACCATGGAATCTGCACAACACTGTGTGAAAAATTCCAAGTCTAAACGAGAGAGTTCTCCCATTAGTGGTAATTGTGTGGTCGGAACGACGCTTAGTTTTGTATCTTCCTTTCTACTCAAAGCGTCTGCCACTACGTTTGCCTTTCCAGGGTGATAGTGAATAGTGCAATCGTAATCTTTTACCAATTCGAGCCATCTTCTCTGACGCATGTTCAATTCCTTCTGCGTAAAGAAGTACTTTAGACTCTTATGGTCAGTGTAGATCTCACACTTTCCTCCATATAGGTAGTGTCTCCAAATTTTTAACGCGTGAACTACTGCGGCTAGTTCTAAGTCATGCGTTGGGTAGTTCTGTTCGTGATCCTTAAGTTGTCGAGATGCATAAGCTATAACTTTCTTATTCTGCATCAGAACACAACCCAAACCTGACAAAGAAGCATCTGTGTAAATGACGAATCCTTCTGATCCATCTGGGATGGTTAACACAGGCGACGTGGTTAGCCTTTTCTTTAGCTCTTGGAAACTTTCTTCACAAGTTGAATCCCAAGTAAACTTCTCAGTTTTCTTGGTCAGTTTCGTCAGCGCTTTCGCAATGCTGGAAAAATCTTGTATGAACCTGCGGTAGTACCCTGCTAACCCAAGAAAACTCCGAATTTCATTGACGTTAGTAGGTGCCTTCCAGTTCATGATGGCTTCTACCTTTGCTGGGTCCACTTCAATCCCTTTTGCGGAGATTATATGTCCTAAGAACATCACACGGTCAATCCAAAATTCACACTTGCTGAATTTGGCATACAACTTCTCACGTCTCATTGTCTCTAAGACTGCTTTGAGATGTTCTTCGTGTTGTTCTTTGCTCTTAGAGTACACGAGTATGTCGTCGATGAAGACAATAACAAATTTATCCAGGTACGGATGAAATACTCTATTCATCAGATCCATGAAAATCGCTGGAGCATTCGTTACTCCAAAGGGCATCACGGTGAATTCGTAATGTCCATACCGAGTCCGGAATACTGTCTTCGGGATATCCTCGCTCTTGACCTTTAGCTGGTGATAACCAGACCTTAGATCGATCTTTGAGAATATCGTAGCATCCTTTAACTGATCGAACAAATCTTCTATCCTTGGAAGAGGATATTTGTTCTTAATGGTCAGTTGATTGAGACCTCGGTAATCTATGCACATACGAAAAGTTCCGTCTTTCTTCTTTACGAACAACACGGGTGCTCCCCATGGTGATGCACTAGGTCTGATGAACTTCTTTTCAAGCAAACCTTGCAGTTGTTCCTTTAGTTCTTCTAATTCCTTTGGGGCCATTCTATAGGGTGCTTTAGATACTGGTGCTGCCCCAGGTATCAAGTCGATGGAGAACTCTATCTGACGATCGGGAGGTAACCCGTTTAATTCCTCGGGGAATACGTCAAGATATCCATCCACAATTGGCACCTTGATGCGTAACTTATCGTCTATCTCTCCTGCCGAGATGTGAACGAGGTAAGCTTGGCATTTCTCTTTTCGTAATATCGCAGCAGCTTGGATTACTGATATTACTCGGGTTTCCTTCTTGGTCTTGACTTCGCGAAACGTGAAACGTTGGCCATCACGAGTTTCGAGGTCGATCTCGCGTTCGGCGCATTTTATTATCGCTTTGTTTCTCGTTAACCAGTCAATGCCTAAGATTATGTCAAAGGTTTTCATCTTAAGGACGTGAAGGTCGGACTCTATCAAGTGATTGTCTAGCGTTAGAGGTAACCCTCTAATTTGACCCTCAATTTCCATAGTAGTTCCAGATGGAATACTAACGTTTAGTACTTTTCCTTTTATCTCGATTAATCCTAACTTTCTTTTAAAGTTATCAGATATAAAGGAATGAGATGCTCCAGTATCAAACAATACATACGCAGGTTTTTCAAGTACAAAGACAGTACCTGCTAGCGTCTCATGCTGCTCAGGCTGAGCTGGTCCTTTCAGGCGAAGTTGCTCTCCACTGCTTTCCCCTTCCTCTAGGATAGCATTTACGTGGCCTGGCCTTCTCTGACCTTGATTAGGCGGACCTCTGACTGGGGGTCTCGCTTGGCGGTTGTTAGGTGCAGGCAGCTGACGAGCCTGATAATTGTTTGCCTGCTGAGGGCGGTACTGAGTGCCATTAACCGATTGACGGTTGCTGTTCGGTGGCTGAACACATTCATTGGACTTGTGCCCTGGTTGATGGCAACGAAAACAAATTACTCCTCCCTGATTACAAGGTCCCCAGTGTCTCCTTCCACACCTTTGACAGTTCTGGTTAGTTCGAGGGCCAACAAAGTTGTTCCCCTTGGATTGCGGAACTGAATTTCTTTTAAAGGGTGGCTGCCAATTCCGATTGACAGGGACAGTAGTCGGAGTTTGTTTGTACTCCAAGTTTTGACTGATCGAAACCATCAATGCTCGATGGAAAACTTCTCCATACTTTGGCATCTGAAGGCCAATTATAATTCCTGCTATCTCGGGCCTCAAACCCTGCTCGAACCTGCGAGCTTTCCTTTCATCGTCACCCACCAGGTGTGGGGCATAACGAGACAGTTGATTGAACCTTCTCTCGTATTCTATCACTGAGAGAGTTCCCTGTCGAAGATTGACAAATTCTTGTTCTTTCCGATCCCTCAGGACTCGTGGAAAGTATCGATCCAGTATAGCTTTCTTAAAGTCCTCCCAAGTAAGGACTTGCCTAGCTTCTTCGTCCATGGTTCGTTCATAAGACTCCCACCATTGGGCTGCATCTTCCATTAGTTGGAACTGGGCACAGGAGACCTTCTGTGCATCAGCCAGTGCCATGTGTCTGAAGATACGTTCCAATCCTGATATCCACTCCTCGACTTCAAAGGGATCCTCTTTCCCATCCAGCCTAGGTGGCTGCAGTCGTCGAAAGCGTTCGACAAAGTCATTCACACTGGGAGCTATCTGAGGTATAGGCCCGTATAATGGTGGAGGAGGTGGTGGAACTTGTTATTGAATGTAGTTCTGAAGAGAGGTCAGTATTTCTCTCGCGATATCGTTTTCTGGTGCGGCTTGCTGAGGCGGCTCAGGTTCAGCCTGAAGAGGTGGTTCTTGTTCTATCGGATCCACGGGTTCAGGGATAGGGTTAACGCGGGGTCGTCCACGATTACGTCTGGGTGTCATTCTAAAGGTAGTTCTGATCGAAAAGAATAATATTGTTACGATACATATAGGTGCGAGAAAGTTATAAAAACATAACCCGATTAACCAAATCAACACAACGCTAGCACTGAAACACGTGTGGTACGTAATTCACCAGCTGCGCATTGGGGCCCTCAATGGTACAGTGCTCACATTCGCACAGTATTCTAGGAACCAGTGATGTGTCATTAAGCGATAATCAGATAAAATATACGACAATCAATATATAAAGCAAGTAAAACACATTGACAAGTAGTGAGCACATAATAAGTATATATATATATCTAAAAGTTTTGGTTCTACGGAGTCAGTCTCCTTACATTCGCCAAGGAATGCAAAAGGGTTCTAGGTAATGCTATAGCATCGTGTCCTCACATCAATATGGACCACGAGCGACAAAATGGGGGGTTAGAGCTACGCTGCAATGGTCTATAAGGAAAACGACCACGCAAAATGACTACTACTAAAAGTCAAACGGCTACCACCTATATCATATATATGCGTCTACTACTATATACAAAGTCTGGTAGTCCAACTAATCATCAACTTCTGACTCGGGCGGGGAATCTATCTCTATCTCTGGCTCATCTCCCTCAAATTCGATAATCTCGGGCTCGACTCTCGCTAACTCTATCACAGGGTGTGCGGCTTCTCCCAAGCCAAAGGGTCCCTCTCCAGGTAATCCACTTGCTACCCAGTAGGCGATGGAGGTATCTCGCTGCGCGAGAGCTGCCTCTAAGTGTAGGTCGGCCCTCCGAGTGGCGATGTGAGAGTACTCATCCTGGGAGACGGCGGTTGCTCTAGCTGCAACGGCCGATGCCTGTGCTAGCATGGCGTCCTCCCGGTGACCGTCCGATGTGGCCAGATCGTGCCCGGCGAGTGCAGCGGTCTGGTAAGACAGTCCGCGGTTAACATCCGCGTGTCGAATCACTCTCTGGGTCTCCACCCAGTAAGCGTCTAAGTGAACCTGAGGTCCCTGCTCTGGGTCGTCTACCCTCATGCGATCTAATAGTCCGGTAGCGATAGGGCGGAAGATTTCGATCACTCCTCCCGCGAATCGGGTCGCAGCTGCGAAGTCAGTCTCGAGGTGGGGCTCCGGGGCAGTCCTTGCCCTTTCGCGTGACTCTACAAAGCGGGCAGTGAAGGCATCACTGGTCTCTACTTCTAACTGCTCAATCTCTAAGTACTGGGCCACATCCATCTTAGGCTTCCTATAGGGAAAGGAAAGTTCTAGTCAAATTTTAGTTTTTAAAGGAAAAATAACCGTAAAGTAAACATTTAAAGCACGTAATCAAAGAAATCACATAATATCATTTATGAAGTTCACAAATTATTCGAGCATTCTTATCAATTATTCGAGTTCCAAAAGCAACTTAGACTAGATTTTGTAGTTCCTCCTTCGTAGTACGAACACTATTTTGAGTTATCGTAACCTTTTTGATCGGGTAATATTATGAATTTAAGCAGTTGTGAATTTTAAAGGCCTTTAAGCAACATTATAAAAGTAGTATCGTACCTTCGAGGAGCTTGTAGACAGTAACCAGAGACACGTTTCCCTCAGAAAATTTTAATATTTTAGTACTTAAGTGATAATAAATAATATTATTGTGACAAGAGAACAAGACTTGGGGTTGGGTCCGAAAGTTTTGAACATAAGCTCTGATACCACCTGTAACGCCCCGAATCCAGAATATATTAATTATATCGGATTCGAAGTGTTATTGTGATCAAATTTGAAAGGAATATAACTGAATTGAGAGAGAGGAGTTTCATGCAGCGGATAAGTGGGAAGGAATATTATAACATAAGTGTATTTGTATATATATATATATAGATGGATAGAGGGTTCTGTATCTTCAGGATAATACACACTGAGTTTGGATAATTTAAACACACGGAAAAAGTATCGTCTTGCATAGCAGTAGCGATAACATTTATTGGGAAATAGAAATGATAGGCATCATTGTATTAGTAATAATATATTTTAAGAAAAAGGGAGACTTTGTGTCTTCTGTGTCACTGTCCTTGCTCCCCATAATTGTAATCTGCATGGGGTTAAAAAAAGGGGGCGTGAGAATTGAATTCTCACTTATGGGTGATTGCAACATCATGGGATTGGTAAATCCGAAATATATTAAGTTATACTCATTGATTAAAGTTTATTTTATTTAAACAGTTAATGTATATAAAAGATTATAAAACTTAAACGGTACTTAAGCATATTTCACATGGCATACTTGGAATAACACAAGTTGATTCACATTAGGGCAAAGCCCAAAATCATATCACATATTATCACAAACTGACAAACCATAAATGTACAATCATTCCCCTTCCATCATAGTTATCCTTTTCAACTCCAACCATCAACAGCCTTGATTCCGAGGGCGTCCAACGACAGCGTCCCCGGAGACCGGAAAATAATCAACAACCTTGATTCCGAGGGCGTCCAACGACAGCGTCCCCGGAGGTCGGAAACCAATACCCAAATCACAACTCCGTACTTACTGATTTTCCATAAAACTGATAACTGAACTGATTCATGCTCACGTAAGGTGTTTACTCATGCAGTGGTGATCGATTCACAAAACAACAGGCTAATATATAACATATGTAGTTATATCACATAATCCAAACAGTTATATAGATAGGTGTTACATTTATGTTGGATTAGATACTTTTGATTTGATTTAATTTAGTCGAGTTCAGAAAATACCGGCACGACGTTATTTATAGCAGATCAATCAACGGATCATCACCCACCTGATTGTTCTGAGTTCCGGGAATATTGGGTAGGTAGGCAGTCGAGTCCTTCGTGCGTATTCCGAAAAGTACAGAATCCTAATAAAGGGTATTTCGATTAAAAGATTGACTTTTGAATTTGAAAAGCTTAAGAGCGCGAAACTCAAGGATTGAGTAGGTCGTTGTCTTCAGAGAACTATTGAAAACTAAAGTTTTCAAAGGTTGATTTCAAATTGATAAGTACACCTCTTTTAAAGGGGAGGTGTATTAGGGGAGTGTATTTACTAAAATTGGTGGTGTACACAGGGGGTGTATTTACTGAATTTGGTGGTGTACACAGGGGGTGTATTTACTGAATTTGGTGGTGTACACAGGGGGTGTATTTACTGAATTGAAAGGTGTTCTCAAAAAAAATCTTTTTAAGGAAAAATTATCTTTATTAAGCTTGGAAAAATACTTAGAAAATAAGATTATTAATTTATAAAAAAAATTAAAGAAAAGGTTATTCTTTCTTACGAATCCTATTTCTCGTTTTTAGACGAAAACTTAATTATAAAACTTTTCTTTCCTAAACTTATTAAAAGACTTTAAACAAAGAAGAGAAAATAAAATAAAATAAAATAAAATAAAAAAAAGGTTTCTAATTAAGAAAAGGGTACAGAACGGGACGGGGTATTACAATTATTATTCTTGTTAGCTAGTATTACTAATATGACTTAATATATTATTATTACTATTCTTGTTAACTATTATTATTATTATTAATATATTTTTTTTACCGAATTAATATTTCCGAACAAATTAGACGTTTCAAATTCTCAGATTTTTCATTTCCTTTTCCATATCTATAAAATTCTCTCTGTCTCTTCCAATTCATTACATTTTTCTTCTCTCATCTTCAGAAACCACTTTTCCTCTTCAAAATCTAGAAAAAATGGTGAGAACCAGATCGTCTTCAAGAAAGAGGCAATTCACCATTGCCAAAACACTACTTGTTGCCAGATCTGAGGAAAAACGTTCGATCAAAATCGGATCTACAGGAAAGTTGTCCTTCAAAGGTACTTGCAAGACCACCGAGTTCTAAAGGCGTTTGGTAAGATTTCGTTTTTTTTCGTGTCAAGATCTGGTTTCCTGTTTAATTTCGGTTTATATTTTGTATTTTTTTACTAATTACAGAATCTCCCTTCATCGATCTTTGATTTTATTGGAAAATATAACAAATTGCTCCATGTTCAATGTGGAAACTCTGGGAGGAAATGGCAATTGGTGTATGAGTATCATCAGATCGGTAAGCAGAGGACATGTTTTGGCCATCTCATAGCAGGATGGAACGTAGTAGTGGATGAACTATCAGTTAACCAAGGTGATACTTTGTACTTCGCCCAGGACGATGTCGAACCCAGATTGTTCCATGTGTTTGTGGAAGGGCGTGCAACTGTAATTAAAGTTGAAGAACAATTATGGGTTTAGTTTTAATGTTTAATGTTGAACAACTTCAATTTCTTTTGTTTAGTTTTAAAGTTTTGATTTGGTGAACTTTGACACTGATGTACATTTTGACTGTGTTTGGACTTCTTTTTAATTTGATCATGGTATGTTTGGATTTCTTTTTAATTTGATTAGTATGTTAGGAGGATTTCACATATATTAAAATTTGTCTGAATTATATTGGGTTTGGAATGATTCAAATATGCAAATCAGTTTGTATATTTCAAATCGAATCTGCAGTATATTTGCAAATCATTTTATAAATGTAAATATCGAATTTATTTCAACTCTAAGATTCAAAACTGCGAATCCTTTTTATAATTCGAATTGATGTATATTTGCAAATCCTATATATAATTCGAATAAATGCATATATTTGCAAATCGAATTAATATCGAATTCTATTGAAAATTAATTCTATTAAAATCAATTCTTTTATAAATCAATTTTATTATAAATCAATTTTATAAGATCAATTTTATAAATCAATCCTAACAGTTGTATATATACACTAAGTCCTACAATGTCATCAACAGGTAGATGGACACATAATGTCATCACCACTACTATAAGCAAAAAATCCCACTAAACCCTAATTTGGTAGCTAGACATTTAATTTTAGATGTTTCAAATGTAACGATGAATCTTTTTTGAGTCCTTTTCATTTAAAACAGGCATGGTTCACTTTAGTTTACATATTTCCAATGAAGGTAATCATGAATATTCTGTAATGATTAAAGGATTTTTGCTTCTTCTAATTAGTATACATTGGAATGTTAAGTCTAGTCTTGTAATAATTTTTCATCTAAATCATGCATAGTTAACTTCAATTAATTGTTAAACCTATAAGACATTTCTAATTAAATATGAAATGAAATTTAAATTAGAAATTTAATTATCATCAGATTCATTTATAAAACATAGAGAAATTAAAATATTAGTTTTGTTCAATTGAAACATGCTTCATTAAATAAAAAAATTAGCATGAGATTCATTACAACTAGCATTAGATTCATGAATTTTTAAAACCGAAAACTGCTTTCTAATTCATTATAAGTTTCATTCAAGTTGAACTGGAATGTGTTGATCTCTTGAGTCATGGGCTCTGACCTTCCCCTCCACTGTGAGGTGCTCGTTCTTCCACCTAAACCTCTCCTCGAACGTTGGGTTCTTGTTCTTCCACCTGAATATATCCTCACATGTTGGGTGCTCGTTCTTCCACCTGAACCTCCCCCCACACGTTGGGTGCTCGTTCTTCCACCACTCAAAAGTGGAGGCCTGCCCTTTCCTCTACGACCTCTAGTCGCAGCTTCAAAAGCCGAAATTTATTGGCCATCTCTAGGCCTTTCTCTTGGGTTAGAAACGGTTGGATCTAACAAATACGTATTATTAGACGTTCCATCTCCATCCGTACCAACATCTTCGGTTGCTCCACCTCTATCCGTACCAACATCTTCGGTTGCTCCACCTCCATCCGTACCAATATTTTCGGTTGCTCCACCTCTCTCATCCCATTTTTGGAGTTCATCCTTCATCACAAGACATACTTCTCTAATGTAAGCCAATTTATCTACACTACCCATTGCAACATCCGTACACTGTTGGAAATATTTTTCCACCTCGCGAAATTTTTTGTATTCTTCAGTCATGTGGGGGTAGTTTCCTCCCGAAAAAATCATGGAATGTGGTCGGCTCACTGTTTTTTCCACCTATCCAACAAGTATCTCTCATGCATGGTTTGAATGTTCTCTTTAGCCAACGCCGTCATAATGTGACAACATAATATACCCTTAAATTCAAATTTCCTACAATTGTAATTAATATATGATCCATTTGGCCTCCATTCAACAATATATGTGAATTCCTTGTAGTAGAAGTTGTTCAAAATACTTCTCTCCAAAACCCTGAATTTTTGAATTGTGCTAAGATTATCCTGAATTGCCTCATATTCGGTTGGTTGAACGATGTGAAAATAATGCATGTGATTCACTTGTTCTTGAACGAGTCTAAAAATCAAATTTGGGTATGCCTCCTAAAATTGAATCTCCCAATGAAAAATTGTTATGCATTTGATTTCCTTAGTCTTGGATTGATAGTCAGCATAAAATTCCTTATGAATCTTACTTGCGATTGCCATATCATATTGTTCAATTAACTGCTTGAGAGTGCTCCTCGAATGAACGAACTCATCAAAATAGGGATGCATGCCCTCACTTCTTTGTGTAGAGATCATTCCAGCCCAAAAAGTGTGATGCAAGTATACTGGAACCCAATTTTCCCTTTCACGATACAAGTCTCGCAACCAATCATTATTTTCCAACCAAAAACTCAGCCCACTTCGTCTAGAAGATTTCTATGATAAGGTTGTTATACACGATTCCTTTGAATTCAACACTGCATCGATGATAATCGGCAACCCCTTTGAATTTTATTGGTACCTTTGCAAGAATATGTCATATGCAAACCGGTGGATAGTGTTGGGCATCAACTCCCTAATAGCTTTCCTAATGCTCTCACATTGGTCAGTAATGATGGCATTAGGGTGAATACCATCCATTGCGACTAACCAATTACTAAAATTCCATCTAAATGAATCTGCATCTTAATGCGTCACTAGGGCACATCCTAACAAGATCGAATGACCATGATGATTAACGCCCACAATTGATGCAAAAGGCATATTGTACCTATTTTTAACAAAAAGCAAAAAAAAAAAAAAACACTATCAACTTATAGATTTAACAAAAAACCATATAGAAACTGCAAGAATAAATTAATAAAAAATTCATACATACCTATTGACAAGGTATGTTGTGTCAAAACTCACAACATCGTGAAATTCCTTATAGGCGTCTATACTTCTCGGATGAATCCACAACACGTTACGTAGCCTACCCTCCAAATTTATATCCATCAAATAAAAAAAATTAGGTTCTTTCAATTGAAGCCTAAAAAATATATTGTGAATTGCTTCGACATCACCCACACCAAGCCTCAACCTCCTTCTCGCCTCGATATAATTCCTACAATCTTTTACAATACACCCTAAATTTTAAGGTCCACCACATTGTACTTCGCATAATCTCACATTTTTACACGACCTTAGACCTGCAATATCATTTGCTTCCAACTGCCTCTTCATGTTCACGGTCAATTGCCTATGAGTTGGCATTAGCGTTGAAAATGCAGGATCAATTTCACGTGTGTGTTCGCTAACCATCGACGTAATTATACAACTTCCATCATCTAGTTTTTTAGCATTCAAACGAGCTTTGCAGTTTACCTTTTTTTGAAACTTCTGCGCTTTTGAGGTTCCACTCCTATCACATACCATGCGAGCATATCTCTCATTTTATGTTCTTCTTACAACACTAAACCCTTTTAGTCTTGCGTGTTCTTGATAAGCTTCGAATAACCTATCAATACTACTAAACAACACACCAGGTTCCACTAAAATCCTTTCATTTTTCAGTGTAGCATTTGTAGGACCACCAGACAGGTTAGAAGGCAATTCATCGTCAATGGAATTATCTCCAGATATATTCTTATTCTGCGCCTGATTCGACGTCGGAGCTTCATCGAAAATTGAATCTTCTACAAATAAAGTTTATGTTTGGCCACCAAATGTATTAGTAGGACCAGCTGAATCTTCTACATATGTATTTTCCGCCATATTAAATTCATCTTCATCTTCTTCTTCTCCAAATATTTCGTGAATTCGTTGAGAATAAGACATGATCAAATATTTGTATTTTTTAATGTAATAGTTAACGTAAGAAAGGGAAAGAAAGAGAAGTGCTAAGCTAAACGTCCGTTTTTTCCTAAGTCGGTTTTTTTTTTAAAACAAGATGCAAGGGTAATATTTTTTTACCAATGTAGGACAATTAATTGGAAGATCAAAGGTCAAAACCATGAGGTGGGGGTAGGGGTGGAGTAGTGGGCGGGAGTAGATGGCGCTACTAGATGGACCCGAAAATTGGGCGGTACATCAAGGAGGGGAAAAACGCGCCATGCTCGCCATGCTCATTAAGGGTATCCTTGTCATTAACTAAACAATTAAGCATTAATTATTTAATAATCCCAAAATCTGGATGTCCAGATTCTGGACACCAATCTTTACCGTTTTTATTATATGTCGTTTTGACTTTTCGTATTATTTGCAAAATATATGACGTTTTACAATTTTCAATGTACATTAATTCTATTTTTTTCCTAAATTACCCTTGCTGATATTAAAATATTTAGATAAATGTGTTATTTTAATGAAGAAAATAAACATTTATTATGAGCATAATATGAATCAATTTTTTTCTTAATATATGTACATTCATCTAGAATGACATATATTTTGAATAGGAGAGAGTATTAAAGTAAATTCGAGTGGTATTTTTCAATAAATTAGGTAAATGAACGATTCTCACCAAGGCTATGAATTTTAAATAGAAAATAAATTGCAATTCTTATGCATAAGCCTTCATAGTTGGCAATATGTGGAGTAAAATGGGTTTACATATTGCCAATTTGAAGGTATATTTTTTATTGAAGTATATTAGTTGTTTTCACTGAAGATTACTACTTCTTTCTGGAGTCCTTTTTTCTGTGCCTGCGTCGGCGACTGTCCTTTCTCAAGGCGTGGGCATGGTTGCAGGCTGGCGGTTACGTCCTTCTCATTGTCCTGATCTCCAGCTGTCTTGTTCGGTGCGGGCTCATGGCGGGCTTGTTCGAGTCCATAACTCACCTAGACATTGCTGGGTCGTTCCCAATTTACCGGGGTATCGAGGTTCCTTGGTGAGGCAAGATTGCCTATCGTTGAGGTTGATTAGGCGTGAAATTGTTATGTTTTGGTGCCCGATTTGCCCATGTTTTGAGTGTTTTTTATGAGTTTTTGGAGTCAATTGAGTATCATTTTTATAAACTCATTAATTTGTCTCTTTGATTTTCATAGATAGATATAGGGTGAAAAGAGGAGTTCATAGGACTTTGAATCGGCCAAAATGGACTCCCGGTTGAGAAGATATGAAGATTTTACGAACAAGTGTACAGCAGCCGAAAACCACTCGAGCAGCTCGAGCGCTAGTGCTCGACCCCTTGCACCATTCGACCTATTGAGCTCGAACGGCCATGCTCGAGCTGGTCCAGCTCGAGCACTAACCTATTTTTGCCTCCGGAGCATTTTTTTGGCGCATGAGTTCCCGATTCGCCCCGACACTTATATATACTCATTCCAAACTCGTTTTGGAGGATAACCACATACCAACACATATTTTTACATACTTTGAGCAAGGAGAAAGCTTGGGAAGGAGTTTTGAAGAATTTTATACGTTGTAATTGAAGTTTTAATTTACGAATTCTTAGTTTTAGTATTTCTTTTGAACATATTAGATTAATTCTTTCTTTCTTTACTCTTTGAGACGATTAAACCTAGTTTTTCAAATTTATATAGATTTCTTTGGAGAATTTAATTTGTTCTTTCGTTTATGTTCTTGATTTTATTAGTTAATTCAATTATGCATATGTTTATTGCTCTTATGATTGCTTTGATTATTCAAACCACCATGTTAGGTTAGAACCCTTGTATGCTTGGGGTAGGATGAACTCGTAGAAGTAGGACGTTGGTACATAATAAGGATAACATGCGATGTTTAGTTTTAATTCTCTTAATTAATGAACGCTTAAAATAAGTTCCGGATTTACCTTTGAATCTCGTACGAAAATTGTTAGAGAGAGGACAATCTTATCACTCTTTAATAACTATTAGGCTTAACTAGAGGGTTTAGAAGGGGTTAATTCATCTACCGGTTTATCTAGGGAGGACGACCGCATCACCTTAGTTAAATTAGGGTCTCTTTAATTAAGCACAACCTATTAACTTGTTTAGTGGATTAGTGAAGTCGATTGATAGGATAAAGTATTAGGATTAATTCTTGAGCTTTTCATCTTACAATCTTATACTTAGGTTATTTCTTGCACATCACGGTTATTTTGATTATGTACCGGCTCCCTTAGTATACGTAGGGATTCCTATCCTGAGCATCACCCTTTTATATTTGAGACAAAACCCTTAGATAATTAACTCATTTATTTCTTTTGCATTAGTAGAGTATAATAGTTTAGATTTAATAATTTTCAATCCCCAAACATACACTCATATTAACTACGACGCGTAGATCTTCAGGGATCTATTCGCATACATACCTTCCCCTGGGTTCGATAATACTTGGTCCCTATACTTGCCAATACTACTGTGATCCCATACTCTTGTGGGGTAACTTCTAGTAAAAGCTAGTAAAGTTAGGTTCCAGTCAGAGGTCACCCATTTGGGCGAGATCGAGGTTGGTCGAGCTCGCTAAGTTGAGGCGGGGTATCTCTACTTCGGCGGTCGGTATGGAGCGTATTATTTTCCACCTACAACAATTGCCCCTCAGCTTGGTCGCTGAGTTTGGGGAGGGGTCTAAGGTGAATCTTTGTCCAAGGTGAGGTCTTGTCTTTACTCAGGGTAAATCTTTACGCGAGATCTGTTGAAATCCCCCGTGACTCGCGTCAGTCCACGTGTCCAAACGGGGTATTGCGCATTTCGAACAACGCCTGTTGCAAAAGATTCTTTGGAAAGGCGCCGATTCTTTTGCCACTTTTAAGAGGAAGGGTAATGATGGTCTAAAAAGCATCAATCCCTTCGATTTGACGCGTCTTTATTGGAGGGGCGCAATCATTTATGATCGCGTCTAGCAGTCGCGTCTGAAGGCGAAAAATCACCTCTTTTTTCTGCTGTTTTTATTTTTAATTTGGTCCCAATTCTTCTCCTTTAAAGGGGAATTTCCTTCGTTTTTTCAAATCTTCCGCTTCCCGCTTCTTATCTCTGATACTTTCCAGTGAAATCGTTCTTCTCACTAAGGTAATTCCTAACCTCCTCCCTTCATAACTTCTGATTTTCTTAAAATGGTGGGGGATGGAGCCAGTTCATCCGGCCAAAGTGCCCGTCCGCCGCCCCTAGAATCTACTCCGGGCAACCATGGGTGGTCCGTCGGCGGCCCTCGATCAGTCGTGTCCCTGGCGGAAACTCCGCCGAGGCTGGGGCCTCAGGAGGCCCCTCGGTTGGCGATGGAGAGGAGGAGATCATTTTAGAGTACGCACAAGACGAGGAGACTTATGATGAGAAAGTCTCGGTGGCCTTCCAAGCCTGGGAAGAGTTTATTGACCAAATTACCGGCCCGCCTCCAGTCTTTAATTATACTGACTATTTGAGGAGGCACTCCTACGTCTTCCAGCGGCGGAATCCCGGGTCGATCGTGGAGGCCCAGGACTCTAAGTGGTTCGCTCGTAGAGAGAGAGCTAGCTCCGTGATGGCCGCGAAGTTGGTTGTGTGGCGGATTCGGTGGGAGGTTCTGTCCGACGTGCATCTTTAGGCCCCAGATCCGCAGGAGAGGGCAGACCAGCCGCCTCCTGGTATGGTCGCCGTTAACTTTTACACCATGGAGGTGGGGTTGCACTTTCCTTTTCACCACAATCTGGTACACCTCCTGAACTGCTGGGAACTAGCGCCGGGAAAATTGCATCCCAACTCTTGGTATAACATCATCTCCCTCTTCACCCTGCTCGGCCGACAATGGCTTTACCGGATGCCCACCCTAGGGGAGGTTAATTTTCTATTCGGGATCAACGTTGAGACTCGGTATCCGGGGGATGTCTATGTCAGGGGCCATCCGAACAGGGTGTCCCTGGAGAGGATTATCCTCAGGGTTCCGCTGAAGCTGCACGAATATGTGCACCGGTGGTTTTGGGTGGCTCGTGCCTAGAGGCCAACGGATACTTCTGGCCAAGAGATGGCTGTGCCCACGACTCTTCAGTGGAAAAAGAAGAGTAAGTTCCACTTTGCCTTCTTACGAGCCCTTCGTACTGATCTAATTTCCCTCCTTTTCCTTTACAGGCTATCTGGTGCCCTGTCGCAAAGATCTAAACTGGGATTTTGGTCTTGCACTTCACCGGATTGAGAAGATCCCAGCCGTCGAGCGTCAGATGAGTATCCTCAATTCGGGAACAACGTGTCGCCGGGAATGGTTCTTCCAATTCCCGCATCACTTGAACTAGGAGATTGGTGAGTGTTCCTTGGATACATGATTTTGTGTCTGACTTTATAATCCGCGTTGTTATGATCCAAAATTAATCTTGTCGGACAACTCTGCAGGGCCCGATTTCCGTGTATACAGTCATTGCCCTTCTCAAGTGATGTCGAGCGTCCCAAGAGTCTTCGCGGCTATGCGCCATGGTCATCGGGAGCAAGGAGGCGCCCCCATCCATTCCAATAGGGTCCCCCTCAAGCAGGTAAGTCCACCAACGGCTTGCCCAGCCCCGCCGTCTCCACCAACCGCTCCTTCTAAAAGGGGTCGCGATGGAGGTGATGAGGAGGGTGGACTCCTTGGGTCGGGGGGTGATATTAGTCCAAGTACAAGACCTAGGGATACGTGTATGGGAGGGAGAATACACGTATACAAATTTTTCTGACTTTCAAACTGACTGAGTCCCCTTTGCTCAGAGTGGTAAAGAACTCAGGGTTGATAACACACCTACTAACTGCACTGAGTGATGGTCAGTTGGCAAACTATCAACTTGAGTTTAGTACAGAAATGCGTGAGCCCTGAAAGTTTATAGTCTTGTTAATGTTTGCTTTCTGAAAACTTGATTACTCAATTCTGAAGTAGTGATTAGTAGGGCAGTGTTCAAGTTAATGATCAGGCTGGTTGATTCAAACCTGATAAAACTTATGCAATGAATGACTTAATGAATAAGCAATAAGAACAATATCAAAGCAATAAAGAACACAAGGAGTTTAACGTGGTTCAGAGACTCAAGCTCCTACGTCTACAGTCCTGATTGAACAGGATAATCCACTAGGATTAGCTTATTTTTAACGTGCCAAAGTGCACCCAGATCAGGTAACTTACTGACGCTTATAAACTCCTTCCTAACTCACTAACTGACTTCAACCAACAAACCTAACAAGAAGGTTTTGGTTTTAGTTTTGTTTACAACTAAGATTGTGATTATCCATACAAGACAAGGCTATGCGAAGGATGGATAATCACTCTAAGCTTATGATTTAAATAGGTTCGCTCAGTGGAATACAGAGTAACTCTCTTTGCTAAGAAATACTTGGGAAATTTAAGGTTTTTCGAGTGCTTCTTTCTAACGCTGAGTGCTTTGAATGCTTTAGAGTTTGAGTAATTTATGGTTGGAAATTTACGGTAACCTTGAATGGGTTAAAGGCCTTCTGTATTTATAGATGGATTTGAAAACTATCCGTTGGGAGAGATAACCTTCTAGTCATCTACGTAGGGTTGTTCAACGGATACATCTCCCATGCAGCAGCCGTCCTTACATGAATTTGGTAATGCATTTAATGCTTGCCCGTTGAAAAGTGAAGTCTGAACTCATTTTTCATGTCAGGTCCATACGTGCGTGTCCTTCCTGGATTGGTCCATGTCATCAGGTTGGTGAGAATGTTAGAACTCATTCCTGGGCTTCAGACTTGTCTTATTCAGTTCTTTTTATCTCAAGCACAAGGGTCTTGTCCTGACGCTGCCATTTCTTTTGCATTGCTTGGCCCTACTCCAAGTCTTTTCCCATTACTCAGTATCATCCTGTTCCCTTCAGGACTGAGTTAGTAATGACCTCAGGGTCCTACTCTTCATCACTGACACTTACTCAGCCAGCTTAGAGAGACTGCCGTAAGTTCAGGATGGTACTCTGCGTCTTTAGGCTTCAGTCTTGATTGTCATCAATGAGTACTCCTCTCATTGAGTTCCTGTGAATTGTAAAATAACTAAGTACTATCCTAACCAAGACTAGCCTGACTAATAAGGCAAAACATCTTTTCAGAGGCTTTGGGATCTAATCAAAACTGATATTGTCCCAACAATTTCCCCCTTTTTGATGATGCCAAAACACTGAAAATATCCTCAAAACACTTAGAGGAAAAACAAAGTCCTATTTATAAGATAAGTCAGTGTTAGAGCAATTCTTGATAAAGTACAGAATTTAAATAACAGCAAAAAATACAATGAGTTTTTGTTTGTGGGCAAAGTAATAAATTTCATTGATAATATAAGAATGAGTACAATGACTTAATCTATTACAAGAGGTTATGAACACCTATACTAATCTCATTTCAGGCTCGAGTCCATAACAAGCATAGACTCTGACCTTCAACTCATCTACTCTCTTAGGTTGGTTCACATATCCTTCAGCTTTGGCTATCTTCAACACGTCAGTCATAATCGCCTTAGTATCATGCTTGCTTGTTCCAGGGACTGGAGGTGGTGGTCGAGCAATGAACTCAGGAGCCTTCACTTGGACATTGGCTGCTTCAGCTTCCTCCAAGATCTTCTGAATGAGTTCAGGGTGATTATCCATCATGTAGTCAGTGAAGTGGGCATTGATATCTTTAGTGTCGCCCCATTTCTTCACTACGTACCAGAGTCTGGCGAACTCATCCCTTGCATCAACCCAAAACTCTTTTAACATCTCTGAGATGAACTCATCGACAAGAGCTTCCCTCAGTGTCACCTACGACTTTCTTACTTGAAGAATTGTTGACTTCCTAGCTATTGGCCTCTTTCTGTACTTCCTTGGCTCAGGCTTCGCCTTCTTTCTCCTTAGCATGCTCAAAATCCCATCATCCAGCTCCCTTTGTTGAAGTTTAGTAAGCTCTTAAAGCTTTTCAACCTTCTTCTCAAGGATGCGCATTTTCTCATTTTCAGCAATTTTTGTCCTGCGCTGAGCCTCACTCTTCTCATGGGGCTGACCCCAAACTTCTTCACACAAGGACGCCACTTCATTGGTGTCTAAGGAAATCGGATTCTTCCTTGTGCTAAGAGGTGAGCGCTCTGAGCTTTCTTTAGGGATGGATGGAAGTTGAGTTTGAACTTATTTTACAGAAGGATCATCAGTCTTTGCTGCTACAGCCAACCTCACTGACTTCCTTGGAGTAGACTGAGCCTCCAATGCCTCAGGGTGGGATCTTTTCTTCCCCCTTTTTGGCATCATCCTTGGCCGCAGGCAGAGCCTCCGCGAGGACCTGACTATGAAAGATGCTAAGGACTGAACCTCCAGCACACCTTCCTTCAACATGTCAACTCCATTTGCAATTCCAGATCCAGCGAACGAAACACTGACTATGGTGGCCTCCACATTCTTCCCAAAAAGCTCCATGTTGGTGTGGAGTTTCTCCTCAACCCGTGTGATCCTGGCCTCCACCTTCCCAGTCTCTTCGCTGATCCGATTGGCTTTTGAGACAATTCTAGCAGACTCCTGAGCTGCCTTGGCCAACCCCTGAGTGACACACTCAGAGATTTGAGCAATCTTCCCTGACCCCAGTGCCAACTTGGCCACTGAGTCATTTAGGGCCTGAGTGAAAAGCTCTCCAGCCTGACTTGCCAGAAGCTCCTCTGCCTTCATCATTCTTTGCTCATGTTTCTCTTCGAGCAGGGTCAGCGTCTACTTGAACTGCTTCTTCATCATCCTCCTCTCCCGCCTCACTGACTTGGCAGTGCCAATCATAGTCTTTTTCAGCACAAGAAGCTCTTTGTTGGCGAGAGTGTTGTATGCTGACTTGGTCCTCCGGATATGCCTGCGGAGAGCCTTGGCTGCTTCTTCTTTTTAGTCCCTGATCCTATGGGTCTCTTCCCTTGGCTCAGCCAAGTTCTCTGTAGTCTTCTCTTGCTTTACCTCGATGATACTGGTAAAGTTGCCTCTCCGGATGTCAGTGATGACCACTTCATCATCAACCTCTTCCTCCTCCATCATTGGCTGTTTTCCCTTATCAGCCCCTGTAAAATCAGTCCCTCTTTAGGGTGCACTGAAGGCAGTTGTTGAGTGGTCATAGCCACCTGCTCAGGCACAGCTGAGCCATCTCGAACCTTGGGTAAGATACCCTCAGAACTAGGAGTCTCCTTTTGTGCCTCCACATCATCCTCCTTTGCTTCAGGGCAGGGAATCCCTTCACAGACTGATGTGTCATTGGCAGATGAACCAACCTTTTTTGTCTCATCAACTGCTCCACCCTTGGACGCAGTTCTTGTATCACCTTTCCCCTGAGCATTGGGCTCAGAGACCACTGCATCAATCTCCTTTGCAGTTTCTTTTACCTCATTCTCATCCACTCCGCCCTGAGTGTTATCATCCTCATCATCATCCTCCCTGGGCTCATCCTCAAAATCCTCCTGCATCCCAGTTTTCAGTCTATCAACCATTTGCTTTAAATTTTCGAAGTTTAGCAACTGTAGCCAACTGGTGATCTAAAAGTACGAGCATAGCCTGGCTTCCTCCTTCTCCCAGTGTTCCCAGCCTCTGGCATCGACAAACATATGCTGCTCCTGCATATTTGACTGCTTGAAGTCGAGCCAGACTTTGAGTTCAATAACATTCGAGCAAAGCTCCCTGTATCTATGCAGGCTGGGCCGATACTTTGATGCCCACTCACAAGCGTTCCCCCTGAGAGTGTTCTCATACATGCCACCCATCAACCCGGCATCCAGCTCCTCCTCCTCCGCCATGTCCAGAAACTCATCGGCTGAGTCTCCTTCGGTAGTGGTTTTGGGGCAGTCTTTGGTGTTGGGGTAAGACGGGAAGTAGTCAGGGTTGGGCGTGGAAGTGTTTGGCTCTGGTTTTTGGTTAGGCTCAGTGATGGATAAAGTTATGGGCTCTGACTCTTTTTGTGGAGGGGTAAGGTCAGGATTTGATGATTGTAGGGTAGGTTCAGTGGGGTGAGAGGTAGGTTCAGTGTGGGTTAGGATAGGCTCAGTGATGGATGTGGTTTGATCAGGGTGAATTGGGGTAGGTTCAGTGATGGGTGTTAGGATAAAAATTTGTTAGTTTTGATGAGTTAAAACAGATTCAGAATGAGCAGAACCAGAGCATAGTCAGGATCAGGAGTGACAAAGGAACAGAGTTTTTGAATTCACATATTGCAGATTATTGCAAGGACCATGGAATTTTTCATGAGACATCTGCTGCCAGAACACCTCAACAAAATGGAGTTGCAGAAAGGAGGAATAGGACTCTCAAAGAAGCTGCAAGAACACTTCTGGCAGAGTACAACACTCCACAGAGATTTTGGGCAGAGGCCATCAATACAGCTTGTTACACTCAGAACAGATGCCTGATTGCCCAGAGACACAATAAGACCCCATATGAGGTATGGAAAGGTAAAACCCCATCTGTTTCATATTTTCATGTTTTTGGATGTAAGTGTTTCATCCATGACAATGGGAAATCTAAATTAAGAACCTTTGATGCTAAAGTGGCTGATGGAATATTTTTGGGATATTCCAGCACCAGTAAAGCTTTTAGAGTTTTTAATAAGAATTCACTTTGTGTGGAGGAAACACCTCATGTTGTTTTTGATGAATCTACTTTTGAGTACAAGGTGGATTCTAAGTCTCCTGATGAGACCCAGAATCAGACTAAACCCAGAGTTATCAAGGTCAATCCACCTGTTCTTGATTCAGATTCAGATTCAGATGATGACCCGTCTCCTGGTTCTCTGAAGCAGCAGCCTTCACAAAGAGCAGAACCAGAAGAGGTTGGAACTCCTGTAGGGGGAAGCTCTTCCGCAGGTGGTGATAATCACCAAGGTACTGCAGAAGATGATCACCCAGGTAAGACCACGGGAAGGAGGACCCTGGTTGATCACCCCAATGACCTGATCTTAGGAGATCCAACTAAGGGTGTCCAGACTAGGAGAACCCTTAATTTAGCTGCCTTATTCAGTTGCTATGTGTCCTTGATTGAGCCCAAGAACATCAAGGAGGCACTGAAAGATTCAAATTGGATTGTGGCTATGCAGGAGGAATTGAATCAATTCACCAGACAGGATGTTTGGGAGCTGGTAGACAGACCAAGACATCAAAAGGTGATAGGCACTAAGTGGGTTTTCAAAAATAAGAAAGATGAGAATGATGTCATTACAAGGAACAAGGCAAGGCTAGTGGCCCAGGGCTATTCTCAGTCTGAAGGAATAGACTATGATGAGACTTTTGCTCCTGTTGCCAGACTAGAAGCCATCAGATTGTTCTTAGCATATGCTGCTCACATAAAGTTCAAAGTATACCAGATGGATGTGAAATCTGCCTTTCTTAATGGGATTCTCATTGAGGAAGTGTATGTTGAACAACCTCCTGGTTTTGAACAAGGTGACAAGGTGTTTAAGCTTAAGAAAGCTCTTTATGGGCTGAAGCAGGCACCCAGAGCATGGTATGACACTCTTTCTCAATTTCTTCTGGAAAATGGTTTTACTAAAGGTAAGATTGATAGGACCTTGTTTAGGAAAGAAGAAGGAAAGGACATCCTTCTGGTCCAAATATATGTTGATGACATCATATTTGGATCCCCTAACAAGAAGCTGTGTGAGAAGTTTGGTGAGCTCATGCAGGGACAATTTGAGATGTCCATGATGGGAGAATTGAATTACTTTTTGGGTTTGCAGGTTAAGCAATCAGAGAAGGGAATTTTTATTAATCAAGCTAAGTACATCAGAAACATGTTAGAGAAATTTGGAATAGGATCTAGCAAGGCAGCCAAGATCCCTATGATGACAAATTTCAACATGGATCCAGATGAGTCTGGAGAGAGTGTGGACCAGACTCAGTACAGAGCACTTATTGGTTCTCTTTTGTATCTGACTGCAAGCAGACCAGATATTACTTTTGCTGTAGGAGTTTGTGCCAGATTTCAAGCTAACCCCAAGAAGAGTCACTTGGAAGCAGCTAAGAAAATATTGAAATATCTTAAGGGAACTGTGAATTTAGGATTATGGTATCCTGCAGATGACAATTTAGAATTAAGTGGTTATTCAGATTCAGACTATGGAGAATAGATAGGAAATCTACAAGTGGAACATGCCAATTTTTAGGGAATAAATTGGTATCCTGGTTTTCCAAGAAGCAGACTTCAGTTGCTACATCAACAACAGAAGCAGAGTACATGGCTGCAGGGAGTTGTTGTTCTCAACTTCTCTGGATTAGTCAACAGCTTAGGGATTACCAGATTAGAGCTAAGGATATTCCTATTTTCTGTGATAGTAATAGTGCCATTGCAATCACCCAGAATCCAGTTCTTCATACCAGATGCAAACATGTTGATATAAGGCATCATTTTATCAGAGATCATGTTGAGAAGGGAGACATAAGGATGGAAAAGATTGCAACAGAGAGGCAGAGAGTAGATATATTAACCAAGCCTTTGGCTGAGACCAGATTCAGAGAGTTAGCTTTTGAGTTAGGATTGTTGGATCCAGAGACAGATTTGATTTAGGGGGAACATCAGAGAAGTATCCTTACTTTATAAATTTTCTTCATAAATTTTCCTTATGATAACATACCTGCAGATTAGATATATCAGAGAGGGTATACCTCCAGATGAGGTATACACCAGGTGACACTTATCCCAGATGAGGTGCTGAGTCAGAGATATGTCCAAAGTCTTTACTGACCAGGACCAGATAAGCTCCATCAGAGGAGAAGTATCACCAGACTAGTTGTGGTTTCATCTGGTTACAATATCAGGTGACAGGTATGTCTTTTCTACTCTGGCCTCTGATCATTGGGATACACTTTTCAAATTAGTAAGTACACTAAAAACCTTTCAACTTCGGAGTATATTTAAGACTAGGGTATAGGGACTAGGCAATCATTTCGCTTTTTCTCTTGACTGCCACAAAACCCCTTTATGCCCAGTCCCAATGACTATGCCAACGCACCAGATTAAATCTGTATTTCGCCTTTTATCATGGCCATCGGATTTAATCACTGTGCAAAATGTCAATCAATGCTAAAATTAATTTTGTTTCCTAAATTGAATTTGAAACAACACGTGTTCACACTTCATTTAATTTTCAAGCCACGCGTACTACTCTATTTAAATCAATTTTGTTTTCAATCTGTCCTTTCACGTTTCCATACTTTTCGAACCCTAACTTCTCTCTGCAAAGCATTCTCTCTCTCTCTCTCTCTCTCTCTTTCACAGTTATGGCACCCAAGTGCAATTTCGATCCAGACTATGTATGCAAGAAACTCAAGACAGAGATGGTGGTGGACTTCTATTCCACTAAGAATCCGGCCGCTTTGGAGATCTTGGAACTTCTCCGCCGTTCTGGACTGGAGGAGTTGATCTCAAAGGTTCCCAAGGATCTGCGTACCTTGGATGGATATGCTGCACAGTTTCTTATCCGGATGAAGATCCACGAGGACTATGTTTCATCCAAGATTGATTCAGAGGATCTTGTTTTCTCTAAGGCAGACTTCTGTGGTCTTTTTGGTAACCTTTCCGCGGAAGGTGTGGACCCACTGAAGTACAGAGAAGGAGAGGCGTTGGAATCCTTCAAGATGTTTGCCAGAAATTCGTGCCAGAATATTACTAAAGGTTTCTTGGACAAGCATCTTAGGCAGAAGTATAAGGTGCTTTTTGACATTGTGGTGAAGATTCTCATGTGTGAGAGCCATAGCACAGATGCCATCTTCGTTGGCAGGCTCTGTGTTATGAGGGCCATTCTGGATGGCGTTCAATGTAACTGGGCTGAGTTCTTCTGGGGGGTGCTGAGGAAGAACAAGGTGAAAATTCAGAAGGAAGAATGCCCCCAGTTGCCAGGAGAGCAACAATTTGTGTTCAATGCTAATGTATCATTGGGCACAAAACTCACCCTAATTCTGGATTCGATTCTTCCAGAGAAGAAATGGAGACAATCCTGGTGTAAGGGCTTCCATAAGTCCAAGATTATGTTCTCCAAGGATGGTCCTCTCCATGGCCATCCTGATTCTGATGGTGAGCAAGCCATCCCTGCTCCTCCCCTTCAAGCCATTCCCTCACCTGCTAAGGGGCAGAAGCAGCAGCAGCAGCAGAAGACTCAGAAGAAAGCTGCTGGAGCAACTGGTTCTTCAAATGTTGCTTTCTCTGGTTCCTCTGAGGAGGACCAGATCCCTCTTCTTGATGTACTGAAGAAGAAGAGTGAGGTTGCCAAGAAGGCAGGAGCTTCCAAGAGGAAGCAGCCAGACGAGGCCAGGAGACCTTCTGCTAAGAAGAGGAGGACTGGCAGAGGAGCTCCCAAGAAAACCCTTCTGGTGGATGAGCCATCAGAAGAAGAAGAGGAAGAAGATGAAGTGCCTCTTGTGAGGAAATCCAAGGCCAAGAGAGCCCTTCTTCAAGATCCAGACTCTGGATCTGATCTTGGAGAGGCCTTGGAAAAGGCCATTGAGGATGCCACCCAGATGATGGAGGTTGCTCCAGAGCCTGTTGTGCCTGCTGGTGTTGACCCAGCAGAGGTAAACCCCTTCTTTCCCTCTTCCTCCCCCATAAATCTTGTTTCCCCTTCCATCTCTCCCCCAGACAACATTCCCCAAACCCCATCTGCCTCTGGTAACCCCATTCTTCCACCAGAGCAGACTATCCCAGATACCCCCGTCTATACTCCCTCTACCATTCCTACTCAAACACCTTCTCCCCCAATTTCCCAAACACATATCCCCACTAACACCTCTCCCCCACCTTCTGTATCAGAGGTACCCTCAACCTCCTCTGGTGCAGAAGTCCCCCCTTCAAACACTTCCACATCCCAAATCCCTCCTACACATTCTGTACCAGATATTCCTTCCTCTTCTGGTGCAGAGAAACCAATCCCTACCACCTCTACTTCACAAAATCCAAACCCTCCCCAAACCCATACAGACCGGGACCCAACCATTTCTATGGCTCTGGGATTCGCTGGCCCTCCCCCCTCCCCAACCTGTTTGACCAGCGATGATAGTGAAGATGAGGAAGCTTCACTTGAGCCTGTTGACTTAGCCCCTTCCTCCTCTGCCTCTGGGCCCAAACCCTTCACTTTCTCATCTGCAGAAATGGGTCCCATTAGGCAGAGTATGAGTGTAAGTGCTCAGCTCTGGCTAAGAGAGCATTTTCCAGTTCTTCTGGAGCACTTACCACTTCTGGCAGAGCTTACTGATGCCAAGGTCTGGAGCAAGGCCAGACTTGAAGATGTGGAGGACCTGGTGCTATTGCTTGAGGAAATGGGTGCCTCCAACTTCACTGCTTGGGAGATTGAGCTGAAGCAGAAGATGAACATTCAGAACCCAGCAGAGCTGGAGACTCCTGGTGCAGCTAAAGTCTTGATTCGCACCCTGCTCATCCAAAGAGGAGTAATGCTCACTCCAGAGGGCCCCACTTACAAGTTTGGTCCTCACTTTGTCTTCCCTCCAGAGCTTTATTCAGACGAGGAGGACTTTGAGATGTCTCCTGCTGTGCTCCAGAAGATGAAGGTATTCTTCAACGAGCAGATCATGCAGATAGGGCGCTTTTCCAAAGCAATCCAACATATGGCCCCTGCTATGATAGAGCATCAGATCAAGCAAGAAAGGAGAATCTTCCTCAAACAGATCAAATCCACTCTGGCAGAGGTTAAAGCTTCATTCAAGGCTAATGGCTTGTTTGTCAAATTAGATGTAATGCACAGCCAGAAGCAGCTCCAGGAGCATGTGATGGAGCAGTTGAGGCCAGTTTCTGTACTCAAAGTGGAAATGGCCAGCCAGATGATTCAAACTGCTAGACTGAAGGACTCCCTCCAGGAGATGTTGGAGAAGCAAGAGAGACTTGTTGCAGAGTCTAAGGCTTACCTGGAGGAGGCCAAGCAGCTTCGTGATCTTCACTCTTCCTCCAACACTGCCTTGCCTGATCTCATAAGGCAGGTAGTGGAGCCCCTCCTTGATGAAGTTAAAAAGGGGGAAGAGAAGGCCAGAACTGATCTGGCGAAGACCACAAATGAGACTCTGTTTAGCCATGGAGCTCGTCTGGACCTGTTGGAGAACACATTGGCCCAGGCTGAGTTGCAGAAGAAGAAGAAAGAAGAGTTGAAGTCTCTTACTATGGCTAAACAACTTGCTGCAGAAGAAGAGTCATCTGAAGCTGAGCAGGATCCTTCTACCATTCCTGGTCCTGCTAAGAGGAAGATTAGAAAAGTTAAGAAGAGTTTCCTTGAATCTGTTGTCGAAGAAGCAGAGAAGAGATACAAGGAAGAGACTCCAGAGGAGAGGCAAGCCAGAATTAGGAAGAACATAGATGAAGAGCAGAGGCTCAGATATGTTAGGAGACAGAACAAGAAGGCCAGAGAAGCTGGTATTCCTTCTGGTGCAGGTGGCTCAGGTCAGAAGAGGAAAGCTCCAGTGGAAGTTATGAACATCTTGCCACTAAGGACAGAAGGGTCCTTTGACTCTACTGTGCCGTATCCTCTGATTGAGAGATGGAGAGAAGCCAAGACCCTCTGGTTCATTCAGCATTATATCCAGAGGCCAGCACCAGAAGATGATGAGCTGATCAACAGAACCTTCCATTCTTGGATGCAAGCCTATGATGCAGACTTGTACAAGCAGCTGATGGATTCAACCATTGAGTTCAACCTGGAGGTGACTGCTCCTGAATTTACTTATCTTAACACTCCCATGATTGGGAACCAGGTGGATTGGGAAGAACTGAAGAAGCTTTACAAGACCAAAGTGTTGGTGAATTTCACCCCAATATCTTCTGCAGAGTTGAAGGCCGTCCAGGATAGGTTCCTTGACTGGTTTCTTGTCCCTAAAGAGAACAGAAGATATGCCTAGAATAGGACAATGAACTTCAATGTAATCTGTAATTATTTTGTCCTCTGATTATTAATGAAAAATACATATCTTCTCTGTTCTAAAGACAACTACTTGTTGTCTTATTATTTGCCTGATGAGATCTATTCTAAGGTCTCATCCCTTTATTGTTTTCTTGCTTAAGTTTTTCTTTTGATCAGTTCTGGTAGTGTTTTAACTCCATCAAAAAGGGGGAAATTGTTAGGATAAAAATTTGTTAGTTTTGATGAGTTAAAACAGACCAGAAGATGTAATAGGACCATCTGGACCTGTTAGCCAGATGAGGATTAGTTAGGACTTAGTCTAGGGGGAACTGCCAGACCAGAAGACCTCACCAGAAGAGTCACCAGAAGACCCCACCAGAGGACTTCACCAGAGGAGATCAGACCAGAGGCAGAGGACCTTCCCCAGACCAGACGAGTCCGGACCAGACGAGTCTGATGGAACAAAAGATGCTCAGTTTGATCCCCTTATTCTACTGAGTATTCTGGATGTTCACCAGATAAGGACCAGAAGACACCGAGGTTGCCTGGTGTCTGGTCCTGCCTTCTCTGGAGAGAATCAGAGTTAGGCAATTGGAAGCATTGACCGTTGGTGATTCAAATCAAGTCAAAACAAGATTGGATTGAGAAGATATGAAGACAATCATTTAAGATCTCACCAACCCAATCAATCAATTAGGGAATTGATTGATTGAAGCTTCCATATATAGAGGATCTGATTGGATTAGCCTCCCAACGGCTATGTCCCTAATCCCCTCTATATATACTTGAGTGCAGATCAAGAAAAAGCTCTAGAATCATTCACGCGCATATAGCCTTACTAAGCTTTTGATCACTACGCATATTGCACTCACACTTTGTTCTTAATTACTTATCTACTCGTAAGGAGTTCATATACTCAACCTGTTCATCTTGTTAGACAAGGTTGGAGTAAGTCTATCTTTAGATCGAAGTTAGATCTAAAGAATTTGTAAGAAGGTGCTGGTACTTCAGAAATTCCAGTGAGTAAGTTTGTGAGTTGGTTGTTAGTGAGACCCCTTGGTGATAAGGGAGAGTGGACGTAGGATATTTATCCGAACCACTATATATCTTGTGTCTTTTATCGCTTTATTTTAATTATTGATTATTGCTCTCTTATAAAAGATTTTGGAAAGACATTTAAACATAAGCTTCCGCAATTAATCTATCTAGTGGGACCAACAATGGGTGTGGTTGAGGGTTGGGGTTCAGTGGGATTGGGCTCAGGTTGCAGCAGCTCTGCAGTGTTAATCGTTTCTCTAACCTTCTCCAAGTCAGAGGCTCTTGGAGAGCTTGACTTCTCCCGAATTAAGCTGATCTCCCTCAGCTTCTTAGCTGGAGATCTCTTGGGTCCTTTCCTCAGCCTCTTCAAAGGCCTATCCACCAACTCTTCACCCCCCGATCTGACGTCATCGTCAGTCTCCTCAGCCACAGAAACGGCCTTCTTGAAGACCTTCTCAGTCCCTTTCTGTACTCCCTTTGCCGTGGCCTTGCTTTTCAGTACCACCTCCAGCCTGGCTGTCTTCTCCTCTACAGCCTTCTCCTCTCTCTCCTTTTCAGCCTCTTTCTCAGCCGCAATCTCCTCCTCAGTCTCCTTTCCCTTCTCCAGGAGACTCTCCACCTTCTCCAGCAGGGCAGGCACCACCTTCTTGCCCTTTGATGCTGGTTTCTTCTTCTGACCCTTAGGAGGACCATTGGGGTCAGGGATGCCAAGGATGGCGTATGTGTCAGCAGCTGTGGAGAACATCACCTTCTAGGATGAAAGATCATCCTCCCAGTCAAAGGTGCAGCCTTGACACGCATGAGCTATTAGGATTGACATTCTCGTGCCGAAGGGAAGGATGGCTCCTACTGAGATATGTTTCTTCTCCTCATCCTTCTCCAGCTTGTCCTTAGCAGCCTGGCTTATTTGATCAATGAAGAACTGCTCCCAATTGGCCTCAATGCCATCCACCAAAGCCCCCATTATCCTCAGCTTTGGCAGGCTCAGCTGCTCGTGAGATCCAGTTGTGCCCATGATCATCTTGGAGATGATATCCACCATGGCACGGTACTCTGGCTTGAGTGTCTCCTTGTGTTGTCTTGCCCTGAACTCTGGCGACTCAGTTTTCGTCCAATCCTTAAGAAGCTCACCCTCCTTACTCTCCTTGTAGGTCCTGGGGTTGATTCCAGAGCATGGAAGTCCGTACACCTCCTTCACGGTCTTCCTCAGGTCGATCATCCTGGTCTCAACATTGAACAACTCCTCGACATCCTGGTTCTTCTCCCCAGTAGGAACCAACACAGTCACCTTCATGAATAGTTCACCTTTCGAAGGAATATGTTCAGGTACGCTTCCACCACCGCCTTCGGAAGAATGTACGTGGGTTTCTTCGTGACAAATTTATCCAGCTTGACGTCAGTAATCCACTTGAAGACTGGGAGAATTGCAGCAACTGTTTGGCTAGGTCCATCCATGGACAAGATGTGCTCCATGTTTACTAACTTGCTCTTGAAAACATCCTCAAGATTGTCCATAGACCAAGTAGTGTCAATGAATGCCATTTGGAGAAGTAGGGTTTTGAGAAATTTGCAAGATGAAAGTTTGAACGAGAGAAAGTTCAGTGTGCTAAGTGCGTTTGTGTTTGCGTAAATTTCTCAAAATACATTCTTAATTGATATGAAATGAACAGTTACTCAGACGTGGGGTTGAGGTTAATCCTGAATTTGAATTTTTTCGAAATGAAGGGCTAGGATTGATCTCAGCATCAATCATTTACCCAGTTAGTCATATTCCATATAAAACGGACATGTATATGAAAAAGTAACTGCATACATTAAATGCTCCGACACGTATGGGTTTAAATATGAAAAGGCGTGTTTTAATGAAAATGGTCAGCATTTAATGAAGATTTTTAGGACGAAGGACTCAGTGAGACGCTTCAAATTCACAAGAGTCAGGATTGAACTCATACCTGTCAGGGAGACATTGTAGCACCCTGATACCTCGCTGAGCCGAGTCTGGCCTGAGTTCCCCCTTAATCCTATACTGACTGATCTCCCGGATCTAAGAGTCCTAACTCCACTAACAGTTCCATAAATCTTACCTCAGCCAAAGGCTTAGTCAAGATGTCAGCCCTTTGCCTGTCAGTGTGAATTTTCTCCATCCTAATGTCCTTCTTCTCTACATGATCTCGAATGAAGTGATGCCTAATATCCACATGCTTGCACCTTGTGTGAAGCATTGGGTTCTAAGTGATTGCTATAGCATTATTGTAGTCACAATAGATTGGAACCTCATTAGCAAATACTTGATAGTCTCTCAATTGTTGCCCCAACCATAGTATCTGAGCACAACAACTACCTGCAGCCATATACTAGCCTCAGTTGTGGATGTCGCCACTGAATTTCGTTGCTTACAAAACCATGAGATCAACTTACTTCCCAAAAACTGACATGTCCCTGAGGTGGATTTCCTATCAAACTTGCAACCTCCATAATCTGCATTTGAATAACCAGTCAGTTCTAAGTGTCATCTGAAGGATACCATAGTCCCATATTAATTGTCCTTTTCAAATACTTGAGTATCCTCTTAGCAGCCTCCAAATGACTTCTCTTGGGGTTAGACTGATACCTAGCACACACACCAACTGCAAAAGTGATGTCAGGCTTGCTTACAGTCAGGTACAATAATGATCCTATCAGCCCTCGGTACTCAGTCTGATTCACTAAAGCTCCTTCAGTGTAAGGATCCATCTTCCAATTGGTGTTCATAGGGATCCTGGCTGGATTGCTATTCTTAACTCCAAATTTCTAAATCAAGTCTCTTGTATACTTGCCTGATTAATGAAAATCCCTTTATCAGTCTGCTTGACCTGCAATCCTAAAAAGAAGTTCATCTCTCCCATCATTGACATCTCAAATTTATCAGTCATCAACTTAGAGAATTTCTCACATAGCTGATAATTTGGTGATTCAAATATTATGTCATCCACATAAATCTAGAACAAGAGAATGTCATCACCTTCAGTGATCCTGAACAAAGTTCTATCCACGGTTCCCTTTCTGAACCTGTGGTCAGTTAGGAATTGAGAGAGGGTATCATACCAAGCTCTAGGAGCTTGCTTAAGTCCATTGAGTGTTTTCTTCAAATGATATACTCTATCTTCAACCTCAAACCCGAGAGGTTGTTCAACATATACCTCTTAATTGAGTGCACCATTCAGGAAGACACTCTTGATATCCATTTGATACACCTTAAACTTCTTGTATGTTGCATATGTAAGGAACAACCTAATAGCTTCCAACCTAGCCACTGGAGCAAAGGTCTCATTATAGTCTATCCCTCCAGACTAACAATACCCTTTTGCACCCAATCTTGCCTTGTTCCTTACTACAACACCATTCTCATCCTTCTTGTTCTTGAAGACCCACTTGGTACCAATAATACCTTGATGCCTAGGTCTATCTACCAGTTCCCAAACCCGATTCCTTATGAACTGGTTCAACTCTTCTTGCATGGCTATGATCCAGTTCGAATCAGTGAGAGCTTCTTCAATGTTCTGAGACTCTTGCTCAGAGAGAAAGCAACAGAACAATGCGCTCTCACCATGGAACCGCCTGGTCCTGACTCCCTCAGTTGGATCACCAATGACCTGGTCAATGGGATGACTCTCTAGCCATGTTCTCTTACCTGGAGTTGTTCCTGAAGTACCTGCAATGTTAGTTTCTACAGGTTCATAGAATTCACGATATTGAACAGAAGGGGATGATCCTGAGTCTATACCAAAGGGGATTTACCAACTCAATATCAGGGACATCGATTCTCCCTTGATGAGGTGACTCAGAGGCCGTCTCAGCTTTGACCGCATCTTCATAGACGTTACTTACCTCAGGTAGAGCCTGTTCCTCAGTTTGAGGCTCAACTGTCCCTGATGCGCTGGGCTTAGGAGTGGCTCTTGAGTCATCTTCCTGATCGTCGTCATCATCCCATCTTGGAATTGGCACAAATTTAACCTTTGGATCAGGTTGATTATTTAAGCTCAGCCTTGTCACTCTCCTTGTGACTTCTTCAGTGTCAGGATTCAACACTCTTATCCTAGACTCAGTGACAGATTCATCAAACACAACATGTGGTGGTTCTTCCACAACAAGGGTCCTACAGTTGTAAACCCTGAAGGCTTTACTGACTTCAAAATATCCTAAGAATATTCCTTCATCAGATTTGCTATCAAAGGCTTTCAATTGGGTCTTCCCATTGTTGAGGATGAAGCACTTCCAACCAAAAATATGGAAATAAGAAATGCGAGGCTTCCTCTTGTTCCATGTCTCATATGGAGTCTGTGCATGTTGTTTGTTCAGCATGGATCTGTTTTGAGTGTAGCATGCAGTGTTGATTGCCTCAGCCCAAAACTTCTTGGGCTATCCCGACTCAGCCAGCATGGTCCTGGCAGCTTCCTTCAGTGTCTCGTTCCTCCTTCTAGCAATACCAAGTTCATTACAGAAATCAGAAATATATGAATTTATAAATTTAGTGCCCTTGTCAGATCTGATCTTAATAATAGACTGATTCTTCTCATTGCTGAGTCTTCTGAGCAACTCTGGAAGCTTCACCTATGTTTCCTTTTTATTCACCAAGAAAATAACCCAAGTATATCTAGAATAATCATCAATAACCACAAGGGTGTATTTCCTACCATTCATACTCACAGGTGTTACAGGGCCAAATAAATCCATGTGCAAAAGCTGAAGAACTCTGTCAGTGGAGAAAGAATCTTTCTCCTTGAATGATGCTCTAATCTGTTTCTCTTCCTGACAAGCTTTGCACACATGATCTTTGCTAAAAACTTCATTAGGTAGACCTTCAACAAGTGACTGTCTTGAAATTTTGTTAAGAATCTTAAAGTTCAGATGGCTTAATCTTTTGTGCCATAACCAACTGAGCTCTAAGGAGCTTTTAGCAACAAAACAAGTATTGGAAATAGTGTTGCTCCAATCAGCGAGATAAACGTTATCTTTCCTAATATCTGATAGAAGCACTTGTGTTGATTTGTCCTTGACTGAACATATATTCGATGAGAACTCAACACTGAAACCTTTGTCACAAAACTGGCTTACTGACAACAGGTTGTGCTTCAGTCCTTCCACAAAGGACACATTCTCCACTCTGACCATACCTATTACCAAGACACCAAAACCTTTAGTAAAACCTTTCGAGTTATCACCAAAGGTTAACTGTGGACCATCTTTAGCTTGAAATTCTTGGAGAAGACTCTTCATTCCAGTCATATGCCTTGAGCAACCACTGTCTAGGTACCAAACAGTCTTGGTTGAGTCTCATCTCCTCTTGTTGTGATCCACAGCCACCTGCAAACAATTCAGGCTTTAGGTACCCAGTGGGTGTTGGGTCTTATCGTGTCAGTTGTACCCTTCGGGATCCAGACTTGCTTTACTACCCTGATTGCCTCAGAGTAGTAAATTTGTCTCCCTAAAACATCAACATACACAACTTTCTTCTTCTTAGCATGAGAAGAAGATAGTGTATGAGTGCTACGCTTAGGCTTCACAGAAGCCTAAGTGGGTATCTTTTGGGCTGGCCTTCTGTTCTTCCTAATCCTTGGTGCAGCAGGTCTTTAGGCTTGTTCTTGATAAGGCTTGTTTTCTATTCCCCCTAGGCAAGTGAGGGAAAGGAAAACAGTTAAAGGCCTCAGGATGCCAAAACCATGGGGGAGTCATCACACTTAGCCTTTCCTGCTGGTATTGTCATGCATGATGATACCTTTGTTGACCAGATTGATGACTCTTGGCCTGAGTCTTCCTCTGCTTTCGCTGAGGTGTACTTTGGCCTGAGCTCTCAGGGGACTCCTTTAGTTGCTTGGCCTTTCCCTTGGGTTTTGGCTTAGCAACCTTGGGGGTAACCCTGACTGTGTCAACAGTTTCTTTGCCTTAATCAGTCTGGCGGGCCTGAAGTACAACCTTCTTTGTATTCTGGCCTGCCTGAACGAAAACCCTCTCAGTGTTGCGCCCTGAAGCAACATTAGATTGACCCTGTGAGGATTTCTTAGGAACATATCCAAGTCCCTTTTTCTCATTCCCAAGCATCTGGCTTCTATTTATTTCCTCTCTAGCCACTGAGGATTTATTCATTGCTGCAACCTTTTGCTTAAGAGAGTCCTCACTCCTTTTCAGGATTTCATGTCTGGCAAAGAGGTCATCAAACTTACTCTTGAGTACCTTTAGCTCTTCCTTCCTGACCAGCTCTTCATCAGCCAGTTCTTTCAGAATCTTCTCTCTTGGAAGATGCTCAGCATTAATCATGTCAATTTCCTGAGTTAGTCTTACAATTTGAGCTGAATCTTTCAGATCTGACTGAGTGAGTTGATCATTTAGATTTTGAACCTCAGTACTCAATTTATGGTTCTCCTCTACCAAAAGGACATTAGTTACCTGCAACCTGGATAAATCAACCATCAATTGATTCAAGCAGATCTGAAGGTTCATTTCTCTAGCTGACTCTGAGCTAGGATCAGGATTTTGACTAGTGTATGAACCACAAACAGAGTTAGATGTTACCTCAGGCTCTTCCTTTACCATAAGACACACATCATCGTACTCATCATCAGAAAAGAGTTCAGACGACCCCTCCACAGGACCATCCGAGTCAGTAGCTTCCCCAGCAAGCATGGCTCTCCGGTCAGCGTACCTCTGGTCTCTCTTGGCCCTCCTGTCTTCTCTTTCCCTTGCACTCAGCTCTGGGCAATCATACTGGTAGTGCACATTCTTGTTACAGTTATAACATGCAGCTTGCTCATCACCTCTTTCCTTTCTCGGCTCAGGGTTCCTTCTTGAGTTAGGTTCCCTTGGTCTAGATGAGCTTTCGGTCTTGCCTGAGTGCCTATCATCACGAGTACGTCTCAGTTTATCTCTTCGATTGGGCTTTGGGTATGAATATCTTCTTTCATCACCACGATCTCTTCTCTGGTCAGTGTTCCTTCTTTCCTCATATCTCCGTGAGCTTTGGTAAGTTCCTTCAGGTTTCCTGTCATGAGTATCCTGATAATATCTCTTATAATGACCAAACTTGGAATTAAGCTTTTCAAAGCGTCTAGCCATCAGGCTGTACTCCTCAGCAAGCTCTTCCTTGCTCATCTCCATCAGTGACTTTGATGAAGACTCGACAGGTTCTGACTTGGCTTTGAACACAACGCTTTTCTTAGGAGCTTTTTCTTTTTCCTCTTCTTCTTGCTGAACTTTCTTCTTTCTCTTGTTGAGATCATATTCCAGTGCTTTAAGCTCTGAAAAAAGTAAAGCAGAAGTTATGTTACTCATGTCATGAGTGTTCTTTAACATAATTACACTATTGTCTCATCTCTCGGGAAGGGCATTCAGGATTTTAGAAGCAACATCTCTCTTTAGAACATCCTTATCCAACATCACCAACTCATTCCTCAACTTGATGAATCTTGACTCCATCTGATCTATCATCTCATCAGGCAGCATCTCGAATGCTTCGAACTTCTGAATGTCAATATTTCTCTTGTTCTCTTTTATCTTTTCTGACCCTTCGCACGTCCTGGTCAGCTCATTCCAGACCTCCTTAGCTGTCTTTAAGTTCATCAGCCTCGCTGACTCCTCGAAAGGCACCGTATGCAAGATGATGTTTCTGCCCATATTGTCCAGTCCCACCATTTTGATCTCATCATTGGTCATATCCTTCCTCTCCTTAGGAACCTGTACGCCAATGTCAAGATGCTTATACCCCAGTCCTCTGACATTAGGGATGGTGATCTTGATAGGTCCTTCCTTGATGACACGCGGCATCTGGTCATGTATGGCATCTAGATGTGCCTCAAGTCTGAACTTCCAGTAGATAAAGTTAGAAATAGAGAATTTAGGTAATGAAGCTTCAAGTCTCCTAGAAGTCATGATGATGCAAGTTTTATGAAAAGCAAACTCAGATCTGTTCAGTGACCACCAACAGTTTCACCTCTGAAACTATTAGTATTCAAAGTCAGTGGTCTTTTGAACCACTGCTCTGATACCACTTGTTGGTCCCGGTACAAGACTGAGGATACGTGTATGGGGGGGAATGCACATATACAATTTTTTCTGACTTTCAAACTGACTGAGTCCACTTTGCTCAAAGTGGTAAAGAACTCAGGGTTGATAACACACCTAGTAACTGCACTGAGTGCTGGTCAGTTGGCAAACTATCAACTTGAGTTCAGTGCGGAAATGCGTGAGCCCTGAAAGTTTATAGTCTTGTTAATGTTTGCTTTCTGAAAACTTGATTACTCAATTCTGAAGTAGTGATTAGTAGGGCAGTGTTCAAGTTAATGATCAGGCTGGTTGATTCAAACCTGATAAAACTTATCCAATGAATGACTTAATGAATAAGCAATAAGAACAATATCAAAGAAGTAAAGAACACAAGGAGTTTAAACTGGTTCAGAGACTCAAGCTCCTGCATCCACGGTCCTGATTGAACAGGATAATCCACTAAGGATTAGCTTATTTTTAATGTGCCAAGGTGCACCCAGATCAGGTAACTTACTGGCCCTTACAAACTCCTTCCTAAATCACTAACTGACTTCAACCAACAAACCTAACAAGAGGGTTTTGGTTTCAGTTTTTTTTTCAACTAAGATTGTGATTATCCTTACAAGATAAGGCTATGTTAAGGATGGATAATCACTCTAAGCTTATGATTTAAGTAGGTTCGCTCAGTGGAATACAGAGTATCTCTCTTTGCTAAGGAACACTTGGGAAATTTAAGGTTTTTCGAGTGCTTCTTTCTAACGCTGAGTGCTTTGAATGCTTGAGAGTTTGAGTAATTTCTGGCTTGGAAATTTCCCGTAACCTTGAATGGGTTTAAGGCCTTCTGTATTTATAGATGGATTTGAAAACTATCTGTTGGAAGAGATAGCCTTCTAGTCATCTACGTAGGGAACGGATACATCTCTGTTAGGATAAAAGTTGTTAGTTTTGATGAGTTAAAATAAACCAGAGAATGTAATAGGACCATCTGGACCTGTTAGCCAGATGATAAACTAGATTAGGACTTAGTCTAGGGGGAACTGCCAGACCAGAAGACTTCACCAGAAGAGTCACCAGAAGACCTACCAGAAGACCCTCCAGAGGACTTCACCAGAGGACTCCACCAGAAGACTTCACCAGATGAGACTGACCAGAGGCAGAGAACCTTCTCCAGACCAGACGAGTCTAGACCAGACGAGTCTGGTGAACCAAAAAATGCTCAGAATCATCTCTTAATTCTACTGAGTATTCTAGTTCTTGACCAGATCCAGACCAGAAGACACTGAGGTCACCTGGTACATGGCCATGCCTTCTCTGGAGAGAATCAGAGTTAGGCATTGGAAGCACTTGACCATTGGTGAGTTAGATCAAGTCAACAAGATCAGGATTGGAAAGTTTTGAAGTCAATCAATCCAAGGATCCCACCAACCCATCAATCAATTAGGGAATTGATTGATTGAAAGCTTCCCTAAATAGAGGATCTGATTAGATTAGCTCTCTAACGGCTATTTCCTAATTACCTCTATAAATACAAGAGTGTAGTTTCAAAGAAAGGCTCTAGAGATTCTCACGCGCAAGAAGACATCTTCCAAGCCTTGTTCATTCACTCTTAAGCACTCATATTGCTCTTATCTTACATATACACTCTTAAAGGAGCTGTTGGATCTCAACCTGTTCATCTCTAAGAAAAGGTTGAAGGCTGTAGACTTTAGATCGAAGTTAGATCTAAAGTGTTTGTAAGAAGGAACTGGTACTTCACAATTCCAGTACGTAAGTGGTTTGTTGGTTGGTTAGTGAGACCCCTTTTGATCAAAGGGAGAGTGGACGTAGGACTTGTTGTCCGAACCACTATATATCCGGTCCATTTACTGCTTTCTTCATTTCTGTTTTAATTCATTTGTTTAAGTGCTCTTATAAAAGATCTTGTTAAAAAGACATAATCTTTAAGGCTTCCGCAATTAATCTACTTAGTGGGACCAACAATCTCCCATGCAGCAGCAGTCCTTGCATGAATTTGGTAATGCATTTAATGCTCCATTTAATGCTTACCCGTTGTAAAGTGAAATCTGAACTCAGCCTTCATGTCAGGTCCATACGTGCGTGTCCTTCCTGGATTGGTCCACGTTATCAGGTTGGTGAGAATGTCAGAACTCATTCCTGGGCTTCAGGCTTGTCTTAATCAGTTCTTTTTGTCTCAAACACAACGGTCTTGTCCTGACACTGACATTCCTTTTGCATTGCTTGGCCCTACTCCAAGTCTTTTCCCATTACTCAGTATCATCATGTTCCCTTCAAGACTGAGTTAGTAATGACCTCAGGGTCATACTCTTCATCACTGACACTTACTCAGCCAGCTTAGAGAGACTATCGTAAGTTGAGGATGGTGCTCTGCGTCTTCAGGCTTCAGTCTTGATTGTCATCAATGAGTACTCCTCTCATTGAGTTCCTGTGAATTGTAAAATAACTAAGTACTATCCTAACCAAGACTAGTCTGACTACTAAGGCAAAACATCTTTTCAGGGGCTTTGGGATCTAATCAAAACTGACATTGTCCCAACAGACGACCCAAGGGAGAGTTCGAAGCAACGGAGAAGCCACCGTATTCTGCTAGTCGATGAGGATGAAGTGACTGAGTTGAACGAGCCTGATGAGTCAGATCCTAGAGATGGTGATCCTGTTACCGCCAATGTATTGCCCACTGAACAACATGCCCATATTGCCGAGCCTTCCACCGCGGGGAGTGCGGGCCAAGGCGGTGCTGCTCCCGAGCCCGCCGCGCCTGCTGAGGATATGCCCGTGCCACCGGCGCCGGCTCCGTCCGGGTGTATCTTGGGGCGCGACCCTGAGCGCGAGCAGAGGTTCGAACTTAGAATTTTAGATTTGCTTATGAGCCTGTTCCCTGTCTCATCTTGGGAACTGATGTATGATCGTGCATTGTTTCTTTTAATTTTTTTTAGGTTGCTGGCAAATGATCCTACTCGTCCGACCCCGATAGCCGACTTTCTTTCCTCTTTTCGAGTTATGTCGTCTGAGGGCCTGCCTCTGCATTTGGCTCGGGTGATGTGGGATATCCCCTCAGCTTGGACCCATGAACTCGAAACCATTGCTGCCCATCCGTCTTTGGATAACTGCTTCTTTATCATCCTACTGCATTCTAGCCAGATCCTATCTCCATAAATTTCAATTTAGAAACACCATTTGAACAAATCGTTGCTACCTATCAAGTTCTAAAGCTTAAGACTCAACACCCTAAAATACTACTTGATGATGAAGAGATAGATCTTTCTGAGCTTGAAAGGATGTGTAATCCTCAGCAAATAACACCAGAAGCTGATGATCAAGGAATTGAAGCTGAATCTGCATTGGAAACTCAACCTGAAACATCAAATGACACCGAAGGTCTGGGAGAAAGAATTAGAAATGCTTGGAAAAAAAGAAAAGCAAGTCAGTCAAAGAAAGAAGGAAAAAGAAGGAGATCTTACAGAACCATGGGAAGAAAGGTAGATTATGCTGAAACAAAAAGGAAAGAAAATAAAGAGGACCCTTCAAAGTCGATTCTGATATATGAAAGCTCATAAGAAACAGCTACATGTCCTAATGTAGCTGAAACAGAAGAGGTACAATCTGGACCCACTCAAGTGCCAGATTGTGATCCCTATATGAATGTGCCCATTGCACAAGTAAGAATGAGAAGTAAGGCTAAAAAGAAAACTATTCCTATACCAACTGTTGCTGAAAGAGAACCTGTTGTTGCCGAAGATGTGCCATCACCTATGGCAACATCTGAAGAATCTGAACCAGAACAGGAGAAAGAAGAAGAAGAGAAGACTTCTGAACCCGAATCTAGTGATCCCACTCTGAGTGATTCTGATGCCAGTGCAAAGGTACTGTCTGATCACACTTCTAGTGAAGAAGAAGAATATAATGATATGAAAAGTGATAAGTATAGAAAAATTCGCACTAGGATACTTGTAGCGCCCCGAAATGGGCATCGTCATACTTGGAGAAAAAAATAGACAATATTTACCATGAAGATTTTTTTTTTGAAAAGTAATTATCAATTGTGGTTGAAAATAAATATTTATTTCTCAAGCGGAAGACTATATAATAAAAACACGAGCCGTTTTTAAAAAAATTGATGTCTAACCATGTTGTACCTAACTCTTGTTAAACCCATATTTCTAAGTCAAACACATACTTAATTTAGACAATTTCAAGTAATAAATCAACATGAACGTGATAAAATATTATAACTAATTTAACACATAAGAAATGACACATATGAGTAACCAATAGTATTTGAAAACTAGACATTTCAAGTGATCAACATAACGTTCTAGTAATTATAAAAATACTTGATAACTTAACCAAGTAATTTATACATGTATTTTGGAAGTCTGTAGACTTACTATAATTCACACAGAGCATAATCCAAAGATCTGCCTGCTCGTACACACACAGATTATTCTAAGTAATGCATAAGCAATTAAAAGTTACCCACTTTCTCGGCGTGATTGTGTGGTGGGATAGTTTCCTGGAAGTCCAGCTGCTCGCACTGCACTCGACACGTTCGTCTATCTCTTAGTCTTTTATCATTAAACTATATAAATATACATACAACTTTTTTGCTATCTTTATTATCTAACTATGCGTATAAAACATATACTTAATGTTTCATTCATAATAGGATCTAAATATCCCTACCAACTTAATCATACTTCAAGGGAATTCTAGATGCGAAAACTAGTCAAATTCACATGTAAAGACATGTTAATCATAACATTTAAGTAAATTTCCACCCACTGGACCATAAAAATATTTTAATATGCTCAAAGTAAGATTGATTTATTCATTCTAGAATATTTTTTTACTCTTAGTTAACTAGGTGATTAAATAAAATAATTTACCAACTCACCTTCTATGTGTCAAACCTAAAAAAAAACAGCCTATAGTAAATTATTTATCATCAATTATAGACAAGTTAGAAAATTATGAAATTTATACAGTAAGTTCATGTTTTGTATAGATACATAAAATAAAATTTTCAATTCAAAATAACATGTAGATATTTTTTTATGATTTTCACAAATAGACTGAAAAACAAGTCACGAACAGGTCATACGTCAAATAATTTTCTAGAATTTGGTAAAATTCGTGTATTTCTCATAAAAATATAAGGCTAAATACTAAATGACCTTAAGTATCAGTAGTAACATATTCCAAAATTTTATATTTTATTTTTGCTTATTTCATCTTATGCATACCTTCTAATAGAGGACAAAAACAGTTCGATTTCACTGGAGAAACACTGCTTGGAAGAAAAATCACTAAAAATAGGATATTACTCCAAAAGTGGCTAGGTAAAATTTCTAAGGCACCCAAGAGGTATTAAAAAAACTTGGTAAAAATACATTCATAAATTCGAAGTAATCTGGCTATGGAGATTTTTACAAACACACCTTAAAATGAGACGTTTTTTATTTCTGTACAATATTTTCTTAGGAAAATCATATAAAACCGAAACAATCTCATAAAAATCTGAAATTTTTATCACATATCAAGGACTCCCAGTAATCGTGTAAAAGGATTTAATCAAATAAAATCTAGAAAGGGTTCGAATCTATTCAGTAAAGTTGAGTAGTTCCAACATAAATTTTCAGCAACAATTTTTTTTTTCATAAAAGGCATAGTTGAGACCCTTAACACGTTTTAAACACAAAAGAACCATTAAAATAATCCCCACTAACATGCTAACATCTTACAGTAGCTAAAAAGAATCATCTAAAGTCACACGCAATCACAAAATCAACATGCAATCCTCTAATTAACACCAATTAATCACATAGTTATCAAATCCATCAAGATAATTAAAAACCTAGTTGAAATCAAATTCCAAACCCTAATTTCAAAAGAGTACCCAATTTCTTTCTGTTAATCAAGTAATTTAAATCTTACCTTGAGGGGGGAATTCAACGAAGGTAACTTTAGTTCATTCAATTGTATTTTTCTTTTCTTTCTCCTAGAAAGTAAATCAAAACATTGCAGACTCTCCCTATTTCTCCTTCCAAGACTTTTTACGCTGCTAGACCTTTGTTTCCATGGGTGATTCACGGCGACTTTGGATGGAGAGATGTAATTTTAGGAAAAATAATTTTAGAGAGAGAGTAGAGAGAAGGGAGAAACGTGTAGAGAGAGAGGAAGAAGAAAGAAAAAGAGAAGCATAAAATGACTTCTGGTATTCTGAAGTGTCTTATGCGTTTACTTATATATATATATATATATATATTCATTATTAATATTTCTTATCTAGTATTTTGATAATTAAATCCATTAATTAACAATAAAAATATATAAATACACATACGCATGTATATATATATATATATATATATATATATATATATATATATATTTGTAATCAAGATATGGAAACAGTCTAAATAAATCTTCACGAATATAGGTATTTCATTAATCTATAAAAATATTTCTTGATATGATACTTATTTTCTTAATAAATATTGAAATCTTATTATTACTAAATTTAATTATGACTAATATCATAAACATATTTAAAGTTTTATTTATAAACATATAGTATTAATTTATACCTATATAATACATGTTCAGTTCTTTTCATTTTTTTTTACTTACTTGTGTCGAGTGAGTCACAATCGAGCTTGACCTTCTCAGTAGACTATCCTGCAAAACTTCTTAAACTTCATTGAAAATATTAGATCTTCAATTTTATAAATCATAAGCTTTTGAAAACTTAGAAAATAATTCACAATTTTAATGTTTAAAGAAATATTTAAATTTCTTAAAATATGAAATGCAATTTTCTGAAAATGGGGTGTTACAGTTCTCCCCGCCTTTTAAAAATTTCATCCCCGAAATTTGCACTTATTTTTCGAAAACTTTGGGATATTTGCTTGGCATTTCTCTCTGTCACTTCGACATTGCCTATCATTCTTATGTCTATACTACTGCACTAGGACTATGGATAAGTCCCTATTCCTCAAAGTCTTAATCTTCTTGCTAATAATACTTATGTGTCACTCTTCATATGTAAGATTCTTGTTAATTTCTAAACTTTCAAATATTATATGGTGACTAGTGCTAGGGATGTATATTTGAAGCATCGATATGTGGAAGACGTTAGAAATTGCTTAAGGTAAGTCGATATGCCACTTCCCCAACTAGTTCCAAGATTTTAAACGTTCCTACGTATCCTGGTCTCAACTTCCAACTTTTTTTTGCTAATTGGATTATTCCTTTAATTGGTGAAACATTCAGGAAACTTTTTTTTTCGCTTCTTTTCAATTTATAAGTCCATTCTCTTTCAGCCTGCATAAAACTTTTGTAATCCAAGGGGAGGGGATCTTGGTTTTCTCCCAAATCTTATGAATTGTTTCTACAGATGTCTCTATTAGTTCTAAGCCCAATATTTTCTCCCTCCAACCTTATCCCTTAGATTGATGCTCTGCATCTCCATCCATTAAATGCTTCATATGGGGCGATCCCAATGGACTGGTAGCTATTACAATAAGTGGATACTACTAAGGATAATTAATCTCCACAGCTTTCTCTAAAGTCCAAAAGACATGTCCTATGTAATTCTTTTAAAACACAATTCATACAAATATATAAGAAATGCATAGTCATGTTGTTCAGAACTTCCAGGTAAATCCATCACAAAATCCATTGTCACATGTTCCTATTTCCATTTTGAAATTTCCCATAGTTTCAACGATTTGGCTGGTCGTTGATGTTCAGACTTGGATATTTAGCAAGTGTTAATGAACTGTGCAACTGACCAGTTTATGCTCCTCCACCAAAAGCTACTCTTGAGGTCTTTGTACATTTTCATGCTCTAGGTTGTGTTGTATATGGTGTGTAATGTGTTTCTCTAATTATATCGTCTCATAACTCATCCCTCGTTGGCACACATATTATACTTCTAAATAGTAATTCTTTATTTAGGCTATAGTAGTGTTTGTGGTGAAGTTCTCATTGACTCTTGTTGCTTATCAGTTGCTCTTCTAAGCTTCTATTATTTGTTCTTTCCATGTCGGATGAACTGATAATGAGGTTGATTGATTTGGTTTGATAACGGTCAACTTCATCTTGCGAATTTCTTTAGTCGATCTTGTTGAGTATAAATTATAACTGACTTTCACATTACCTACTAATGTACATCTGCTACTATAAGCCTTGCCTATAAACTAGGGAATGATACAGTCATAATCCTCAACTAATTCTAATCATCTCCCCTATCGTATGTTACAACTCCTTCTATGCGAAAGATATTTCAAAAACTTATAGTCTGTGTAAATTATACACTTCCAACCATACAAATAATAACTCCAAGTTTTTTTTTAAATATGTGCAGAACCTCGGCTAACTCTAAGTCATGGGTCGAGTAGTTAATGTACCTTCAACTATTTTGATACATAAGCTACAACTTTCCTGTGTTGCATAAAAAAAATAAACCTAATCTGACTTAAGAGATGTCAATGTAGATTATGCACCCTTCTGATCCTTCTGACACTATCAGGACTGATGTGGCTGTTAACTTCTTCTTTAATTCCTAAAAATTGGCTTCACACTCGAATGTCCACTTAAAATTTCCGTTCTTCCTCGTAAAGTGCATGAGTGCTTTTGCAAAATGAGAAAAATAATTGTGTATAAACCTTAGATAGTACTCTACTGGGAACCTCATTTGCATTAGGCGGTATTTTCCAATTTCATAACTATCTTAACTTTAGCGGAATTAACTTAAAACCCTAGCGCTCGAATCACACCCTACTAAAGCCACTATATTGAGCTTGAATTCACACTTGCTAAACTTAGCCAAGAACGCGTCTTGACAAAATACTTCTACAATTGTTTTGAGGTTTTTCTCAGGTTGTCTAACATCTTTGAGTAAACCAAAATGCCATAAGAAACACTGTGATAAATTTATCCAAGAATTCATTGAACGCATGGTCATCAAATCTATGAATATTATGGCTACATTTATAAATCTGAATGACATCACACTAAACTCATAATGATAATTTTGTATCGTATATTCAGTTTTAGGAATATCACTTTTCCTAACCTTGAGTTTGTGATACTTGGACCTGAGTTATATCATGGAAAATAGTATCGAGTTCTTCAAATGATTGTAACGATACCCCATTCTAGGGAATATTTATGCTTAGTGGTCAACTAATTAAATTCTTGGTATTCAACATCCTAATTGATCTTCTTCTTCATGAATAAAACAGGTTCTCCTCTTGGCGAAACAATAGGTTGAATAAAGTTCTTATATAATAGCTCTTCTAAATGGTACTTTCAATTCTAGAAGTACTTTTCGTTCTGGTCAATATGAAGCTTTCGATACTGGGTAGCCCCCAAGACTAGGTCGATAGTAAATTTTGTGGCTCGGTCGAGTGGAATTTCGAAAAGATCTTCTAGAAAGACATTAGGCTAGTCCTTCACTATTGATACATCTCCTGGTGTAAACTCCACTTTGTCCACGTTCACAGTATTCACTAGGTAAGCTTGACACCATTATTTCTTCAATGGTTTAACTTTTTCCTCATTGCATATATAACAAGTATGTGCCTTAGCATATTTGCTCTATTAAAAGTGAAATCATTAGTCTTTTAATATTTCTAAGTCTACTTTATATTTTTACACATTGATACTACCTTTGTATTTACTTAATTAGCCCGTTCCCGGGATGACATCAAGGTCCTTCATCATATGCAAATCGGTAGTTAGGTCGTTTTTATTGACATATAACTTAACATGTCTGGTTCTATTTTTTTTTCTTCTAATGTTTCCTCCTAAAGATGCTTTAACTTCTAAATTCAGATTTTTAACACAACTTAGCGTAAATTCCTTCTTAATGGTATCAAATATGAAGAGTGTGACACTCCATTATAAGATAAGATATAGATAGACATATTTGAGTCAAGTATCCCATAATTTCATTTGTCACGTCATCTTGGTCTAGTTGTTCGACTTTTCAGCCCCATTTTTTTCATTCATCTTAGCATATTACCTTTTCTGGTTTACCTTCTTTTGCGATCGTGGCCCAATATTCCTACCACTCCCACCTTGGGTATCCATTGGTCAAGTGACTTGGTTTTCAACAAGATAGTAGGTGTGAATTCCTAAGAGACACTCCCCTTAATAATTTTTATTGCAAGTTTGGCAAGGTGGGGTCATTCTTGGAGGTTAAGATTATAGAAGGTCGAACATTTCTGGCCTAAGTATTTCTTCTTGGTCCAGGTTGTAGTACATCCTTTCTCTTTTTATTTGGCATTGATCGTTGTTCATTCTCCAAGCCTAAACTCATTGATACAATTCTTCCCTTAAAAAAAAAAACATCCATAAAGTGGAGCATCCTAAACCCAAACATTGCGTTGGGGTATACACATGTGATGCAACTAAGATAGAGAATCTGATGAATAGTCTCCTACGCCCTAATGTTATGTACCCCATTATTTACATGCTTCTAAACTAGACGCATCACCAAATTTTGAAGATGATTCATCGAATCTATCACACATTTAATACGTTGCGTGACGGTTGAAACAAAATCTATCTTCCATGAGCTTCACCACCCCATAGTTTATGTCGGTCATACCAAGAGTCAGAGTTCGCCTACGTGTTTCACCTATCCAAAATATAAAGCTTTCCCATGGTCTCATATGCTAGGTAAATACTTCTAAGTCAAACTTTATTTGCAAAATTTCAGGGGTTACATTTAAAACAATGCGTAGATTTAACAGTCAAAATGCTTGCAATAATTCATTCATTCTCATCATTTTCCTTGGCACATTTCATAGATATTTCTCTTGTCATATAACTCATTCTCATCATCATTTGATATGATTATAAGTCTCTTTCTTTCATAAACATGAATCATTTCAATAAAACTCTTTGCAATGTCTTTAAAACTAATCGCATTTGGTTACTTGGAGGCGATTTGGATGTGTGCTGACTCTGGACTCCCTTTTATAATAACTTTCATTATTAATCATCAAATAAAACTTCCATATGTACATATATTTGTCATGCATAATCATCACATTCCCAAAACGTTTGACTTAGAGTCCGAGGAGGAAAAATCCAATCTCGGCTCTGATACCACGCTGTAGCGCCCTGAAATGGGCACCGTCATACTCGGAGAAAAAAATAGACAATATTTACCATGAAGATTTTTTTTGAAAAGTAATTATCAATTGCGGTTGAAAATAAATATTTATTTCTCAAGCGGAAGACTGTATAATAAAAATACGAGCCCTTTTTAAAAAATAAATGTCTAACCATGTTGTGCCTAACTCTTGTTAAATCCACATTTCTAAGTCAAACACATACTTAATTTAGACAATTTCAAGTAATAAATCAACATGCACATGATAAAATATTATAACTAATTTAACACATAAGAAATGACACATATGAGTAACCAGTAGTATTTGAAAACTAGACATTTCAAGTGATCGACATAACGTTCTAGTAATTATAAAAAGACTTGATAACTTAACCAAGTAATTTATACATATATTTTGGAAATTATTTTTAAAACAATAACATAAGAAAACTCCTTATTCATTCCTTATAAAAAAACTTAAAATGTAGTGAATACATAAAGGCGGAGTTTGTCCAGTCAGTCACACGTCTGCCTCGTCGCCAACGATACATGAAAAGTTAAAGTAGCATCATGAGTCTTCCCCCGGAGGAGAAGCCCAGTGGGATAACATTTAATGTACATATGCATTAAAAAGACTAATTAGTATGTCAACCGAGTACACGTCAGACCTGTAGGCCCGACTCATTTCACACAGATATGGTCTGTAGACCCGTCATGATTCACACAGAGCATAGCCCGTTGACTAGCCATAATTTACACAGAGCATAGTCCGTAGACTTGCTATAATTCACACAGAGCATAATCCGAAGATCTGCCTGCTCGTACACACACAGATTATTCTAAGTAATGCATAAGCAATTAAAAGTTACCCACTTTCTCGGCGTGATTGTGTGGTGGGATAGTTTCCTGGAAGTCCAGCTGCTCGCACTGCACTCGACACATTCATCTGTCTCTTAGTCTTTTAATCATTAGATAATATAAATATACATACAACTTTTTCGCTATCTTTATTATCTAACTATGCGTATATAACATGTACTTAATGTTTCATTCATAATAGGATCTAAATATCCCTACCAACTTAATCATACTTCAAGGGAATTCTAGATGCGAAAACTAGTCAAATTCACATGTAAAGACATGTTAATAATAACATTTAAGTAAATTTCCACCCACTGGACCATAAAAATATTTTAATATGCTCAAAGTAAGATTAATTTATTCATTCAAGAATATTTTTTTTACTCTTAGTTAACTGGGTGATTAAATAAAATAATTTACCAACTCACCTTCTATGTGTCAAACCTAAAAAAGATAGCCTACAGTAAATTATTTATCATCAATTATAGATAAGTTAGAAAATTATGAAATTTAAACAGTAAGTTCATGTCTTGTATAGATACATAAAATAAAATTTTTAATTCAAAATAGCATTTAGATATTTTCTTATGATTTTCACAAATAGGCTGAAAACAAGTCACGAACAGGTTATACGTCAAATCATTTTCTAGAATTTGGTAAAATTCGTGTATTTCTCATAAAAATATAAGGCTAAATCCTAAATGACCTTAAGTGTCATTAGTAACATATTCCAAAATTTTATATTTTATTTTTGCTTATTTCATCTTATGCATACCTTCTAATGGAGGACAAAAACAGTTCGATTTCACTGGAGAAACACTACTTGGGAGAAAAATCACTAAAAATAGGATATTACTGCAAAAGTGGCTAGGTAAAATTACTAAGGCACCCAAGAGGTATTAAAACAACTCAGTAAAAATTCATTCATAGATTCAAAGTAATATGGCTATGGAGATTTTTACAAACACACATTAAAACGAGACGTTTTTTATTTCTGTACAAAATGTTCTTAGGAAAATCATATAAAATCGAAACAATCTCATAAAAATCTGAAATATTTACCACATATCAAGGACTTCCATTTCTTCAATCGTGTAAAAGGATTTAATCAAATAAAATCTAGAAAGGGTTCGAATCTATTCAGTAAAGTGGAGTAGTTCCAACAGAAATTTTCAGCAACAATTTTTTTTTTCATAAAAGGCATAGTTGAGACCCTTAACACGTTTTAAACACAAAAGCACCATTAAAACAATCCCCACTAACATGCTAACATCTTAGAGTAGGTAAAAAGAAACATCTAAAGTCACATGCAATCACAAAATCAACATGCAATCCTCTAATTAACACCAATTAATCACATAGTTATCAAATCCATCAAAATAATTAAAAACCTAGTTGAAATCAAATTTCAAACCCTAATTTCAGAAGAGTACCCAATTTCTTTTTGTTAATCAAGTAATTTAAATCTTACCTTGAGAGGGGAATTCAACGAAGGTAACTTTAGTTCATTCAATTGTATTTTTCTTTTTTTCTCATAGAAAGTAAATCAAAACATTGCAGACTCTATCTATTTCTCCTTCCAAGACTTTTTATGCTGCTAGACCTTTGTTTCCATGGGTGATTCACGGCGACTTTGGACGAAGAGATGTAATTTTAGGAAAAATAATTTTAGAGAGAGAGAAGAGAGAAACGTGTAGAGAGAGAGGAATAAGAAAGAAAAAGAGAAGCATAAAATGACTTCTGGTATTCTGAAGTGTCTTATGCGTTTACTTATATATATATATATATATATATTCATTATTAATATTTCTTATCTAGTATTTAATTTACAATGAAAATATATAAATACACATACGTATGTGTGTGTGTGTATATATATATATATATATATATATATATATATATATTTGTCATCAAGATATGGAAACAGTCTAAATAAATCTTCACGAATATAGGTATTCCATGACTAATTAATCTATAAAAATCTTTCATGATATGATACTTATTTTCTTAATAAATATTGAAATCTTATTATTACAAATTTAATTATGACTAATATCTTAAACATATTTAAAGTTTTATTTATAAACATATAGTATTAATTTATACCTATATAATACATGTTCAGTTCTTTTTTTTTTTTTTTTACTTGCTTGTGTCGAGTGAGTCACAATCGAGCTTGACCTTCTCAGTAGACTATCCTGCAAAACTTCTTAAACTTCATTGAAAATATTAGATCTTCAATTTTATAAATCATAAGCTTTTGAAAAATTAGAAAATAATTCACAATTTTAATGTTTAAAGAAATAATTAAATTTCTTAAAATATGAAATGCAATTTTCTGAAAATGGGGTGTTACAATACTTGTGGGAGAAAAGGTAGTCAAAATGACTGATTTTAGAGAGCAGAATTTGGTTGAATATTTTAGGGAAAGATCACTGTTGCATGCTCTTGAATTTGCTACACCCTATATTGTGGAATGGATTTATGAATTTTACGCAAATCTGAGAGAGAGTTTGGGTAAAAAAAAATTCTAAGCATTATGGTACTATTTGGTTTAGATGAGCTAAACTCAGGTTTACACCCAAGTTAATCAATCTGTTTTTGAAAACTAGGAGTATGATTGAAGAACCTGTTGATGACATGAATGAGGTAATTAAGGTCATAACTGGTGGGAAGATTAAAGCTTGTATTCTGTTCTTCATAAACTATGTGTGTACAACTGGTTGCCATCCTCAAACACTACAGTCTTGACTAAGGAACAAGCAATCTTAATGTATAAGGTTAGATATCTGAAGAAGTTTAACCTTGGGCAAACTATCTTTAATAATGTCTTATCATATACTGGAGACATTACTGGTAAAGGACTACTACCTTATCCCAGTCTCATATACAATATGCTTGAAAACAAAGAATTTGAGAGAAATCCAAGAGAAGAGACAATCAGTGGCTTTACTGCAAGTTTTGGGATCTCCAGTGTGCTGCTCACGGGACCTAGGGTGATTGACTTACCTTATCATGAACCAGTTGAAGAACATCAAGAGTAGGAAACTCAGGAAACCGCTAATGTCGCTGAGAATGTTGGCAATACTTCTGCCAACATTCCTCTCAATGCTACAATCACATCAATTTCTTTAACTCCAAATTATATTACTGAACAAATTGAGACCTTGCAGAAAACCATCACAAACATGCGGTCAATCATTCAAGATATGAAGAACCAGAAGGCTTTCTGGGAATTGTTGTTTTCTACTCCAACAGGGGGAGTAGGACCTAATGTAGCAGCTACTGCATCTGTTGCTTCTGAAGATGGTGGTTTGAACTCAGGGGGAGTCAAAGTTGATGGTGGTGCCAGTACCAGTGGTGTACGAATTGAAGAAGTTCCTGATGATGATGTTGTTGTTCCAGCTGTTGAACCTGTTGCCGAAAAAGATGATGATGAAGACCTAGAGACACTTTATGGTGATCTAGGTTGAAACCAAGAAAGAGCTTAGAATTCAAGAAAGAATGAAGATAGAGGGAGTTCGTGCAGACTATGAAGATGCAACTGACTTATGAAGATCAACCCAATCTTCTCTCTACTTCACATATTCATACCTTGAGATTCAAAAGCTCTGTAGTTTTGTCAAACACTGTTTTAGTTTTCTGTTAGTCTAACTGTTAGTTTTTGTTGCTGTTTTTGTTTAGACTAATGTGGTAACACTTAGTTTGTTTAGTGTTCGTGCAGTTTGTTTCAAGCATTCAGTTTGTGCTTAGTGGATTGTTTATTTTTCCAGTTTGGTTACTTTAATTTGGTTTTAGCAATTAAATATCTTTGTTTTGATGTTTAGTTGTATTTCTGACTTAACACATTTTACTGCATGTTTATAACATCAGGTGTGTTGTAGTAGAAAAGCCAAATTGGGGGAGATTGTTGATGTTAGGTCAATGTTGTCAAGATTGTTACAATATTTTCCGCAACATCAGAATTCGCCCTTTCTCCTAACACTAACTTCGAATGTTGCAATGTTGTCTTTAATGTCTAAACATGCAGAATGAAGACGTGTCGGTTACCAGGTCAAACAGTTGCAGTTTAGAGTGAGTTACTTGAAGCTACAACATGGGCGGTTATCAAGATCAAGGAGACTTAGTAATGGGCGGTTCTACATCATAGGAAACCATGATTTTATGTGTTCACATGCAAGATACAAATTCTATAAATATCACACACATGAGACATTTTCAAGTGAAGAGTTCGAGATATCTACTTTACATTTAGAGTGTAGCTATTTTGAATTACTCCTTTATTATTTTAGAAGTGTTTTATTTCGACCTTTGAGTAGGTTCTTTGGTTACACTTTTAGAATTATAGGTTGTAGATTCTATACCTAGGGTATATGATCTTGATGTAAATTCCTATAGTTGGTTTTTACTTTGTCTTTGTATCACTACTCGTTATAGTGAAGTTTCGTCATGAGGCATCATAGATTATTCAATAATAATCTATGATAAAGTTTTGATATCTCGTTTGCAAATTTTATATTCTGTTTTTCAAAGTCTTCCGTTGTGTATGTTGTCATTTATGTTTCAACACCTTCGACAATATTTTGGAAAAACATCCGTACACACCCTTCAATATATTATAAAAATTATATTAATTATACGTATTGAATTTCTTCTTATGTGCTTCGAATTCTTAACCCTCCATATTATTTTTAATCTCAAATATTACTATCATAAAGATTCATCATACGCAGTTGGATTGTATATATTGAGGGAAATTTATTGAGTCGAATACTAGGAGGTATAAAGAACCATGAATATTACTCTCAACTATCACAACATAGTTTTGTTACATCTAAATTCCAGTTCACACATTTTTTATACAGTGGTTTTTAGAAAGACAAAATTACTCTTATTTTCATTTTAAAATTTGAAAGACTCACATTAGCCCCTCGTCAAAATATTTACATAATACATATTTTCAAATGTTGTTAGTACAATGCACCTCTACATTCAATTCATTTAGTGGGAGAAAATTTGAAAAGCAAGAAAAAAAAAGTTAACCAAAATAAAATCTTGGTCGGAATTTGGGCCCTCTTCGCCAATTTTTTTTGCAAAAAAAAAAAACCTTTTGTCTCTCACCATCTTCTTCCGGCTATCATGCGCAAAAAAATTCTGCACCCGTGCACAAAAGTTCTACACCTGCGCTAAAAAATTCATCTCCTTTACTTTATCATCTTCCATGAAATCACCACCCAACCTCACACATCAAACACAAAAACACAATTTTTACCAAATTTGTGGAATAAAAATATTCCCCTAACCTTCCCAATTGGATTCGGATTCATTCACGATGACATCGATTTTGCGCACTGAGGCGTTCGATTTGCACAAGGCAGTGCACAATCTGGATGGACCTGAACAGATCTAAAAGGATTGAACGGATCTAATCTGGAGCTACCCCTCTCCCTCTCTCAACCTTCCTTATCCACCACCACCGGAAAGCAGAACGACGATGGAAAATTTGGAGCTGCGTACGGATCTAAACTATCAAAACATTCAAAACAGCGCTGCTTCTCTCAATTCGTTTGGAGTTTCCCAGTTCGTGTGGATTCATGCCATGTCTTTCTTATTTTGAAAATAGAGAGAAAGAGTAACGCTCCTTGTTCCATTGTATTAGAGAACTGAGAGAGGGAGAGAGGGAGATAAATTTGTCTTTATTAAAACTAAGGACATTTAAGTGTTTTTATATGGAATTTTCTGTTAGAAAAAGGTGTGTTTATTTCGAAACGCTGAAAAAGGAAAGAAAAGGAAAACACGAAACAAATTCGTGAAAAATCGAGTCTAGGAATAACCTATTCCCGCAAGATCGAATACGCCCGTACAGTGCTTACGGTATAATGCGTACGGATCCCCAAAGGTAAAACGGTTTATCTATTCACACTGGTAGCACTACCGAGTATGAATTTCCGGCGAACTAAATCGGAATTATGAGCTAAACGGGAATTTCTGCAGAGAACGGATTTCAGGAAATTCTGGGTTCGTCAGTGATTCTGGAAAAACTGGACGAAAAGGGGTATATATAGGCGGAAATCCGACCCATTTGAGGGCTGCTGGAGTGGAGTACGTGGTGATCATGGATCACCCACGTTCTGTCGTGGAGAGAAACGCAGTTTCTCAGTTTTGGGAAGTAAGACGGAATATTCCAGATCCCCTGAAGTGTATTAATCAAAATCGTAGGTGTATTAAACATGTTCGTGGGCCGACCCAATTCTAAATGGGTCAACCGAAATGGGCCGACCCAATTCCATACGGGTCACCCGATCCGATTGGATCCAAAAAAGGTATCGGGCCATTTTATATTTTTGGTGCTCTAAAAATATAGGTATGGCACCAAAGCCCACCCAAAACCCAATTGCCAAGAACCACGAACCCGGGCCCGGGCCCGGGCTCGGGCGGGGCGCGCGCGCGCGTGTGTGGTCCATGGTTAGGGTCCCCATGTCCCAATTTAGAGAACATGAATAATTTCCTACTTATATACAAGACAATCTTCTTGTAATTTTCCAATGTGGGATGGAACTTCATTTTCCATTTCCCATGAAATTATCCAACACACATGAATAATACTACAACTTCCCAAATTAATTTCTCACTCACCGGAAATCGGTTTTGAGATATTAAATATACCACGCTCATCTACTCCGTGAGTAGAACAACATCGTTAATTTTATTTTCCCAAAACTAAAGTTTTTACTCCTAAAAAAATTGATCAAAGTAAGGGTATGAAACCTTTACAAAACCAATTTCCAACAATCCCCCACATGAGTGAGAATTGCACCTATACAGAGTCAAGCTTCTTCGTTCAGCTCATGTGAGACCTCATTGCTTCCGGATAAGTAACCAATGATTTTGAACTTTCCGTAGCCCGGCACCATCGGGTATACCGGCGGCTTAGTGGACACGATGCCTTGAACTAATCCTCCTTAGTGTATACCTTACAGATAGTGCAGACACAAGTCAGTCTCGATTCTGATTTGTTCTCACGTTTTTGTCCATTTTGGCCCTGGACGCCCTTTGTATTCATAAATGTTTGGTCGAAGCGGCCCTCACTTCTCATTTATATAGGTGATCTCCTTTCGAGTATCCCGTCATACTCAGTCCCACATGGACTCATAGGAATCATTAAAAGTCAAAGATTTATCCTTTACCACAACTCACGGGTTCACTAACACTTGACACAGTGCTGTCAGGAACGGTCATGATTTTCAAGTGTTGTACAACTAACATTCACAGCTTAGTTTTCCCTTTTGAACCAAGTTCTTGGGATCTCCAGTCATCATGGTTGGGTTACCACTGTTTTAGTTTTATTTGTGGATTTCAGACCCATTCCCTCTATCAGCTTATTCATTTGATCTCGGTTCAAGCTCTTCGTGAGCGGATCCGCTATGTTGTCAACTGATCTTACATAATCAATTGTTATTATACCAATTGAGATCAAATGTCTAACGGAGTTATGTCGACGACGAATATGTCTCGACTTTCCGTTGTACATACTGTTCAAAGCTCTACCAATAGCAGCTTGACAGTCACAATGTATCATTACAGATGATACCGGTTTGTTCCAACAAGGAATATCTTCTAAGAAATTGTGAAGCCATTTAGCTTCTTCACCAGCTTGATCCAAAGCGATGAATTCAGATTCCATTGTGGAACGGGCAATACACGTCTGTTTTGTGGATTTCCACGATACTGCAGCTCCTCCAATAGTGAATACATATCCACTAGTTGAGAACGAGTCTTTACTATCGGATATCCAGTTAGCATCACTGTACCCTTCAAGTACAGTTGGATGTCGCGTGTAGTGTAGCCCGAAGTCAAGAGTATACTTCAAGTATCTCAAGACCCTTTTTAGAGCTTTCCAATGTTCATGACTTAGATTGCTCGTGTACCTGCTTAGTTTGTTCACAGAACACGCAAGATCAGGACGTGTGCAATTTGTAATGTACATCACGCTTCCAATGATCCTTGCATATTCCAACTGATTCACAGGTTCACCTCTGTTTTTCTTTAAATGAACATTTTGTTCAAATGGAGTTTTAGCAGGTGGATCATCAAATGCATTAAATTTCCTCAAGACTTTCTCAACATAATGAGATTGTGTTAAAGAAATTCCATTTGAAGTTCTTTCGATCTTGATTCCTAGAATCACGTCTGCTAAACCCATATCTTTCATGTCAAAATTTTTCTTTAACATGTTTTTCGTTAATGTTTTTCGTATTAACGATCACATTTGAATTGTTACCTATGATTAACATGTCATCAACATATAAGCATACGATAACAAATCCATTTGGTGTATCTTTCATATACACACACTTGTCACATTCGTTAATTCGAAATCCATTTAACAACATAATATTGTCAAATTTCAAATGCCATTGTACAGGAGCTTGCTTAAGTCCATACAACGACCGAACGAGTTTACAAACCTTTTTCTCGCTCCCGGGTACAACATAACCCTCTGGTTGATATGTATATCTCAGCATCCATCTCTCCATTAAGAAAAGCAATCTTTATATCCATTTGGTGTATTTCAAGATTGTGCAAAGCAGCAATCGCGATAAGTACACGAATGGATGTAATCCTTGTAACTGGAGAGTAGGTGTCAAAGAAATCATGTCCTTCTCTTTGTTTAAAACCCTTTGCAACCAAACGGGCTTTATACTTGTCAATAGATCCATCCGCTTTGTACTTTCTTTTGAGGATCCACTTACATCCTAAGGTTTTGCAACCTTTAGGGAGGTCAACCAACTCCCATGTATGATTTTGCAGAATTGAATCATATTCATTGTTTATTGCTTCTTTCCAGAGAGATGCATCTGGTCTGGAAAGAGCTTTTTTGATAGTCCTAGGTTCTTCTTCTAACACATACGTGATGAAGTCTGGACCATAGGTCTTATCAATTCTAGCTCGTTTACTTCGTCTTGGTTCTTCACTCTGCTGAGTGGAAGGACCTGCAGCTCCACTTGATTCTTCATGAGTTCGTTTATTTGAACTCACTTCTTCTTTGTCCCTACACAGGAACACATTTTCAAAGAACACAGTATTCCTTGATTCTATTGTAGTACCTACTGTCATATCGGGTATTTCTGATTTATGAATCAAGAACCGATAGGCACTACTATTGAAGGCGTATCCTATAAAGATTCCATCGACCGTCTTAGGTTCGATTTTCACTTGTTTAGGAAGTGGCACTTCAACTTTAGCCAAACACCCCCACACTTTGAGGTATTTGTATGAAGGTTTGCGATTTTTCCACAACTCATAAGGTGTCTTATCTTGAGTCTTAAGTTGAATTTTATTTAAAATGTGGTTAGCTGACAGAATAGCTTCCCCCCACATGTTCTGAGGTAAACCCGAGCTGATTAACATTGTGTTCATCATCTATTTCAAAGTTCAGTTTTTCCTCTCCGCAATACCATTCGATTGAGGTGAGTAAGGAGCTGTCGTTTGATGTATGATGCTGAATTCGGCACATAATTGTTCAAACGGAGCCACGTACTCTCCACCCCTATCACTACGAATTGTAGTGTTCATTTGATTCTCTACTTCACTTTTATAATTTTTAAAAGCTTCGATAGCTCCATCTTTACTTCGAAGTAAGTAAACGTAGCAGAATCTTGTGCTGTCATCAATAAAAGTAATAAAATACTTTTTTCCACCTCTAGTTTGCACAAATTTTAAATCACATACATCAGTGTGAATTAATTCTAGAGGAGTAGTGTTCCTTTCAACTGACTTAAATGGTAATTTAGTCATCTTTGCTTCTACACAAATTTCACATCTTTTGGATGTATCAACATTCTCAATTTTAATTAAATCTAAATTTACTAATCGTTTTATAGATTTTGGATTAACATGTCCTAATCTAAAATGCCATAAAGAGGAACACTCAACGATATAAGCAGAAGTAGAAGCATTCTCATTAATAATAGTGTTTTTGCCATCACGGCTTACAGTCATCACAGACATCTTGAAAAGGCCCTTCTCGAGGTAACCCTTTCCTAGGAAGATGCCAAACTTGCTAAGTACAACGCCATTTGACTCAAACACTAACTTAAACTGACTACTAACTAAAAGTGACCCCGAAATTAGATTCTTCCGGATGTCCGGGACATGCAGCACGTCCTTCAATTTCAGCTCCTTTCCCGAAGTCAGTTTGATCACCACCATTCCGACACCAGCCACTTCAGACGAGGCTTGGTTACCCATGTAGAGCTTTCTCCCTTCAGCAGGAGAATAAGTGGAGAAGGCAGACTTCTCCGAGCAAACGTGGCAAGTGGCACCAGTGTCCTCGAACCAACTCTTCTTGTTGTCCACCAAAGTTGACCTCGGTCACCACAGCGGACATGTCCATCTCCGTAAGCTCACGTTCAGCAACGTTCACGGAGTTCTTCTTCCCTTTGTCTTCTTTCTTGGGCTGACGACAATCAGCTGCCCGATGGTTGGGTTTGCCACAGTTGTAGCACTTCCCGCTGAACTTCTTCGGGGCAGGAGCAGCAGCAACAGCCTTGTCTTTGACCTTGTCGTCTTGTCGCTTCCTTTTCTTTGATGGTTCACCTTTCTCCATCAGGTTAGCTTTGGCCTCGATGGAAGCAATCGAGCCCCTCTCCCTCTTGTCCCTCTTCTTGTTATCCTCCTCGATCCAGAGTCGGGTAACAAGGTCCTCCATCGTCACTTGCTTTCGCTTGTGCTTTAGGTAGGACTTGAACTCCTTCCAAGATGGAGGAAGTCTGTCAATCACAGTAGCCACCTAAAAGGCTTCAGGAAGCTCCATCCCTTGCACTGCAATATTGTGGAAGATCACTTGCAGCTTCTGCACTTGCTCGACAACAGATTTGTTGTCCTCCATCTTGAAGTCATACAAGGTGGAGACGACGAACTTGCTAGTTCCCGCGTCTTCAGTCTTATACTTCTTCTCCAAGGACTCCCATAGAGCTTTGGAAGTCGGGTACTCATCGTACACATCACAGAGGGCATCAGACAGCCCATTCAGAATGTAGTTCCTGCAGAGATAGTCATCGTGGATCCAAGTGTCATAAGCAATCCTGGTCTCACGATCAGCATCTTCAGCAGGAGCATTCGGACAATCCTCCTTGATGTATTTCACCAAAGAGATGGTGGTCAAATAGAAGTGCATCTTCTTTTGCCACCGTTTAAAGTCATTTCCCGAAAACTTTTCGGGTTTCTCCCATTTTACTACCACCGGCCTAACAGTTCCTTGAAGGGAGGCCTGGTTGGTTGTCAAAAGAGGATTGACACCAGCATTTCCTACGAAAGGATTGCCGCCAATATTTCCCACGAAGGGATTAGCACTTGAACTTCCCACAAAGAGATTAGTGCTAGTGGTTCCCACAAAGGGATTAGCATTTCCCATGAAGGGATTGCCATTAGTTTGGTTTTTCATCCATTCGGCAAAAAAGTTGCCAAAATTCCCAAACTCGAAAGGGGGTATAGCAATTAGATTACCCGAGGAGATTTCCTTGGAAGGATCATGATTACCAACCTTAGAAGGATCGTCTTTGGTCGGTGAAGACAAGTCTATCTCGTTATCAGAGTTATGGTTCGACATTATTCAGTGTATCGAAATAAGAATGATATTCGATCTTGCGATTGTTAGAAAAAGGTGTGTTTATTTTGAAATGCTGAAAAAGAAAAGAAAAGGAAAACACGAAAAAAATTCGTGAAAAACCGAGTCTAGGAATAACCTATTCCCGCAAGATCGAATACGCCCGTACAGTGCTTACGGTATAATGCGTACAGATCCCCAAAGGTAAAACGGTTTATCTATTCACACTGGTAGCACTACCGAGTATGAATTTCCGGCGAACTAAATCGGAATTATGAGCTAAACGGGAATTTCTGCAGAGAACGGATTTCGGGAAATTCTGGGTTCGTCAGTGATTCTGGAAAAATTGGACGAAAAGGGGTATATATAGGCATAAATCCGACCCATTTGAGGGCTGCTGGAGTGGAGTACGTGGTGATCATGGATCACCCACGTTCTGTCGTGGAGAGAAACGCAGTTTCTCAGTTTTGGGAAGTAAGACGGAATATTCCAGATCCCCTGGAGTGTATTAATCAAAATCGTAGGTGTATTAAACATGTTCGTGGGCCGACATAATTCTAAATGGGCCAACCGAAATGGGCCGGCCCAATTCCATACGGGTCACCCGATCCGATTGGATCCAAAAAAGGTATTGGGCCATTTTATATTTTTGGTGCTCTAAAAATATAGGTATGACACCAAAGCCCACCCAAGCCCAATTGCCACGAACCCGGGCCCGGGCCCGGGATTGGGCGGGGCTGGGCGGGGCGCGCGCGCGCGTGTGTGGTTCATGGTTAGGGTCCCCATGTCCCAATTTAGAGAACATGAATAATTTCCTACTTATATACAAGACAATCTTCTTGTAATTTTCTAATGTGGGATGGAACTTCATTTTCCATTTCCCATGGAATTATCCAATACACATGAATAATACTACAACTTCCCAAATTAATTTCTCACTCACCGGAAATCAGTTTTGAGATATTAAATATACCACACTCATCTACTCCGTGAGTAGAACAACATCGTTAATTTTATTTTCCCAAAACTAATGTTTTTACTCCTCAAAAAATTGATCAAAGTAAGGGTATGAAACCTTTACAAAACCAATTTCCAACATTTTCTACTTAGGAGTAATATGGGATTTTGATGGTAGTAGAGAGTATAAGTTGTTCATATTTGATACCTACGAGTAATTAATTCAATTATTTTATAATATTGATAATGAGTCTATTATGCATATTTTTAATTAATGAAAATCCATATATTTCTATTGTAATAGACTTGAATTGTTATGTGTTGTGGGGAGAAAAATATGTTCGACCCCGACCTTGACCATTAGGGCTAGCTCGCCCTATCGGTGACCTCGCCCCATCAGAGACCTCACACCCTCGACGACCTCGCCGCACCAGCGACCTCGCGCCATCCAAGCCACGTCACCCAGGACCTCACCCAAAAGGCGAGGTCGAGTTCCTGTTGGTCCTTTTCAGGACAAGAGAGCTGGAGGACTAGCACGAAAAAAAGAACGTAACCGCAAAACAGACAACAGCGCCCGCACCTGAGGAAAGGACGGGCATAGCTGCAGGCAGCAGGCTTCAGAAAGGACTAAAGGGCATCCGGTGTAGCAGTGCCAACAGGCCAGGGCTACACTCCCATTGGCAGAGGATAACTCACGGATACAACAAACAAAGGGTAAGACACATCAGTGACAAGGCATAGGCAAAAAGACATAAAATTATTGACAATCATTGTATATTCTATCCAAATAGCTAGGGCAACACAATGTAACCTAGGACTTACTATAAATAGAGTCATTGAGCTCATGAATAAGAGAGCCACCTAAGACCGAGCCTAAACCCCTCGGTAAATCTTTGTGCATTTACTTTCCCTACATTTAATTCTTCAAGCTCATTAGGGGAAGTTTTCATCGGCTAACTCCTTTTAGCACACTATCTTGTTTTATCCGATCATAGCCCCATACAGGTCGTTAAATATTTCAATCGGGTAACATTAATTGGCGCTAGAAGGAGGGTATTCTAACCTCTCACTCAAAAAATTTCAGTGAACGCTCACTGTTCTTCAAAAAAGAAAGCATATGAGATCCAAAGTCTATCTTGGACCCTTACACCAGAAAAATCCACAAGTATGGAAAAAGCAACAAGGGCAGTCAGGGCTTCGGCTAACCCACGCTCAACCGTAGTTCCGGCTGTGAAAACCCATGCTGGAGTAGCAACGCGGGCGGCGGCTCGAGCTAGCACGAATGGGGCAGACTCACCCTAAGGGGGGCTCCTCCCCATTCCTTTCCAAGAGTACGAGACGCCCGAGCAGGTGGCGTCGGCAATAGCCATCCTCGCTCGGAGGGATGAGGAGCTGAGGACCAGCCCGAGCATCCTGATGGCCCCGAGAAAGCTTCATTTGACCCGCTCAGCCAAGGGCAAGCGAAAGATGACAGAACAACAGGGAGAAAACAGCCCAGTCCGTTCCCGGGGTTACGATTTGCGATATAGGCTCCGGACGGAGACCCACTCCCCGTCGGTTTTTAACCGACTTGAGAGTTCGGATCCATCTTGGCGTTTAGTCACATCGGCCCCATCGGCCAGCTACGAGACTGTCTCACTCACCAGATCTTCTGCACACGTGGCCCCTAAAGTCAGGGAGAAACTCCGCCCGATACAAACTCAACTTTGCTCAAAGCGAACTCTTAAAGAGGGATCTCCCAAGCACCCCTGCGCATGACCACCTCAGTCCAGGCCGTAGTGCGCCAATTGAGATTACTCCCGGGCAGGCCACACAGGGGGCCGTGCTGCTAGCGATCCAGCGGAAGCTGGAGGAGATGCAGAACCAGATCTATGGAGACGGACTGGGGGCAAAGACCCAAGCGACGTTCAAAGAACCTTTAAGTGAGGAGATCGACTCCTCCCACTATCCCGATGTATGAATGTCGTTCCTACCCGGAAACCCACGTCAGCAAGTATCGGGTATGTATAACTCGCCGCGGAGTAACTGACTCGACCAAGTACCGAATGTTTCCGTTAACATTGGGCAAGCTCGGCCACAAATGGTACGTGTCGTGCCCCCAAGATCAGTCACCTACTTCGCTAAACTCTGTAACCAGTTCATGACATACTTCGCCGCCAAGATAGCCCGACCCGAGAGCTGACACCGCCTATTGAGAATACAACAAGAAGAAGATTCGAGCGATGAATCCTACATCGATCGTTTGGATGAGATAATCCTGACCGGCGAGCCCGTGAGCGATGAGCTCGCCCTCCACTCTGCACTTGCCGGATTCAAGGGCAAGTCCCCCATGTTCAAGTAGTTAACCAAAGACCTGCCCAAAACCTACACTGACTTCCGTCGGTGTGTTGGAGACGCTGTTACACACAACAAGCTACTTACCCAAAGGATGGGTGAAAAGAAAGTCAAGGAGAAGGTGAAAGCACCCTCGGCGGCTGCAAAGAGCGGTAACCAGTGGCGCCAGAACGGGTTCAAAGCCCCTGGGAATTTCTAACCTTTCGACGGAAACACAGTGGAGGTCCAGATCCTGGACAAGTTGAAGGAGACTCTGGCTTATGTTTTCAACGCGATCTGCCACACGGATATGCTGGACAAACCTAGGGCCATCAAGCTGGACCCCTCCATGCTCAAGCAAAGCAAGTTCTGCCACTACCACGAGAGCCTGGGGCACAACACAAGTCAGTGCCGAGACCTTCTCAAACAGTTCTGGAAGTTGTACGAGGAGGGGCACCTAAATAAGTTTGTAAAGAAGCCCCAGCCTCGCCAGGATCAGGGACGCGACGCGATGCCAACAAGGGGCAGAATAGGGATGGAGCTCGACCACAGCACCAACAGGGATAGCCGAACCCAGTGGCCGCCATTGAGGACTTTGACAACGAAGATGATGACGTTCCACCGCTCAAAGCAGGGAGGTGAACATGCTGCAGGCCGCAGGAGGCTCCCTGGGTGGGTTAATTCCCGTGTCGACCTCGTCCAACCGAAAGAGAAAAGTGGAGCTCAGGGCCGTGAGCGGCATCAACTTGGTTGCTACTCCACCGCCGGATCTCGCCATAGCTCAGAACCTATCGATCACCTTCACAAATGCCAATCGGAAGGGTACTCTCTTCCCAAAGGTTGTCGATTGAGTCCTAGTCGATAATGAGTGTTACTGCAACATAATCTTCAAGAATGCTCTGGACCAACTGGGGGACTTTGCCAGTTTCATCAAGTCGTACGAGACCCAACTGCAAGGTTTCGGCGACACTCTGGTCAACGCATATGGGAGGATCAAGCTCCCAGTGGAGATTGTCTGCTGCAAAGACGAGAAGGCCAGGATCTTATGTGAGCCAAGTTCTTCATGAAGCGGAAACGAGATACACCCCGCTGGAGAAGTTGGCATATGCATTGGTCATGAGCGTCCACAAGTTCATGCCATACTTTTTTGACCACCAGGTGGAGGTGCTGACCACCCTACCTCTCCGTCAGGCTCTGCACAGACCCGACACAAGTGGATGAATGCTGAAGTGGTCATTCGAGATCACTCAGTATGACATCTCTTTCGTACCATGCACTGCCATCAAGGGTCAAGCTCTAGCAGATTTCGTGGTTGAGTTAACTTTCCCACCCAGCCCTGCCCGGATAAATTATCCGTTGTGGAAGTTGTACGCCGATGGCTCTTCAACATCTACGTGCATGGGGGCAGGCATTGTTTTGATTGGTCCTGAGGGTTAGTACTTCACGAATGCAATCCGTTTCGACTTTCCAGCCACAAATAATGAAGTGGAGTATGAAGCTTTGGTAAGCAGGCTAGAGCTCGCCCTGGCAGTGGGGGCACGCCGTCTCCATATTTTCATGGATTCCTTGCTGGTAGTCAACCAGATCAAGGGTGAATACGAAGCCAGGGGCGAGCAAATAGCTAAATTTCAGGAGCACGTGGCGGGCCTGTGCGAGCATTTCCACCAGGTCTTCATTGAACAGAACCCGAGAGAACAGAACTCCCAGGCGGACGTGCTTTCAAAGCTCGCCACCTCGGAGGGGGTAGCGGATATCTCCAATGTAAGGCTGATGAAGCTCACCAGCTACAACTCAGGTCGGCGAGGTACATTCTTATCGATGACCAACTCTATAAGAGAAGTTTTTGCCTACCTCTCTTAAAATGCATCACCCCGGAAAATTATTTGAAAGTCATGAAGGAGGTACACGAGGGGGGGGGGGGGGGAATCATGCATGAGGCCAAAGTTTAGCTCACAAGATCTTGAGGCAAGGCTACTTCTGGCCGACCCTCAGGAAGGACACGATCAACTATGCCCGGGCTTGCCGCAAATGCCAAGTCTGGGGGCCAAACATCTAAACATCCCCGGATTTGCTATTGTCTATGTACAACTCATGGCCTTTTGCCCAATGGAGAATCGATTTGAACGGACCTCTCCCAACCACCCCAGGAGGATTAAAGTTTGCAGTCGTCGCCGTTGACTACTTCACCAAGTGGGCCGAGGCGGAACCACTAAGCAAGATCGACCAGACACAGATCATCCGTTTATCTGGAAAAATATCATATGCCATTTCGGGCTCCCCCAAGTAATCATCTCTGACAACAGGAAGCAGTTCGACGGGCTCGACATGATAAATTTCTGCGAAAGATGGAAAATTAAGAAGATTTTCTCCACCCCTACCACCCGCAAATGAATGGACAGGTCGAAGCTGTCAACAAGATCCTCAAGTACACCATTAAGGCTAAGCTCAAGGATAAGAAGGGAAAGTGGGCCAGCGAGCTTCCAGGCGTACTGTGGGCACACAGGACGACAACGAAGAATTCCACTAGAGAGACGCCTTTTGCTCTGGCCTTTGGAACGGAGGTCGTCATTCCATCGGAGCTCGCAAGAGCTAACTCAAGACAATGACAAGGCAAGGTGAGCTGATTTAGACATGCTCGAAGAAAGAAGGCTAACTTCGGACCTACGAAATGCAGAATACACGCGAAGGTCTGAAAAAATTTACAACTCAAAGGTTCGAGTTAGACAATTAAAGGGAGGAGATCTCGTCCTAAAGAAGGTGCAAGGCCCGAGAGGTGTATTCGATCCAAAGTAGGAAGGACCTTTCCACATATCAAAAATCCTTCCCAAGGGGGCGTACCAGCTCGAACACCTCAACGGCATCCCGGACCAGTACCCCTGGAACAGTTGTCGCCTCAAGAAGTTCTACCGGTAGGAACATTTTGTAAACGTCTGAAATTTTCTGTCAATGGAAATCTCAATTTGTCCAAATCCTTTTTAACTTATTCAGTACTAAGGATCCTAAACAATCAAAAAATGGGGGCCTCCGGAGGACCTTACCTTTTATCTCTTAAAAAGAGGAAAATGGTAGGGACTGAAAAATGGCAGAAGTGCTCAACTTGGTTTAAGGCTTCTCCATTTTTATGACCAAGGCACTACCAGTTGTAAGTGAAATGGCAAAAGTCTCATGGCAAGCTAGCTCCCGTTCCATCAAAACTTCTCGATTTCCGCCGAGGTAGTTGCCAAGTTGCAATGGAACCAGCGACGACAAGACCTGGGTGAAGCGTTTACTTCTCCTAGAAACCTAAAAATTGTGCAGATAATCTAGCACAAACAGGGTATAAAGGAAAGAAGCACAAAGACATACGCGGCAATGTGTAAGGGCTACAGCCCCAAAGTCGACTCACCCATATGCAAAAATAAAAAGAGGCAAAAATGTCGAACAAGAAATTATCCCAAAGCCCAACAGGAAACATTCTAAGCATTAAAATAAGTGATGCAAAGGCCAAAATCCTGGCCATAAATTGTTCAAAGCCCCACGGGCACAAAGAAAAACAAGAAAATAAAAGGCCACACACGGCCAACAAAAACAAACGCCGACTGGGTGTTAGTGTTAGTGTCCTAGAGACAATTCATCGAAAGGACATAATACTAAGATAATATTCAGATTTGGTTTAATATTATTGATGGTTTAATATTAAATGTATTTCGTTACACTTCTCTAAATATAATGTTTGATTGTTTGCATATATTCTTATTTGTGTTCCCATGAATCACTACTGTCATTGAGTGAGTGAGAACTCAGATGACTTAGGTATGATTCTCAAATAGCCCCGATCAAGGATCATCAAGAATGGGATATTAATGATGCAATTGAGATTGGTGTGCGATCTGCATCATACTCTTAGAGAGTGTAGTAAGATCTCATTTACTGTGAGATACTAGGTATCTCATGATGGATGAACAAATACCTTAGAGGGTATTGGTATACCAATCCGAGAAACCGTTTGATGTAATTCCACATAATATGTCTACGGGTGTCTCAGTTAGTGGGAGCGATGTGACACTGTTGGAGTTATACGTGAAAGTATGCTTTTACTTTGTATAACTCATGTATTAAACACTTATTTATGAGAATAAATCTTTTATCGCATTTTCTTTAGATATGATTGAATGTTGAGTATTAATTGCAACAAGTTCATTATAAGTGGTACATGTTACATTATAGTTAATGTGGTGATACCCGATCATGGAAGATCACATTAACGGTTTCCTTGTAACTAAACGTACAAAATTCACGACCCAGGTGGAATTGAACAATCCGCAGCGAAAGGTCGATGTGTAAGTGTTAGGATAAAAATTGTTAGTTTTGATGAGTTAAAATAAACCAGAAGATGTAATAGGACCATCTGGACCTGTTAGCCAGATGATGATCTAGATCAGGACTTAGTCTAGGGGGAACTGCCAGACCAGAAGACTTCACCAGAAGAGTCACCAGAAGACCCCACCAGAGGACTTCACCAGAGGAATCCACCAGAAGACTTCACCAGATGAGATATGACCAGAGGCAGAAGACTTTCCCCAGACCAGACGAGTCCGGACCAGACGAGTCTGGTAGAACAAAAGATGCTCAGTTTGATCCCCTGACTCTACTGAGTATTCTGGTTCTTGACCAGATGAGGACCAGAAGACACCGAGGTTGCCTGGTGTCTGGTCCTACCTTCTCTGGAGAGAATCAGAGTTAGGCAGAGGAAGCTATTGACCGTTGGTGATTCAAATCAAGTCAACATGATCAGGATTGGAAAGTATTTGAAGATAATCAATCCAAGGATCCCACCAACCCAATCAATCAATTAGGGAATTGATTGATTGAGGCTTCCTTATATAGAGGATCTGATTGGATTAGCCCTCCAACGGCTAGCCCTAATCCCCTCTATATATACAAGAGTGCAGTTCAAGAAAAAGCTCTAGAGACTCTACACGCGCATAAGTGATCCAAGCTTTTGATATTCATACCAAACACTCTTACTGTTCATAATATTTATCTACTCTAAAGGAGTTATTGAACCACAACCTGTTCATCTATTAGACAAGGTTGTTGGCTGGTTGATCTTTAGATTGAAGTCAAATCTAAAGAGGCTGTAAGAAGGAACTGGTACTTCCCAATTCCAGTAAGTAAGTTTGTGAGTTGGTTGGTAGTGAGACCCCTTGGTTATAAGGGAGAGTGGACGTAGGATATTCAATCCGAACCACTATACATCTTGTGTTATTTATTGCTTTACTTTACCTTTTGTTTGTTGATTATTGCCCTCTTGTAAAAGACTTTGAAAGACATTTAACTTAAGCTTCCGCAATTAATCTAACTAGTGGGACCAACAAGAATCCACTAAGCTCAGAATCCAGTTCTTCATACCAGGTGTAAACATGTTGATATAAGGCATCATTTTATCAGAGATCATGTTGAGAAGGGAGATATAAGGATGGAAAAGATTGCAACAGAGAAGCAGAGAACAGATATCTTAACTAAGCCTTTGGCTGAGACCAGATTCAGAGAGTTAGCTTTTGAGTTAGGACTGTTGGATCCAGAGACAGATTTGTTTTAGGGGGAACATCAGAGAAGTATCCTTTATTTATACTTTATTGCATATTCATTTATTTTCTTAAACTAACATACCTGCAGATTAGACATATCAGAGAAGGTGCCAGATGAGGTATGCACCAGGTGACACTTGTCCCAGATGAGGTGCTGAGTCAAATGTCCAAAATCTTCTCTGACCAGGACCAGATGAGTTTCATCAGAGGAGATGTAACATCAGATTAGCTGTGGTATCATCTGGTTACAATATCAGGTGACAGGTATGTTTTTACTTCTCTGGCCTCTGATCATTGGGATACACATTTCAAATTAGTAAGTACACTCAAAACCTTTCAACTTCGGAGTGTATTTAAGACTAGGGTATAGGGCCTAGGCAATCATTTCGCTTTTTCTCTTGACTGCCACAAAACCCCTTTATGCCCCGTCCCAATGACTATGCCAACGCACCAGATTAAATCTGTATCTTGCCTTTCTTTGTGGCCATCGGATTTAATCACTGTGCAAAATGTCAATCAATTCAAATATTGATTTTGTTCCCTAATTTAATTTTGGTATTGCACGCGTTCACACTTCATTTATTACTCGAGCCACGCGTATTACCCTATTTAAATTTAATTTTCTTACAATCTGTCTTTTCACGTTTTCATACTTTCAAACCCTAACCTCTCTCTGCAAAGTTCTTCCTTTCTCTCTCTCTCTCTCACAGATATGGCTCCCCCGTGTAATTTTGACCATGAATTAATGATGAAGAAACTCAAAACGGAGATGGTGGTTGACTTCTACACCACCAAGAACTCGTCTGCACTTGCTATTTTGGAACTATTGAGGAGATCCGGAGTTGAGAAGTTGATCTCCACCATTCCCAGAGATTTTCGTACTCTTGACGGTTATGCAGCCCAGTTTTTGGTTTGCATGAGATCAATGAAGACCATATTTCTACAAAGATTGACAGAGAAGATTTGGTGTTTTCCAAGCATGATTTATGTGCCCTGTTTGGAAACATTTCGGCGGAAGGAGTGGATCCTTTAACCTACAAGGAGGATGATATTGTGGGTTCTTTCAAACTGTTTGCTCGTTCCTCTTGCCAGAATATCACGAAGGGATTTCTGGATAAGCATCTGAGGCAAAAGTACAAGGTACTTTTTGACATAGTTGTTAAGGTGTTGATGTGTGAAAATCACAGCACAGATGCGATCTTCAATGGAAGAATGTGTGTGATGAGAGCTTTGTATGACGGCGTCCAATGCAATTGGGCAGAATTCTTTTGGGGCGTCTTGAGGAAGAATAAGGCGAAAGTTAACAAGGAAGCTTGTCCTTCCCAGCCAGGGGAGATGCAGTTTTATTTCACTGCTAATGTTTCGTTGGGTACGAAACTTACCTTAATTTTGGACTCCTTGCTTCCAGAGAAGAGATGGAAGGAGACTTGGTGCAAAGGATTTCACAAGTCTAAGGTGCTATTCTCAAAGGATGGTCCCCTTCATGGCCATCCTGATTCTGATGGAGAAGAAGCCATCCCTGCCCCTCCTCTTCAGGCAGTACCCTCTCCTGCAAAGGGGCAGAAGCAGCAGCCAAGGCAGAAGGCCCAGAAGAAAGCTGCTGGTGCAACTGGTTCCTCAACCATTGCCTTTTCTGGTTCCTCGGAGGAGGACCAGATTCCCCTTCTTAACATTCTTAAGAAGAAGGGTGGTGATGATGATGAAGCTGTTAAGGCTGGGGCAGCCAAGCGGAAGAGGCCGGTGGAGGCCAAGAAGAAATCTGCCAAGAAGCCTAGACCTAGCAGAAGAGCTCCGAAGAAAACCCTCCTGGTGGATGAGCCATCAGAGGAAGAAGAGGAAGAGGAGGTTGAACCTCTTAAGAGGAAGCCCAGGGCCAAGAGGGCAATTCTACAGGATCCTGACTCTGGATCTGATCTTGGTGAGGCCCTGGAGAGAGCTATTGATGAAGCTTCCCAGATTATGGAGGATACTCCAGAGCTCGTTGTGCCTGCTGGTGTTGACCCAGCAGAGGTAAACCCTTTCTTACCCTCCTCTACTTCCATTGATCTTGTCTCCCCCTCTAACTCCCCACCAGATACTCAAACACATCCCATCTCATCTGCTCCTGGTGTTCCTTCATTCTCACCAGAGCAGACTCTCCCAGACACACCTACATTCTCTACCTCAACCATTCCTCAAACACCCTCTCCCCCATCTTCCCATATACCTCTAAACACAAACCCCTCTCCCCCACCTTCTGTACCAGAGGTACCCTCAACCTCTTCTGGTGCAGAAATCCCTCCTACAAACACTTCCACCTCCCAAATACCTCTTACACCTTCTGTACCAGATGTTCCATCATCTTCTGGTGCAGAGCAACCCATTCCTACACCCTCTACTTCACAAAATCCTAACCCTCCCCAAACCCATACAGACCAGGACCCAACCATTTCTATGGCTCTGGGATTCGTTGGCCCTCCCCCTTCTCCTACCTGTTTAACCAGCGATGATAGTGAAGATGAGTAAGCTTCACTTGAGCCTGCAGACTTAGCACCTTCCTCCTCTGCCTCTGGGCCCAAACCCTTCACTTTCTCATCTGCAGAAATGGGTCCCATTAGGCAGAGTATGAGTGTAAGTGCTCAGCTCTGGCTAAGAGAGCATTTCCCAGTTCTTCTGGAGCACTTACCACTTCTGGTAGACCTTACTGATGACAAGGTCTGGAGCAAGGCCAGACTTGAAGATGTGGAGGACCTAATGTTGTTGCTTGAGGAAATGGGTCCCTCCAACTTCACTGCTTGGGAGATTGAGCTAAAGCAGAGAATGAATATTCAGAACCCAACAGAGCTGGAGACTCCTGGTGCTGCTAAAGTCTTGATTCGCACCCTGCTCATCCAGAGAGGAGTAATGCTCACACCAGAGGGCCCCACTTACAAGTTTGGTCCTCATTTTGTCTTTCCTCCAGAGCTATATTCAGATGAGGAAGACTTTGAGATGTCTCCTGCCGTGCTCCAGAAGATGAAAACTTTCTTCAATGAGCAAATCATGCAGATTGGGCGCTTTTCAAAAGCTATTCAACATATGGCCCCTTCTATGATAGAGCACCAGATCAAGCATGAGAGGAGAATCTTTCTGAAGCAGTTAAAGTCTTCTCTGGCAGAGGTAAAAGCTTCTTTTAAGACTAATGGCTTATTTATCAAGCTGGATGTCATGTACAGCCAGAAGCAGCTACAGGAGCACGTGCTGGAGCAGTTGAGACCTGTCTCTGTGCTCAAAGTGGAGATGGCCTGCCAGATGATTCAAACTGCAAAGCTGAAAGACTCCCTCCAGGAGATGTTGGAGAAGCAAGAGAGACTTGTTGCAGAGTCTAAAGCTTACCTGGAGGAGGCCAAGCAGCTGCGTGATCTTCACTCTTCCTCCAACACTGCCTTGCCTGATCTTATAAGGCAGGTAGTGGAGCCCCTCCTTGATGAAGTTAAAAAGGGGGAAGAGAAGGTCAGAACTGATCTGGCGAAGACCACAAATGAAACTCTCTTCAGCCATGGAGCTCGTCTGGACCTGCTGGAGAATACTTTGGCCCAGGCTGAGTTGCAGAAGAAGAAGAAGGAAGAGCTCAAATCCCTTTCCATGGCTAAGCAGCTTGCTGCAGAAGAGGAGTCCGAAGCAGAGCAGGATCCAATTTCCATCTCTGGACCTGCAAAGAGGAAGATAAGGAAAGTGAAGAAGAGCTTCCTTGAATCTGTGGTTGAAGAAGCAGAGAAGAGATTTAAGGAAGAGTCGCCTGAAGAGAGGCAAGCAAGGATAAGGAAAAACATAGATGAAGAGCAGAGGCTCCGATATGTTAGAAGGCAAAATAAGAAGAACAGAGAAGCTGGTGTTTCTTCTGGTGCTAGTGGTTCAAGCCAGAAGAGAAAAGGGCCTGTTGAAGTCATGAACATCCTCCCTCTCAGGACAGAAGGGTCTTTTGACTCAACTGTTCCTGTGTCTTTGATAGAAAAATGGAGAGAAGCCAAGACTCTCTGGTTCATTCAACATTACATCCAGAGACCTCCACCAGAGGATGATGCTCTCATCAACAGGACTTTCCATTCTTGGATGCAGGCATATGATGCAGATTTGTACAAGCAGTTGATGGATTCAACTATTGAATTCAACCTGGAAGTCACTGCTCCTGAGTTCCATTTTCTCAACACTCCAATGGCAGGAGACCAGGTTGATTGGGCTGAGCTGAAGAAGTTATTCAAGACCAAGGTGTTGGCAAACTTCACCCCATCATCTTCTGCAGAGTTGAAGGCCATTCAAGACAGGTTTCTTGACTGGTTTCTGGTGCCCAAAGACAACAGAAGATATGCATAGAATAGGATCTGATCTTCAATGTAATCTGTAATCATTCTTGTCCTTATTATTAATGAAAATATCATATCTTCTCTGTTCTAAAGACAACCTCTTGTTGTCTTAATTGTTTGCCTGATAAGATCTATTCTAAGGTCTTATCCTTTATATGTTTTCTTGCTTAAGTCTTCTTTGTGATCAGTTCTGGTAGTGTTTTAACTCCATCAAAAAGGGGGAAATTGTTAGAATAAAAATTGTTAGTTTTGATGAGTTAAAACAAACCAGAAGATGTAATAGGACCATCTGGACCTGTTAGCGAGATGATGATCTAGATTAGGACTTAGTCTAGGGGGAACTGCCAGACCAGAAGACTTCACCAGAAGAGTCACCAGAAGACCCCACCAGAGGACTTCACCAGAGGACTCCACCAGAAGACTTCACCAGATGAGATATGACCAGAGGCAGAAGACTTTCCCCAGACCAGACGAGTCCGGACCAGACGAGTCTGGTAGAACAAAAGATGCTCAGTTTGATCCCCTGACTCTACTGAGTATTCTGGTTCTTGACCAGATGAGGACCAGAAGACACCGAGGTTGCCTGGTGTCTGGTCCTGCCTTCTCTGGAGAGAATCAGAGTTAGGCAGAGGAAGCTATTGACCGTTGGTGATTCAAATCAAGTCAACATGATCAGGATTGGAAAGTATTTGAAGATAATCAATCCAAGGATCCCACCAACCCAATCAATCAATTAGGGAATTGATTGATTGAGGCTTCCTTATATAGAGGATCTGATTGGATTAGCCCTCCAACGGCTAGCCCTAATCCCCTCTATATATACAAGAGTGCAGTTCAAGAAAAAGCTCTAGAGACTCTACAAGCGCATAAGTGATCCAAGCTTTTGATATTCATACCAAGCACTCTTACTGTTCATAATATTTATCTACTCTAAAGGAGTTATTGAACCACAACCTGTTCATCTATTAGACAAGGTTGTTGGCTGGTTGATCTTTAGATTGAAGTCAAATCTAAAGAGGCTGTAAGAAGGAACTGGTACTTCCCAATTCCAGTAAGTAAGTTTGTGAGTTGGTTGGTAGTGAGACCCCTTGGTTATAAGGGAGAGTGGACGTAGGATATTCAATCCGAACCACTATACATCTTGTGTTATTTATTGCTTTACTTTACCTTTTGTTTGTTGATTATTGCCCTCTTGTAAAAGACTTTGAAAGACATTTAACTTAAGCTTACGCAATTAATCTAACTAGTGGGACCAACAGTAAGTCTCAAATTGGTCTGTCTTGACTAAGAGATTGCACTAGCACATTTAGTATGTGTTGAAGAGGACCTACAACGAGGATACATTCTTCTTTTCTGAAATGTGAAGAATTAGACCCCTGTGGTTATTGATTTCTTAATCTCCATCACTTAAATAGGACCGTGTGTGCTTAATGGTTACTGCTTTGATTCATGTTGGGTGAGAATCATTGTGACTTTGAACTTTGTGTTTTGGGCAGTAATATTAATCATACGACGGTTGCTAAGATTTAATACGGAGAAACGCGTGCGAGTACGGCTTGTGTGATTTGTGCCCTTGGTGGGCTCAGAAGTTTTATTGTACCAAATCTTGCAAGTGAAGAATCAGTTTCTTCGGTGCGGATAATAATGTTGAGCTGTCTTTACTCAAAGGTGAAAGATATTAATTAATTTAGAGCTATTTAGAAGCTTAATTAATTCGTGGATTTGATAATCCTAAACACGGGAAATAATAACCGGGATCCCATATTATCGTAATATGGATTAATATTGATAGTGCAATAATAATTTATTAGTGGTACTAATTAATATTAATGGGCTGAATTATATTGGGGCTCAATATTAAAATTCAGAAGCCCATTGGAGGTCCAATCTTAATTCTCCTAAAGGCCCCACAAGTAGCCCATTAAGTAGCCCGATAATAATAAGGTGATTAAAATAAAAGAAAAAATATTATTGCTGATTTTTTTCCTTAATTTTCGAAAAAGGCATATATGGAGAGAGAAAAGGTTTTGTTGATTTTATTGAAAAGATATTATGGAAGATATGTATTCTAGGAATACAAGATTATCTCATAAATTCAAGAAGATCAAAATCTAGCTATTTCAATTCCCATATTTTCGAAAATCATATATAGTTGGAAGGTGAGATTTTTGTGGAATATTTTCTTATGGAGAAAAGAATATATGGGATATATTCAAGATTTCTTGGAGGCCAATAAAAAGATTTTCTCTCCCTTATTCCAAGCCAAAATTTCGAAATTCCCCCTCCTATATATAGGGGATGATTATTTCATCTCCAGTTTACAGTTTCACAGTGTTGAAAAAAAAAATCAACAACAATAATTTTTTTTCTTTCTTCCTTGTTATTCTGAATTGCTTGTGAGTACTTTCCACCGGTGAACAAGCAAGGCGAAAGAGACATACTTGAGAAGGTTTTTTGGTTGATAGCACGATTGTGATAGTCCCGTTGTTATTAAAGGCCATATCTACATGAGGTACGAATCACGTGAACTCCTAGTTATTCCGCTTTAGGGTTTCATGTGAATTAATTCTATATGCATGATGATAAAATTGTTGTTGGAATTATTATTTGAATTAATTAGAATTAATTCATGCTAGTAATAATTAAGTTTGAATTCGTATTTAAATTTCATCCCGAATAGTTTCTGGGCACCCCTATTTTTCAAAAAACTGGTATCAGAGCCACGGTTTTCAGGCTCTGATCTTTAAATTGGAATTTAAATTATTTAATATTAAAATTACAATTGGATAGTAGAATTGCTAGATCTTTTTTGCAGGTATCCAATTGTCATGGTTTTTAATGTTTATTTTATTCCTGCATGTGAATTGTTTGTTTTTAATTCAATTAGTTCGAATTCATTTTTCTCGTGAGAAAATCCACGAGTAGATTAGTTTTTTTATTTGTTTGGTTCGTTCAATGTAATAGACTAGTCTAGATCTAGGTTTATTTATTTTTTGTAAATAAATTGTAATCGGATCGGAACGAAGACAATGAATTAAGACGGCGTACCCGGACAACACATGCATGCGTGGTGCATACATGGACGTGATTTATGCATGGGGTGGAAAACGAGGATGAACGACGAAACCCGACACACGGTGTGCGCTAGGCGCACGGCACCGTGCGCGATGTGTGCCGGGCAGCACGAGGAATGCTCGACACACGGCTGCTCGGTGGGCACCATATTGCATGCACGCACGGCGCGAGACGCAGTCCTCTCAGCGCTCGACTGCGTGGGGCACCGAGAGGTGCGTGACCCACCTCCGTGGGCCGACACGCGCTGAATCTTGGGCCGTGTGATTTCTTCGTTTGTATTTTATTGTGTGATTTTAAACATCGTCACAACCCCAAATGAAGGACGTTTTGACGAAGTGTTGTTGTTCGAGTGGGAGCTTGTCGAGATGAACGATGAAAGCAACTAGGACGATTTCTCGCATCAAGTCGTGAAGAAAATTAAACCGTGACAATTGGATTTGAGTGCTCCAATGTGTTTTAATTTTTTATTTTGATGGATGTTTTTTTTTCATGCACTTATTATTTATTAATATGTGTTTGCATGATTATTTAATTGTCCAAGAAAAACCTTACTTTCGAAAATTACTAAGTATGTTTCTTTAATCGCAATTTTATTCCGGAAAATAAAATTGGATTATTTTGACCTCCATAATTTATTTATTTGTGAAGTCTTTTTGGAATACATTTCCCCTTTGGATCGGCCAAAAAGACGGATTCACATGAATACATTTTGAAAGGATGATTGTGGATTATTACTAGTGGCGGTATTGACCCTCACCACGAGTGGCTTGCTCAAAGCAAAATAATAATCCTGTATTGAATTATGGTTATTACTTAGACATAAGAAATTGATATTAACTTACTCCCCTCGGAGTCCCTGTCAATTTTTATGTGGTCAAAGTTGGAGCCAACTATTAATTTTGAATTAAGGATTTGTACCTTTAAGTTTGTGATCCGCTTGAATGTGTTTAAATGTATAGACCATCCCTCGTGGCGCATTTAAATTATTTTGAGATGTTGGCTGATGCATGATTATATTGTTTTAATGTTTCAATATAATTGATGTGATCGAATTATGTGATAATTTCGTATTTTTCTAGATATTAATATGAATGTATGTTTTATTCTCATTTCATCATGTCGCAACCTTTTAATCCACTGTTTAATATACTTTAAGTTAACAAACTTTCTAGAGAGAATTATATCGATTGGAAATGTAATTTAAATTTTATCCTTACTGCACAAAAATACAATTGGGTTATTCACATTAATATACCCGACAAGCCTAATGATAAGTCAAGCAATGGGAAAAGGCAGTTTATTATTAGAAGCGTGACAATGAACACATGAAGTGCATCATCTTGACATCTCTGTCTGAGGATTTGAGGCATATTCATGAAGACATCGTATCCGCTGTTGAAATCATGGAAAACCATGAAGAGATGTCTTCACATCAGAAACCCATGACTAATCAGTTCACCAAACATGACTCGGTCAAGTTAAAAATGGTGGAGGGAATGCCTGTGAGGGAACATGTTCTCGAGATTATGGCATACCTTAACAAGATGGAAGTACTTGGTGCGTAGTTTGATGTCCCTTCTCAGGTCGATTTCATACTCCATTCTCTACCGAAAAACTTTGAGCAGTTTCAACTGAACTGTCAGATGAATGAACAGACAGTCGTTTGTCCAAGCTCTTGCAAGATTTAGTTTCAGTGGAGGTAATAATGGAGCACCAGTCTAGTGCTATGGTGGTTAATGGTCCGTTTACCTCTTTTGGTCCCAAGGGAGGGAAAAAGAGGAAGAGAACCAAAGGCCGGACCCAAGCAAATCCAATTGTTGCGAAAGGCAAAGCCAAGGCTAGCATCAAAGGGGAAGTGTTTTAACTGCGGTGAGAGAGGACATTGGAGGTCTGCCAGTTCCAAGAGTAAGAGGCTAGGAAAGTTAGGTAATTCACACGTCTTAGTCGTCGAAACTTGTGGAGTGGTGTATGTTGTCCATTCGTGGACAGTGGATACGAGAGCAGCTGATCATATTTGTTTCATTTTGCATGGGTTCAAGCTAACCCGACGATTTAGAGGAAGTGAGATCCCCATCACACCGGACAATGCTACGAGAGTGGCAGCTGAAGTAGTGGGAGAAGTGCGTCTATCTTGTGAAGATAGAGTTATGGTCTTGAGAGACGTTCTTCATGTTCCTAGTTTAGAAAGAACTCAACCTCCAGTTTATAAATTGTTTTGGATAGATACTCAGTTTTTTTTAATAAGGATGTTATTATTTCTTGAAATGATGAGTTTATCTGTTCCGGAACATTGTTGGATGATCTTTATACCATTAATTGGGCACACCACTCATAATGAATCTAATAACACGTCGATCATTTCGAGTAATAAAAGAAAGCGTTCTTCGGACATGAACGAAACACTTCTATGGCATCTTAGATTAGGTCATATTAATTTAATGCAAATACAAAGATTGGTGAAAGATGGATCCTTGGAGTTTCTTCAAGTTGAGCCGTTTCCAACTTGCGAATTCCATTTAGAGGGTAAGATGACCAAGAGGGCATTTGGAGCCAAGGGGATAAGAGCCACGGAAGTGTTAGAACTCGCTCATACCGATATATGTGGTTCAAAGATGATCATAGCAAGAAGGGGGTATGAGTATTTTGTCACTTTTGTTGACAATTACTCGGGATATGGATACATCTACCTTATGTTGCATAGGGAAAGAAGTATCAAGTTTCTACAACCTGATCGTAGAGGCGAATACCTCAGCGATGAATTCTTGAACTGCCTATCAGACAAAGGGATCGTATCCCAGTTGACCACACCGGGAACTCCTCAATAGAATGGTGTAGTGGAACGAAGGAACCAAACTCTTTTAGAAATGGTCAGATCCATGATGAGTTATTCAGATTTACCCAAATCGTTTTGGGGTAATGCCTTGGAAACGACGGCTTATATTCTAAACTTGGTGTCATCCAAATTGATTCCTAAAACCCCAATAGAATTGTGGACCGGGCGTAAGCCCAGTTTGAGACGCATGAGAATTTGGGGGTGTCCGGCATACGTGCTAGATAAGAAAAGCGGTAAATTGGATCCATGTTTAGAATTAAGGCTGTTTAAAGGATATCCCATGGGAACGAAGGGGTGTATGTTCTATAGTCCCAAGAATCAAAAGACCGTGTTTTGCACACTCTTTAAATTCTTGGAGGAAGACTATATGAACAAAAGAAAGCCCAGAAGCTAGATTACCTTAGACGAATTAAGATGGCAAACTCCTACACTAGGTATACAAGATGATATACCATACGTCACACCTTCACAACCAGAACCCCGTCGTAGTGGGAGGTTTGTCAGACAACCCGAGAGATTCATGGAAATAAGAGAATCTTTGGATTTGATTCCCGGCGATGAATCGGACCCATGGACATACAACGAGGCAATCCAAGACAAAGATGCGGAATCTTGGCAAACAGCAATGGAAGCCGAGATGGGCTCAATTGATCATAATCAAGTGTGGGAGCTGGTCGAACCACCCAATGTGGTAGAACCCATTGGATGCAAGTGGGTATACAAGAGGAAAAGAGGACCAGACGGAAGGGTTGAGACCTTCCAGGCAAGGCTAGTGGCAAAAGGGTATATTAAAAAAGAAGGGATTGATTATGAGGAAACTTTTTTCGCCTGTAGTTATGCTTAAGTCCATCTGTATTCTCATGTCGATCGCTGCGCATCTACATTACGAGATCTGGCATATGGATGTCAAGACAGCCTTCCTTAATAGAAGTCTTGACGGTTTGGATATCTATATGCGACAACCCGAAGGTTTTATTGCGAGAGGCCAAGAGCATCTTATATGCAAGCTCAGGCAGTCCATCTATGGACTTAAGCAAGCATCACGTACTTGGAACCAGTGTTTTGATCAGGTTATTAAGTTTTATAGGTTTTGATCAAAAAGAGTTCGAAAGTTGTGTGTAAAAAAAGTGTGACAAAACCGTGGTGGTATTCTTAGTATTATACGTGGACGATATTCTGCTCATTTGAAATAATATAAAGGTATTGTCAGACGTAAGGGTATGGCTGTCAAATCAGTTTGATATGAAGGAGTTAGGAAAGGCCGGTCACATCCTTGGGATCAAGATCACTTGAGATCGCAAGAGAAGGATGTTGGGCTTATCGCAAGTTTCATATAAAGACACTGTCTTGAAGCATTTCAGCATGAAAGATTCCAAGAAAGGTTTTGTACCTTTTAGGCACAGAATCCATCTATCAAAAGAAAGAGGGCCTAAGACGCATATGGAGATAGATGAAATGAAAGGCATTTCGCACGCTTCGGGCGTAGGAAGCCTTATGGATGCAATGTTGTGTACGAGACCGGATATATGCTTTTGCCTTGGGGATGATGGCAAGATATCAAAGTAACCCCGGGAAAGCTTATTGGACTGCAATTAAATGCATTCTGTAGTTTTTTAAAAGAACTAGCGATGGAATGCTGATTTAACAGTCAGACAGTCTAATTCTCATGGGATGCACGGACTCAAATTTCCAACCAGATATAGAATCCAGAATATCAACCTCGGGTAGTGTGTTTTGCATGGGAGAAGGAGCCATGACATGGAGAAGCGATTAGCAGAAATGCATAGCCGATTCGACCATGAAAGTCGAATAAGTAACTGCTTGTGAAGCAGCGAAAGAAGCAGTTTGGCTCAAGTACTTCTTAGTAGACTTAGACGTTGTTCCGAATTTGCCCAGCACAATCACTGTCCATTGTGATAATACCGGAGCAGTTGCAAATTCAAGGGAACCGAGAGCCCACAAGGCCAGCAAACACATTGAAAGAAAACACCATCTTATACGAGAAATCGTTAAGAGAGGAGATAAAGAGGTGGCAAAGATAAACATCGGAGGACAACCTAGTATATTCATTCACAAAGGGTCTGCCTCAGAGTACATTCAAGAGACATGTGGATGGAATGAGAGTCAAGACTATTGTCAATCTGCTTTAAGTATAAGTGGGAGGAATTATTAGGTTAGTGTAGATTGACATGAGATGTCACGTAGAGGTACTACACTAGACATGCATGATATATACTAAAAAGCAGACTTTAAGTATAAGTGGGAGATTGTTGGAGTTATACGTGAAAGAATGCTTTTACTTTGTATAACTCATGTATTAAACACTTATTTATGAGAATAAATCTTTTATCGCATTTGCTTTAGATATGATTGAATGTTGAATATTTATTGGAACCAGTCATTATAAGTGGTACATGTTACATTGTAGTTAATGTGGTGATACCCGATCATGGAAGATCACATTAACGGTTTTCTTGTAACTAAACGTACAAAATTCACGACCCAGGTGGAATTGAATAATCCGCGGCGAAAGGTCGATGTGTAAGTCTCAGATTGGTATGTCTTGATTAAGAGATTGCACTAGCACATTTAGTATGTGTTGAAGAGGACCTACATCGAGGATAAATTCTTCTATTCTAAAATGTGAAGAATTAGACCTCAGTGGTTATTGATTTCTTAATCTCCGTCACTTAAATAGGACCGTGTGTGCTTAATGGTTACTACTTTGATTCATGTTGGGTGAGAATCATCGTGACTTTGAAATTTGTGTTTTGGGTAGTAATATTAATCATACGACGGTTGCTAAGATTTAATACGGAGAAACGCGTGCGAGTACGGCTTGTGTGATTTGTTCCCTTGGTGGGCTCAGAAGTTTTATTATATCAAATCTTGCAAGTTAAGAATCAGTTTCTTCGGTACGGATAATAATGTTGAGCTGTCTTTACTCCAAGGTGAAAGATATTAATTAATTTAGAACTATTCAGAAGCTTAATTAATTAATGGACTTGATAATCTTAAATGCGGGAAATAATAACCGGGAGCCCATATTATCGTAATATGGATTAAGATTGATAGTGCAATATTAATTTATTAGTGGTACTAATTAATATTAATGGGCTGAATTATATTGGGGCTCAATATTGAAATTCAGAAGCCCATTGGAGGTCCAATCTTAATTCTCCTAAAGGCCCTCAAGTAGCCCATTAAGTAGCCCGATAATAATAAGGTGATTAAAATAAAAGAAAAAATATTATTGCTGATTTTTTCCTTAATTTTCGAAAAAGGCATATATGGAGAGAAAAAAGGTTTTGTTGATTTTCTTGGAAAGATATTATGGAAGATATGTATTCTAGGAATACAAGATTATCTCATAAATTCAAGAAGATCCAAATCTAGCTATTTCAATCCCCATATTTTCAAAAATCATATATAGTTGGAAGGTGAGATTTTTGTGGAATATTTTCTTATGAAGAAAAGAATATATGAGATATATTCAAAATTTCTTGGAGGCCAAGAAAAAGATTTTTTCTCCCTTATTCCAAGCCAAAATTTTGAAATTCCCCCTCCTATATATAGGGGATGATTATTTCATCTCCACTTTACAGTTTCACAGTGTTGAAAAAGAAATCAGCAACAATAATTTTTTTCTTTTTTCCTTGTTATTCTGAATTGCTTGTGAGCACTTCCCACCGGTGAATACGCAAGGCAAAATGGACATACTTGAGAAGGTCTTTTGGTTGATAGCACGATCTTGATAGTCCCGTTGTTATCAAAGATCATATCTACAAGAGGTACGAATCACGTGAACTCCTAGTTATTCCGCTTTAGGTTTTCATGTGAATTAATTCTATATGCATGATGATAAAATTGTTGTTGGAATTATTTTTTGAATTAATTAGGATTAATTTATGCTAGTAATAATTAAGTTTGAATTCCAATTTAAATTTCATCTCGAATAGTTTTCGGGCACCCCTATTTTCCAAACAGATACTCCTCTGACTTGAGATCAATACGCACAACATGTGTGGAGTGATGAACTTTGACCATGACCAACGCTTGCACCCTTCCATGGGTAGATATGGCATGGATTGGGTTCATCACGAAATGCATGTGCGTGGTAGTTGAGCCAAGAATAGGATTCATTCCTTAATGTGGATTTAGAGAGAATGCTCGTCTTCTCATCATAATTGGATCTAAGTCGTCGGCCGACCCGCATCAACTTAGATTTTTTGGCTAAGTGTGATATACTTGATCAATTAGTGATTTGAGATGATATGATTAAGTTATTTGAATAGACACTTCATCATGTTCAAGACTTAATCGGGTATTCGCGAATGAAAGGAAGATATCACAATATCCTACAGTATTACAGGTAGTTGCAGATTTCCTCGAAACATACCTCGTATATTGAGAATATCTGATTTACAGTTAGTTTGACTAATCGCTCGATATACGAGGGCCTTTCTCTAGTCACAATTTTCCTAGCAAATTCGTCTCGAGATTCAACGCTGGCATATCGGTGCGGGTTGGTAAAAAGCCGTTATGTGGATACCATAGTTGAGGATTCCGTGTACAAATTGTTGTAAGGATTTATATACGTGTTATTTATCCTTCATGTTTTATGTTATACAACCATATACAGATTCGTTGTTGGTGAATCGTTATCTTCCGCTGCGCCGAACATGGTTTCGTGCCTATAAAATCCAACACTGGGCACAACAGTCTTCCTTCTTAAACAGCAGGTGGAGGATTCACGGAGCAGCCAAGAGCGGGAACGCCACTTTCCCGGGCATCAGCCTCGGTCGGACCTGCATCAATATCTTCCGGGTACAACCCCAAAATCTCTCTCCAAATCCCTGAAAAAGCCCGAAATTGAGGGGTGGAGGCGGTGAGCAAGGCTGTATTCCCGGAATTAGGCCTCCAGCGCCTCAGTCTGAAGAGCAGTCTTCTTCGCCTCCCGAATTGCATCGGTGAAGGCCTTGTAATAGGCAAACTCCCCAATCTGAGCGGGGTCCAGGAAAGGATCATCTCAGTTGGCATCTTGCATGGCTCGCACACGCTCCGAGGCAGCTATCAAGTCCTTGATGGTCTCAACATCCTTGACAGCTTGGCGCTGGAGCTTCCCCGCCTCGGCCTGCGCGGTTTCCACGGTGCGCTCCACCTCCTCTTTGGCATTCTTGGTCTCCAGCACCTCCACCCGGTACCGATGGATTTCCTCCGCTGCCGCCTCGCGACCCTCGATCCGGCCAGCTTCCACCCCACACTTGTTAGCCTCCGCTACCTCTTTCTCCAGCACTGCCAATGCCGCCGCCCGTCCTCTCTCCGTGCCCTGCCTTTTCGCATCCGCCAGCTCTGCAGTACGAGACTTCTCCATCCCGGTAATCTTATCTTCCAAATCCTTCACCTGCCTGCCTAACCGGGACTGATAGAAGCCCTTCTCTTTCTCCAAGTCCTCCAGGCGAAGCCGAAGGGCAAGGATCTTGTCCACCTCTTGGTCACGGCGTAAAACTGCCTGCTTGGTCATGGTAGCAGTCTGACTGACAAGTAGGAGTGCGGCAAATAAACAGTTGTCGAAAGTCGGATGGGTGGTAATAGTCTACAGCGAGTGGTTCCAGGCCGACGGGATATCCCGCATCGCACGAGCGACGTGGAGGGGTAGACCCGCGAAAGACAAGGCGCATTGGGAAGACAAGAAGTCCACAATCAAGGTTGGCTGAGTAGGATCATCAACCAAAGCCTGGAAATAGAAGCAACGCGACACTTCAACACAAGTAATTAAAAGAAACTACCGACTCAAAATGAACTCAAGTTTCAGAACCATACCTCCGTACTCGCTATTGATCGCGGCCCAGAATTGGCCCGGTCAGTGCAGACGGCGGAGGGGCAGAACTTGAAGGCATGGACGGGTCGTTATAGGTACAGCGGGCTCGGGGGCAGTTCCCCCTCCACCTATATTCCCAGCAGAGGAGGGCTCGGTTGCAGCGGCGGTCTCTTTCTCATTCGTGGGCTCGTTCGCATCGGTGGGCTCACCTTCTCCGTGGCTCGGGTTATCTGACTCTTTGAGCTCGATCACCTCATCATTCTCTTTGTCAACAAGCAACACTATTCGGGTCCTCCTCTGCTTTGATCTTCTCCGCGAGCCGTCTCCCGGACCCTGGGATCCTCCCTCCTCACCATCTCCCGTGCGCCTTCTCTTTGGAGGAGGGGGCGGTGGGGATGGCGGGGCTGGGTGAGCCACTTCTGGGCTCGCCTGCCTGAGGGGGATCCCCTCTGGAATGGATGGGGGTGCGACCGACAGAACTGGGGCACCTCCTTGCCCCTACAACCATGGTGTATAGCCTCAAATACTCCTGGAGCACTCGACATCACTTGAGATGGGCAACGAGAGTATACTGGAAAATCAGGCCCTATCACATTAAAGTCACATGATAGAGGTCAGAATAATCCAGCTAAGGATTGGAAACAATCACAGTATCATGGGTCAACACATACCTGCTTCCTGGTTCAAGTGGCGAGGAAATAGAAAGAATCGAGCTTGGCGCCGCGCTCCAGCCATGTTGAGGGTTACCGTCTCACGCTGGATAGTGGGGATCCTCTCGAAGTGGCGTATCGCAAGGTCGAAGTCCCAGTTGAGATCCTCACGGAGGGGCATGAGGTAGCCTGCAAAGAAAACAGAAGGAAATTAGATCAGCACAAAAGATGATCCTCTCCAAGGACGTCCTATTGGGGCGATCCCGGACATAGACATCACCCTTATATCGGGATTCGATATTCAACCCAAGGAGGAAATTGACCTCACTTAGGGTCGGCATACGATAAAGTCGATGCCGACCAAGTAGGGTAAAAAGAGAGGATCAATTGCTAGGAATTGGGATGAAGCTGCGCCGGCGTGACCTCCCAGCAGTCAAGAAGGTGAACTAGATTGGTGGTGCAAGGGGAAGCGCAACCCTGCCTTCATAGCATGGAAGTTAACTGTGACCATGCCAGGAGGGGGTTGGTTAGCCCACTCTGTCGGATCCAGGGCATAGAGATGCACATTGATGGGAACCACCCACCGGATTTGCCAGGCGGCCAACTTAGAGGCCGTCATAGTACTCACCCTTTTATCTCGTGAAGCGTGCCACTCCGACGGCTCGGCGCTCACAATCGACCGAGGGCTTCATCTCAAGAACACATATGGGTGCCTCCTCAAGTAGTCAGCATAATCGAAGACTGAGGGAGAACCTGTCATTTGATAAACAAAGTCCTCCCAGGCTTGGTAGGCCACAGAGACTTGCTCATTATAAACCTCTTTATTTTGGGCGTACTCTATCTCGGGCCCCTCTCCATCGTCATCGGCCGCTGGACCGCTGGACGCTCCGGCCTCTGCAGAATTCACTCCGGCCTCTCGATCATCCCCGATTGGCTGCGGCAGGGGACTGACCAGATCCGCCAGATGTATTCCACCAACGAACGACTCCTAGCTTCCAGGGATGGAACGCGTGGAAGGCGGACAGTCTCTCCGGCCAGAAGTGTTGGCTTCGTTGTCGGCCATTCTTATGTAAAAAGGAAAAAGAAATGCAAACGAAGATTACCTTGAATAAATCTAGGTAGGGATCGTCAAAGAACTTCGAAATGAAAAGATAAGAAGCGGGAAGAGAAAGATTTGAACGAATGAAGGAAAGCTCTCTTTTAAAGGAGAAATTTGGGGCAAATTTGCAATTAAAAAATTCAAAATCAGGGGATGAAACTAAAATTCCCTAAAAAGAGGCGATTGTTCGTCTTCGGATGCGCTCATCGGATGCAATCACGGGAAAGTCATGCCTTTCCAATAAAGGCGTCCAATCGAAAAGACTGGCGCTTTTCAGGCCATCATTACACCCCTTCATTAAAGCAACGCCGGGAAGGTTTCTTATCTGAAGAGTCTCACACGCCAAGTCAGCCACCGTTCAAAATACATAAATCACATCATGACACGTGGGCTGAGATCGATCTCGGGAATCTCCAGAGGATCTTTTCCAAGGATTCTTGCGAAGAACAAGTTTTGAAACAAGGGTCTCACTCCAGGTTGGCATCACCTTGGACGTTTTTCGACCTCGGTGACCAACCTGGGAGGCAATTGTTGTAGGGAGAAAAATATGTTCGACCCCGACCTTGAACATTAGGGCAAGCTCGCCCTATCGGCGACCTCGCCCCATCAGAGACCTCGTTGCACCAGTGGCCTCATGCCATTCAAGCCACGTCGCCCAGGACCTCGCCCAAAAGGCGAGGTCGAGCTTCTGTTGATCCTTTTCAGGACAAGATAGGTGAAGGACTAGCACGAAAAGAAGGACGTAACCGCAACACAGACAACAGCGCCCGCACCGGAGGAAAGGACGGGCACAGCTGTAGGCAGCAGGCGTCAGAAAGGACTAAAGGGTATTCCAGTGTAGCAGCGCCAACAGGCCAGCTGCTACACTCTCATTAGCGGAGGACAGCCCGCGGACACAACAAACAAAGGCTACCACACATTAGTGCCAAGGCATAGGCAAAAAGATAGAAAATTATTAGCAATCATTATATATTTTATCCAAATAGCTAGAACAACACAATGTAACCTAGGACTTACAATAAATAGAGCCATTGAGCTCATGAATAAGAGAGCTACTTAATACCAAGCCTAAACCCCTCGACAAATCTTTGTGCATTTACTTTCCCTGCATTTAATTCTTCAAGCCCATTAGGGGAAGGCCTCATCGGCTAACTCCTCTTGGTACACTATCTTGTTTTATCCGATCATAGCCACATAAAGCTCGTTAAATCTTTAAATCGGGTAACAACAATATGTAGTAAAAAAAACTTGTTAACATATTTTGTATATAAAGAGAAAATTTGTATTGTTACCCTATATTCATAACAAAAGAAGTTTTCTACCAATTTCATAAGAAAATGAGTTTTTACCAAATTTTGGCATAAAAGACTCAAATACCCTTCAGTTAAATGTATTACCCCTTTTCGTCATATTTTATTCATATTTAACTTTTCATCTACCAAAATGATTTGAACTTTCAACTCCTCCAACTCTCATCTCTTTATCACCCCCTTCCAAGACTATGGTAAGTAATTCACTTTAGTAGTTTATTTCTTCTTATCTTTTCACCTACTCATTTTGTAGTTTTGATGATTTTTATCCATAAAAAAAGGATTTGTCGAAGTTGTCTCGCTGGCAAAAAAAGTTTATCTCGCTAAGAAAAAGTTGTCTTGCTGGCAAAAAATAGTGTTGCTGGATAAAAATAGTGTCACGCTGGCAAAAATAGTTATCTCGCTGGTGCCTATCGAGATAATATTAAAAAATTCATAAGTTCAAAGTTTGAATGTTTGAATACCAACTCGATGGACAAAACGATATAACTATTTTTGCCAGCGAGACAACTATTTTTTGTCAACGAGGCAAATATTTTTTGCTAGCAAGACAATTTTTTTGCAAACAATTTTAGATGGTTCGAATTATGCATATTGGAAACCAAAGATGCGGATGTACATCAAATCCCTTGATGAACGAGCATGGAGAAGTGCACTATCTGGATGGACTCAACCAAGAACTCCAGCTGATGAAGACAATGAAGCACGGATCAAGCGAGAGCTTGATTGGACGATTGATGAAGTAAATGTGGCTAGTTACAATTCGAAAGCTTTGAATGCTATATTTACATCGGTTGATGTATCTATGTTCAAATTGATTTCGAATTTTATCTATGCAAAAGATGCTTGGGATCGATTGCAAGAGCATTGTGAAGGATCTGAGAATTTTTGAAGGAACAAACTTCGAATGCATGATACCAAGTTCGAAAATCTGAAAATGAAGGAAAATGAAACCATTTCATCTTACTGTGGAAGAATCAATGAGATTGCTAATGAATCTCATTCGCTTGGTGATCCTATTTCCAATATCAGGTTAGTTCACAAAATTCTAAGTACCATTTCTAAACATTTTGATGCTAAAAGAAACTATAAATATAGATCTAATGAGCCTAAATGAACTTGTGAGTATTTTGACCACATATGAGATAAATATCTTTCAAAATGACGATGTTTCTGATCTTATTGATGTTTCTAAAGTTTCTATAAATTCTGATCAAATTAAAAATGTTACCCCAAATGTTACAACATCTGGTACAACATTACCAGAAATATTAAATTTAGCAGGAAATTCACATGCATTGGAAAAAATTACACCTTCTAGAATCTTGAAAAATCATCCATCAAATTTGATTATAGATGAAATTACTTATGGAGTTCAAACTAGAAAAAGAAATAGAGTAGAACTCAAAATTATTTAATGATTATGGAATTGGAAATGATATGTTAACCGTTTTATGTGATATTACATGTTCTAATTAATATACAAATGAATTCCTTGCAACATTCATTGACTAAGCATATAAGTATTGGGCATCATTTTATTAGAGATCGTGTGGAGAAGAAAATTGTGAGGTTATAATATATTTTCACTGAGAAACAAGTTGTTGATCTTTTTACAAAAACCCTTGACTTTGAGAGGTTTTCATCACTTAGGAAATCTCTTGGTTTGTACTCACGCTGAGAAATTTATTGTTGTGTTTTGAAAAATATTTCGACATTTGACACAACATCAGAAAGTTCTTTATAAATTTTTTCTAAGTATTTTTCTCTTTGGTCTTAGACTAACTCTTTTGTGTAATAGTTGATTGAACCTGAATATTTGTTTATATTTCTGGACACACATCATTGCGTGCTAAAGTTTGAAAAATCACAATAAGATACTTTAATCACTGAGTAACTATGGGACACGGAGCTCGTTACTACGATGTACTCTTTTCAAAAGGTGATTAAAAATGTATCAATTTATTTATAATCCACTGAGTAACTATGGGGCACGGAGCTCGCGACTACGATGTTCTCTTTTAAAAAGGTGGATCAATATGAAATATTGTGATAAAATTGTTTAAATTGATAAAACAATTCACTGATGATTGTATTGTTTAATGTTGAGATGTGTGTGTTCCAACATGTAAAACAACATTTACTAGGGTTCGAATTTCTGATTACCTTCACGAGTTATTTAATTTTTTAATTAGGATAATATTAAGGATATTTATTAAGAATATTTCCAGCAATTTAGTTAATTCAGTTTATTTTATTTTATCATATGTAATTATTTAATTTGTTCCTCAAATTTAAAAATCACACACGATCACACTCCTAAAGTAGTTGAAGTTTTTAAACTACCACATTATGCACGACATTTAGTAGGTGTGTGTGATAACCTCCATACTACTTCTCTATATAAGATCGATAATTATGCATGATGATTACATACTGTAAACTATCATTGTATTTTGCATAAAGAATTTCAAAGGTATCATTAACTTAATTCAAAGTATCATCTAAAAAGAATTTCAAAGGTATCATTAACTTAATTCAAAGTATCATCTAAAGTCGGTTTCATATTTAATCCATTTCATTAACATTATTAATTTTATTTAACTTTTCTTTTTTGTTATTTTGAACTCAGTTTGCTTCTATGCAGTTTGACACAAATGTTGTATTAAATCTTGACAACATTACTGACAACACTAGTAAGGTTTTTTTTTTTTACTTCTTTTACTCTCACTACTGATTACATTTTTAAGTAGATAAATGCCCTTCAAGGCACTATTGATGTCCTGACTAGGTAAACAAAGTTTTAGGAGATGTTGCTTTCTACTCCAAACGGGGGAGTATGACCTGGAAGTTGTTGCTGAAAGTGTTTTCAAGTTGTTGTTGCTACTAATGAAGTTGATATTTATTTTTATTGTTGTTGCTGAGCTTGAAGATAGGGGGAGTTCGTTCAGACTACCCAATCTTATCTCTACTTCATATATTCAATCTCTGTATTTCGAAGCTCTGTAGTTTATTATTTAGTTCTTAGTACTGTTTTTATTTTCTGTTAGTTAAATTATTAATAGTTGTTTCTGTTTATGTTTAGATCTTGTTGGGAACACTTAGTTTATTTTATTTCTGGGTAGTTTGGCCTAGGCACTCCGTTTGTGCTTAGTGATTATTTTTATTAATTTCTGTTAGTCACTTAAATTTGGTTTAGCAATTAAATATCATTGTTTTGATGTTTAGTTGTGTTTCTAACTTAACACATTTTACTGCATGTTTACAACATCAGGTGTGTTGTAGTAGAAAAGCCAAATTGGGGGAAATTGTTGATGTTAGGTCAATGTTGTCCAAAATATTACAAAATTTTCCGCAACATCATAATTTTCCATTTCTTCTAATACTAACTTCTAATGTTTCAATGTTATCATTAATGTCTAAATATGTAGGATGATGACGTGAAGGTTACCAGGTCAAGCGGTTGCAGTTTTAGAGTAAGAAGTTAAAGATAAGTATGAGTGGTTATCGAAGTCATGGAGCTTAGTGTTGAACGGTTTTACACATGGAAAACCATGATTTTCAAGTGTTCACATGCTAAATTTAAACTCTATAAATACCGTATGCATTGGACACTATCAAGTGAAGAAATCGAGATACATATTTACCTATAGCAAGTGTAGTTATTTCGGTTCTCTCCATTGTAATTCTAAGAGTGTCTTTGTTAGGTATTTAAGTAGACTTTTTTACACAATTAGAATTCTAGGCTTTTTGATTGTATACCTAGGGTATATGATATTGATGTAAAATCTTACAGTAGGATTTTACTTTGTCTTTGTATCACTACAACGTTATAGTGAAGTTTCGCCAAGAGGCATCATAGGTTATTTTATAATCTATGACTTTTTTTATATCGCATTTGCAATTCTGTTTTTCAAAGTGTTCCGCTGTGCATGTTGTCTTTTATATTTTAACACTTTCGACAACATTCTGGAAAAACACCCGCGCAAACCCTTTAATTGGCACCAGAGCCATAACTAGATATACTTAGTTATGTCATGTTCTTAAAGTATGTAAAATTCATTTGCAGTGGAATATCCACTTACCCGTGCTTTTAAACCACCAATTTTAGATAGTTCGAATTATGCATATTGGAAACCAAAGATGCAGATGTACATCAAATCCCTTGATGAACGAGCATGGAGAAGTGTACTATCTGGATGGACTCAACCAAGAACTCCAGCTGATGAAGACAATGAAGCACGGATCAAGTGAGAGCTTGATTGGACGAATGATGAAATAAGAGTGGCTAGTTATAATTCGAAAGCTTTGAATGCTATATTTACATCGGTTGATGTATCTATGTTCAAATTGATTTCGAAATGTATCTCTGCAAAAGATGCTTGGGATCGATTGCAAGAGCATTGTGAAGTATCTGAGAATTTTCGAAGGACCAAACTTCGAATGCGTGATACCAAGTTCAAAAATCTGAAAATGAAGGGAGATGAAACCATTTCATCTTACAGTGAAAGATTCAATGAGATTGCTAATGAATCTCATTCGCTTGGTGATCCTATTTCCAATGCCAGGTTAGTTTACAAAATTCTAAGTACTCTTTCTAAACATTTTGATGCTACGATATGTGCTTGATGGTCCCGGAATTTCTTTCGCAAACACTGAAAATATGGGAATTTAGGAGGAATTCTTTTTTTTTTTAACTTTGCAAACACTGAAAATATGAAAACAAGTAGGGTTTTGGTTTCCATTGGGTTTTCTCCAACTATGTGAGGTTTTCCCTTACAATGTGTTCGCCTAAAGCTAAGATTGGGAAAACCTCTCTAAGTTATGACTTACAAGCTGAACACTCAATTTATATCTGTGAAGACCCTAATGGTTAGTGAACAAGGTGTAAGAAGTGCCTCCTTATATCTCCCATGAAATGAACTATCCTCTCACACCTTCAGAGCTCGTAGGTGTTGATTTTTCTCTCTTCACACACTTCAAACCGCAGCTATGAGCTTGTATTTATAGTGTGGATTCAAATATAACCGTTGGAGGAAATTATATTTAAATCCATACAATTAATAGGTTCACCTACTTTTCTTAGAATGCGGCCTTGTCAGTGTCGGAGATGTTGTCTTAACTTGATTGGTCCACGTGGACTAAATCCAACGGATCTTTGGTTCGGTGAGCTTGATCAGGGCACACTGACTTCAGATGGCTTATCCTCCACTGACTTGATGATCTTCAGTAGACATGACTGTCTTCAGTGTAGTTGTCCTTCAGGATACTCTTGAAGATCTTTCCAAGAAGTTTGTCATAAGGCTGAATTACAAACTTCCCTGACCACAGTAGCCTGACTCCTTCAGGGCCTACTTGGTACAGCACTGATCCTTCTGATCATGCTCTTCACTGAGTAGTCCACTGACTTAGCTTAGATCAGCTAGGTTTATACTCAGTGGGACATCCTTCAGGCTTCTCTTCAGGTCCAAGTCCCTGTCATGTCTTCAGTCAATTCTTCTTGTGATGTCATATTGATTTCCTCAGGCTGTGTTGTTGAGTTCCCCCTCGCTGAGTTCCCCCTCAACTGAGTTCTTCTTAACTGACAGCCTATTCTACTGAGAAATAACCTAGCCTTACCTAAAACTAAAGATACTATCATAACTGCTTTCAAACCTATTACATGAGGTTTTGGAAAATCATCAAAACTAAACCATATCCCAACAATTTCTCACTTTTTGATGATTCCAAAACTTCTAACACAAGGATTTTCTATTACCTGAATGATGTCAAAGCATAAGTAATAGTTTGAAAGAATGCATAAATTCCCATAGTTTTAAAACATTTAAGATCTGCTCGGTTGACCATTTTCTTAACAAAACTGGATCAGTGGTCATGTGAACAACCCGCTCTGATACCAATTGATGGTCTCAGAATTGCTTTCGCAAATACAGAAAATATGGGAATTTAGGAGGGAAAAAAATTTAAACTTTGCAATGCACCCTGAATGAGTTCAGTTAGGGAACACTCAAGTCACATCATTGCTGAGAGTCAAAGGCATCAAGTCAGTGTGGTGACTTGAGGACTCAGCCTCTCAACAAGACAACGACTCAAGAGGTTGCACTTCAAGTCACTGCACTGCTTAGAGGCTGAGTTACCAAGTCAGTGTGGAGACTTGGAGACTCATGCTCTAAGCAATGCAGTGACTCGAGATACTGGACTCTCGAGTGCATGCTTAAGCATGTCATTGAGATTGGTTCCCCCTGACTAAAATACTTAGCTAATTTCTATTCAACCTATCGAAGTACTATCAGTGAGCATACAATAAAAATAATTAGCAAGTGCTTAAATAATAAACAATGCTCAGTTTAACGTGGTTCAGAGACTCAAGCTCTTATATCCACAGACCTGATTTAACAGGAAATCCACTAACTTGGGATTCTTATTTTTAACGTGCCAAGGTGCACCCAGATCTATACAACTCAGATCTTGCAAACTTCCTTCCTAACTCCACAAACAACTTCTTCCAACAAACATGACAAGTAGAGTTTTGGTTTTCGTTGGGTTTTCTCCAACTAGGTGAGGTTTTCCCTTACAACGTGTTCGCCTAAAGCTAAGATTGGGAAAACCTCTCTAAGTTATGAGTTACAATCTTAACACTCAATTTATATCTGTGAAGACCCTAATGGTCAGTGAACAAGGTGTAAGAAGTGTGTCCTTATATCTCCCATGAAATTCACTATCCTCTCACACCTTCAGAGCTCATAGGTGTTGATTTTTCTCTATTCACACACTTCAAACCACAGCTATGAGTTTGTATTTATAGTGTGGATTAAAATGTAACCGTTGGAGGAAATTACATTTGAATCCATACAATTAATAGATTCACCTACTTTTCTTGGAATGCGGCCTTGTCTGTGTCGGATATGCTATCTTTACTTGATTAGTCCACATGGATTGAATCCAACGGATCTTTGGTTCAGCGAGCTGGATCAGGGCGCTGTGACTTCAGATAGCTTATCCTCCACTGACTTGATGATCTTCAGTAGACATGACTGTCTTCAGTGTAGTTGTCCTTCAGAAAACTCTTGAAGATCTTTCAAGAAGTTTGTCATAAGGCTGAATTACAAATTTCCCTGACCACAGTAGCCTTACTCCTTCAGGGCCTACTTGGTACATACTGATCCTCCTGATCATGCTCTTCACTGAGTAGTCCACTGACTTAGCTTAGATCAGCCAGGTTTATACTCAGTGGAACATCCTTCAGGCTTCTCTTCAGGTCCAGGTCCTTGTCATGGCTTCAGTCGGTTCTTCTTGTGATGTCATCTTTATTTCCTCAGGCTGTGTTGTTGAGTTCCCCCTCGCTGAGTTCCCCCTCAACTAAGTGCTTCCTCAACTGAGTTCTTCTTAACTGACAGCCTATTCTACTGAGAAATAACCTAGTCTGACCTGAAACTAAAGATACTATCCTACTGCTTTCAAACCTATTACATGAGGTTTTGGAAAATCATCAAAACTAAACTATATCCCAACAATTTCCCCCTTTTTGATGATTCCAAAACTTCTAACACAAGGATTTTCAATTACCTGAATGATGTCAAAGGATAAGTAATAGTTTGAAAGAATACAGAAATTCCCATAGTTTTAAAACATTTAAGATCTGTTCTGTTGACCATTTTCTTAACAAAATTGGATCATTGGTCATGTGAACAACCCGCTCTGATACCAATTGATGGTCTCGGAATTGCTTTCGCAAACACAGAAAATATGGGAATCTAGGAGGGAAAAAAAATTTAAACTTTGCAATGCACCTTGAATGAGTTCAATGATGAAACACTCAAGTCACTGCATTGCTGAGAGTCAGAGGCATCAAGTCAGTGTGGTGACTTGAGGACTCAGCCTCTCAACATGACAGTGACTCGAGAGGTTGCACTTCAAGTCACTGCACTGCTTAGAGGTTGAGCTACCAAGTCAGTGTGGAGATTTGGAGACTCATGCTCTAAGCAATCAGTGACTCGAGATACTGCACTCCAGAGTGTATGCTTAAGCATGTCAGTGAGATTGGTTCTCCCTGACTAAAATAGTTAGCTAATTTCTTTTCAACCTTTCGAAGTACTCTTAGTGAGCATACAATATAAATAATTAGCAAGTGCTTAAACACTAAACAACGCTCAGTTTAACGTGGTTAAGAGACTCAAGCTCTTACATCCACAAACCTGATTTAACCGGTGATTAGGCGTGAAATTGTCATGATTCGTAGCTAGAAACGCCCTAGTTTTGGTCGAATTTATTGAGTTTTTAGAGCCAAATGAGTACTATTTCTATACATTGATGAATTTGTGTCTTTGATACTCATAGGTGAATCGAGCATGAAAAAAGGAGTTCGTAGGACTTTGAATCGACTCAAACGGATGCCCGGATGAGAAGATATCGAAGAAATACGATTGGTATTAGTACGTGCGAAGAAAAGTGTTAGTTGCAAAGGAAGGAAGGCCCATTCGAGCATCATCACTCGAGCGCCCCGCTCGAATGACGTAGATCGAGCGCATAAAACATACAGAACGTTTGGGCCGCTCGAGGGGTATAGCTCGAGCGCCCCGCTCGAGCACCACAACTGCTCGACCAAGAGAGCTCGAGCGCCCCGCTCGAGCACCAGATCTGTTCGACCACAATAGCTCGAGCGACCCGCTCTAGCGGGTCTGCTCGAGCGCTTCCAAGGCATTTTCTCCAACTTACGTTTTTCGGCCCACGAGTTCACGAATCGGCCCGTTGCCTATATATACCTCTTCCAAACACGTTTTGAAGGAGCCCCGAACGCACCACATCACTTTTATACAGAATTTTTAGAGAGAGAAGGACGAGAAGAGACGAGCAAGTTTAGTTTTACATTTTTGAGGTTTTTGCTTACGAATTCACATTACGATTTCACGTTTTAGTTTCGTTTCTTAATATCTTTTGTTCTTGAATACGTTGAGACCTCGTTTTGCTAATTAATTTCAGTTTATTCTTTTATATCTTAAAACCCTAGTTTATGTACGATCTTTTCTTTGATTTAATTACCATGTTCATGTTCGTCACTTGTCTAATTGTTATTGTTTACGTTAAATCTATGTCTAGCTAAACCCTTGCATGCTTAGGGTAGGATGAACTCGTAGAAGTCGGTTGTGGGTATGTAATTAGGGTAACTTGTGACGTTAGGTTTTAATTCTCTTGGTTAATGATTTCTTAAAATTAATCTAGACTTCGCTCTTGAATTTCGTTTGAAAGATGTTAGAGAGAGGACGACTGCATCACTCTTTAACAACGAGTAGACTTAATGAGAGGGTTTAGGAAAGGTTAATTCATCTACCGGTTTAGCGAAGGAGGACGACCGCATCACCTTAGTTAAATAAGGGTCTCATTAATTAAGCACAATCTATTAACTTGGTAGTAGATTAGTGAAGTCGAGTGTTAGGGTAAAGTATTAGGGTTTAGAATCTTGAGCTTTCACCTTGCATTCTTAGACTTAGGTTAATTCTTGTGTGTCACAGTTATTTTGATTATGTACCTGCTCCGTTAGTATACTTAGGGATTCCTATCTTAAGCATCACCATCTCATATTTGAAAACACACCTTTGTTATTTCGTTTAAATTTTCCTTTTGCATTCGTAGGATAATTTTAGTTTAGTTTAATTAATCTTTCCAATAATCCAAAAACAATACACTCATATTAACTACGACGCGTAGATCTTCAGGGATCTATTCGCATATACACTGTCCCTTGGGTTCGATATACTTGGTCGTTATACTTGCTAATACTACAGTGAACCCGTTCGCTTGCGGGTGAGCGACTAGTAGAAGTTAGTAAAATCGCTTCAAGTCAATGGCCCCGTTGCCGGGGATGGCGTTATATGCTCTTTGAATAGGGCTTGCCGATAGCCTAGTAGTTAGTAGTGAGTGCTTATTTTCTGTTTTTATTTTTTATTGTTATTTTTATTTATTCGGCAGTTGCGTTTTGACCCTTCTGCTAGTGTGTCAGGTTTATGAAAACACGCTAACAAGGCAATACGAGCAAAGAGAGAATACCGTTGGACCCTGAGACAATAGCTAGAAGGAACCGAGCTTTCTTGAGAAGGATGAACACTGCCGACTTAGGGAAGGAACCAATGGATATCAATAACGAGTTGGACGATGCTACCAACGATTTTAATCGAGGGTTGAACCGGGTTGACGGCACTGAGGGCAAAACCAGTAAGAACCAAGATCCGTTAGGGGATAGTCAGAGCCAAAACCCGGGTGCACAAAACGTCATCAATCCAGCTCAGAATTTTATCCATAATCCTCTGAACAACTCTGCTTACCCACAAAACCCAAATAACCCTTTCAACAACCCAGTATACCAACATTACCCATACCCACCATACCCTCATCCACCATACCCATATCATCCACCACCTATGTACCAACCACCTCCAGTTCATCAAGTACCAGCACCACCTGTTGCTCCTCAGCCTGTGCCCCAGAATGCAGATCAGAATATGGCTATTCGGGGCAGGTTCGCGGCACAACCGTAGAGGTACTATGATGGAGTGGCGTTGCCTCCTATTGAGGCGAACAACTTCTCGATTTCCCCGGGAATTCTAAAGTTGCTTACCGAGAATCAGTTCAAGGGGGTGATCGGGAAGGAGAATCCTCATACACATCTGAGGAGCTTTCTCATGATAGCCTCCACATTCAATTACAATGGCATGTCTGAAGATGCCAAGAGGCTTAGGCTGTTCCCATTCTCATTGACGAGAATAGCTAAAGAGTGGTATGACAACACGCTCCCACGGGGAGGTATAACCACATGGGCTGAGCTCGAGCGTCTGTTCTTCGAGCGATTCTACCCTCCATATAGGACGATCAAGGCTAGAATTGAGATCTCGTCCTTTCGCCAGAAGTCTGGAGAGGATTTACGCCAAGCGTGGGAGAGATACTCAAACATGCTAATTGAGTGCCCGCAGCACGGGTACAACGAGGGAGACATTATGGTATTCTTCTATAGTGGTGCCAACAAGGCGGGGCAAGACCATTTAGACGCCTGTGCGGGTGGAGCATTCCTGAATCAAGGCATAGAGAGGTGTAGGGAGATCGTGGACAACATTGTCACGAATGCCGGTGCTTGGGGTGTGGATGCAGATTTTCAGAGAGTGCATCAGGTTGAAGAGGGAGAAGGAACGAGAAGGCTATTGATGGCCATGATGGAGAAAATCAACAACCTCGAGTTGGGGAAGAGTTTGGTTGGAGAGCATGCAGTAGAGAATGAGAGAGTAGACCAACCAAGTGGACAGAAAGAGGTAGCCAATTACATGGGAGGTCCATATTACAATCAGAATGGCTACCAAGGTGGAAATCAGTATGGAAGGCCTTCTTATGGTCAGCCATTTGCACCTCCAGGGCCACAGCCGCCTCAAAATCAATTGAGGAACACACAAGGAGTTCAAGGAGGGCAGCAGCCTCCTCAAAACACATGGAGGAAAAATGAGAACTTTTCTTATGCTAACCCAAAAGCTGGTATTACTGTTCCTGCAGGTGTTGATCCAGGTTCAAAGCCTCCCGGTGGAGAAGGCGGTGCATCAACCGAGGAGATGTTGAGAGCTATTCTTCAGAAGGTGGAGGAAAGAAGTAAGAGGTTGTCATCCTTGGAGTACGATGTGAAGGAGTTGCATAGAAAGGGTGATCAACGTGATCAAGACCTCCAGAAGATGAACGTTGAGTGGACTAGAACTCAACAAGAGAACAATCGAAGGTTCACTTCTATAGAGTTCCAGATGAGCCAGATTGCAAAGATGGTGAATAGAGAGCCGGGAAAATATCCTTCCATGCCGGAGGGGAACCCAAAAGAGCATTGCAAGGCGATCCAGCTTAGAAGTGGAACCAACTATGAAGGGCCTCAGATGCCTGCTGATTCTGAGATGCCTCAAGCTGAGATGGGAGAAAGAGAACACAAGAAAGATGGAGGTGTTACTGTTGAGAAGGGGGTTGAAAGTGAAGGGATTGAGAAGCATAAAGATATGGATGAGTCCCAGAAGGGGAAAGACTTTGAGGAGATAGAGAGGGTTCCAAAGTGGAAAAAGGCAAAGGAAGCAAGGGATAAAGTGAAAGAAACAGAAAGAGATGAATGGGGGGTACCCAAATCTGTGATACCAGTCCCGTATCCACAGCGCTTCATGAAAAAGAAGCTTGATGAAAAATTTGCAAAATTTCTTGATGTTTTTAAACAACTTCACATCAACATTCCTTTTTATGATGCTTTGGAACAGATGCCGCATTATGCAAAGTTTCTGAAGGACTTGATCACGAAAAGATGGTGAGTGGATGAGCCAAAGTTGGTGCAGCTGAACCACGAGGTTAGTGCATTAGTGCACAAGGCGCTTCCTCCAAAGCTGAAGGATCCCGGGAGCTTCACCATTCTTTGTGATATCGGGAACGGGATCAAGAAAGGAGCGATATGTGATTTAGGGGCGAGCATCAATCTCATGCCCTTGTCGCTTTTCAAGAAGTTGGAAGGTGGAGAACTTCAACCCACAATGATAACGCTTCAAATTGCCAATCGGTCTATTACTAGACCTCAAGGTGTGGTTGAAGACGTCCTAGTGAGAGTTGGAGATCACATTTTTCCAGCCGACTTTGTAGTGCTAGAGATGGAGGAAGATGAGCACGTGCCCCTAATATTGGGAAGACCGTTCTTAGCTACGGCGGGGATGGTGCTAGACGTGGCAAATGGGAAGATTACGTTGAAGGTTGATGATCAAGAAGTGAAAATCTCCCTATATGAAGCCATGAAGCACCCGAAGGAGGATGAGAGCTTGTATTGCATGGATGCAATTGATCCTCGTATTGAAGACACACCTCCTATCCCTAATCCTTCTGATATTCATGATTTTGTTAGTCCTTCACTTGATTATTTAACCCATGAGCAGTATGATCTTGATTATTTTGATAGGGATAAAGTGAAGAAGTTGAAGGATGAAGAGGTGAAGAAAGTGGACGTTGTCCAGTTAGAGGGAAAAGGAGGAGTTAAGAAGAAAAAGTCCAAACTCAAGAAATTGTTTAGTAAGACTCCTCCAGATAAAGGTGAGAAGGAGTTGAGACTTATACCACTTGAGGTGGGGAAGGAAGCAAAAGGGCTCATGATAGTGGGGCATCAAGGAAAGAAGTTCAAACACCATTCTTATGAGAGTGAGGGAGGGAAATTTGAGTATGATGTCCCATAAGCTCCTTTGAGCTTGGTCCGGTATGAGGACCTTAAAAATAGCGCTGAATGGGAGGCAACCCATTATTTTTTTTATTTATTTGCTTTGAATTTTTTTAGTTATTAGGGAGTTATATTGAGTCGTATGTTTAACCTCGTAATTGAGTGAGTTGCTTGTAGGCTTGTCTCTAAAGGAGTAAAGGTATAATGGAGTATTTAGATTGAAGGGACCAACTCAAGCAAGGGAGTGTGCAAAGCTATTGAGAGAAACTGAATAGTTTGGTTGAGGTAACCCACAACCCCAAACTTAGACCTCTAGCAAGGTCGAAGTTTGGGGGGGTGGAGTTTTTTTTATATGTTTCTTGTTACATTGCACATGCAGGCACACCCTTATCTTTGAGTTGAGTTTGATTGATTATTGGTTTGTTGAGATACTCCTTGGGGTGATTTTGAGTTGACTCGCTATTGCACATTTCATGCCTATCAATCATCTTATGCTTGTTGATTGCTATCTTTGAGTATGATTTGATGAGTAGAGTGAGTTGTAAGGGTGAGTTAGAAATTCTTTTGTGTGAGTGTTTGAGTTTGAGCTGATTTGAGAAAGAACTTGTATGCTTGTGAATTTTTCTTTTGAGTACTTGTGTGATGAGAGTGAGAATGTACTAGGACTAGCATGGATGTGAAAGCCGAGAGACTTGAGCCTTATGAGATTTCGATATATGAATGAATCTCTTCGTTTGTGAGTGGATCGTCACCTTAGAGGATGCTAGAACTTGTGTGTGCTCTTGCTTCTTGATTGTGTCCAGTTTGATATGTCGAATAGGATCTTAGGCCATTTTTTATTTAATTGAGTCACTTAGCCAAAATTGTCCTTACTAATGACATTGATCCCTTGTTAGCCCCTTTGAGCCTAAAGCCTATTTTATTTGCTAGCACATTTAAACACTATTCCAAGTTCCTAAGCCTTTTTGTCCCAATTTGAGTGGAGAATAGGAAAAGTGTGAAGGTTGAAGGGATTGAGTTGATTTGAGAAAAGGAATTATGATGGTTGAGTGGTAATAAAATAAGGGTGTGAATGAGTTATGAGATGTGGGAAAAAGAAGAAAAATTGAGAATGAGCAAAAGAGAAAAAAATGAGCTCATGTGTTTGTGCGAAAAAGAAAAAAAATGTGAAGTGATTGAAAAAAAAAAGTGAAAAGAGTTAGAAAAAAAAATTGAAGTATTGAGAGTATGGAATTGAAAGGGTGTTGATTGAACATGTTTGAAGTATTCTGTTCCTAATCTCGAAGTGCCAAAGTTTGATTTTCTATTCTCCATTCACTTTAGTCACTTTACCCTATATTGTTATCCCACCTGTCCAAATAGCCTACATTACAACCTTGAGAAAAGTCCTTTTTGATTCGGCATTGATTTCTAGAGTATGGTCGGAGTTGAGAGTACTTACAAGCCTATGGCTGCCAATTTGTGTGATTGGTTGTTTGAGTGAGTCCCTTGATCATTGTTATACACTTGTGAGGGAGTGAAACACATCGTTGAGTGCGCATCCATGTTTGATCTTGGTGGTTCTTGTTGTTATTGCATGTGTATGATGAAGGAAGGTGAGTGAGTATACTTGTGATGCATCTTTGAAGCTCGAACTTATGTACTTGCATGATTGGATTCTTTGACTCATTCCTAACAATTTCACTTGACTTATTATTTCATTGCTTGGGGACAAGCAATATGGTAAGTTTGGGGGGGTTGATTAGGCGTGAAATTGTCATGATTCGTAGCTAGAAATGCCCTAGTTTTGGTCGAATTTATTGAGTTTTTAGAGCCAAATGAGTACTATTTCTATACATTGATGAATTTGTCTCTTTGATACTCATAGGTGAATCGAGCACGAAAAACGGAGTTCGTAGGACTTTGAATCGACTCAAACGGATGCCCGGATGAGAAGATATTGAAGAAATACGATTGGTATTAGTACGTGCGAAGAAAAGTGTTAGTTGCAAAGGAAGGAAGGCCCATTCGAGCATCATCACTCGAGCGCCCCGCTCGAGTGACGTAGATCGAGCGCATAAAACATACAGAACGTTTGGGCCGCTCGAGGGGTATAGCTCAAGCGCCCCGCTCGAGCACCAGAACTGCTCGACCAAGAGAGCTCGAGCGCCCCGCTCGAGCACCAGATCTGTTCGACCACAATAGCTCGAGCGACCCGCTCGAGCGCTTCCAAGGCATTTTCTCCAACTTACATTTTTCAGCCCACGAGTTCATGAATCGGCCCGTTGCCTATATATACCTCTTCCAAACACGTTTTGAAGGAGCCCCGAACGCACCACATCACTTTTATACAGAATTTTTAGAGAGAGAAGGACGAGAAGAGACGAGCAAGTTTAGTTTTACGTTTTTGAGGTTTTTGCTTACGAATTCACATTACGATTTCACGTTTTAGTTTCGTTTCTTAATATCTTTTGTTCTTGAATACGTTGAGACCTCGTTTTGCTAATTAATTTCAGTTTATTCTTTTATATCTTAAAACCCTAGTTTATGTACGATCTTTTCTTTGATTTAATTACCATGTTCATGTTCGTCACTTGTCTAATTGTTATTGTTTACGTTAAATCTATGTCTAGCTAAACCCTTGCATGCTTAGGGTAGGATGAACTCGTAGAAGTCGGTTGTGGGTATGTAATTAGGGTAACTTGTGACGTTAGGTTTTAATTCTCTTGGTTAATGAATTCTTAAAATTAATCTAGACTTCCCTCTTGAATTTCGTTTGAAAGATGTTAGAGAGAGGACGACTGCATCACTCTTTAACAACGAGTAGACTTAATGAGAGGGTTTAGGAAAGGTTAATTCATCTACCTGTTTAGCGAAGGAGGACGACCGCATCACCTTAGTTAAATAAGGGTCTCATTAATTAAGCACAATCTATTAACTTGTTAGTAGATTAGTGAAGTCGAGTGTTAGGGTAAAGTATTAGGGTTTAGAATCTTGAGCTTTCACCTTGCATTCTTAGACTTAGGTTAATTCTTGTGTGTCACAGTTATTTTGATTATGTACCTGCTCCGTTAGTATACGTAGGGATTCCTATCTTAAGCATCACCATCTCATATTTGAAAACACACCTTTATTATTTCGTTTAAATTTTCCTTTTGCATTCGTAGGATAATTTTAGTTTAGTTTAATTAATCTTTCCAAAAATCCAAAAACAATACACTCATATTAACTACGACGCGTAGATCTTCAGGGATCTATTCGCATATACACTGTCCCTTGGGTTCGATATACTTGGTCGTTATACTTGCTAATACTACAGTGAACCCGTTCGCTTGCGGGTGAACGACTAGTAGAAGTTAGTAAAATCGCTTCAAGTCAACAGGAAATCCACTAACTTGGGATTCATGTTTTTAATGTGCCAAGGTGCACCCAGATCTATACAACTCAGATCTTGCAAACTTTCTTCTAAACTCCACAAACAACTTCTACCAACAAACCTGATAAGTAGGATTTCGGTTTCCGTTGGGTTTTCTCCAACTAGGTGAGGTTTTCCCTTACAACGTACTCGCCTAAAGCTAAGATTGGGAAAACCTCTCTAAGTTATGAGTTAAAACCTGAACACTCAATTTATATCTGTGAAGACCCTAATGGACAGTGAACAAGGTGTAAGAAGTGCGTCCTTATATCTCCCATGAAATTCACTGTCCTCTCACACCTTTAGAGCTCGTAGGTGTTGATTTGTCTCTCTTCACACTCTTCAAACCGCAACTATGAGCTTGTATTTATAGTGTGGATTCAAATGTAACCGCTGGAGAAAATTACATTTGAATCCATACAATTAATAGGTTCACCTTCTTTTCTTGGAATGCGGTCTTGTCAGTGTTGGATATGTTGTCTTAACTTGATTGGTCCACGTGGACTGAATCCAACGGATCTTTGGTTCAGTGAGCTTGATCAGGGCGCACTGACTTCAGATGGCTTATCCTCCACTGACTTGATGATCTTCAGTAGACATGACAGTCTTCAGTGTAGTTGTCCTTCAGTAGACTCTTGAAGATCTTTCCAAGAAGTTTGTCATAAGGCTGAATGACAAACTTTCCTGACCACAGTAGCCTGACTCCTTCAGGGCCTACTTGGTACAGCATTGATCCTCCTGTTCATGCTCTTCACTGAGTAGTCCACTGGCTTAGCTTAGATCAGCCAGGTTTATACTCAGTGGGACATCCTTCAGGCTTCTCTTCAGGTCCAGGTCCCTACCATGGCTTCAGTCAGTTTTTCTTGTGACGTCATCTTGATTTCCTCAGGCTGTGTTGTTGAGTTCCCCCTCCTTAAGTTCCCCCACAACTGAGTGCTTCCTCAACGGAGTTCTTCTTAACTGGCAGCCTATTCTACTGAGAAATAACCTAGCCTGACCTGAAACTAAAGATACTATCCTGACTGCTTTCAAACCTATTACACGAGGTTTTGGAAAATTATCAAAACTAAACCATATCCCAACAATTTCCCCCTTTTTGAAGATTCAAAAACTTCTAACACAAGGATTTTCTATTAGCTGAATGATGTCAAAGCATAAGTAATAGTTTGAAAGAATGTAGAAATTCCCATAGTTTTAAAACATTTAAGATCTGTTCGGTTGACCATTTTGTTAACAAAACTGGATCAGTGGTCATGTGAACAACCCGCTCTGATACCAATTGATGGTTCCAGAATTGCTTTAGCAAACACAGAAAATATGGGAATTTTGGAGGGAAAAAAAATTTCAACTTTGCAATGCACCCTGAATGAGTTCCGTGAGGGAACACTCAAGTCACTGCATTGCTGTGAGTTAGAGGCATCAAGTCAGTGTGGTGACTTGAGGACTCTGCCTCTCAACAAGACAGTGACTAGAGAGGTTGCATTTCAAGTCACTGCACTGCTTAGAGGTTCAGTTACCAAGTCAGTGTGGAGACATGGAGACTCATGCTCTAAGCAATGAAATGGCTCGAGATACTGGACTCTTGAGTGCATACTTAAGCATATCAGTGAGATTGGTTCTCCCTGACTAAAATACTTAGCTAATTTCTTTTCAACCTTTAGAAGTACTCTTAGTGAGCATACAATACAAATAATTAGCAAGTGCTTAAACAATAAACAATGCTCAGTTTAACGTGGTTCAGAGACTCAAGCTCTTATATCCACGGACCTGATTTAACAGGAAATCCACTAACTTGGGATTCTTATTTTTAACGTGCAAAGGTGCACCCAGATCTATACAACTCAGATCTTACAAACTACCTTCCTAACTCCACAAACAACTTCTACCAACAAACCTGACAAGTAGAGTTTAGGTTTCTGTTGGGTTTTCTCCAACTAGGTGAGGTTTTCCCATACAACGTGTTCGCCTAAAGCTATGATTGGGAAAATCTCTCTAAGTTATGAGTTACAAGCTGAACACTCAATTTATATCTGTGAAGACCCTAATGGTCAGTGGACAAGGTGTAAGAAGTGTGTCCTTATATCACCCATGAAATGCACTATCCTCTCACAACTTCAGAGCTCGTAGGTGTTGATTATTCTCTCTTCACACACTTCAAACCGCAGCTATGAGCTTGTATTTATAATGTGGATTCAAATGTAACCGTTGGAGAAAATTACATTTGAATCCATACAATTAATAGATTCACCTACTTTTCTTGGAATGCGGCCTTGTCAGTGTCGGATATGCTATCTTGACTTGATTAGTCCACGTGGATTGAATCCAACGGATCATTGGTTCAGCGAGCTTGATCAGAGCGCTGTGACTTCAGATAGCTTATCCTCCACTGACTTGATGATCTTCAGTAGACATGACTGTCTTCAGTGTAGTTGTCCTTCAGGAGACTCTTGAAGATCTTTCAAGAAGTTTATCATAAGGCTGAATTACAAATTTCCCTGACCACAGTAGCCTGACTCCTTCAGGGCCTACTTGGTACATACTGATCCTCCTGATCATGCTCTTCACTGAGTAGTCCACTAACATAGCTTAGATCAGCCAGGTTTATACTCATTGGGACATCCTTCAGGCTTCTCTTCAGGTCCAGGTCTCTGCCATGGCTTCAGTCAGTTCTTCTTGTGACGTCATCTTGATTTCCTCAGGTTGTGTTGTTGAGTTCCCCCTCGCTGAGTTCCCCCTCAACTAAGTGCTTCCTCAACTGAGTTCTTCTTAACTGACAACCTATTCTACTGAGAAATAACCTAGCCTGACCTGAAACTAAAGATACTATCCTTACTGCTTTCAAACCTATTACACGAGGTTTTGGAAAATCATCAAAACTAAATTGTATCCCAACAATTTCCCCCTTTTTGATGATTCCAAAACTTCTAACACAAGTATTTTCTGTTACCTGAATGATGTCAAAGAATAAGTAATAGTTTGAAAGAATGCAGAAATTCCCATAGTTTTAAAACATTTAAGATCTGTTCGGTTGACCATTTTCTTAACAAAACTGGATCAGTGGTCATGTGAACAACCCGCTCTGATACCAATTGATGGTCTCGGAATTGCTTTAAACTTTGCAATGCACCTTGAATGAGTTCAGTGAGGGAACACTCAAGTCACTGCATTGCTGAGAGTCAGAGGCATCAAGTCAGTGTGGTGACTTGAGGACTCAGCCTCTCAACAAGACAGTGACTCGAGAGGTTGCACTTCAAGTCACTGCACTGCTTAGAGGCTGAGCTACCAAGTCAGTGTGGAGACTTGGAGACTCATGCTCTAAGCAATCAGTGACTCGAGATACTGCACTCCCAAGTGCATGCTTAAGCTTGTCAGTGAGATTGGTTCTCCCTGACTAAAATACTTAGCTAATTTCTTTTCAACCTTTCGAAGTACTCTTAGTGAGCATACAATATAAATAATTAGCAAGTGCTTAAACAATAAACAACGCTCTGTTTAACGTGGTTCAGAGACTCAAACTCTTACATCCACAGACCTGATTTAACAGGAAATCCACTAACTTGGGATTCTTGTTTTTAATGTGCCAAGGTGCACCCAGATCAATACAACTCAGATCTTGCAAACTTTCTTCCTAACTCCACAAACAACTTCTACCAACAAACCTGACAAGTAGGATTTCAATTTCCGTTGGGTTTTCTCCAAATAGGTGAGGTTTTCCCTTACAACGTACTCGCCTAAAGCTAAGATTGGGAAAACCTCTCTAAGTTATGAGTTAAAACCTGAACACTCAATTTATATCTGTGAAGACCCTAATGGACAGTGAACAAGGTGTAAGAAGTGCGTCCTTATATCTCCCATGAAATGCACTGTACTCTCACACCTTCAGAGCTCGTAGGTGTTGATTTTTCTCTCTTCACACACTTCAAAGCGCAACTATGAGCTTGTATTTATAGTGTGGATTCAAATGTAACCGCTGGAGAAAATTACATTTGAATCCATACAATTAATAGGTTCACCTTCTTTTCATGGAATGCGGTCTTGTCAGTGTTGGATATGTTGTCTTAACTTGATTGGTCCATGTGGACTGAATCCAACGGATCTTTGGTTCATCGAGCTTGATCAGGGCGCACTGACTTCAGATGGCTTATCCTCCACTGACTTGATGATCTTCAGTAGACATGACTGTCTTCAGTGTAGTTGTCCTTCAGGAGACTCTTGAAGATCTTTCCAAGAAGTTTGTCAAAAGGCTGAATGACAAACTTTCCTGACCACAGTAGCCTGACTCCCAGGGCCTACTTGGTACATTATTGATCCTCCTGTTCATGCTCTTCACAGAGTAGTCCACTAACTTAGCTTAGATAAGCCAAGTTTATACTCAGTTGGACATCCTTCAGGCTTCTCTTCAGGTCCAGGTCCCTGCCATGGCTTCAGTCAGTTTTTCTTGTGACGTCATTTTGATTTCCTCAGGCTGTGTTGTTGAGTTCCCCCTCCCTAAGTTTCCCCTCAACTGAGTGCTTCCTCAACGGAGTTCTTCTTAACTGACAGCCTATTCTACTGAGAAATAACCTAGCCTGACCTGAAACTAAAGATACTATCCTGACTGGTTTCAAATCTATTACACGAGGTTTTGGGAAATGATCAAAACTAAACCATATCCCAACAATTTCCCCCTTTTTGATGATTCGAAAACTTCTAACACAAGGATTTTCTATTAGCTGAATGATGTCAAAGAATAAGTAATAGTTTGAAAAAATGTAGAAATTCCCATAATTTTAAAACATTTAAGATCTGTTCGGTTGACCATTTTCTTAACAAAAATGGATCAGTGGTCATGTGAACAACCCGCTCTGATACCAATTGATGGTCCCAGAATTGCTTTCGCAAACACAGAAAATATGGGAATTTAGGAGGGAAAAAAATTTAAATTTTGCAATGCACCCTGAATGAGTTCCATGAGGGAACACTCAAGTCACTGCATTGCTGTGAGTCAGAGGCATCAAGTCAGTGTGGTGACTTGAGGACTCAGCCTCTCAACAAGACAGTTACTCGAGAGGTTGCATTTCAAGTCACTGCACTGCTTAGAGGCTCAGTTACCAAGTCAGTGTGGAGACTTGGAGACTCATGCTCTAAGCAATGAAATGACTCGAGATACTGGACTCTTGAGTGCATACTTAAGCATGTCAGTGAGATTGGTTCTCCCTGACTAAAATACTTAGCTAATTTCTTTTCAACCTTTAGAAGTACTCTTAGTGAGCATACAATACAAATAATTAGCAAGTGTTTAAACTATAAACAACGCTCAGTTTAACATGGTTCAGAGACTCAAGCTCTTACATCCACGGACCTGATTTAACAAGAAATTCACTAACTTGGGATTCTTGTATTTAACGTGCCAAGGTGCACCCAGATCTATACAACTCAGATCTTGAAAACTTCCTTTCTAACTCCACAAATAACTTCTACCAACAAACCTGACAAGTAGGGTTTTGGTTTCCGTTGGGTTTTCTCCAACTAGGTGAGGTTTTGCCTTACAACGTGTTCGCCTAAAGTTAAGATTGGGAAAACTTCTCTAAGTTATGAGTTACAAGCTGAACACTCAATTTATATCTATGAAGACCCTAATGGTCAGTGAACAAGGTGTAAGAAGTGTGTCCTTATATCTCCCATGATATGCACTATCCTCTCACACCTACAGAGCTCGTAGGTGTTGATTTTTCTCTCTTCACACATTTCAAATCGCAGCTATGAGCTTGTATTTATAGTGTGGATTCAAATGTAACTGTTGGAGGAAATTACATTTGAATTCATACAATTAATAGATTAATCAACTTTTCTTGGAATGCGGCATTGTCAGTGTTGGATATGCTGTCTTGACTTGATTGGTCCACGTGGACTGAATCCAACGAATCTTTGGTTCAGTGAGCTTGATCAGGGTGCAGTGACTTCAGATAGCTTATCCTCCACTGACTTGATGATCTTCAGTAGACATAACTGTCTTCAGTGTAGTTGTCCTTCAGGAGACTCTTGAAGATCTTTCCAAGAAGTTTGTCATAAGGCTGAATGACAAACTTCCCAGACCACAGTAGCCTGATTCCTTCAGGGCCTACTTGGAATAGCATTGACCCTTCTGATCATGCTCTTCACTGAGTAGTCCACTGACTTAGCTTAGATCAGCCAGGTTTATACTCAGTGGGACATCCTTCAAGCTTCTTTTTAGGTCCAGGTCCCTGCCTTGGCTTCAGTCAGTTCTTCTTGTGACGTCATCTTTATTTCCTCTGACTGTGTTGTTGAGTTCCCCCTCACTGAGATCCCCCTCAACTAAGTGCTTCCTCAAAAGAGTTCTTCTTAACTGACAGCCTATTCTACAGAGAAATAACCTAGCCTGACCTGAAACTAAAGATACTATCCTGATTGCTTTCAAACCTATTAAATGAGGCTTTGGAAAATCATCAAAACTAAACCATATCCCAATAATTTCCCCCTTTTTGATGATTATAAAACTTTTAAAACAAGGATTTTCTATTACCTGAATGATGTCAAAGCATAAGTAATAGTTTGAAAGAATGCAGAGATTCCCATAGTTTTAAAACATTTAAAATCTGTTCGGTTGACCATTTTCTTAACAAAACTGGATCAGTGGTCATGTGAACAACCCGCTCTGATACTAATTGATGGTCCCGGAATTGCTTTCGCAAACACAGAAAATATGGGAATTTAGGAGGGAAAAAATTTAAACTTTGCAAAGCACCCTGAATGAGTTCAGTGAGGGAACACTCAAGTCACTGCATTGCTGAGAGTCAGAGGCATCAAGTCAGTGTGGTGACTTGAGGACTCAGCCTCTCAACAAGACAGTGACCCGAGAGGTTGCACTTCAAGTCACTGCACTGCTTAGAGGCTGAGCTACCAAGTCAGTGTGGAGACTTGGAGACTCATGCTCTAAGAAATGCAGTGACTCGAGATACTGGACCTCCGAGTGCATGCTTAAGCATGTCAGTGAGATTGGTTCTCCCTGACTAAAATACTTAGCTAATTTCTTTTCAACCTTTTGAAGTACTCTTAGTGAGCATACAATATAAATAATTAGCAAGTGCTTAAACAATAAACAACGCTCAATTTAACGTGGTTCAGAGACTCAAGCTCTTACATCCACATACCTGATTTAACAGGAAATCCACTAACTTGGGATTCTTATTTTTATCGTGCCAAGGTGCACCCAGATCTATACAACTCAGATCTTGCAAACTTTCTTCCTAACTCCACAAACAACTTCTACAAACTAACCTGACAAGTAGGATTTTCGTTTCCGTTGGGTTTTCTCCAACTAGGTGAGGTTTTCCCTTACAACGTACTCGCCTAAAGCTAAGATTGGGAAAACCCCTCTAAGTTATGAGTTACAAGCTGAACACTCAATTTATATCTGTGAAGACCCTAATGGACAGTGAACAAGGTGTAAGAAGTGTGTCCTTATATCTCCCATGAAAGGCACTATCCTCTCACACCTTCAGAGCTCGTAGGTGTTGATTTTTCTCTTATCACACACTTCACACCGCAACTATGAGCTTGTATTTATAGTGTGGATTCAAATGTAACCGCTGGAGGAAATTACATTTGAATTCATACAATTAATAGGTTCACCTACTTTTCTTGGAATGTGGTCTTGTCAGTGTCGGATATGTTGTCTTAACTTGATTGGTCCACGTGGACTGAATCCAACAGATCTTTGGTTCAGTGAGCTTGATCAGGGAGCACTGACTTCAGATGGTTTATACTCCACTGACATGATGATCTTTAGTAGACATGACTGTCTTCAGTGTAGTTTTCCTTCAGGAGACTCTTGAAGATCTTTCCAAGAAGTTTGTCATAAGGCTGAATGACAAACTTCCCTAACCATAGTAGTCTGACTCCTTCAGGGACTACTTGGTACAGCATTGATACTCCTGTTCATGCTCTTCACTGAGTAGTCGACTGACTTAGCTTAGATCAGCCAGGTTTATACTCAGTGGGACATCCTTCATGATTCTCTTCAGGTCCAGGTCCCTGCCATGGCTTCAGTCAGTTCTTCTTTTGATGTCATCTTGATTTCCTCAGGCTGTGTTGTTGAGTTCCCCCCTCCCAATGTTCCCCCTCAACTGAGTGCTTCCTCAACGGAGTTCTTCTTAACTGACAGCCTATTCTACTGATAAATAACCTAGCCTGACCTGAAACTAAAGATACTATCCTGACTGCTTTCAAACCTATTACATGAGGTTTTGGAAAATTATCAAAACTAAACCATATCCCAACAATTTCCCCATTTTTGATGATTCCAAAACTTTTAACAGAGGGATTTTCTATTACCTGAACGATGTCAATGCATAAGTAATAGTTTGAAAGAATGCAGAAATTCCCATAGTTTTAAAACATTTAAGATTTGTTCGGTTGACCATTTTCTTAACAAAACTGGATCAGTGGTCATGTGAACAACCCGATCTGATACCAATTGATTGTCCCGGAATTGCTTTCGCAAATACAGAAAATATGGGAATTTAGGAGGGAAAAAAAAAATTTAACTTTGCAATGCACCCTGAATGAGTTCAGTGAGAGAACACTCAAGTCACTGCATTGCTGAGAGTCAGAGGCATCAATTCAGTGTGGTGACTTGAGGACTCAGCCTCTCAACAAGACAGTGACTCGAGAGGTTGCACTTCAAGTCACTGCACTGCTTAGAGGCTGAGTTACCAAGTCAGTGTGGAGACTTGGAGACTCATGCTCGAAGCAATGCAATGACTCGAGATACTGGACTCTCGAGTGCATGCTTAAGTATGTCAGTGAGATTGGTTCTCCCTGACTAAAATACTTAGCTAATTTCTTTTCAACCTTTCGAAGTACTCTCAGCGAGCATAAAATACAAATAATTAGCAAGTGCTTAAACAATAAACAACGCTCAGTTTAACGTGGTTTAGAGACTCAAGTTCTTACATCCACGGACCTGATTTAACAGGAAATTCACTAGCTTGGGATTCTTGTTTTTAACGTGCCAAGGTGCACCCAGATCTATACAACTCAGATCTTGCAACTTCCTTTCTAACTCCACAAATAACTTCTACCAACAAACCTGACAAGTAGGATTTTGGTTTCCGTTGGGTTTTCTCCAACTAGGTGAGGTTTTCCCTTACAACGTTTTCGCCTAAAGCTAAAATTGGGAAAACCTCTCTAAGTCATGAGTTACAAGCTGAACACTCAATTTATATCTGTGAAGACCCTAATGGTCAGTGGACAAGGTGTAAGAAGTGTGTCCTTATATCACCCATGAAATGCACTATCCTCTCACACCTTCAGAGCTCGTAGGTGTTGATTATTCTCTCTTCACACACTTCAAACCGCAGCTATGAGCTTGTATTTATAATGTGGATTCAAATGTAACCGTTGGAGGAAATTACATTTGAATTCATACAATTAATAGATTAACCTACTTTTCTTGGAATGCGGCCTTGTCAGTGTCAGATATGCTGTCTTGACTTGATTGGTCCACGTGGACTGAATCCATCGGGATCTTTGGTTCAGTGAGCTTGATCAGGGAGCACTGACTTCAGATGGCTTATCCTCCACTGACATGATGATCTTCAGTAGACATGACTGTCTTCAGTGTAGTTGTCCTTCAGGAGACTCTTGAAGATCTTTCCAAGAAGTTTTCATAAGGCTGGATGACAAACTTCCCTGACCACAGTAGCCTGACTCCTTCAGGGACTACTTGGTACAGCATTGATCCTCCTGTTCATGCTCTTCACTGAGTAGTCCACTGACTTAGCTTAGATCAGCCAGGTTTATACTCAGTGGGTCATCCTTCAGGATTCTCTTCAGGTCCAAGTCCCTGCCATGGCTTCAGTCAGTTCTTCTTGTGATGTCATCTTGATTTCCTCAGGCTGTGTTGTTGAGTTCCCCCTCCCTATGTTCCTCCTCAACTGAGTACTTCCTCAAAGGAGTTCTTCTTAACTGACAACCTATTCTACTGAGAAATAACCTAACCTGACCTGAAACTAAAAATACTATCCTGACTGCTTTCAAACCTATTACATGAGGTTTTGGAAAATTATCAAAACTAAACCATATCCCAACAATTTCCCCCTTTTTTATGATTCCAAAACTTTTAACAGAAGGATTTTCTATTACCTGAATGATGTCAATGCATAAGTAATAGTTTGAAAGAATGCAGAAATTCCCATAGTTTTAAAACATTTAAGATTTGTTCGGTTGACCATTTTCTTAACAAAATTGGATCAGTGGTCATGTGAACAACCCGCTCTGATACCAATTGATAGTCCCGGAATTGCTTTCGCAAACACAGAAAATATGGGAATTTAGGAGGGGAAAAAATTTAAACTTTGCAATGCACCCTGAATGAGTTCAGTGAGGGAACACTCAAGTCACTGCATTACTGAGAGTCAGAGACATCAAGTCAGTGTGGTGACTTGAGGACTGAGCCTCTCAACAAGACAGTGACTCGAGAGGTTGCACTTCAAGTTACTGCACTGCTTAGAGGCTGAGTTACCAAGTCAGTGTGGAGACTTGGAGACTCATGCTCTAAGCAATGCAATGACTCGAGATACTGGACTCTCGAGTGCATGCTTAAGCATGTCAGTGAGATTGGTTCTCCCTGACTAAAATACTTAGCTAATTTCTTTTCAACCTTTCGAAGTACTCTCAGTGAGCATACAATATAAATAATTAGCAAGTGCTTCAACAATAAACAAAGCTCAGTTTAACGTGGATCAGAGACTCAAGCTCTTACATCCACATACCTGATTTAACAAGAAATCCACTAACTTGGGATTCTTGTTTTAAACGTGCCAAGGTGCACCCAGATCTATACAACTCAGATCTTGCAAACTTCCTTCCTAACTCCACAAACAACTTCTATCAACAAACCTGACAAGTAGGGTTTTGGTTTCCGTTGGGTTTTCTCCAACTAAGTGAGGTTTTCCCTTACAACGTGTTCGCCTAAACCTAAGATTGGGAAAACCTCTCTAAGTTATGAGTTACAAAACGAACACTCAATTTATATATGTGAAGACCCTAATGGACAGTGAACAAGGTGCAAGAAGTGTGTCCTTATATCTCCCATGAAATGCACTATCCTCTCACACTTTCATAGCTCGTAGGTGTTGATTTTTCTCTCTTCACACACTTCAAACCGCAGTTATGAGCTTGTATTTATAGTGTGGATTCAAATGTAACCGTTGGAGAAAATTACATTTGAATCCATACATTTGTCAGTGTCGGATATGCTGTCTTGACTTGATTGGTCCACTTGAACTGAATCCAACGAATCTTTGGTTCAGTGAGTTTGATCAGGGTGCAGTGACTTCAGATGATTTATCCTCCACTGACTTGATGATCTTCAGTAGACATGACTGTCTTCAGTGTAGTTGTCCTTCAGGAGACTCTTGAAGATCTTTCCAAGAAGTTTGTCATAAGGCTGTATGACAAACTTCCCTGACCACAGTAGCCCGACTCCTTCTGGGCCTACTTGGTACAACACTGATCCTTCTGATCATGCTCTTCACTGAGTAGTCCACTGACTTAGCTTACATCAGCCAGGTTTATACTTAGTGGGACATCCTTCAGGCTTCTCTTCAGGTCCAGGTCCCTGCCATGGCTTCAGTCAGTTCTTCTTGTGACGTCATCTTTATTTCCTCAGGCTGTGTTGTTGAGTTCCCCCTCGCTGAGTTCCCCTCAACTGAGTGCTTCCTCAACTGAGTTCTTCTTAACTGAAAACCTATTCTACTGAGAAATAACCTAACCTGACCTGAAACTAAAGATACTATCCTGACTGCTTTCAAACCTATTACATGAGGTTTTTGAAAATCATCAAAACTAAACCATATCCCAAAAATTTCCCCTTTTTTGATGATTCCAAACCTTTTAACACAAGAATTTTCTATTACATGAATGATGTCAAAACACAAGTAATAGTTTGAAAGAATGCAGAAATTCCCATAGTTTTAAAACATTTAAGATCTATTCGGATGACTATTTTCTTAACAAAACTGGACAAGTGGTCATGTGAACAACCCGCTCTGATACCAATTGATGGTCCCGGAATTGCTTTCACAAACATTGAAAATTTGGAATTTTAGGTGGAAAAAAATTTATACTTTGCAATGCACCCTGAATGAGTTCAGTGAGGGAACACTCAAGTCACTGCATTGCCGAGAGTCGGAGGCATCAAGTCAGTGTGTTGATTTGAGGACTCAGTCTCTCAACAAGACAGTGACTCGAGAGGTTACACTTCAAGTCACTGCACTGCTTAGAGGCTGAGTTACCAAGTCAGTGTGGAGACTTGGAGACTCATGTTCTAAGCAACGTAGTGACTCGAGATACTGGACTCTCGAGTGCATGCTTAAGCATGTCAGTGAGATTGGTTCTCACTGACTAAAATACATAGCTAATTTCTTTTCAACCTTTCAAAGTACTGTCAGTGAGCATTCAATACAAATTATTAGCAAGTGCTTAAACAATAAACAACGCTCAGTTTAACGTGGTTCAGAGACTCAAGCTCTTACATCCACGGACCTGATTTAACAGGAAATCCACTAACTTGGGATTCTTGTTTTTAACGTGCCAAGGTGCACCCAGATCTATACAACTCAGATCTTGCAAACTTCCTTCCTAACTCCACAAACAACTGCTACCAACAAACATTACAAGTAGGATTTTAATTTTTCGTTGGGTTTTCTCCAACTAGGTGAGGTTTTCCCTTACAATGTGTTCGCCTAAAGCTAAGATTGGTAAAACCTCTCTAAGTTATGAGTTACAAGCTGAACACTCAATTTATATCTGTGAAGACCCTAATGGTCAGTGAACAAGGTGTAAGAAGTGTCTCCTTATATCTCCCATGAAATGCACTATCCTCTCACACCTTCAGAGCTAGTAGGTGTTGATTTTTCTCTCTTCACACACTTCATACCGCAACTATGAGCTTGTATTTATAGTGTGGATTCAAATGTAACCGTTGGAGGAAATTACATTTGAATCCATACAATTAATAGGTTCACATACTTTTCTTTGAATGCGGCCTTGTAAGTGTCAGATATACTGTCTTGACTTGATTGGTCCACGTGGACTGAATCCAAAAGATCTTTGGTTCAGTGAGCTTGATCAGGACGCACTGACTTCAGATGGTTTATCCTCCACTAACTTGATGATCTTCAGTAGACATGATTGTCTTCAGTGTAGTTATCCTTCAGGAGACTATTGAAGATCTTTCCAAGAAGTTTGTCATAAGGCTGAATGATAAACTTCCCTGACCACAGTAACCTGACTCCTTCAGGGCCTACTTGGTACAACACTGATCCTCTTGATCATGCTCTTCACCGAGTAGTCCACTGACTTAGCTTAGATCAGCCAGGTTTATACTCAGTAGGACATCCTTCAGGCTTCTCTTCAGATCCAGGTCCCTGCCATGGCTTCAGTCATTTCTTCTTGTGATGTCATCTTGATTTCCCCAGGCTGTGTTGTTGAGTTTCCCTCGCTGAGTTCCCCACCAACTGGGTGCTTCCTCAACTGACTTCTTCTTTACTGACAGCCTATTCTACTGAGAAATAACCTAGCCTGACCTGAAACTAAAGATACTATCCCGACTGATTTCAAACCTATTACATGAGGTTTTGGAAAATCATCAAAACTAAAATATATCCCAACAGTGCTATAAAAGAAACTAAATATATAGATCTAATGAGTCTAAATGAACTTGTGAGTATTTTGTCTATATATGAGATAAATATCTTTCAAAATAATGATGTTTCTGATCTTATTGACGTTTCTAAAGTTTATGTAAATTCTGATCAAATAAAATTGTTGCACCAAATGTTACAACGCCACAAATATCAGAAGTCATTGAAGATTTAAAGATTAGACAAGTATAGAAGACCTGAAGCAACACTGCCACGAATAGAGGCAACTTAGTTTCTAAGCCCAAGTTGTGGCCCTGAATAGAGGCAACTTAGTTTCTAAGCTCAAGCCAACTCTTGCTCAACTGATACCAGAAGACTTCAAAGTCAGCTGATAGGTAAAGTATCCTCTGGTTTATTCATTTGCCCATGTTAGTTTAAGTATTAAAATCTTCAAATTATTTAATCATTTTTTAATCATTCATGTAATACTATTTGACTAAATTAATTAAATTATTTTATATTGGATTAACATATATTCTAAATTATTTTAAATTGTGATTTTTTAAAATATTTTTAAAGTGGATTAATATGTATTAATTAAATTTTTTAAATTGAGATTTTTTAAAATATGTTTTGACATGGTCTAATATTCTATATGTGTATGTGTGCATCGCATATTCCTTAATTTTTTGATGGATGTATATTACACATATTGATACTGATTTTTTTTTAAATTACCGATGGAAAAATCCTTCGGTAATTTGTGATCAACCTCTTGTCCATCGGTAAATTCCCTTTTAATGAAAACGGGATCGTTTACGTCCAATATTTTGTTGATAGGTGGTCGGTAAATGTATTAGTCGATAAAATAGTTGGTAAATACCAATGAAAATTAATTCGTCTGTAATTTCATAGGTAAGTATTAAGAACTAAAATTCATCGGTAATTTTTCGAAGGTACTAACGAAATTATTTCCGTCGGTATTTTACAGTTTTTTTGTAGTGGATGGTGTTGGTAGCAGTAGATGTCTTTCCAATTATTTGACAGTATTACAATCATAATATATACGTACTCGGAGGGATGATAAAGAATAGAAAATAGAAAACTGAAAATTCAGAAAAAAAAAGTACAATAAACACCTTGAGAGAGTCATTATTATTCGAACAAACGATTCAGTAATTACGATGCGCACAAGTTCAGAAATATTTGAATTCTAAATTGAAATGAACTTCCAATATTCCTTCACCGGAGCCATCTTCTGTTTGCTTATACATCACACATGATATATATATCTACTAAATTCAAAAAAAAAAAAAAAGACCCAAGTGAACTTTATCCAAGTTTGGTTCTATATATATCTCTACTACTGTATAATATAATATGTTGATATTTGGCTAAGAATAATGAAGTTTTGTGTTTTATTATAGAGGTAACTTAAATTTGCTCTAATTAGCCCTTCACATGTACATACATGAAAATAAAAATTTGCCAACGAAATTAGAAATGCCTACGAAATTTTTTAACAAAAAAAATTTCATAGTGGAATTACTTACGATTTGCCTAAAAAAATTTCTAATCATGTAGACATCTTCATTCTCTAATCTACAAACAAAATTTGCCTATGAAATGAGATTCCTAGGTATTAATTGTCTACAAACAATTTGCCTACAAAAATATTTCCACAAACAATTTGCCTACGAAAATTTTGTAGGCAAATTTTTTGTAGGTAATGAATGAAAATGTCTATATAATTTGAATTTTTTTTAGGCAATTTTATACTTTCTTGTAGTGGGAGGTTGAAAACTTGAAATATTTTTCTCAGAAATTAGTTTCTTACGGAACCATATTGGGGTGAGAATTTCTTCTTCTTTTTTTAAAGGAAGGGGTGAGAATTTCAACAAATCTATAAGAACGACGGAGGCTTGCGTATGAATAGAAGAACATGGGCTAATATTTTCTCCAAAAAAATCTAATTTTTAGGGATTGAGTTTCTGAGTTGCGAGGTTGGGCCGAGGCTTGCCATGAGGCACCTTCAATGAACAGCCATGACTTTGTTGTTGATAATTTATTTGTTGAGTGTAGGATCTTTGATATACAACCATTTATATCCATCCGGGGAAATTTTATTTCTATGCGGAATAGGATTTTTAAAGATTTTAGACAATATTTATTTTAATTATTGTTTAATTAATTGTATTAACTATGAGGTGCATGTCAACTTATTAGTTGGGTTCCATAAGAAACCCAATGGTAGGTTCAATATATACAGTGGTGATATATTCTTAAAGGCTATCTTTGTCTTCTCAACTTATCTTTTTGAAACTCTGACACTTAGCGTTTATATCCTCTGTCTTTTTTATTGTTCTTTCTTATCCAGAGGATACTTTACCTATCAGCTGACTTTGAAGTCTTCTGGTATCAGTTGAGCAAGAGTTGACTTAGGTTTAAAAACTATTCAGGGCCACAACTTGGTCTTAGAAACTAAGTTGCCTCTATTCGTGGCGGTGTGGCTTAAGGTCTTCTATACTTGTCTAATCTTCACATCTTCAATGTCTTCTGATATCCAGGTGCCCAAGTTAAGTTCTCACTTAACTTGTGAACTAGAATCTAACCTAAATCTAACTTAGTTGACTAACAGGTTCCACTGGATCATCTGCGAAGTTGTTCCTAACATACACAGTTGATACTAATTACATGGTTTTGGCTAAATCATCAACACTAACACAAATATCTACCACAACACTACTAAAAATAAGTGTAGTCCTTTTTATTTATCAAATGCAACTAAAAACAATTGTATTATATAAAATATTAATAAACAATAGTCAATTATGGAATGAAGAGAGTAATATTTTTTTATTTTTTTAATATTATAAAAACATGTAAAAATATTACATGTGATGTATGAGAACATTTTATACAAATTTCTTTGCAATTCATATATAATTAATTAGCATGGATTGGTGCAAAATAATAGTGTAAACTCAAGTCCATAATTGATATATATATATATATATATATATAAGTTAACTATGTAATTAAGATAAATTTATATAGATTGATATTTACATTACTCCATATTAATTATTCTTGATCAATGTATAAGTTATATTATAATATTATTTTAGTAATTACACATTCTTGAGTATGATTATAAACATTACGTATACTTTGTTAATTTAATAATATTATTTAACACATACACGAAAAATTAACATCTAAACATTTAATATTTTGTATAAGAAGAAGTCAACAAATCCTAATTGTTAATTAGAAGGAGAGGAACTCTCTTGTGAAATATTTCACATGTGAAATATACCTAAAATAGATAAATATTAAAAAGTTCATGGGTCGGGTCGCTCCAGGTTAAAATTCGCGGATCTTGGCCGGGTCGAGTTTGGTGAATTTTTCCAAAATCTCGCGCAAGTCAAATTTTTCAGGATTTTCGTTCCAGATGCATGTTACTGAAAGACAGAATGTGTGTTACTAGTTATTAAAAAATAGATTTTTGTATTTTAAAATAACAATAAGGACAAATATATATGTTTACAAGAACACATATGTGATTTTTAATTTATTCCTCATCCTTTTAAATCTAAATTTATTGTTTCATACATTAACACACATTTATTCCAATAATAATAGTATACATTTGATCTAACATTAACACACTTTTGCTTGAATATTAAGACACATTTGCTCCAACAATAACATATATTTGCGCTAACATTAACACACTTTGATCCAATAGTAACACACATTTGCTCTTAACATTAACACACATTTGCAATAACACATATTTACTCTAACATTAACATACATATGCTCCAATAGTAATACATATTTGTAGTAACACACATTTTCTCTAACATTAACAAAAATTTACAGTATCACATATTTACCCTAATATCAACACACATTTCCTCCACCAGTAACACACATTTGCTCTAACATTAACACATATTTGCTACAACAATAACACACATTTATTTTTACTGTGACATATGATTGTCTTTATGGTAACATAACCTGAGAGAGTGATTTTATGTATTTATGCAAACACATCTTTATCCATTGAGTAATATATTTTTCACTACCTTATATGTGTTATTGTATGGAAAAAATAATTATTTTTAAAAAAATAAATAAATATTGGTGAAAACCAATATTTGAATAGATAGTAACACACATTTTGCTCTTATATTGTATGGAAAAATATTTATTTCAGTAAAAACACACAAAATTTGGTGAAATAACAACATTCAGTCTAATAATAACATACATTTTGACCTTCAGTAACATACATTTGCCCATATAGAAACACAAACTGGGAGCGAAAATTCTGAAACTTGACTTGCGCGAGATTTTAGTAAAAATGTACTAAATTCGACTCGGCCAAGATCCACGAATATTTTAAATATGGGTTATTCTACAGATCATATATCCGTAGAATATTTCATATAACAATTTGTCTTAGAAGAATATTAAAAAGGTATAAATTGATTGTATTCATATGCCAAAAATATTGCTATCTTATGATTTTTATAAATATTCTATGTCTATAATAAAATGATAGATGTTATCTTGCATACAAATACAGTAAGATGAAAACACATGTTTTAAAATTAAAAAAGAGACCATTTTTCCTAATATAAATATTTCATATGGAATGGTGAAAAATAATAGTCTTCAATCAACTACATAAATGATAGACATAAGTCAACAAATCTTATTTGTCGATTACATGAAAATTAAAAAAGGTATAAAAAGGTGAGTATGTATAGAGCGAAATTGATCCATACATGAATAGTTGAAGTATATTAGTTGTTTTCACTAAAGAGTATTACTCCCTCCGTCCCCAAACACTTTTCATAGTTATTTTATCTTCGTGTTTTAGCCAGCGAGTTGTTTATTGGTATTTAAAATAATAAAATAATTTTAAAGTGAGGGCATGATAGATCTACCTCTTCTCTATTATAAAATAATTTTAAAATTACTTTAACATTTCAAAAACTAATAAAAAACTCGCTCGCAAAAACACGAGAGGAATAGTAACTGTGTAAAGTGTTGTGGGACGGAGGTAGTAGTTGTTTTCACTGGACAATATAAGTTGTTTTCACTGAAGAGTCTTAGTTTGTTTTCAGTAAATAATAATACACTTCAGTATAAACAACTAATACCCTTCAGTGAAAATAATCAATACTATTTAGTGAAAATAATTAATACCCTTCAATAGTTAATGTATAAACCATTTTCACTCTATACTTTTTCTAAAAAGATTGTATTCATATTTATTAATAATGCACCCAATTTAATTTTTGAGTATTATATACTTTTATTAAAAATTATATACACTTTTATACTCTTACTAATATTATAACACTATATACGAAATATTAGCATTTTCAATTTAAATAACATGTGTAGCTCAATAAAGTCCACAATTCCTATTCCCAATTCAAATTTCATAAATTAAATAATTTACTAATATGTCAATTATATATTCCAAATTGTAGACAATACCTAAAATATTTTCAATTGAAATTAATTTAGTATACAATGATGTATTGTTTCTCAAATTAATCATGCACAAATTTATGACTAATCTAAATTTACAATTTTCAACTTTTACCCTTAATAAATATAAATTGTGTGGACATGCTTTAGAAAGAGTCAAAATTTTCCAATCAATCAATCAATCAATACCTTTATATAGCAAAGGCGCAATCTGCCTATGTGGCATATCTATACTCCTTAGATTTTTTGTTTCTTGTCCTCTCATTCAGTCAACTCTTTAATTTTAATCGTGTCCATTGAATCGTATGATTTCATCATGATCGTTTATTTTACTTACACCTCTCTATAAATTTGGTCTTCTTTTTTTTGTCATCTTCACTCACCTTTCCCTACTCCCTTTTCTTTGTTTTTTTATTTTGCAGGATCTCTTGTGTGTTTCTCGCGACCGTCGTACTATCTCACGCTATCTCGCCTGATGTTTGGATGTTGTTGATTGGTCGACTATTTTGTTTGGGTTCTCCTCACGTGTTTGTGTATTTTCCTGAAGATCCAGTTGTATACGTTTTTTTAATAGATATGTAGTCGAAATTTTACTTATTGTATGCATCGGCTAGATTAGATTCCATGAAATTGTTCTGACTGTTGTATCTTTAGTTTGTGTGTATTATAACTTTTAATTGAATTAAATTTTCTTAGTTTGGAATTATTTTTATTGATTTTGATATTGTATTTTATCTTTTTAAATTTGTCGCCGATGGTTGTGACTTTTCTAGCGCATTCCTTGCCTCGAATGGTGTTTGTATCAAATTTGAGTGTATTTTTAAAATTTATCCATTAACCGTCGGTGAAATTTGTGCACTTAAATCCGATATGTCTGTGTTTGTATTTTTTGGTGGGATAACTTATACTACGATCTCTGCTGTTTTTTGTTTGCTGTTCCATTTTTTTAACAATATATTTGGCGCATTGGGAAGATATTGTACCAAAATCGAAGCTATTATGCCATATTCATTTTGGTTCTTAACTTTTTTTTTCAAGTGGCCATTCCCTGGTCTCCGATTTCTTGGATGTGGCTGTCAATTTTACTTCTGGCGTCCTTATGGATATGTGTTTCAACATTATTGGAAGATATTGTACCAAGATCAGTATTTTTTTGCATTGTGTTTCTATCCTTTATTTCATATTAAATCTGAGGGAATTAATAGATCGTCATTCATTATTGGAATAATTTTTCCCCGATTGATGGTTTCTGTACTTAGTTCTATATTAATATGTATTGATTGATACATCAATGTATTTGACTTGGTATGTTGGCGGTTACATTGTTGCGCGTAAATTATGAATTCCGGTGATGATAGATTGTGGTTGTTGCTCCTTAAATTCTTATCTTTGGTTCGCATATTTTTTTACTGCCATTGACTTTGCGCAATGAATCAATTTGCAAGGTTAGTGCAATGTTTAATTAATTTTGTTGAATTTGCATGTTTATGTGGTCATGGTTAACAATCTTAGTATTTCTATCAAATTAAGTTCATTAGTTAATTGTGTAGTTATACTTATTTCAAGATTAGGGGAATATTTCATTTTCATTCAAATTTAAGTCCCTTAATTATTAGTCTTTAATGTTTGGAGTGAGAATTGTTATTGTATGTGTTATTCCTTAATTACTCAAATTTCTTGAAAAGAGTATTTATTCTATGGCGGTTTCTGATTAATTTTAGTTTATTTTCCTTGAAATTTGTTTTTAAATTCTTATATTTGGTTTGTCTATATTAAGGGGAAGGTTTCATTATTTTGGGTGAATTTGCTGGGTTAGGTAGGCAGAGTTTCCATGCTTACTATTTCAATCAAATTTATGTCCCTTAATTATTATTCTTTAATGTTTGGAGTGAGAATTGTTATTACGTGTGTTTTTCTTAATTACCTCACTATTATACTTTGGTGAGCACAATTGTCGTGTTTTTTTTTCCCGATGGACATTAAGTATTGTTTAGGTGTGTATGAAAGTCCTTACTCAAATTCCTTGAAAAAAAAATGTTATTATATGGTGGTTTCTGATCCATTTTTTAGTTTGTTTTCCTCAAAATTTGTCCTTAAATTCTTATATTTGGTTCGCCTATATTAAGGGGAATATTTCATTATTTTGGTCGAATTTGGTAGGTTAGGTAGGCAGGGTTGTCGTGCTTACTATTTCATTCAAATTTAAGTCTCTTAATTATTATTATTTATTAGTGAGAATTGTTATTACATGTGTTATTCCTTAATTATCTCACTATTATATTTTGGTGAGCATAATTGTTGTGCTTTTTTGACCGGCCGAAATTAAGTATTGTTTGGGTGCGTATTAAAGTTCTTACTCAAATTCCTTGGAAAACAAGTATTTATTCTATGACAGTTTCAGATCCATTTTAGTTTGTTTTTCTTGAAATTTGTCCTTAAATACTTATATTTTGGTTTGGCTATATTATGGGGAATGTTTCATTATTTTGGTGTAACATCTTGTGGCATTTTATGATCCATTTTAGAAGCTATTCCACGAAATTTTCCCTTAATTTCGTATCTTTGATTCGCCTATATTAATGTATGTTACCTTTTGAGATCTTCTTTTCTATTTTGGGTGATTGCCATGAATTCATTGGATACATTTTTTATTAGGAGCATTTATTGGATTTAATGTCATTGTTCATGGTAACATCCTTTTACTGATTAAGTGCTCATCTTGCTTTTGGTCCTGTATATCCTACAAGTACACAATTAGCATGAAGGGTATGTTGATATTTCTGTTGAAATTGTATAATAAGTTATTGGTGTTTAATGTCTACATACCACATGACTTAACCAGATAAAATCATGTTTTATGGAATTAATCTTCCCATATGATTTATCCAAGTTTTGAAAAAAAAAATTAATTTTTTTTTTACTTTCTATATTTGTATGGTTTCGTAATTTCTATAAATTTTAGTTTATTGAGAGGTATTTTGGTGTAGTTTGTTCTCTTCTCCTTCGAAGTATGTTCTACTATTTTCTTTGTCTAATTTCTATTTTTTCTGATTTTAATTTATGATCCATCGTCTCTTTTTTGTTATGATTTTTTTTTATTTTTTAAACAATAGTCATGCATTTTAATTTCTTTGTGTTGATGTAAGTACTGTTAATATGGACCAGTTTGTGTTTACCCTCAATTTTATGGTTCTTTTGGATGAATTACTTTTGTGATTGGATCTTCCAGAAGCTCTTTACATGACTGAAGATATAGGAACAAATTGTGTCCCTATGTTTAAGGCCACTGTTTATCTTGATTGTATTAGTGATGTTCATGTCATTGGTGGTGATCTTTGTGGTACTTTTACGGAAGCTCAGAATGATGTTTTGCATCACTCCATCAAATATATGAAGGAACTGTGTAATATTAGGATTATAGATTTCCATTCATATTGATGTTGTTAGTGTGGGGTATATAGATTTTAACCTCATTATATTTTATATATTTCACTATCAATAAAAGTGTTAATTAGATGTGGTATTTGCGAAACTAGAAGGCTAGTTTATTTAACATTTGTAATATAATAGTGGCTGACAGTATATTGTAAAAAAATATTTAATCGAATTCTTTTTGTAATATAAGTTTCAAAACTATTGATGCATGTTCTTATGAGAATTGACCATGCTATAATTTGGTTCAATAGCTTATACAAATACTAATAAATCCATTTTGATATGTGCATTATTTATCGTAGTAAGTGTGGACATTTGTAGTTTGATTTACTTTTTGGTGTGTTTACGTGAAGTTTGTTCCGTGGTCCTTTAACTTTTGGAATTGCTAATAAAATTGTTGAATGACCGATATCAAATATATTGACCTATGTCTTGGTATTATTGCATTATAATTGCCCCAAATGAAAGCCAGTGTATTAGTTGTTTGTGGTGGACAATATTAACTATTTGTGCAGTTTCGTAGTTTATGTGTGAATTATGTCATGTTTGTTTTGTGTGGCTTCCTGTGTGCGTCCTGTTGTGTTCTGTTGTGTTCGATTTTGTGTGCTTCTCACGGCCGTCGTGTTTTCTGCCAGAAGCTTTGGATGTTGTTGAATGGTTGGTTGTTTTGATTGGACTGGCCTTCGTATGTTCATGTATTTTCATGTTGACCCAGTTGATCATATTTCTATATAGATGTATAGATGTATTAGTTTTTAATAAATATGTAGCTTTTTTTTTTGGGAAAATTGCAAATTTAGTCCTATGAGAATTTCCAAATAACAATTTTGGTCCCACGTTCTTTTTTTGTCTTTTTTTTTTATTTTTTTTTTTTGCACATTTGGTCACATTCATTAAATTTTTTTGCACATTTTTTTTGGGACCAAAATTCCAATTTATATATTCTTTGGGTTCAAAACTTTAATTATTTTGGGAGTGAAAATGTCAAAAAAATATTGCAGGACCAAAAATATCGAAAAAGCACCATTGTTGCAAATCACCTATTCTAATGGGACTAAAATTGTAAATTTCCCTTTTTTAGTGTGGGCGTTGACTTAATTATATTATCTGAATTTACACCTATGGAAGATCGTGTGTTTCATGTATAATCTATCTCTTCTCCCCTGATTTATCAAATTTAAATACCACGAGAAATATGTGGTATTGAAAGTGACTTACATTCTAAAAAGTCGCCGAATTATGTAAAATTACAACACAATCTATAGATATTGATAATTGGGACCAAAATTCCAATTCATATATTCTTTTTGGGTTCAAAACTTCAATTATTTTGGGACTAGAAATGTCGATAAAAACTGCGGGATAAAAAATATCGAAAAAAGCACCATTGTTGCAAACCACCTATTCTAATGGGACCAAAATTGTAATTTACCTTTTTTTTTAGCGTGGGTGTTGGCTAGATTATATTCTCTGAATTTACACCTACGGAAGATAATGTGTTTCGTGTATAATCTATCTCTTCTTCCCTGATTTATCAAATTTAAATACCAAGAGAAATATGTGGTATTGAAAGTGACCAAGTACTTTCTAAAAGATCGCTGAATTATGTAAGATTACAACACAATCTATGGATATTTATATGAGAAAATACACTAAATAATTTTTTTTATATTTTCTTTTACTAATATAGAGGCCTTTTTATTTTTATATTTCAAATTTGTTTTAAATTTTGAACGATGTGCGTAAACTCTTTTAAGGGAAAATAGAAAATGATTGAACTAAGCATTTGACGTCTTTTAACATCACATACATAGAAAGGATGTAATGAGACAGGTCTGGCATGTACTTATTTGTTATTGCTGAAATGAAATCAAAATATTCTATATTTGATTTGAGATTATTTTGTAAAAAAAAATAGAACTCAGTTATTAAATAAGGTTGAACATAATCTTATGTTCGATATGTCTAAAACACTAGAATTTTTTTTTTAAATATTACCTATGAAATTGGAATTGCTTACAAAATTTTCTTATATAACAAAATAAATTATATTGGAGCTGACTACGAGTTGCTTATGATATTTTAATTCTGTAGGCGTGTTCATTTATCAACCTACAAATAATTGTTCAAGAAATAATTTGTCTACAAAATAAAATTCTTAGAAGTTAATTACCTATAAGTCATTTACCTACATAAAATTACTTACAGGTCATTTGACTACAAAAAATTTCGTAGGTAAATTATTTGTAAGTAGTTTATAAAAACGCTTATATAAATACAAATTTTGTAAGCAAGTCGTAGTTAATCTGCATTGCGGAATTTTTGTTGTTAGAAATTTCATAGTCATATTGAGAGATTCCATGGACATTTCTTTATTTTCTTATAGTGAAACTCACTTCGAGCTCAAACTCAACAAGTTCAAAAAGATAAAATAAGTTCAGAATCAAATAGTAAATATTTTCATAATTCGAACATATCACATTAAGGGGCGTAATATATCTTAAAATAAAATATATGATCATTGACAAAGTATATGTAGGTGACTTATTGAAATTGTATTTGCAGATTATTTTTTTTATTTTTTTAATTGAAATTGTATTTGCGTTGTGCATTTATCCTATATTTTACGTTGTGACTAATTTTTGCATGTGTTTGATTTCCCTCATTTTATTAGCTGGTTCAAGAAAATGTTGTGGGTTTTGTGGTTAGGGTTGTATTGTGATCCAATCAATAGCTGTAAATGTGGTGTGTGTAGTGGTTGTGAATTTTTTTTTAACTTTTGCATGCATCTAATTTATGAGTTTGTTGACACTATATGTGTGTGAATATGTTGGGACAATGTCAGTTTTGATTAGATCCCAAAGCCCCTGAAAAGTTGAGTTGCCTTAGTAGTCAGGCTAGTCTTGGTTAGGTTTGTAAGTTAGTTTATTTTACACTCACGGGTACACAATGAGAAGAGTACTCATTGTTGTCAATCAAGACTGAAGCCTGAAGATTCAAGAGCATCATCCTGAGCTTATGGCAGTTCTTCTAAGCTGACTGAGTAATTGTCATGATGAAGAGCATGATCCTGAGATCATTGCTAACTCAGCCTGAAGGGAACAGGACGGCACTGAGTATTTGGGAGAAGACTTGGAGTAGGATCCAAGCAAGTCAAAAGGAATGGCAGCTCTGGTAAACGTACGTAGATGAGGATAAACCTGAACTCAGTAAAGATAAGACTGAATTGAAGAATAAGCTCTGACATTCTCACCTACCTGATGACGTGGACCAATCAGAGAGCGCCAAGTCATGTACGGACACTGACTTGAACCTGACATCCCTGTACAGTTCAACGGGCATGCATTTAATGCATTTACCAAATATATGCAAGGACGGCTGTTGCATGGAGATTGTACCCGTTGAAGTATCCTACAAGAAAGACAACCTAGAAGGCTATCTCTTCCAACAGATAGTTTTTCAAGTTGCCTATAAATATAGAAGACCTTGGACCCAATCAAGGTTACGAGAAATTTCGAAGCCAAAAATTACTCAAACTCTCAGTGTTCAAAACATTGGTAGCATTCAAAGAAGCACTCGAAAAACCTAGAATTTCCCAAGTGTTTCTTAAGTAGAGAGTTATTTTGTATTCCACAGAGCATACTAGCATTATCTTAAGCTTAGAGAGATTATCCAATCCTTAGCATAACTTTGCCTTGTAAGGATAATCACAAATAGTTGGAATCCAAACTGAAACCAAAACCCTACTAGTTAGGTTTGTTGGTTGAGGTTAGTTAGTTGGTTAGAAGGAAGAAGGGTCAGTGAGACTAATCTTGGTGCACCTTGGCACGTTAAAAACAAGCCAGTCCATTAGTGGATTCTCCTGTTGAATCAGGACCTTGGACGTAGGAGCTTGAGTCTCTGAACCACGTTATCTCTTTGAGTTTGTACTGCTTTATTTATTGCTTTATATTGTTATATTGCTAAGTCATTCATTCCATATTTGGCCAGTGCTAAATCAATTAGCCTGACTCATTAACTCAGTGCACAACCCTTCTAACCATGGCTTCTTAAGAGGAAAACAAGTTTTCAGTAAGCAAACATTAAAACAAGACATTAAACTTTCAGGGCTCACACATTCCGCACTGAACATAAGTAGATAGTTTGTCAACTGACTCGCCTCAGTGCAGTTAGTAGGTTTGTTATCTACCATGTGTTCTTTATTACTCTAAGTAAGGTTACTCAGTGAGGTTTTAAGTGAAGAAAATTTATATACGTGTATTCCCCCCCATACACGTATCACTCAGTCTTGTACCGGGACCAACAAAATAGTACTAACGAATGTTGTTGTTAACATTTTTCGGGCAAAATATGGTGATTATACTAATACTACACATCCATTTGTACGTTGTGGTTTCTCAGGTGTTAAATCAAATGTAAACAGTGAGTCCCGGGGGGAAAAATGATACAGTGAAGAAGAGATCTCACAGGAAATATTATGTTTCAGAAACTGCAAATGAAGGTTATTCTAAACAAAGACTCATTATAAATGATACATTAGATAGTCGATTAGTTTTAAACAGTTTAGAAAATATGTGGGTTTGTGTGGAAGTATATATTTTGCTAATATATCTATTTGTTTGTAATAGTATGTGTTGTATAGACTATGCATTTTCAAAAAAGATGTTACAAGTTCCAAAATGTGGTCCTTTGTAGTATTTTGGAGTAGAATTTTTGTTTGGAACTTTTACGTTGTTGCAAATAAGTGTATATATTTTTGTGTGTTATTAATAGGTCTATGTTGATGATTTTAGATTCGGAGACTGAAGAGATAGAGTTGGAAAAAATTAAGAGGACGGGAAGGAAATGTTACCGCGTTGTCTATTATGTGTCTGAAACAACAACTGAAGGTTTGTGTGTCTTATTAGAACTTAAATCTATATACTTTACACAATTCCCCAGTATTTACAAAATTCTTCTTGTGTGTGCTTGTATACTGCTACGCACTTGTCTTTATAGAATCTGATGGTGATTTAAAGCGAAGAAAATGGTCTGTAGGGAAGAAAAAGAGACAAAAGAGAGAGGATGAACCCGACCCAGCGTCTGAAGGTCACTACAAGAAAATGTGTTTTTTGTATCAAAAATTTTGGTTACAAAAAATGCATTTTTGGTTAAGAAAACTTTTTGTAACGAAACTTTCGTTACAAAAGTTGGTCATTTAAAGTCTGTCGCAAATAGTTTTTGTAACGAATAAAAACTCAATTTCGTTACCAATACAATTGTAACGAAACCTTTTTCGTTACAAAAAAATCAGTACCAATAATCAAAGTTTTGTTACAAAAAATCAATTTCGTTAAATAAATTATTACATAAAATCATATATTTGATATTTAGTGTTGGTCCCAAAACGAGTAAACAGGTGTATGGGGGGGAATACACCTGAGGTTACAAACTTAAACTTTCTTCTAAAACTTATCAGGTTACTTCCAATAGGAATACGTCAGTGGACTTTAAGTCTGCTGAGAATTACTAGAGAAAGCTTACTGAGATAATACCTCCACTGAAAGCTCAAGACTTTCAGTTGAACTACTATCTAATTAGCTTTCAAATGCGGATTAGTGAGCCCTTTAGAAAACTCATTTTACTTGATAAACTTTGAGTGGATAACACACACTTAGGAAATAACAGAATGTAAATACACAAGATATAAAGTGGTTCAGAGACGAATCTCCTACGTCCACTGTCCTGATCAAACAGGAGAATTCCTTTCACTTGGAATTCCTTGTGTTATAGTGTCAAGGTGCACTGATCAATTAATCCTCTCTTAGGATGATTGATCACTAGGATAATTCCAGGTCCTAGTTCCCAAAACAAACCAGCTTTCAGACTGATACAAATAATCAGCTTACTAACACCACTTAACACTAACTCTCAACCTAACAACTGAGTAGGGTTTTGAGTAGAGTTTTGGTTCCAACTGTTGTGAAATAATCCTTACAGTTTAGCTCAAGGCTTAGGATGGATTATCTCTTTCTAAGGTTTAGATATAACTTTTAAGCTTGGTTACAGAAGGCTTGTTATGCTCTATACAAATGTGAAACACTTGGGAAACAATGGTAATTTCGAGTGCTTCTAAAAGGTTATGAATGTAGAGATAGCTTTGATCTTGTGAGTTTCCCGTGCTTAGAAATGAGCACGTCCTTCTGTATTTATAGGCTTCCTTGAAAATCTTCTCGTTGGATTTGAATCTTCTCAAGTAAGTCTTCTTGTATCTGATTGGTTCAAACGACTCTATTTGAAGCTTTAAGTCTTGTCAAGAAACGGCTGAAAGACCATGCCTGTTCACCAACTTTCTGTAGATTGCTAGGGAAAGACTTTTGGTACTTGTTAGTCTGGGACAGGTCGGCTGTCAGTAAAGTACACTGACGTGTCATTTTCTCATTGGACCTTCAGTCCTCTTGCCCAGATTCTTGTCTTGCTTTAAGGTGGAACTCCTCTGAGAGAACCTTCTTATTCCTTCATTTATTGTAAGCTTCACTGAAAATCGTTTTGCCTTGTTCCAACCAGATTAACTAACAGCTTTTAATATGTTTAGTATTGAATGTGCTTTGTTAGTTCTCATCAGTGGACCTTGGTCCTCTCCTGATGGTTTTAGTCTTAGTGAGAATGCACTTAGAAAACATTAAAGACTTAGACTACTTCCTCAGATCACTTTGTCTTCAGCGGACTTCGTCTTCAGCAGATTTTGCTTTCAGCGGACTTCGTTCTTCAATACACTCTAGAAGTTACTAACTGCACTCCAGTTCTTAACATTTTGAACTGATTAACTAAACTCTAACTGTACTGAATATTTTACTTACAAACAACTTATGAGGAACATTTTGGCATCTTAATCAAAACTTAAGTCTTATAGAATTTCCCAACATTTAGATATTTGATTCATCACTAATATTTTGTTACATTTACTATCTTATTTCATTATAAAAATAAAGGTTATAAATAACTTAATAACAAAGGAAAATAATGAAGATGGTCACATGGGAAACCTTAAAAATAAATGGTCATAACGCAATAATTGTATTTTAAAAAAATAGCAATTCTCCAAATACACTAATATAAACAATGTCAACATATAATAAAAACTACTAATGTATTTAGACACTTCAATGTACATAATAACATAAAAAAATTCAGTCAAAAGTGTTGAGTTAAAATTGAAGTCTTGATTTGTCTTCTTGTCCACAATCAAATTGAAACTTCATTTTCCTACAAAAGACGCAAAATATTAAAATATCATAAGATTACGAATTTATAATGTACAACAAGATAAAAAAAATTAAAGGCACAACAAGATTAATAGTTTATAATGCACAATAGTAAAATAATATAACCACCAAGAATATTCTAACAAGAAGTAATAACTTAAGCAATAAACAAAATAATGAGAAATTTCAATCCAGAAAATTATTTAATCATAAGGGGAAAATGACACATGTTCTGAAGTTTAGAGCATAGTAGAAATTGTAGCAAACATTCAGTATGGAAGAAAAAATGCAATAAGGTAGAGAGTGACATCTAGGATATTTTGAGGACATTCAATGTAAACTCTGGAAGCTTTATTGTGGGTGGGCATGAGATTGGTGTAGAGAGCATAGATGTGCAGCTAGTTTTTGGCCTTGTGGGGGGAGGGGGGAGAGGTGAAGTTAATGTTCCAGTAACTTGTTTATCATATGCAATCCCCTGGGTGGATCGTTGTTTTGGTACGGAGATGAGGGAGAAGAAGAGCCAATTCTTATGTTGCACAGGTGCGGGTGCGGGAGTGCGGGGGCGATACGATACGGGTACGGGGATACGAATTTTTAAAAAACTTAGGGTGCGATTCGTCAAGGATACGTCTGTTTATTTACATTTTATTATATATAATACTTAAAAAATAAATATATTTTAAAGTTTTGTAAATCGAATGTATATAATTCACATATTCTCTGACCCAAAACTTAAACATATTCAATAATTTAATATAATTAAGTAACCAAGAATTAATTGAAGTTCCACTGGCCTAATACATACGTCATAACAGTGATTTCAATATAAAACAAGTGTCACATTGTCAATATAAATTATATTATATAATAAATTTCAATTAAAATAATATATTTAATGCTCAATAAGTAGGATTCGTGAGGAGGATTCGAGTATCCGTTAGTGGATTCGCCACGTGGCAGCCGGATTTGCCACATGGAGAATCCGATTCGCGGATTCAAGAATCGCACCCCTTTTAGGGGGTGGGTGCGAATCCGATACTGCATTGTGATATTTTTAGAAGAATCCATGCATCATAGTGTATAAGCACTCTATTTATGATAAACTGAAAGTTTCAGTGGAATAGAATAATGAAATTAGTATCCTAGATGTAGTTAGGTTGACGCACTGCTACCTATTAGCAGCGTTGTTAGCCCCAGGCCAGAATGGGTCGATGACATTTCATTTGACGGTGTATCTAGAGAATTTTTTTAGGGTGTGCGATTACAATTGGAGCCAATATATATTGTTGACTATCTGATTTCGCAAATACGAGGTAGCACAAACCTGCTTATTAGAGGATCGCAATGTTGTCACCGTAAGTTATTATTACTTTGGTAACTTTTTATTTTTGTGTGTGATTTGCAGTATTTGATTTGTGAGCATACTTCTTGGGTGGTACCAGAGAATGATAGTGTGTTCCTGAGATTTTTAAAGTGTGACTTGTTTGGTTTGAGCATGAAGATGGATAAGTTCAATTTAGTTATGCTTAAAGAATGCTATGTATGGGTTGTTTTTCTGATAATTTCATGAATATTAAATGCAGATTGTTTAATGTATTTAACACAAACCTTTTTCCTGTTAGTCTAATATAGTACAATTAAATGTAGCTTAATGTGGGGTATGTGGGACCGAACGAGTTGGAGAAAAATTTAATGAAACCTGTAGTGGAAGAGGGTGCATATGAGGAAGATCATGGGACTGGTATTTCTGATGGGGATGTTGAGCCATCACAAGTTGACTCCCCCAAGGGGCAGCCTGCTGGTGTTATCGCTGAAGAGTTGTATGATGATACATTATATTTGGACAGGCTTGTCGAGCAGATTAATAGAGATGCAAATATGGGGGCGCCTGTAGAGGATAATAATAATAATGGTCCGTCAAGTCCAACCAATATAACGCGTAATAAAGATGTAGTGAATGGCAACGATCCAATGGATGATTCTTTGAATGATGAATAGGAACTTGGTGGTTTTATTGTTGGGGTTATACATAAAAGTATGATTTTACTTTGTATAACCTATGTATTAAACACTTATTTATAAGAATAAATCTTTTATCACTATTGCTTTAAATATGAATGAATGTTGTATATATTTATTACAAACTGTTCAATATATAGTATGTGTTACATTGTAGTTAATGTGGTGATACCATACAGAAGATCACATTAACAGTTCCTTGTATATAAATCTACAATTTCACGACCTAGGCGGAATTGAATAATCCACCATGAAAGGTTGATGTGTAGTTCTCAGATAGGTCTGTCTTGACCAAGAAATTGCACTAGCACATTTTGCATGTGCTAAAGAGGATTTATAGAGAGGATAAATTCTTCTGTGCTGAACGAAGAAGAATTAAACCTCAATGGTTGTTGATTTCTTAATCTCTGTCACTTAAATAGGACAGTGTGTGATTAATAATTATTGCTTTGATTCATGTTGGGTGAGAATCATTGTGACTTCGATACCTTGTGTTTTGGGCAATAATATTAATCATACGACAATTGCTAAGATTTAATACGGAGAAACCTGTGCAAGTACAGCTTGTGTGATTTGTCCCCTTGGTGGGCTCAAAAGTTTTATCATACCAAATCCTGCAAGTGGAAAATTAGTTTTCCGGTATGGATAATAATGTTGAGTTGTCCTTACTCCAATGCAAAAGATATTAATTAATTTAGAGCTATTCAAAAGCTCAATTAATTAATGGACAGGAAATAATAACCTGGAGCCCATATTATCACGGGATATAATAACATGGAGCCCATATTAACATAATATGGATTAAGATGGGTAGTGCAATATTAATTTAATAGTGGTATTAATTAATATTAGTGGGCTGAATTATATTGTGACTTAATATTGTAAATTCAGAAGCCCATTGGAGGTCCAATCTTAATTCTCCTAAAGGCCCCTCAAGTAGTCTAATAAGTAGCCCAATAATAATAAGGTGATTAAAATAAAAGAAAAATATTGTTGCCTACTTTTTCTTGTTATTTTCAAAATATACAAGATTAAGAGGAGAAAGATTTTCTTTGAATTTGTTATGGAATGAAGATAAGTATTCTTGGAATACAAGATTATTAATTCAATAAATCTCCTACTTGGTTTCTTGTATAAGAAATTTCGAATTTTTTTGATAAATTTAGGAGAAGAAATAATTTTGTTGATTTTCTTGAAAAAATCTTATGGAAGATGCGTATTCTTGGAATACAAGATTATCTCATAAATTCAAGAAGATCCAAATCTTGGGTTTCTTCTCATAATATTCGAAAATCTCCATAAAATAAGGAGGGTGAGATTTTTGTGGAATATTTAATTATGGAGAAAAGAATATAAGGGATATATTCAAGATATTCCGCTATAGGATTTTATGTGAATTAGTTCATATGCATGAAAATACATGTTGTTGGAATTATTATTTGAATTAATTAAGATTAATTCATGCTAGTAATGATTGAATATTAAATTCGTATTTAAATTTCATCCCGAATAGATCCGGGCAACCTGATTTCCCCAACAACTGGTATCAGAGCCTCGGTTTTGGGCCCTGATCTTTATATTGGAATTTAAAATTGTTGAACATTAAAATTGATATTGGATAGTAGAATTGTTAGATTTTTTTTGCAGGTATCCAATTGTTATGGTTTTTAATGTTTGTTTTTCATGCGTGTGAAATATTTTGTATTTAATTCGATTCGTTCGAATTCATTTTTCTCGTGAAAAAATTCACAAGTAGATTAGTTGTTTTTGTTTGATTTGATCAATGTAATAGACTAGTCTAGGTCTAGGTTTGTTTATTTTTTATAAATAAATTGTAACCGGATCGAAACAAAGATGGAGACGGTGAATTAAAGATGACGTACCCAGACGTGCGCATGCATTTGATGCATGCGTGAACGTCGCATGCGGACGCAGAGGGCCCCATGCATGGGCTCCATCCTAGATGGTGCACACTATGCAATGGTGCGCGAGTTGAGGGGTACTTGGTGCTTGCGCCAGCTAACCCACCTTGCACCCCGGCCTACGCGTGTGCGGGACGACGGGCGGCCCATGCCTAGAGCCTTCGGGAGTAGGCGTAGGCCACCAGACGTCGTCCCAAACACAAACGGAGGATGTTTTTTTAAGAATTTTTGTTGTTTAAGTGGGAGCTTTTCGAGACGAACGACGAAGGCCACATGGACGATTTCTCGACTTCAAGACATGGAGAAAAATTAAATCGTAATAATTGGATTTGAGTGCTCCAATTTGATTTATTTTTTTTATTTTGATGGATGTTTTATTTTCATGCAATTATTATTTGATAGTGTGTGTTTGCATGATTATTAAATTGTTCTAAGAAAAACCTTACTTTCGAAAATTACTAAGTATGTTTAATATAATTAATCGAAAATTTTATTCCGGATACTAAAATTGGATTAATTTTGACCTCCATAATTAATTTATTTGTGAAGTCTTTTTGCAATACCTTTCCACTAATGGATCGGCCAAAAAGACGGATTTCACATGAATAAATTCTGAAAGGATGATTGTGGATTATTACTAGTGGCAGTATTGACCCTCCTAACGAGTGGGTTGCTCAAAGCGAAATAATAGTCCTGTATTGAATTATGGTTATTACTTTGGCATAAGAATTGATATTAACTAACTCCCCAACGGAGTTCCTGTCAATTTTTATGAGGTCAAGTGGGATTCGACTATTAATTTTGAACTAAAGGTTTGTAACTGTCTTTATTTGTAATCTGCTTGAATGTGGCATATTTAAACTATTTTGAGATGTCGGCTGATGTATGATAATATTGTATTAAGGTTTCAATATAATTGATATGATCAAATTTTATGATAGTTTCGTGTTTATCTAGATATTGATACGAATGTATGTTTTATTCTCAGTTCATTATGTCTCAACCATTTAATCAACTGTTTAGTATACTTAATGTTGGGATATATTTTAGTTTTGATGATTTTCCAAAACAACATGTAATAGGTTTGAAAGCAGTCAGGATTGTATCTTAAGTTTCAGGTCAGGCTAGGTTATTTCTCAGTTGAGAAGAACTCAGCAACACATCCTGAGGATATCAAGATGACACCCAGAAGAACTGACTAAAGCCATGCTTGTGATCTGAACCTGAAGAGAAGCCTGAAGGATGTCCCACTGAGTATAAACCTGGCTGATCTAAGCTAAGTCAGTGGACTACTCAGTGAATAGCATGATCAAGAGGATAAGTGGTGCACCAAGTAGGCCCTGAAGGAGTCAGACTACTGTGGTCAGGGAAGTTTGTCATTCAGTCTTATGTCAAACTTCTTGGAATGATCTTCAAACAGTCTCTGAAGGACAACTACACTGAAGACGTTCAGTCCACTGAAGATCATCAGTCAGTGAAGGAGGAAGCTACCTAAAGTCAGTGGGTCTTGGTCAACCCACTGAGTCAAAGATCCGTTGGATCCTGCCCACGTGGACCAATCAGCACAAGGCAGTAACTCTGACACTGACAAGGCCGCATTCCAAGAAAAGTGGTTGAAACCATTAATTGTATGGATTCAAATATAATTTCATCCAACGGTTATGATGGTCCCGTTTTCGAAGGGCAAAATGGGAATTCAGGAGCACAATTTTTTTTTTTTTTTTAAACACTGAAGTGCACTGAAATGCTTTTGTGAATGAGTGGTCAGTGCAGTGCTTAAGCAAATCAATAAAGCAATAAAGAGCACAACAATGTAAAGTGGTTCAGAGTCTCAATACTCCTACATCCACTGCCTGATTTAACAGGAAATCCACTCAAGGGATTCTTGTTTTTAACGTGCCAAGGTGCACGGGTACACTGGACTCACGCCACTCCCTGGGCTGCCTCTCGAACTGGCCTCACGTCCCTCTTCACTCAGGGACTGCCTCTCCTCACCTCACTACAAGCCTAACAATCTACTGAAAGGGTTTAGTTTGGTTTGGTTCTTCTCCAACTAGGTGAGATTTTCCCTTACATGGTTTTAGCCTAAAAGCTAGGATTGGGAAAATCTCTCTAAGCTTAGGATGTATATGATGGGCTCGAGTATACAAACTGGAACACTCAAATATGACTATGAATAACTCAGGTCAGTGTTCTTGATGGAGATGGTGCCTCCTTATGACTCCCTCGAACTTGCACCACTCTCACACCTCCAGCTCTCACATTCGCACACTTACAAATGAAGCTTGAGTTTGTATTTATAGTGTGGATTTGAATGTTACCGTTGGAGAGAGTAACATTCAAATCCAGACTATCTCTGGAGTGAAATTCTCCTCTTCAGTGAAGTACGGCCTTTGTCAGCTTTTGTCAGATTTGGTGCCTTGTCTTGATTGGTCCACGTGGACTGAGTCCAACGGCTCTTTTGTTCAGGGTACTTGATCAGGGTAGACCTGACTTCAGGCGACTTGTCTTCAGCTGACTTGTAATCCTCTCAGGATACCTTCCTTCAGTAGACTTGAAGTCCACTCAGGGGAGTTGACATAAGGCTATTTGTCAAGCTTCCCAGCCTCAGTAGCCTGACTCCTTCAGGTCCTACTAGGCACAGCACTGATCCTCCTGATCATGCTCTTCACTGAGTAGTCCACTGACCAGCTTAGAAAGATCAGGTTTATACTCAGTGGGACTTCCTTCAGGCTTCTCTTCAGGTTTCAGGTCTGGCATGACTTCAGTTAGATCTTCTTGGTGTCATCTTGATATCTTCAGGCTGTGTTGCTGAGTTCCCCCTCGCTGAGTTCCCCCTCAACTGAACAGCCTATTCTACTGAAAGCTAATCTAGCCTGACCTGAAACAAATGATACAATCCTGACTGCTTTCAAACCTATTACATGTTGTTTTGGAAAATCATCATAACTAAAACATATCCCAACAGGTTACATTTGAATCCACACTATAAATACAAGCTCATAGCTGCGTTTTAAGTGTGTGTGAAGTAAGAAAAATCAACACCTACGAGCTGTGAATCTGTGAGTGTTTAGTGCATTATATTGGGAGTTATAAGGAGGCACGACTCACATCTTGTACACTGAACTTTAGAGTTCATAGATATACACAAATGAGTGTTCAGCTTGTAACTCATAGCTTAGAGAGGTTTTCCTAATCTTAGCTTTAGGTTAACTCATTGTAAAGGAAAACCTTACCTAGTTGGAGAAACCAAAGCGAAACCAAAACCCTCTTGTTATGTGACGTCCCCACTTAATATAGTACAAAAAATATGATGTGGCACAAGTAGGAACGACACTAAAATAGTACTTTGTATTAAAATATACACACACCACACATTTACACAGCGGAAATAGTAAATAAGTGTGCTCGTAGCTTAGTTTACAATCTAATATTTAAAAACAAAAATCTTGAAACATAAAGTTTTTAAGAAAACTCCACAGCCCGCCGAGTTCATTCGCCCACGTCCGGATCCACAGCATCTGTAAAATTTAAAAGTGGAAGGGATAAGTGCTTGAAAACACTTAGTGGGAAACCTCTTGTTAATTGCACAAACTAAACATCAATGGTTTATAATATGTGAGCCCCCGGAATTTCACCGGGTATATGTTTGGGTGGCGTGACCAACCCGTGGTGCCGGAACGACCGGACTATATGCTTGCCAACATAAAGTTGGACTTATATGTGGGGCCAGTCGATAGCGGGCCAGACTCAAAATTTAACATTCAACGTTTAATAAGTGCAATTAAATAATAATTGAACACTCGTTGAAGAGCGAAGTGATTCCCCACCTTGCAGGTTTGTACCTACAAGTAAAATTTTTAAAATAAAAACATTGTTACTTATCCCTTCACTTTTGTAAATTGTAAGACTTGAATTCAAATCTCTGTACATATACAAATATTGTATACTAACACCCAAATATCAATTAAGTGTATAAAATCATCAAATAGCAAGTTATAAATAAATATCGACTGTAAAAATGTAACCGGATCATTTCGAACCTTTTATACAAAAATTCGATTTTGGCAGATTTACACACCTAATTTTGAAAATTCATATTAAATTATCCATACGTTCAAAAATTATGAAATTTTAACAGCAGATTCTCAACTCAATAAAGTTTATCACCATATTTTCATATTTCTCAAACTCTTTGCCAAACATCAAATATTTTGTGACGAACACACTGTTATAGATTCTGTTCACTTAACTTTACAAATTCACCATAAATCAACCATAAGTCCAATACTCATGAAATTTTAACCATGAACTACCAACTTCATATAATTTATCAAAATACTTTGATTTTCTATAAAAAACTAAACGATTAATCTTAGATCATAGCAAACTTCTACTGTTCCTGCTATAGACTCCAAAACCCTAGTTCAACTTTGAAAAATTACCATGCATCGAATACTATTCCAAAAACTATGAAATTTGAAACCTAAGTTCCTTCACAGGTTTATTTTCACATATATAATTTTCATAATTTTCCACAGAATGAATTGATCAAAACGAAATTTACCCCAAAGTTGGTCCAGAATTTCGGTTTTATGCATACATGAAGAACATATCATCTTAAACTCACTTTAAACCATATAATTTCATGATTTCTACTTCTAAAGCATACATATTCAAGTAATAAACATGATTTTGGTCATAACTCATGAAGAAATTGAATTAAACATTCAAACATGAAGTAAAACATGGATAACATGCAATTTACTCATCAAAACTCATTTTCCTATCATTTAATTCACATATCATGCATAAACTTCATACTACCACTTAAATAATTACTCAATTAAGAAGAGAAGATTACTTAGAGAGGTTGCTACAAGAAATCTCTTCTCCTCCTTTCTATAAGTGTAGTAGTAATATTTGTGAATTTTTTTTTTATGATTATTTTTGCTTGCAAGCTTATGTATTTATAGAAAAAGTCATGCTTGGAGACTACTCCAATCCCTTTAGGACTGACCTTGAAGAAGAGTTAGGAAGATTATGGAGTATTCTTGCAAGTTAAATGAATGAACACATGGCATCTTATAATTAGTAGTTAAATTTGACTTTAATTCTTCTAATTTTGACTTTGATTCTTGAAGTTTCAATACTTTTCATAATACTTCTATACTTTGGCCGAAACTTTAGGGAGTTTTCAAGAGAAAACTTGTGTCTTGTAGTTAAGACACATGTAGGCTTTGAATTTAATAAAAAAAAAAAAAAAAAATTATGATTTTCTAATTTATTTAATGATTTTAAGGTACATTATGCATAAAATTACTTATACTATCTTATGAAATAAAATTAAAACTCTTCTAGACTCTAAATAAATTACAAAGTCTATATATTAATCATAAAAATATATCAAGTAATCGATATGCAATCGGTTCTTAAAGAAACGTTCATTTTACAACTTATAACTTATGAAATAAAATACTATACTTAAGGACTATATTAATTTCTATATCAAATACTTTAAGACATAAATTAAAGCACATATAAAAATTATAAAGTCTCAAGAATAAGCATGTATTGAGCAAATAACACGTTAATTGTAAATATCGAGTAAATAAAACACATAAACGTGCCTTTGCATAAATTTGGATGTAAATGCATCTCATAGATTCATGAAGAATTATAAAGCATTTAGTAAAGCAAATAAGATCATGAAAACCTAGGGTATTACAGTCTAACCCCCTTAAATAAATTTCGTCCTAGAAATTTCAAGTGTTACCGTGGATATTGAGGTAAGGGTACTTTGCTAAGATTTCATCCTCTAGCTCCCACGTAGCTTCTTCCATTCCATGTCTATTCCACCGGATCTTAACCATAGGAATATCTTTATTTCTTAACCTATGAAGCTTTCTATCAAGTATGGCTATAGGAACTTCCTCATAGGTTAAGTTGGCATCAATTTCTAATTCAGGTTGGTTTACTACGTGAGTAGGGTTAGGTACATACTTTCGGAGCATCGAGATATGGAATACATTGTGTACTCCTGTCAAGGATGGTGGTAACGCCAATCTATAAGCTAATTCTCCAACTTTTTCCAATATCTCATAAGGTCCAATATACCTAGGCTTCAACTTTCCTCTTTTCCCGAAGCGGAAAATTCCTTTCATTGGAGATACCTTCAAGAATACCTTGTCTCCAATCTCAAAACTTATTTCTTTCCTTCGCCTATCCGCATACATTTTCTGTCGATCTTGAGCTGCTTGCATCTTTTCTTTTTAATTTTCTTTACCACCTTGTTAGTTTCTTCCACCAATTCCGGTCCTAATAATTTCTTTTCTCTGATTTCATCCCAGCATAGTGGAGATCTACACTTCCTTCCGTACAATGCTTCGTACGGTGCCATTCCAATTGTACCTTGATAACTATTGTTATAGGCAAATTCTACTAAAGGTAAGTATCTTTCCCAACTTCCTCCGAAATCGATGATACAAGCTCTCAACATATCTCCCAAAGTTTGAATTGTTCTTTCCGATTGACCATCTGTTTGAGGATGAAAAGTTGTACTGAATTCCAACTTGGTGCCCATAGCTTCTTGAAGACTGTACCAGAATCTTGATGTAAATTGCGGATCTCTATCTGATACAATAGAAACTGGAACTCCATGTAATCGGACAATTTCCTCAATATAAATCTGAGCCAATTTATCCAATGTGAACGTCATCTTTATTGGTAAGAAATGTGCCGTCTTGGTCAATCTGTCGACAATTACCCAAATAGCTTCATTTCCTTGTATCGACTTGGGCAATCCTACCACAAAATTCATTGTAATATGTTCCCATTTCCATTCAGGAATCTCAAGTGGCTTTAATAATCCTGATGGTCTTTGATGCTCAGCTTTCACCTGCTGACATGTCAAACATTTCTGTACGAAATTCCCAATATCTCTTTTCATATTTTTCCACCAGAACAATTTCTTTAATTCTTGGTACACTTTCGTTCCTCCATGATGTACTGTATATGGTGTAGAATATGCTTCTTCCAATATTTCCTTCTTGAGTTCTTCTTTTTTTGGGACACATATTCTTCCTTGACATACCAATGTGCCATCTTCACATACTGAAAATTCTTTTGCTTTTCCTTCCTCGATCTTTTGCTTCAGCTTCTTTAAGAATGTATCATCCATTTGAGCCTTTGCTATTTTTTCCTTCAATGTTGGTTTCACAACCATGGCATTGATCTTTATCTTCGCTTTGCGACTTAAGGCATCAGCCACTACATTTGCCTTTCCCGGATGGTATAATATTTCACAATCATAATCCTTTACCAACTCTAACCATCTTCTTTGCCTCATGTTCAATTCCTTCTGTTCGAAGATATACTTCAAACTCTTATGATCTGTGTAGATCTGACATTTACTTCCATACAAGTAATGCCTCCAAATCTTGAGTGCATGCACAACTGCTGCTAGCTCTAAATCATGCGTAGGATAGTTCTGCACATGTGGTTTTAATTGTCTTGATGCGTACGCTACTACTTTCCCATTCTGCATAAGTACACATCCCAAGCCTTGTTTAGAAGCATCACTGTACACAATAAATCCTTATGTGTCCTCAGGAATTGTAAGAATTGGGGCCGTTGTTAATCTTTGCTTTAGTTCTTGAAAACTCCTTTCACACTCTTCTGTCCATTCAAACTTTGTTTCTTTCCAAGTCAACTGAGTCAAAGGTTTTGCAATCCGAGCAAACCCTTCAATGAATCTTCGATAATACCCGGCTAAACCAAGAAAACTCCTGACTTAGTTCACATTAGTTGGTGTCTTCCATTGGTTTACAGCTTCTACCTTTGTTGGGTCAACTTCTATTCCCAAAGCTGAAACCGTATGTCCAAGAAATACAACTTTATCCAACCAGAATTCCTACTTCTTGAATTTAGCATACAATTTCTCTTTTCTCAGAGTTTCCAATGTAATTTGAAGATGTTCTGCATGCTGCTTCTGATTTCTTGAATATACTAGAATATCATCAATAAAAACGATCACAAATTGATCTAAATATTGATGAAATACCCGATTCATCAAATCCATGAATATAGTTGGCACGTTACTGAGTCCAAAAGTTAATACTACGAACTCATAATGACCATATCGAGTTCTGAATGCTGTCTTTGGAATATCGCTTTCTTTAATCTTTATCTGATGATATCCCGATCTCAAATCAATTTTTTAAAATACACAAGCTCCTCTTAACTGATCAAATAGATCTTCGATTCTGGGAAGTGGATATTTATTCTTGATAGTGAGCTTATTCAGTTCTCGATAATCGATGCACATCCTCAACGATCCATCTTTCTTTTTCACAAATAATATTGGTGCACCCCATGGTGACACACTTGGTCGAATAAAGCCCTTGTCCAATAATTCTTGCAATTGCACCTTCAACTCCTGTAACTCCTTTGGTGCCATTCTGTAAGGTGCTTTAGAAACAGGCGCGGCTCCAGGTATCAAATCAATAGTGAACTCCAACTGACGATCTGGGGGTAATCCTGGCAAATTGTCTGGAAATACATCCTTGTATTCACATACTATCGGCACATCATCCAGTGTTGGACCATTGGATTCCGTTGCTACAATATTTACTAGAAATGCTGTATACTTTCCTTTCCTCAATAATTTCCGGGCTTTCATTGCTGAAATTACTTGAGGCATAGTTCCAATTCTAGTACCATATAGTGTAAAGTTCTCATCCTTTGATCTCCGTACTGACATTTCTTTTTCTTGACACTTGATGAGAGCATGATTAGCTATAAGCCAGTCCATTCCCAAGATAATATCAAAGTCCTTCATTTCTATTATATGTAGATTTGCCGGGAGTATTGCATGCTCAAAATCAATCTTCACATTCCTACACAGTCCTAAGGATTGTGTCGTACTACCAGAGGGAATGTTTACTTCTAGGAAATTTTCTTCTACCTTAATATGGGTAGTCTTAATTCGTTCAAACATCTTTGTAGAGATGAATGAATGTGTAGCACCAGTATCGAATAACGTAAAAACAGGTATTTGGAATATTTTGAACATACTTGCCATCATTTCCGAATTTGCTGTCGCCTCCTGCTGACTCATGGCAAACACTCGAGCAAGTGCCATCTTCTGTTGTTCTTCCCACTTTGGACAATTAGTTATGACGTGTCCCGATTTCTTACATCTGTAACAGATTCATGTTCCCTTTAGGCATTGCCCAAAGTGTTCCTTCCCACAATTTCTGCACTTAGGTGGCCTCTGTTGTTGCCATGGCACTAATTCTGTCTTTTTAACTTGCTTAGAATTTCTTCCTTGGTTCGTACCCATCCACTTCCTTTTGTTTTGTTGTGATTCTGACGTTCTTACCTCCTCTGATTTCATATATGCTGCTATCATCTGAGCTTTCTCGAATACCGAGGCATAAGACTTAATATCTTGTGCTGCTAAGATAGTACTAATTTCCGGTCGTAAATTCTGCATAAATCTTTTTGCTTTCCTTTCATCAGTATTAATCAAATGAGAAGCATATCTTCCCAATTGATTAAATTTCCTTTCATATTCCTGTACTGTCAGGTTCCCTTGTTTCAACTGTAGAAATTCGGTCTCCTTCTGATCTAAGAACGACTGTGGTATATAATTCTTAACCACTGCTTCTACAAAATTTTCCCAAGTAACTGTAGTTTGTTCTTCTTCCGTCATTGTTCTACAATGAGCTTCCCACCAATAATCTGCATCCTCAGTCAGCTGAAATATAGCACAAGAAACTTTCTGCTCATCGGTGCACTTAAGGTAAGCGAATATCTTCTCCAAGCTCCGAATCCAGTTTTCTACTTCCATAGGGTTTTCTTTCCCGGTCAGGGTTGAGGGTCTAAATTTCTTAAATTGGCTAACAATATCATGGTTTTGGGCTGAAGACACAGGTGTTTGGGATGATTGGCTTTGGTGACCTAGTTGCTGAGCTAACCCCCTTAAAACGGAAGCTAGATCCTCGCTCATGTCTGAGTTGTTTTGGTTTCCCCTACGACTCATGGTTCTAAACAACACATTTTATTGGTTAATTCAAACAACAATGTAATGCAATAACTATACAAACTTTCAAATAATCAATCACAATTTCAAATAAATAACATAATTTAAGCACATATAAAATATTTACCTGATCCCGACGTGGAGAATGATCTCGGTGCGGCGGTTTCCTTTTAAAATTTTAAAACACACTCTTTTTTAAAATACTTTAGCAGGCGAACCTGCTCTGATACCACCTGTGACGTCCCCACTTAATATAGTACGGAAAATATGATGTGGCACAAGTAGGAACGACACTAAAATAGTACTTTGTATTAAAATATACACACGCCACACATTTACACAACGGAAGTAGTAAATAACTGTGCTCGTAGCTTAGTTTACAATCCAATATTTAAAAACAAAAATCTTGAAACATAAAGTTTTTAAGAAAACTCCACAGCCCGCCGAGTTCATTCGCCCACGTCCGGATCCACAACATCTGTAAAAATTTAAAAGTGGAAGGGATAAGTGCTTGAAAACACTTAGTGGAAAACATCTTGTTAATTGCACAAACTAAACATCAATGGTTTATAATATGTGAGCCCCCGGAATTTCACCGGGTATATGCTTGGGTGGCGTGACCAACCCGTGGTGCCGGAACTTCCGGACTATATGCTTGCCAACATAAAGTTGGACTTATATGTGGGGCCAGTCGATAGCGAGCCAGACTCAAAATTTAACATTCAACGTTTAATAAGTGAAATTAAATAATAATTAAACACTCGTTGAAGAGCGAAGTGATTCCCCACCTTGCAGGTTTGTACTTACAAGTAAAATTTTTAAAATAAAAACATTGTTATTTATCCCTTCACTTTTGTAAATTGTAAGACTTGAATTCAAATCTCCGTACATATTTAAATATTGTATACTAACACCTAAATATCAATTAAGTGTATAAAATCATCAAATAGCAAGTTATAAATAAATATCGACTGTAAAAATGTAACCGGATCATTTCGAACCTTTTATACAAAAATTCGATTTTGGCAGATTTACACACCTAACTTTGAAAATTCATATTAAATTATCCATACGTCCAAAAATTATGAAATTTTAACAGTAGATTTTCAACTCAATATAGTTTGTCACCATATTTTCAAATTTCTCAAACTGTTTGCTAAACATCAAATGTTTTGTGACGAACACACTGTTACAGATTCTGGTCACTTAACTTTAAAAATTCACCATAAATCAACCATAAGTCCAATACTCATGAAATTTTAACCATGAACTCCCAACTTCATTTAATTTATCAAAATACTTTTTTTTTCTCTAAAAACCTAAAAGATTAATCTCAGATCATAGCAAACTTCTACTGTTCCTGCTATAGAGTCCAAAACCCTAGTTCAACTTTGAAAAATCACCATGCATCGAATACTATTCCAAAAACTATGAAATTTGAAACATAAGTTACTTCACAAGTCTATTTTCATATATATAATTTTCATAATTTTCCACCGAATGAATTCATCAAAAAGAAATTTAGCCCAAAGTTGGTCCAGAATTTCGGTTTTATGCATACATGAAGAATATATCATCTTAAACTCAATTTAAACCATATAATTTCATGATTTCTACTTCTAAAGCATACATATTCAAGTAATAAACATGATTTCGGTCATAACTCGTGAAGAAATTGAATTAAACATTCAAACATGAAGTAAAACATGGATAACATGCAATTTACTCATCAAAACTCATTTTCCTATCATTTAATTCACATATCATGCATAAACTTCATACTACCACTTAAATAATTACTCAATTAAGAAGAGAAGCTTACTTAGAGAGGTTGCTACAAGAAATCTCTTCTCCTCCTTTCTATAAGTGTAGTAGTAATATTTGTGAATTTTTTTTTTTATGATTATTTTTGCATGCAAGCTTATGTATTTATAGGAAAAGCCATGCTTGGAGACTACTCCAATCCCTTTAGGACTGACCTTGAAGAAGAGTTAGGAAGATTATGGAGTATTCTTGCAAGTTAAATGAATGAACACATGGCATCTTATAATTAGTAGTTAAATTTGACTTTAATTCTTCTAATTTTGACTTTGATTCTTGAAGTTTCAATACTTTTCATAATACTTCTATACTTTGGCCAAAACTTTAGGGAGTTTTCAAGAGAAAACTTGTGTCTTGTAGTTAAGACACATGTAGGCTTTGAATTTAATAAATAAAATAAAAGAAATTATCATTTTCTAATTTATTTAATGATTTTAAGGTACATTATGCATAAAATTACGTATACTATCTTATGAAATAAAATTAAAACTCTTCTAGACTTTAAATAAATTACAAAGTCTATATACTAATCATAAAAATATATCGAGTAATCGATACGCAATCGTTTCTTAAAGAAACGTTCATTTTACAACTTATAACTTATGAAATAAAATACTATACTTAAGGACTATATTAATTTCTATATCAAATACTTTAAGACATAAATTAAAGCACATATAAAAATTATAAAGTCTCAAGAATAAGCATGTATTGAGCAAATAACACGTTAATTGTAAATATCGAGTAAATAAAACACATAAATGTGCCTTTGCATAAATTTGGATGTAAATGCGTCGCATAGATTCATGAAGAATTATAAAGCATCTAGTAAAGCAAATAAGATCATGAAAACCTAGGGTATTACATGTTAGGTTTGTTAGGAGTAAGTTGTCAGTTAGTAAGGAGGGGCAGCCCAGGGAGTGGCGTGAGTCCAGTTGTAAGTGCATCTTGGCACATTAAAAATAAGAATCTCAGTTAGTGGATTTCCTGTTAAATTAGGCCGTGGATGTAAGAGCTTGAGTCTCTGAACCACGTTAAACTGAGCGTACTTATCTTTAAAAGTATTTACTAAAGTGTTGTGAAAATCTGCTCACTGAGAGCATTGTTAAAAAGGAAACTTTGGTTAAATATTCAAGTCAGGGAGAATCCTCTCACTGACCAGTTCAGGCAATACACTCGAGAGTTCAGTATCTCGAGTCACTGCTTTGCTTAGAGCATGAGCCTCCAAGCCTTCACACTGACTTGGTAGCTCAGCCTCTAAGTAGAGCAGTGACTTGAAGTGTAACCTCTCGAGTCACTGTGTTGCTAAGAGCATGAGTCTTCAAGTCCTCTCACTGACTTGGTAACTCAGCCTTTTAGCAATGCAGTGACTTGAGAACTCTTCACTCTTGCTAAACTCTCTGAGTAAAAAGTTTTAAAAAAAATTTGCTCCTGAATTCCCATTTTGGCCCTTAAAAAACAGGACCATCAATTGGTATCAGAGCGGGTTGTTCACATGACCACTGATCCAGTTTTGTTAAAAAAAAATGGTCTACCGAACAGATCTTAAATGTTTTAAACTATGGGAATTCCTGCATATTTCAAACTATTACCTGTGTTCTGACATTATTCTTGTAATAGAAAATCATTTGGTTAGAATTTTTGGAATCATCAAAAAGGGGGAAATTGTTGGGATATATTTTAGTTTTGATGATTTTCCAAAATAAAATGTAATAGGTTTGAAAGCAGTCAGGATTGTATCTTTAGTTTCAGGTCAGGCTAGGTTATTTCTCAGTAGAATAGGCTGTCAGTTGAGAAGAACTCAGTTGGGGGGGAACTCAGTGAGGGAGAACTCAGCAACACAGCCTGAGGATATCAAGATGACACCCAGAAGAACTGACTGAAGCCATGCTTGTCATCTGAACCTGAAGAGAAGCCTGAAGGATGTCCCACTGAGTATAAACCTGGCTGATCTAAGCTAAGTCAGTGGACTACTCAGTGAAGAGCATGATCTAGAGGATCAGTGGTGCACCAAGTAGGCCCTGAAGGAGTCAGGCTACTGTGGTCAGGGAAGTTTGTCATTCAGCCTTATGACAAACTTCTTGGAATGATCTTCAAACCGTCTCTGAAGGACAACTATACTGAAGACGTTTAGTCCACTGAAGATCATCAGTCAGTGAAGGAGGAAGCTACCTAAAGTCAGTGGGTCTTGGTCAACCCACTGAGTCAAAGATCCGTTGGATCTTGCCCACGTGGACCAATCAGCACAAGGCAACAACTCTGACACTGACAAGGCCGCATTCCAAGAAAAGTGATTGAAACCATTAATTGTATGGATTCAAATGTAATTTCATCCAACGGTTACATTTGAATCCACACTATAAATACAATCTCATAGTTGTGTTTTAAGTGTGTGTGAAGTAAGAAAAACAACACCTACGAGCTGTGAAGGTGTGAGTGTTTAGTGCATTATATTGGGAGTTATAAGGAGGCACGACTCACATCTTGTACACTGAACTTTAGAGTTCATAGATATACACAAATGAGTGTTTAGCTTGTAACTCATAGCTTAGAGAGGTTTTCCTAATCTTAGCTTTAGGCTAACTCATTGTAAAGGAAAACCTCACCTAGTTGGAGAAACCAAACCGAAACTAAAACCCTCTTGTTAGGTTTGTTGGGAGTAAGTTGTCAGTTAGTAAGGAGGGGCAGCCTAGGGAGTGGCGTGAGTCTAGTTGTAAGTACACCTTAGCACGTTAAAAACAAGAATCCCAGTTAGTGGATTTCCTGTTAAATCAGGTCGTGGATGTAAGAGCTTGAGTCTCTGAACCACGTTAAACTGAGCGTACTTATCTTTAAAAGTATTTACTAAAGTTTTGTGAAAATCTGCTCACTGAGAGCATTGTTAAAAAGGAAACTTTGGTTAAATATTCTGGTCAGGGAGAATCCTCTCACTGACCAGTTCAGGCAATGCACTCGAGAGTTCAGTATCTCGAGTCACTGCTTTGCTTAGAGCATGAGCCTCCAAGCCTTCACACTGACTTGGTAGCTCAGCCTCTAGGTAGAGCAGTGACTTGAGTGTAACCTCTCGAGTTACTGTGTTGCTAAGAGCATGAGTCTTCAAGTCCTCTAACTGACTTGGTAACTCAGTCTCTTAGCAATGCAGTGACTTGAGAACTCTTCACTCTTGCTGAACTCCCTGAGTAAAAAGTTTTAAAAAAAAATTTGCTCCTGAATTCCCATTTTGGCCCTTCAAAAACGGGACCATCACTTAAAGATAACAAACTTACTGGTGAGAACTAAGTTGATTGGAAATGTAACTTAGATATTATCATAACTACACAACACCACAAGTGGGTACTTACTACCCCAAAACCCGATGAGCCAGCCGAAAATACAAGCAAGTCGGTTAAGAAAGAGTATAAAAATTGGACGGACTCTGATGAAATGGCTAGTTGTACCATCTTGGCTTCAATGTCAGATTTTTTTGCAACACCAACACCAGAACATGCAAACTGCATCAGAAATTATGCTCAATCTTAAAGCGATGTTTAAACATCAGAACCGTACTGCTAGGCAAATCACCATGCAAAAGATGCTTTCACAGAAAATGGTTGAGGGAACGCTCGTGAGGGATCACGTGCTCGAGATGTAGGCACACCTTAACAAGTTAGAAGTATTTGGTGACAAATTTGATCTCCCTACTCAGGTCGATTTCATACTCTATTCTCTACCGAAAAGCTTTAAGCAGTTTCAACTGAATTATCAAATGAATGAATGGATGAATAATTCAACCGAGGTCTTACAAGCTTTAGTTTTGGCGGAGGCGGTAATGGGGCACCAGTCCACCTGGTCCCAAGGGAGGGAAGAAGAGGAAGAGAACCAAAGTCGGTGCCAATCAAATCCAACTGTTGTAAAAGGAAAAGCCAAGGCTAGCTTCGAAGGGAAAGGCAAGAAATCTGCCAAGGAAAAGTGTTTCAATTGCGGTGAGAAAGGACATTGGAGGTCTGCTTGTTCCAAGCCTAAGAAGGTGGGAAAGAAAGGTAATTCTCATGCTTTAGTTGTTGAAACTTATGTAGCGGAGTATGCTGCCCATCATTGGGTAGTGGATACGGGAGCCACTGATCACATTTGTTTCACTCTACAGGGGTTCAAGCTAACCTGGTGACTTAGCGGAAATGAGATCCTCATCACACTGGGTGATGCTACAAGAGTAACAGCTGAAGCAGTGGGAGAAGTGCACCTATCTTTTGAAGACGAAGATTTAATCTTAAGATATGTTCTTTATGTTCCAAACTTTAGAAAAAATTTAATTTCAATTTCTAAATTATTTTTTGATAGATATTCAGTTACTTTTAATAAAATTGTTACTATTTCTAGTAAAAATGAACATATCTGTCATGGAACACTAGTGAATAATCTCTATATGATTAAGTGTGCACATCAATATTTCAAGTAATAAAAGAAAGCATTATTATGACATGAATGAGACACTTCTATGACATCTTAGATTAGGTCATATTAATCTAAAGCGGATACAAAGGTTGGTAAAAGATGGATCCTTGGAGTCACTTCAAGTTGAGTCATTTCCAACTTGTGAATCCTGTTTAGAGGGTAAAATGACCAAGAGGGCATTTGGAGCCAAGGGGAATAGAGGCACTGAAGTGTTAGAACTCATTCATACTGATGTGTTTGGTCCAATGACGATCAAAGCAAGAGGGGGGTATTGATTATTTTGTCACCTTCATTGACGATTACTCGAGATATGGATACATCTACCTTAAGTAGCATAAGTCTGAAACTTTTGACAAGTTCAAAGAGTTCAAAGCTGAAGCTGATAAGCATAAGGAAAAGAGTATCAAGTTTCTACGATCTGATTGTAGAGGCGAATACCTCAACAATGAATTCTTGAACTACCTATCAGACAAAGGGATGGTATCCCAGCTAACTGCACCGGGAACCCAACAACAGAACGGAGTTGCAAAATGAAGAAACCAGACTCTTTTAGCAATAGTCAGATCAATGATGAGTTATTCGGATCTACCCAAGTTATTTTGGGGTAATGCCTTGGAAACAACGGCTTACATTCTAAACTTGGTGCCATCCAAATCAGTTCCTAAAACCCCATTAAAATTGTGGACCGGGCGAAAGCCCAGTCTGAGACACATGAGAATCTGGGGGTGTCCGGCATACGTGCATGACAAGGAAGCCGGTAAGTTAGATGCACATTCAGAATTAAGGCTTTTAATAGGATATCTCATGGGAACGAAGGGGTGTATGTTTTATAGTCCCAAGGATCAAAAGACTGTAATTAATACACACTTTAAATTCTTGGAGGAAGACTATATGAACAATAGAAAGCCCAGAAGTGAGATTACCTTAGACGAATTATTAGGGCAAACTCCTATACCAGGTGTACAAGATAATATATCAATTGTCACACCTACACAACTGGAACCCTGTTATAGTGGGATGGTTGTTAGACAACCCGAGAGATTCATGGGAATAGGAGAATCTTCAAATTTGATTCCCGGAGATAATGGATCGGACCCATGGACATACAACGAGGCAATTCAAGACAAAGATGCAAAATCTTGGCAAACTGTGATGGAAGTTGAGATGAGTTATATGGATCATAATCAAGTGTGGGAGTTGGTCGAACCACCTAGTGGGGTAGAACCCATTGGATGCAAGTGGGTATACAAGAGAAAAAAAAGGACCGAACAGAAGGGTTGAAACCTTCAAAGCTAGGCTAGTGGCAAAAGGATATACTCAGAAAGAAGGGGTCGATTATGAGGAAACCTTTTTGCCTGTAGCTATGCTTAAGTCCATCTGTATTCTCTTGTCTATTGCTGCGCATTTAGTTTTTGAGATCTGGCAAATGGATGTCAAGACAGCTTTCCTGAATGGAAGTCTTGAAGGGGATATCTATATGCGACAACCAGAAAGTTTTATTGCGTAAAGTCAAGAACATCTCATTTCCAAGCTAAAGAAGTCAATTTATAGATTTATGCAAGCATCACATACTTGGGGCCAGTGTTTTGATCAGGTTATAAAGTCTTATGGGTTTGATCAAAATGAGTTTGAAAGTTGTGTGTACAAAAGGTATGACAGAACTGTAGTGTTATTCTTAGTACTGTATGTAGACGATATTCTGCTCATCGGAAACGATGTAAAGGTATTGTCAAACGTAAATGTATGGCTATTAAATCAGTTTAATATGAAGGACTTAGGGAAAGCCGGTCACATCCTTGGGATCAAGATCACTCGAGATCGCAAAAAATGATGTTGGGCTTATCGCAAGCTTCATACATAGACATTGTTTTGAAGCGGTTCAGCATGCAAGATTTCAAGAAAGGTTTTGTACCTTTTAGACACGGAATCCATCTATCCAAAAATATGTGCCCTAAGATGCAAATGGGGACAGATGACATGAAAGATGTTTTGTATACTTCGGCCATAGGAAGCCGTTCAATATATAGTACATGTTATATTGTAGTTAATGCGGTGATACCATACAGAAGATTACATTAACAGTTCCTTGTATATAAGTGTACAACTTCATGACTTAGGTGGAATTGAACAATCCACTGTGAAAGGTTGAGGTGTAGTTCTCAGATTGGCTTGTCTTGACCAAGAGATAGCACTAGCACGTTTTGTATGTGCTGAAGAGGACCTACAAAGAGGATAAATTCTTCTGCGCTGAAGGAAGAAGAATTAGACCTCAGTGGTTGTTGATTTCTTAATCTCTATCACTTAAATAGGACTGTGTGTGATTAATAGTTATTGATTTGGTAATGTTGGGTGAGAATCATTGTGACTTTGATACCTTGTGTTTTGGGCAGTAATATTAATCATACGACAGTTGCTAAGATTTAATATGGAGAAACCTGTGCAAGTACGGCTTGTGTGATTTGTCCCCTTGGTGGGCTCAGAAGTTTTATCATACCAAATCTTGCAAGTGGAAAATTAGTTTTCCGGTATGGATAATAATGTTGAGTTGTCTTTACTCCAAGGCACAAGATATTGATAATTTAGATCTATTTAGAAGCTCAATTAATTAATGGACTAAATAATCTTAAACACGGGAAATAATAATCGGGAGTCTATATTATCATAATATAGATTGGGATGGATAATGCAATATTAATTTAATAGTGGTATTAATTAATATTAGTGGGCTGAATTATAATACGACTCAATATTAAAAAATTTAGAAGCCCATTGGACGTACAATCTTAATTCCCCTAAAGGCCCCTCAAGTAGCCCAATAATAATAAGGTGATTAAAATAAAATAAAAATATTGTTGATAATATTTCTTGTTATTTTCAAAATATAAAAGATTAAGGGGAGAAAGATTTTCTTTGAATCTGTTATGGAATGGAGATAAGTATTCTTGGAATACAAGATTATTTCATTAATTCAAGAAATCTCCTACTTGGCTTCTTGTATTAAAAAATTCGAAATTTTTGATTAATTAAGGAGAAGAAATAATTTTGTTGATTTTCTTGCAAATATATTATGGAAGATATTTATTCTTGGAATACAAGATTATCTCATAAATTCAAGAAGATCCTGGTTTTTTCTCATAATTTTCAAAAATCTCCATAAAATAAGGAGGGTGAGATTTTTGTGGAATATTTAATTATGTAGAAAAGAATATATGGGATATATTCAAGATTTCTTGAAGATCAAGAAAAAAAATTCTCTCCCCTATTCCACTATGAATTTTCGGCCACCCATACTTATAAATAGGGGATGAATTTTTCATCCCCAGCTTACAAGTTCCATGAGTTGGAAAAATTAAGTGCAACATATTTTTCTTATTCATTTACTATTAAATTGTTCGTTAAGCACTTCCCACCGATGAACGAGCAAGGCTAAAGGGGAATACTTGAGAAGGTCTTTCGGTTGATAGGATCATCAAAGTTTATCCTGTTTCTTCTCAACGGTAGTCGCTTCAAGAGGTACGCAATCACGTAAACTCCTAGATATTTTGCTATAGGATTTTATGTGAATTAATTCATATGCATGATAATACGTGTTGTTGAAATTATTATTTGAATTTATTAGGATTAATTCATGATAGTAATAATTGAATTTTAAATTTGTATCCGAATAGATTTGGGCAACCCGATTTTCCCAACATTCATGATGGGTATGGAACCACCGTCTTTCAGCTTTAATTTGACACCCCAGATGGAGGAGGCAAAGTGGAATTGTTGTGGAAATTTGGTTGATGTGCAGGATCAGGAACATAGTTGGGCGCGTAAGAATGAGGTGCTAAAGAGTGAAAAGATGTCATTGATAGGCCAGTTAGATGATTGCATGCAGGTTATAATACGCAAGGATGGTGAGATTGAATGCTTGATAAACAAAATTGTAGAGATTGAGGAGAAACTTAGAAGTGAGATTCAAAAGGATGGAGAGGAAATTGAACTGTTAAAGGCTGAAAACAGAACGCTGAAGGAAGTTCCGTGCGTGGGTGAACCTGACCAGTGTGTAGTAAGCGGAGAACCTGGAGAGGCAGCAGGAGATGGTGGAGATCAAGAAATGGATGTTGGAAACTAGGATCTTACCACAACTCAAATTTTTGAACATCCAGATATTCTATGGCAAATTGAGATCATTGAATGCGAGTATGAATCGAATAGGAAGAAACAGGAGGAGGTTAAAGATATCCAAGAATGTGTTGATATCAGTGTGGGTCATTGGGCTATAATTCCATATAAGGAGGACAATGGCCCGGTGGTAGTTGATAGCCCTGTAGTTGCCATGGTGAATACTCCTACTGTGAAAAAAAGAGCAACCGTTATCCAGATCCAAGCACACTGGTGAAACGAGTGAAAGGGAGAACAAAAAAATCAGATAGGAAACCAGTAGAGTTCAGTCCAAATTGTTCGCTAGGTGAAGGCATGGCAACGCCGAGGCACAGATGAGATGAAACTAAGGGTGCAATACAGAAGCCACCCCAGAAATTTAAAGATGTGATCACAAGCTTGTGGGAGGAAGAAGGGGAAAGGTAACTCTATTATGTTAAACCTTAATGTATACTTTATCGTTATCTAAAAACGTGTTGTTTTAATTATAGCGTAATATGTTGGAGTGGACGAGAAGCTATGTTAGACGTATCATTGAAGGATCTGCTTGTTATTCTACATCACGAACGCATATCTTCATATGTATGTACTGTGTGGTACATATATTTAAAGTTAGTAGTTTAAAGTATTTTATAGATATGTAATTTTAGAAATGGGGTTGGATGATATAATGGTGTATCTGTTACTATCAAAAGGGATTGGCAGGAATTTAAGGTCCTCTGAAGATCATTAGACAATGCTTAGGTTAGATCTCCAATGTTGTGAATGAAGCTTTTTTAATTCACTTTCTCCCCGCAGGCCTAATGGTAAAGATGTGCGTTATGAACGGTCACTGGATGTGGTAAGTATATCTAATAGAATTGGATGATTTTCCACCTATTTCTCACTTGTACATTGGTTGATTGGATTTTTCAAAATGAATGTTCTTATAACCACAGGTGGAGTATGTTGAAAAGAAGTTGAGAGAGATGTTTGCATTGTCAGCACCTATCCATCAGTTGCTAAAAAGAGGACCAGTTAAGCCAAGAGTATGTTGTTAGTGTTAGTGTCCTAGAGACAATCCTTTGTAAGGACATAATACTAAGATGATGTTCAGTTTATGGTTTAATATTATTGAATGATTTAATATTAAGTATATGGCATTACAGTTATCTTAATATTATGTTTGATTGTTTGCATTATTCATATATGTGTTCCCTTGAATCGATACTGTCATTGAGTGAGTGAGAACTCAGATGACTTAAGTATTATTCTAAAATAGTCCCGATCAAGGATAATCAAGAATGGGATAGTGGGAGCGATGTGATACCCCTCTAACTTGAGGTCAATACGCACGACATGTGCGGTGTGATGGACTTTGACCATGACCGACGCTTACACCCTCCAAGGGTAGATATGGAATGGATTGGGTTCATCACGAAGTGCATGTGCATAATAGTTGAGCCAAGAATAAGTTTCATTTCTCAATGTGGATTTAGAGAGAATATTCGTCTTCTCATCATAATTGGATCTAAGACACGGCCGATGCAAGTCGACTTGGACTTTGAGGCCAAGTGCTTAATCGAGTAGTCGCGAATGAAATGAAGATATCACAATAGCCTACAGTATGACAAGTAGTTGCATAATTTCCTCTCAACGTATCTTGTATATTGAGAATGTCTAATTTATTTTCTAGGGTTCAATTAAGACCGTTAGTTTGACTAATCGTTCGATATACGAGGGTCTATGGGTCACACAACAAGCAATGGCAGTACACTGATTATAGTTGGTTGATTAAATATTATATTAGATATAATATTGAATTTATGAGAATATAATAATAATTATATTTGGAATATTATTATACAAGAATAATATATGGTCAAAGATATTATTCGTAGGAAAGTATCTAGGGAAATATAATCCGTAGAGGTGGTGATTTCACCGAGCCTCGCGACCGCCGCAAAGTCCCGTGGTGCCGCCACTTGATGCGATAGCCTCACCGCACTTTGTGATTGGCAATTTGCTAAGCGTCGTCGCCCTAGGTGGCGCGCTCGTTAGGGGTCACCATGGCCGCTGGGTCGGCAGGGCCGCTTGATGGCGGCGACCTCCGCCGAGCCCTTTCGTTTATCGCTCGGGTTCATCCTCGAGGTGGCAGAATCCGTGCCTTGCCCTGGTCATTCTCTAGGTACCTCTGTTGCCTCTCGTTGTGGCATTTGGTCTATCTCGTTTCAAGAGCCGGACCTCCAGCGCCGCTCGAGATAGCGAGTTGTGCTTTGGCTTGCGGCCACTGAATCGCCGCCTTTGTTCATGTTTCTTTTCTATAATTTTTATGTGACCCACTCGTGCTTCCGCAGCCTCACTCGAGATAGCAGTACTGGACCGTAACTCGCGATGCGTGCGTGCAGACGTGTCGGGTTACTGATATGGTATTTTGATGCAAGTTGTGGTTTTTGACACGGCGGTGTGCCACCGTCTGTGTATGGTTACACGATCAATTGACTTGTTAATTTTGGGACATAAATTCATTCATAGTTGGACTATACGAGCATGCTAATGCAATTGTTAATGATTTGCGTGATTAATTGGGTTAATTAAGATAAACCATGATGAATTGCAAATTTAGATTGTCCCGATCGGAAAGAAATCATGGGCGATGATGGGGAAAGGGTTATTCGTAAATTTGATTTCGAATAGACTTTTAGTGCATATTTTAAAAATTGCACATGAGCCCCCCATATTTTATTAATTAAAATTAAATTGGATTTAGTTTTGTATTAATAAAATTGACATATTAGTTGGACTAAATACGGACATGATTAATTGGATTAATCAAAATTAATAATAAATTTAAAAGTTTGAAGATTGGATTTTAAAATTGAGATTAAAAAAATTATTAATTCCCACTTGATTAAGACATTTTTACTCAGGCCTGTTAATTTTGGTCCGTATTATTAAATGTTTGGGTAGGAGGCGCCTAATAATTATCAGACCGTATTGAAATATTTTGGTAGACGGTGCTCATATAAATATTAGTCCGCATAATATCATGTTTTGGTAGGTGGCGCCCTATAATTGCTCCAATGTGATGTAGATTAACATGTTGGATCTCGATTAAGCAATTGATACCCCGTCTTTAAAATGATCCTCACTAAAATATAGTTTTTTCGTTAAATTGAAAGATGTCTTCCATTAAAATTAAAAGTAAACTGGAGATTTCGTTTCATTGAGTATTTAAGGCCCCATCCTTTTGCTCAGATCTATATCTAATGGGACTTTTATAGGGACACGTGTTGTCGCCACTTAATGGTTGTAAACCAACTTAATTCTATTTCACCAGCCCCAGCAGGGAAACGAGAATTAGGTGACATCAGATTGAACTAGGTCCAATAAACTAGGAATGCGTGAGGCGATTGGTTTAGAGACCTACCAGTTCTGCTATTACAATGATCAGCCCCAGCAGACATTGTAAAGGTAGGAATGTGGATCCTAGTCCATTACGATTTATATTAGATATAAATGCGTACTCTTCCGATGAGGTCGGTGAGTATATGAAAATAATGGAGACAAAATAAATAAAAGGCCATATTTATTTTGATTGTTGAATATTGATCATAGGAATTGTGTGTTTAGTTCCCGTTTTATTTTATTTTCTAGGATTGTTGAAATGAATAACTTGTCATCAAGAAGTATTTTGGAAACAAACAAATTGGCAGGGCCAAATTTTCTGGACTGGCACCGAAACGTGCATTTAGTGCTTAGGCAAGAAAAGATTGAGTATGTGTTGGACACGCCAATCCCTGTTACCCCTGAGGCTGGTTTTGATGAGGCCGAAGCGTTTGATGTCGAAGCTCAAAAGAAGCATAAAGATGATGCTTCCCCGGCTCAGTGTGTTATGCTGCTCGGCATGACTCCCGAGTTGCAAAGGCAACACGAGAGGATGCTTCCCTATGTGATGCTTAGACATCTGAAGGATCTCTTTTATTCTGAGTCTCGTTCTGAGATTTATGAAGTGATGAGAGATCTGTTTAGGTGTCGGCTGTCTGAAGGAGGGAAGGTCTCCCCTCATGTCTTGAAGATGATAGGGCTAATCGAGAAACTTGGTCGCTTGGGCATCGAGCTGCAGACCAATATTGCTGTTTATGCCATTCTTCAGTCACTACCCGATTTATACTCGAGTTTTGTAGTAAACTTTAATACGAATAAGACGATTTCGACCATGCCTGAGCTTCATAACATGCTCAATTCTTTTGAGTCTTTCACTGCTAAGGAAAAACCAGTACTCATGGTGGGTGCTTCTACTTCTTCTGCCTTAGGGAAAGAAGAAGCGGAGAAGTAAGGCTAAGAAGGGCTCTAAGCCCAACTTCCTTAAGCCCAAAGGTGAGATTCGAAAGAAAGAGCGGGTTGATAAGGATGTATGCCTCCACTGTAAGCAGAAGGGGCATTGGAAGAATGACTATAATGTTCTAGCAGCTGAAAAGAAGGCACAAGGTGCTTTAGCTACTGGAACAAGTATGTTTGTTATTGAGATAAACATGTCCACAAATGATTCTAACTGCTGGGTATTGGATACCGGTTGTGGCTCACACATTTGTACAAATGTGTAGGGGCTCAAGAACTGCAAAGCAGTTAGGCTGGGTGAAGAGTTGCTGCTGAATGTGTCGGGATTTATGTTTTAGACTTACCCTCTGGTTTTAGGCTTGAATTGAATAATTGTTATTTTGTTCCATCTATTACTCGTAATATTATTTTCGTTCCTATGTCAGACATTGAGGGATTTTCCTTCCGTTTTGCAAATAATACTTGTTATTTTTCGCTTATTGGTGATGTTTATGAAAATGCTCCTCTTGTGAATGGTTTATACTTGTTACATTGAGGATATAATGTTCTTAATATACAAAATAAAAGACTCAAGCTTAGTAATCATGAAAACCCGACTTACTTGTGGCATTGTAGACTTGGTCATGCAAACGAGAAAAGAATTGCAAGGTTAAGAAAGTTAGACTACTTAACCTCATTTAACTTAGAGTTTTATGGTGATTGTGAATCTTGTCTCATGGGCAAGATTATCAACAAACCCTTTTCCGGGAAAGGGGTACGTGCCAAAGAAGTTCTAGAGTTGGTTCACAACGATGTTTGTGGACCATTACCTACTCTAGCTAGGGGACAATTCGGCTACTTCATCACCTTTACCGACGACTACTCTAGATTCAGATACGCGTATCTCATGAAACACAAATCCGAATCGTTTGAGAAATTCAAGGAGTATAAGGCTGAAGTAGAGAAGCATATTGGTAAGAGTATCAAGACTCTTCGATCAGATCGAGGAGGTGAATACCTTAGCCATGAGTTCATGGATTACTTAAAGCTTCATGGGATTCAGTCTCAATGGACTCCTCCTGGAATACCTCAGATGAACGATGTGTCCGAAAGGAGAAACCGAACCTTGTTAGACATGGTAAGGTCCATGATGAGTTTATCCTTCCTTCCAACATTCTTATACGCATTACAAACCTCAATCTACATTCTGAATAGGATTCTGTCCAAATCAGTTTAGCAGACTCCATACGAGCTATGGCATGGCAAGAAGTCATCTTTTCTACACATTAGAACGTGGGCTTGCCCCGCGGTTGTAAAGAAAATGCAAACTGATAAGTTGGAATCCAAAGGTGAAAAGGGTCATTTTGTGGGATATCCTAAGAGACTAGAGGATATCATTTCTATCTACCGGAGAAACAAACTGTGATTGTTTCTAGGCAAGCTAAGTTCCTAGAAGACGAGTACGTCTTTAAGGAACAAAGCCGTAAGAAAATAGAACTTGAAGAGATTCAAGAACCACAACTTAACATAGAGACTGATGATTTGTCAAAGCAACATGACAAAGAACCAGTGGGAGCATTCAGCGACTCTCATGGTGGAAGTTTATCACTAGGTAATCCTCTTTCAGTTAGTGGGAGCATAATTGGAGTTGCATTGCCTTCGCAACAACCTCCAAGTAGGCTGAATGAGAATAACATAGTTCAAACTCCCGCCCAAGAGGAATCTGAAAGTGTTGCTCTTGAGGACTCTCCAGTCAACGATGAAGTCGCTGCACCATAAAATTTTCACGATCAGAATGTACAGCCTACATAACCACAACTCCGTAAGCCGAATAGGATTCATAATCCACCCGATAGGTATTATGGTTTTCTCGTGGAGAAACATGATGACGTGGAGATTCTGGATAGTGGCGAACCTAAGACTTACACTGAGGTAATATTAGATATTGACTCAGAGAAGTGGCATGAAGCCATAAAATCTGAGATGGACTCGATGTACATCAATCAAGTTTGGGACTTGGTTGCATTGCCAAAATGGGTAAAACCCATAGGTTGCAAATTGGTCTTCTAGAGGAAAACCGATGCAAATGGCAAGGTACAAACCTACAAGGCTAGCTTGGTGGCGAAAGGGTATAGTCAACGCGAAGGTATTGACTATGATGAGACCTTTTTGCCAGTTGTGAAGATCAAGTCCATTCGTATTTTACTTGCGATAGCGGCACACTACAATTATGAGATTTGGCAGATGGATGTCAAAACAGCCTTTCTTAATGGAAACATTGGTAAGGACGTGTTTATGACTCAACCGGAGGGTTTTATATCTAAGCCAAAGTATAATCTTGTGTGCAAGCTTAAACGATCCATCTATGGACTGAAGCAAGTTTCTAGGAGTTGGAATATCCGATTTAATGAAGTTGTTTAATCATTTGAATTCATCAGAAACTCAGAAGATCCTTGCGTTTATTGTAAACACAGCGGGAAAAGTATTGTCTTTATAGTCGTATATGTCGATAACATATTGATTATAGGAAATAGCATCCCGCTAATGCAGTCCGTGTAAGATTGGTTATCAAAGACCTTCATGATGAAGGATCTTGGTGAAACATGATACATCTTAGGGATCAAGATCCATAGGAAGAAGATGCTAGGGTTTTCACAATCCACCTACGTATATAAGGTGTTGAAGCATTTTGCAATTGAGAACTCTAAGAGAGGATCTCTACCGGTAAAATATAGGATAAAGTTGTCGAAGAAGGATTGTCCTTCTAGCGAAGCTGATATCGAGCACATGAAGGGCGTTCCATATGCATCTGAATTGGATCCATCATGTACATCATGACTTGCACCAGACCAGATATGGCCTACGCTATAAGCATCACTGGTAGATACCAGCAGAATCCAGGTGAGCCTCACTGGATTGCTGTCAAGAATATTCTGAAGTACCTCAGGTGTACTAAAAAACATTTTCTTATCTACGGTGGGCAACCAGGTTTAGTCGCTACGGGCTATGCTGATGCGAGTTTCCAGTTCGACTGTGATAATTACAAATTGCAGTCGGGGTATGTCTTCACTCTAAATGGTGGGGCGGTTAGTTGGAATAGTTCCAAGCAAGAGACAACTGCGGATTCAACAACCGAAGCTGAGTACATTGTTGCAGCAGAAGCTGCGAAAGAGATTGTCTGGATAAAACAGTTTTTAATTGAACTAGGGGTAGTTCCGAGTGCCAGTAGTTCAACAAAGTTGTATTGTGACAACGCTGGTGCGGTTGCACAAGCAAAGGAACCGAGATCCAACAACAGAAACAAGCATGTACCGAGGCGCTATCACTTGATAAGCGAGATAATCAGTAATAAGTAAATAGAGTTAGAATGTATTCCCACGGAAGATAATTTGGTTGATCCATTCACTAAAGCTTTGAGTGTTCATGTACACACTAGACATTTTGATGGCTAGGGGTTAGACATGTAGGTGGTTGGCTCTAGTCCAGTGTTGTTACCCGATTGAAAATTTTAACGAGCTTTATGTGGCTATGATTGGATAAAACAAGGTAATGTGCCAAGAGGAGTTAGCCAATAAGGTTTCCCCCTAATGGGCTTGAGAAGTAAAATACAGGGAAAGTAAATGCAAAGATTTGCCAAGGGGTTTAGGCTCGGTCTTAAGTAGCTCTCTTTATTCATGAACTGGCCTGTTGGCACTGCTACACAGGGTGCCCTTCAGTCCTTTACTAACGTCTGCTGCCTGCAGCAGCGCTTATCCTTTCCTCAGGTGCGGGCGCTGCAACCTGGTATGCGGTTATGTCCTTCCTTTCATGTTGGACCCCCAAATGTCTTATCCTGAAAGGGTCAAGTTGGAGCTCAACCTCACCCTTTGGGCGAGGTCCTGGGCAACATGGCATGGGTGCGTCTTTGGCCGCCGCTTTGGCATGCTCTGCTTCGGTCAGGCTCCGGATAATGCTAGGTCGCTGGTTGGTGTGAGGTCGCTGGTGGGGCGAGGTCGCTGGGGTCCTCGCTCCTGACCGGACTTTAACTCACCCTAATAGTCGAGGTCGGGGTCGAACATATTTTTCCCCTACAATAATTGCCCCTCAGCTTGGTTGCCGAGGTCGGGAGGCGTCCAAGTTGATGCCAACCTGGGGTGAGACCCTTGCTTTCATACTTGTTTTTCACAGTAATCCTTCAGAAGAGATCCTTTGGTGATTCTTGTAATTGATGTCAGTCCACATGTCACGACGTGATTTGTCAATTTCGAAAGGTGGCTGACTTGGCGTGTGAGACCCTACAGAAAAGTAACCGCCCTGGCGTTGCTTTAATGAATAGGCGTAATGATAGCCTGAAAGGTGCCAGTATTTTTTATTGGACACGCCTTTATTAGAAAGGCGTGACTTTTCTTGTGATCGCATCCGGTAAGCACGTCGGAAGACAAATAATTGCATCTTTTGGGGATTTTTCAGTTTTCCCCCCTGATTTTGAATTTTTAATTGCGATTTTGCCCCAACCCTTTCCTTTAAAAGGGGGCCTTCCTTCGTTCTTTCAAATCTTTCTCTTCCTGCTTCTATCATCTTGTTCTGATTACTTTGAAGTTCTTTAGCGATTCCTACCCAGATTTCTTCATGGTAATTTTCATTTGCATTTCTTATTTTTCATAAAGAATGGCCGGTGGTGAAGCCAACTCTTCTGGGCAGAGGGATTGCCCACCTCCCTTGTGTTCCACCCCGGGGAGCCAAGGGTCGTCCATTGGAGGGATTCATTTGGCAGACTTGGCTAGTCCTCTATCACAACCGTTTGGGGCGATCGGGAGGCAGGTGGAAATTCAGCCGAGGCCGGAGCGTCCGGCGGCCGATAGTGACGACGGAGAGGGGCCTGACTTGGAGTATGCCCAAGATGAGGGTGTTTACAACGAGCAAGTCTCTGTAGCATATCAATCTTGGGAGGATTTCGTCTACCAGATGGTCGGTCCTCCCCCTGTTTTCGATTACGCCGAGTACCTGAGGAGGCATCCCTACGTGTTCTTGAGACGCGATCCTCGGTCAATCGTGAGTGCTGAGCCATCGGAGTGGCACGCTTCGAGGGACAATAGGGAAAGCACTGTGACGGCCTCAGAGTTGGCCGCCTGGCGAATCCGATGGGAGGTCCCCATAGATGTGCACCTCTACTCCCCGGATCTAACAGAGAGGTCTGACCAGCCCACGCCTAGCATAGTCGCGATTAATTTTCATGCCATGGAGGTGGGGATGCGCTTCCTCTTGTACCACAATCTGGTGCATCTCCTGGATTACTGGGAGGTCGCACCCACGCAGCTTCACCCCAACTCATGGCAGTTGATTATTTCAATGTTCACCCTTTTTGGCTGGCAGCGACTTTATCGGATGTCAAACCAGGGCGAGGTCAATTATCTCTTAGGGCTGAATGTCGAATCCCGCTTCAAAGGGGATGTCTATGTTCGGGGCTGCCCCAATAGGACGTCCCAGTATAGGATCATCTTGGGGATCCCTCCGAACTCCATGACTACGCTCATCGATGGTTCTGGGTCGCCAGCGCTTGGAGGCCGATGGATGCCTCCGGCCGGGATTACAAATTTAAAAGGGTATAATTGTAAATAAAAAATTAATTTTTAAAATTAATTTTTAAAATAATATATTAACTCAACAAGTAGCAGGTTAGTGCGACACAGTGCAATGATACGTGGCACAATTATAGATCATACCTGATATCAGGCAACTCGATAGGGTGTCTGATCTAAGAATAACCCAATTGAGATTCCCATTAATAGAAAACTTTGATGTTTACAAGATGTTCCTACTGGTAAAACTTTTTTAGGTAACAGTTATTTCCGGGGTACTGGTCTGGGATGTCGTTGAGGTGTTCGAGCTGATATGCCCTCTTGGGAAGGATTTTCGATATGCGGAAGGGTCCTTCCCATTTTGGGTTGAATACACCTCTCGAGCCTTGCACCTTCTTTAGGACTAAATCTTCTTCCTTGAATTGCCTAACTCGAACCTTTGAATTCTAAAACTTTCAAGACCTTTGCTTGTACTCTGTGTTTCTTAGGTCCGATGTTAGCCTTCTTTCTTTGAGCATGTCTAAATCAGTTCGCCTTGCCTTGTTGTTATCTTCTATTAGCTCTTGCAAAGTTCTATGGCTTGGGATGGCAAGCTCCGAAGGGATGATGGCCTCCATTCCAAAAGCTAGAGAGAAAGGCGTCCCTCCGGTTGAGTTCTTCACTGTCGTTTTGTATACCCACAGTACGCCTGGAAGCTCGCTGGCCCAGTTCCCTTTCTTGTCCTCGAGCTTGGCCTTAATAGTGTGCTTGAGGATCTTATTAAAAGCTTCGACCTATCCATTCGTTTGCGGGTGGTAGGGGGTGGAGAAAACCTTCTTAATTTTCCATCTTTCGCAGAAATTTATCATATCGAGCCCGTCGTACTGCTTTCTGTTGTCGGAGATGATCACTTGGGGGAGCCCAAAACGGCATATTATGTTCTTCCAGATAAAATGAATGATCTGTGTCTGGCGGATTTTGTTCAGTGGTTCCGCTTCGGCCCACTTGGCGAAGTAGTCAACAGCGACAACTGCAAACTTTAGTTCTCCCGGGGCGGTTGGGAGAGGTCCGATTAAATTGATTCCCCGTTGGGCGAAAGGCCATAGGATGTACTTAGACGAGAGCAATTATGTGGATGTCTTGATGTTTGGCCCCCAGACCTGGCATTTGCGGCAAGCTCGGGCATAGTCGATCGCATCTTTCTTGAGAGTCAACCAGAAGTAGCCTTGTCTTAGGATTTTATGAGCTAAACTTTAGCCCTCTGCATGATTTCCACATACGCCCTCGTGTATCTCCTTCATGACTTTCAAACCGTCTTTCGGGGTGATGCATTTTAGGAGAGGTAAGTAGAAACTCCGCTTATAGAGTTCGTCATTGATATGGACGTACCTCACCGACCTGAGCAGTAGCTGGCGAGCTTTGACCCTGTCTGCTGGGAGACTGCTATCACGCAGGAAACGGGTATTTAGGGTCATCCAGGTTTCTACTTGGATGACGACTGATGCTATCAGGCTCCTGTTAATGGAGGATGTGGCGAGCTTCATCAGCCTTATGTTAGAGAGATCTGCTGCCCCCTTCGAGGTGGCGAGCTTTGAAAGTGCGTCCGCCTGGGAATTCTGTTCTCTCGGGATTTGTTCGATGAATACTTGGTGGAAATGCTTGCACATGCCCGCTACTTGTTCTTGATATTTAGCCATTTGCTCGCCTCTGGCCTCGTATTCTCCCTTGATCTGGTTGACTACCAGCATGGAATCCATGAAAATATGGAGGCGACGTGCCCCCACTACCAAGGCAAGCTCCAGCCTGCTCACCAAAGCTTCATACTCCGCTTCATTGTTTGTGGCTGGGAAGTCGAAACAAATTTTAATTGTGAAATACTGACCTTCGGGACCAATTAAAATGACGCCTGCCCCCGCGCACGTGGATGTTGAAGAACCATCGGCGTACAATATCCACGGTGGATAATTCACCTGGGCAAGGCTGGGTGGGAAAGTTAATTCAACCACAAAATCGACTAGAGCTTGACCCTTGATGGCAGTGCGTGGTGCGAAAGAGATGTCATACTGTGCGATCTCGATCGACCACTTTAACATACGTCCACTTGTGTCGGGTCTGTGCAAAACTTGACGGAGGGGTAGAGTGGTCAGCACCTCTACCTGATGGTCGAAAAAATATGGTCTCAATCTGCAGACGCTCATGACCAGTGCATATGTCAACTTCTCCAGCGGTGTGTATCTTGTTTCCGCGTCATGAAGAACTTGGCTCACGTAATAAATAAGGAGGTGAGACTGCCCCTCTGCCCGCACCAAGACTGCGCTTAGAGCAACTTCTGAAGCTGCGAGGTAGAGATAGAGCTTTTCACCTTGTTGAGGCTGTACTCCTTCAGCTTTTGGAAGGCGAGCTGGCTTTCTTTGTCCTTTATAGTTACAAAGAAAGGTTTGCTTTTGTCGCCCAACCTCGAAATGAACCTGTTGAGTGCGGCCAGGCAGCACATTAGCCGTCGCACCTGCTTGATGTATCTCGGCTCTTGCATATCCAAAATGGCTTTGATTTTGGCGGGGTTGGCCTCAATCCCCCTTTGACTGATGATGTGGCCCAAGAATTTTCCCGATCCCACGCTGAAGTTGTACTTTCTGAGGTTCAGTTTCATGTTGAAACCCTCAGGATCTGGAATGTCTCGGCGAGGTCCCGGAGGTGGTCTTCTTTCCTCAAGCTTTTGACCATGATGTCGTCAATGTAGACCTCCATCATCTTTTCGATATGATTAGCGAACTTTTTGTTCACCAGCCACTGGTAAGTTGCCCCGGCGTTTTTCAACCCGAAAGGCATCCTTCGCCAGGAATACATATTTTTCTCTATGTGGAAAGAAGTATATTTCATGTCTTCTTCTGTTATCGAAATTTGGTGGTATCCAGCCAACAGATCCATGAAGGACATCATCTCATGTCCGGCCGTTCCGTCCATGAGATGATCAATGTGTGGCATATGGAAGTGATCCTTGGGACATGCCGCATTTAAGTCTATAAAATCAATGCATAATCTCCAGGAGTTGTTTGCCTTCTTAACCAGCATGGTGCTAGACACCCACTATGGTTCGCCCTCGGCCTGCTCGATCGACTTATTGTCTAATAGCTTTTTGACCTCTTCGGCTAGGGTTGCGTACTTGTTCGGGCCAAATTTCCATCTTTTCTGGGAGATTGGCTTCTTACTGGGATCGATCTTAAGATGGTGGTAGGCATGCTTGGGGCTTATCCCGACCATGTCCTAGTGCGACCAAGCGAAGACATCGATTCTTTCCGGAGGAAATTGATTATTTCCTCCTTCATATCTGCCGAAACCTTTGCCCCTATCGTGACTTCCATGTCCGGCCGAGCTGGGTCCATTGGGACTCATTCGAGATCCTCGATCGGCGAGGTCTGGCCAAGCCTCCTTGAGTCCCAGATTTCCCCCCTTGGGTCGAGGTCAATGGGTTGCGGCTCAAAATCGAACCTTGGCTCTAGGTCGTCCACTTCCATGACCTCGGCCCCAAGTTGAGCTCCTTCGGTAATTTGTGGTTGTGTTTGAGCCACGTCATGTTGAGCCATTAAAATATTTACATGGGAAAATAAGCTTGCAGAATCGTAAATGGAAACAGAGTAGTTCAAACACTTTCTAGCCATTGATTGATTGCCTTTTACAGTGCCGACAATCCCCTAGGGGTCGGGAATTTCACACAGTAAAAGAAAGAAGAGGCTATCACCTCGAAAGTTTCCAGAAATGGGCGCCTCAGAAATACATTATACATGTGGAGCCTTCCCGATTGGCATTTGTGAAGGTGGTCGGTAGGTTATGAGCTATGGCGAGCTCTGGTAGCAGGCTAGCGACCAAGTTGATACTGGTCACAGCCCTGAGCTCCACTTTTCTTTTTCAATTGGACGAGATCGACACGGGTATTAGTCTGCCCAAGGAACCTTCCGCGGCCTGCAGCATGTTCACCCTCCCCCTTGCATTGAGCGGTAGAACGTCCTCGTCTTTGCTACCAAAGTCCTCGACGGCGGCCACTGGGTTCGGCTATTGTTGTTGGTGTTGTGGTCGAGCTCCATCCCTATTCTGCCCCTGTGGCGTCGCGTCCTTGATCCTAGCGAGGCTGGGGCTTCTTCACAAACTCGTCTAGGTGTCCCTCCTCGTACAACTTCCAGAGCTATTTGAGGAGGTTTCGACACTGACTTGTGTTGTGCCTTGGGCTCTCGTGGTAGTGGTAGAACTTGCTTTGGTTGAGCTTGGAGGGGTCCAACTTGATGGCCCTACATTTGGCCAGCATTTCCGTGTGACGGATCGCGTCGAAAATGTAAGCCGGAGTCTCCTTCAACTTATACAGGATCTAGACCTCCACTGCATTCCCGTCGAAAGGTTGGAAAGTTCCAGGGGTCTTGTACCCCTTCTGGCGTCGCTGGTTATTGCTTTTTGCAGCTGCCGAGGGTGCTTTCGCCTTCTTCTCGACTATCTTTTCACCCATCCTCTGGGCCAGAAGCTTATTGCGTGTAACAACATCTCCAACTCCTCGATGGAAATTGGTGTATGATGGTCCCGTATTCTAAGGGCAAAATGGGAATTCATGAGCACAATTTTTTTTTAAACCATACAACGCAACATGAATAAGCTCAGTGACGGAATACTCAAGTCACTGTGTTGCTTAGAGTCAGAGCCCTCAAGTCAGTGTCATTTGACTTGAGTTCTCAGGCTCTAAACAAGGCAGTGACTCGAGAGACTGAGCTCTCGAGTGCGTGCTGAGTTCAATGCGAAGAGCCTCAAGTCACTGTGTTGCTGAGAGTCAGAGATGAGACTTGAAAGCTCAGGCTCTCAACAAGGCAGTGACTCAAGAGACTGAACTCTCGAGTGTTTGCTTAAGTTTATCAGTGAGATAGATTCTCCCTGACTTAAATACTTGGCTAACTTCTTTCTTTCGAACTACACTCAGTGAGTGGAAATAACAAAACTTTTAGCAAGTACATAATGATAAATAACACTTGGTTTAACGTGGTTCAGAGTCTCAAGATCCTACGTCCACGGCCTGACTTAACAGGAAATCCACTACTTGGGATTCTTGTTTTTAACGTGCCAAGGTGCACTTACAACTGGACTCACGCCACTCCCTGGGCTGCCTCTCCTCACCTCACTACTAACCTAACAATCTTCTGAAAGGGTTTAGTTTGGTTTGGTTTTCTCCAAGTAGGTGAGGTTTTCCTTTACAATGTGTTAGCCTTAAAGCTAAGATTAGGAAAACCTCTCTAAGCTAAGAGTTACAAGCTTGACACTCAATGAATATAAGTGATAACCCTAAAGGTCAGTGTCGTGGTTGTGTAACACTTCCTTATGACTCCCTAACAACTAACACACCCTCACAGCTTGTAGGTGTTTATTTTTTTCACACAATACAACATACTTTACAATGAAGCTATGAGCTTGTATTTATAATGGGGATTCAAATGTATCCGTTGGAGGGAAGATACATTTGAATCCAATATTTAATGGTTTCAACCACTTTTCTTGGAATTCGGCCTTTGTCAGTATCAGAGTTGTTGCCTCGTGCTGGATGGTCCACGTGGCCTGGATTCACGGATCTTTGACTCAGTGGGTTGACCAAGACCCACTGACTTTAGGTAGCTTCCTCCTTCACTGACTGGTGATCTTCAGTGAACTGAACGTCTTCAGTTTGGTTGTCCTTCAGAGACTGTTTGAAGATTATTCCAAGAAGTTTGTCATGAGGCTGAATGACAAACTTCCCTGACCACAGTAGCCTGACTCCTTCAGGGCCTACTTGGTGCAGCACTGATCCTCCTGATCATGCTCTTCACTGAGTGGTCCACCTGACTTAGCTTAGATCAGCCTAGTTTACACTCAGTGGGACATCCTTCAGGCTTTTCTTCTAGTTTAGGTTTCTGGCATGGCTTCAGTCAGTTCTTCTTGGTGTTATCTTGATATTCTCAGGCTGTGTTGCAGAGTTCCCCCTCGCTGAGCTCCCCCTCAACTAAACAGCCTATTCTACTGAGAAATGACTTAGCCTGACCTGAAATAAAAGATACTATCCTGACTGCTTTCAAACCAACTACATGTTGTTTTGGAAAATCATCAAAACTAAAACATATCCCAACAATTTCCCCCTTTTTGATGATTCCAAAACTTCTAACCAAATGATTTTCTATTACAAGAATAATGTCAGAATACAAGTAATAGTTTCAAATATACAGGAATTCCCATATTTTAAAACGTTTAAGATCTGTTCGGTAGACAATTTTTCTTAACAAAACTGGATCAGTGGTCATGTGAACAACCCGCACTGATACCAATTGATGGTCCCGTATTCTAAGGGCAAAATGGGAATTCATGAGCATAATTTTTTTTAAACCATACAACGCAACATGAATGAGCTCAGTGACGGAATACTCAAGTCACTGCGTTGCATAGAGTCAGAGCCCTCAAGTCAGTGTCATTTGACTTGAGTTCTCAGGCTCTAAACAAGGCAATAACTCGAGAGACTGAGCTCTCGAGTGCGTGCTGAGTTCAGTGCGAAGAGCCTCAAGTCATTGCGTTGCTGAGAGTCAGAGCTATCAAGTCAGAGATGAGACTTGAAAGCTCAGGCTCTCAACAAGGCAGTGACTCGAGAGACTGAACTCTCGAGTGTTTGCTTAAGTTTGTCACTGAGATAGATTCTCCCTGACTTAAATACTTGGCTAACTTCTTTCTTTCGAACTACACTCAGTGAGTGGAAATAACAAAACCTTTAGCAAGTACATAATGATAAATAACACTTGGTTTAACGTGGTTCAGAGTCTCAAGCTCCTACGTCCACGGCCTGACTTAACAGGAAATCCACTACTTGGGATTCTTGTTTTTAACGTGCCAAGGTGCACTTATAACTGGACTCACGCCACTCCCTGGGCTGCCTCTCCTCACCTCACTACAAACCTAACAATCTTCTGAAAGGGTTTAGTTTGGTTTGGTTTTCTCCAAGTAGGTGAGGTTTTCCTTTACAATGTGTTAGCCTTAAAGCTAAGATTAGGAAAACCTCTCTAAGCTAAGAGTTACAAGCTTGACACTCAATGAATATAAGTGATAACCCTAAAGGTCAGTGTCGTGGGTGTGTAACACTTCCTTATGACTCCCTAACAACTAACACACCCTCACAGCTTGTAGGTGTTTATTTTTTTCACACAATACAACACACTTTACAACGAAGCTATGAGCTTGTATTTATAATGGAGATTCAAATGTATCCGTTGGAGGGAAGATACATTTGAATCCAACATTTAATGGTTTCAACCACTTTTCTTGGAATTCGGCCTTTGTCAGTATCAGAGTTGCTGCCTCGTGCTGGTTGGTCCACGTGGCCTGGATTCACGGATCTTTGTCTCAGTGGGTTGACCAAGACCCACTGACTTTAGGTAGCTTCCTCCTTCGCTGACTGGTGATCTTTAGTGAACTGAACGTCTTCAGTTTGGTTATCCTTCAGAGACTGTTTGAAGATCATTCCAAGAAGTTTGTCATAAGGCTGAATGACAAACTTCCCTGACCACAGTAGCCTGACTCCTTCAGGGCCTACTTGGTGCAGCACTGATCCTCCTGATCATGCTCTTCACTGAGTGGTCCACCTGACTTAGCTTAGATCAGTCTGGTTTACACTCAGTGGGACATCCTTCAGGCTTTTCTTCTAGTTCAGGTTTCTGGCATGGCTTCAGTCAGTTCTTCTTGGTGTTATCTTGATATTCTCAGGCTGTGTTGCAGAGTTCCCCCTCGCTGAGTTTCCCCTCAACTGAACAGCCTATTCTACTGAGAAATGACTTAGTCTGACCTGAAATAAAAGATACTATCCTGACTGCTTTCAAACCTACTACATGTTGTTTTGGAAAATCATCAAAACTAAAATATATCCCAACAGTGTAGGTTTTGGGCAGGTCTTTAGTTAACTGCTTGAACATGTGGGATTTGCCCTTGAAACTGGTCAGTGCGGAATGGAGGGCAAGCTCGTCGCTCATGGGCTCACCAGTCAGGATTATATCGTCCAGATGATCGATATAGGACTCGTCGCTCTCATCTTTCTCTTGTTGTATTCTCAACAGACAGTGCCGGCTCTCCGGCCGAGCTATCTTTGTGGCAAAGTACGTCGTGAACTGGTCGCAGAGTTTGGCAAAATATGTGACTGACCTCGGGGGCAATGACACGTACCATTTGTGGGCGAGCTCGCCCAATATTAATGGAAACATGCGGCACTTGGTAGCGTCAGTTACCCCGCGGCCGGTCATGTATATCCAATACTTACTGATGTGAGTTTTCGGGTCGGAACGACCTTCATATATCGGGATCGTGGGTGGAGTAATCTTCGGCTGGACTGGAGCCAACTCGATCTCCTCACTTAGTGGTTCCTGGAACATCGCCTGGGCCTTTTCCCTCAGTCCGTCTCAATCGATCTTGTTCTTCATCTCCTCCAGCTTCCCCTAGATTGCTAGTAACATGGCCACCTGTGTAGCCTGCCCGAGAGTAGTCTCGACCGGGGCGTTGTGGCCTGGACCAAGGCGGTCATGCGCAGGGGTGCGTGTGCGATCCCTTCTTAAGAGTTCACTTTGAGCGAAGTTGAGCTTACGCCTGGCAGAGTTTCTGGGGGATGTGTCTCTGATTTCAGGGGCCACATGTGCAGAAGATCTGGTCAGTGGGACAGTTTTGTAGCTGGCTGATGGGGCCGATGTGATCGAGCGCCAAGACGGATCCGAACTCTCCAGTCGATTAAAGACCGATGGGAAGTGGGTCTTCGTCCGGAGCCTTTATCGCAAATCATAGCCTCGAGAGCAAACTGGGCTGCTTTCACCCTGCAGCTACGTTATTTTCCATTTGCCCTTAGCAGAGTGGGTCAAACGAGCCTTTCTGGGGGCCATTGGGGTGCTTTGGCTGGTCCTTAACTCCTCGCCCCTCCTAGTGAGGATGGCTATTGCTGACGCTACCTGCTCGGGCATCTCGTACTCCTGGATGGGAATGGGGAGGATCCCTTCCTGGGCCGAATCCGCCCCATTAGTATTGGGTTGAGCCGCCGCCCGCGCTACTACCCCAGCATGGGTCTTTGCAGCTGGAACTACGATCATGGGTGGATTAGCCGAAGCTCTGGCTGCCCTCATTGCTTTTTTTATATTCGTGGATTTTTTGGTGTAAGGGCCCAAGATAGACTTTGGATCTCCTAGGCTTTCTCTTTCGAAGAACAGTGAGTGTTCTACGAAATTTTTGGAGTGAGGTTAGGATACCCTGCTTCTAGCGCCAATTATTGTTACCCGATTGAAAGATTTAACGAGCTTTATGTGGTTATGATCGGATAAAACAAGGTAATGTGTCAAGAGGAGTTAGCCGAGAGGGCTTCCCCCTAATGAGCTTGAGAAATAAAATGCAGGGAAAGTAAAATGCAAAGATTTGCCGAGGGGTTTAGGCTCGGTCTTAAGTAGCTCTCTTTATTCATGAGCTTAAAGGCTCTATTTATAGTAATTCCTAGGTTACACTTTGTTGCCCTAGCTATTTGGATAAAGTTCTTAATGATTGCTAATGATTTTTCTGTCTCCTAGCTATTGCCTAGTGAATAAGGAGTCATGGTCCTTAATCTGTTGTGACGCGGGTCATCCCCCGCCAATGAGAGAGTAGCAACTGGCCTGTTGGCACTGCTACACAGGGTGCCCTTTAGTCCTTTACTGACACTTGATGCCTGCAGCAGCGCTTGTCCTTTCCTCAGGTGTGGGCACTGTAGCCTGGTATGCGGTTATGTCCTTCCTACCGTGTTGGACCCCCAGATGTCTTATCCTAAAAGGGTCAAGCTAGAGCTTGACCTCGCCCTTTGGGCGAGGTCTTGGGCGATATATGTTGGAGTTATACGTGAAAGTATGCTTTTACTTTGTATAACTCATGTATTAAACACTTATTTATGATAATAAATCTTTTATCCCATTTGCTTTAGTTATGATTGAATGTTGAATATATATTGCAAACCGTTCAATATATAGTACATGTTACATTGTACTTAATGTGGTGATACCCAATCACGGAAGATCATATTAACAGTTTTCCTTGTAACTAAACGTACAAATTCACGACCCAGGTGGAATTGAACAATCTGCCGTGAAAGGTCGATGTGTATATCTCAGATTGGCCTGTCTTGACCAAGAGATTGCACTAGCACATATAGTATGTGTTGAAGAGGACCTACAGCGAGGATAAATTCTTCTGTTCTGATATGTGAAGAATTAGACCTCAGTGGTTATTGATTTCTTAATCTCCGTCACTTAAATAGGACCGTGTGTGCTTAATGGTTACTACTTTGATTCATGTTGGGTGCGAATCATCGTGACTTCAAACCTTGTGCTTTGGGTAGTAATATTAATCATACGACGGTTGCTAAGATTTAATACGGAGAAATGCGTGCGAGTACGGCTCGTGTGATTTGTCCCCTTGGTGGGCTCAGAAGTTTTATTGTACCAAATCTTGCAAGTGAAGAATTAGTTTCTTCGGTACAGATAATAATGTTGAGCTATCTTTACTCCAAGGTGAAAGATGTTAATTAATTTAGAGTTATTCATAAGCTTAATTAATTAATGGACTTGATAATCTTAAACGCGGGAAATAATAACCGGGAGCCCATATTATCGTAATATGGATTAAGATGGATAGTGCAATATTAATTTATTAGTGGTACTAATTAATATTAATGGGCTGAATTATATTGGGGGTCAATATTGAAATATAGAAGTCCATTGGAGGTCCAATCTTAATTCTCCTAAAGGCTCCTCAAGTAGCCCAATAAGTAGCCCGATAATAATAAGGTGATTAAAATAAAAGAAAATTATTATTGCTGATTTTTTGCTTATAATTTTTTAAATTTATAGATATGGTAGAGAAAAGATTTGTTGATTTTCTTTGAAATATATTATGGAAGATATGTATTCTTGGAATACAAGATTATCTCATAAATTTAAGAAGATCCAAATCTAGTTTATTTCTCCCTTGAATTTCAAAAATCTCATATATTAGGGAGGTGAGATTTTTATGGAATATTTTATTATGGAGAAAAGAATATATGGGATATATTCAAGATTTCTTGGAGGCCATGAAAAAGATTTTCTCTCCCCTATTCCATATGCAAATTTCGAAATTCCTAGTCCTATATATAGGAGATGATTATTTCATCTCCAGTTTACAGTTTCACAGTGTTGAAAAAAAAATAAGCAACAATATTTTTTTCTTTCTTCCTTGTTATTCTAATTGCTTGTGAGCACTTCCCACCGATGAACAAGCAAGGCGAAAGGGACATACTTGAGAAGGTCTTTTGGTTGATAGCACGATCATGATAGTCCTGTTGTTATCAAAGACCATATCTATAAGAGGTACGAATTACGTGAACTCCTAGTTATTCCGCTTTAGGTTTTCATGTGAATTAATTCAACATGCACGATGATAAAATTGTTGTTGGAATTATTATTTAAATTAATTAGGATTAATTCATGCTAGTAATAATTGTATTTAAATTAGTATTTAAATTTCATCCCGAATAGTTTCCGGGCACCACTATTTTCCCAACAATATAGCCTGGGTGCGTCTTCGGTTGCCGCTTTGACATGCTCTGCTTCAGTTTCGCTCCGAATGACGCGAGGTCACTGGTTGGTGTGAGGTTGCTGGCGGGGCGAGGTCGCTAGGGTCCTCGCTCCTGGCCAGGCTTTACCTCGCCCTAATTGTCGAGGTCGGGATCGAACGAATTTTTCCCCCTACAACATCCAAGTGGGAGATTGTTAGTGTCCTAGAGACAATCCTTTGTAAGGACATAATACTAAGATGATATTCAATCTATTGTTTAATATTATTGATTGATTTAATATTAAGTATATGGCATTACACTTTTCTGAATATTATGTTTGATTGTTTGCATTATTCATATTTGTGTTCCCTTGAATCGATATTGTCATTGAGTGAGTGAGAACTCAGATGACTTAAGTATGATTCTAAAATAGCGCTGATCAAGGATCATCAAGAATGGAATATTGATGATGCAATGGAGATTGGTATGCGATCTGCATTATACTCTATGTGAGAGTGTAGTAAGATCTCACTTACTACGAGATACTAGGTATATCATGTACGCACAGGAAGCCTCAATTCTACCATTGGTAGCATGAACAATTTTTGTTTGACAGGTTCACAACAACAGAAGGGGTGGAATCAACGTTGAAGATACCACTAGGGCATATAACTACATTCCATGTCAATCCTGCTTCAATGAATCGGTTCCACATATGTTCCATGCTTTCAACGAAAGCACCAGTCCATCTATTGCTCTCGGACCTACATTTTACAAACCAATTGCTTATTTTGTCACGTGTACCTTCAACCATGTGAATAACAGGCAATGACCTGGAATCTTGGATCCAGGCGTTAAAAGATTCGACAGCATTCAATGGCATTTCACCGTACCGTGTAATGTGGGGGGAATAAGAAACGACCCACTTTTCAAATGGAAGTTGTTCCAGCCATTCTCCAGCCTTGGATCCACATGTCTTCTTAAATGCATCAAGCTAACGCTGAAATATGTTTGTGTCTGGAGCATATCTGCACTCTCTAAACTACTCACCGAGTTTCTCGTGATGTTTGTTGGACTAGCCCGTGGAAAAACATCCCTTCAAATTGGTTAATAAATTGTATAGGCAAAAGAAGTGAACTAGCTCGTCGTGGGAATGCATTCAAAATTCCCAAATGCTTATCAGAAATATAGAATATTTGTTTCTCGTGAATGATGGAATTACGAACCTTCTGAAGAAACCATATCCAGTTTTCAGTCGAGACAAGTGCAAAGGCAACAGGGAACAACCCTGTGAAAAGCGCACATACTACATATTCAGCATATGTCGACCGGAAATATAACATTATTATGAAAAGAAAATTAGGGAAAGGTTATAGATTGATAAATGTATACCGTTATCACCATCTTTGGCAGTGGCCAAGAGTAGAGTTCCCTTGGCTCGCCCATTCATAAAAGTACCATCAATGAAGAGCATGGGCCGGCAGCTACGAAATCCTTCTATGCATGCTTTAAATGCAATAAAAAGGCGCTCAAACTGGTGAGATTCACTGTTCGATTGAAGATCAACCACACTTCCGAGATTGGTGCAATTGATAGTATCACAGTACCAGTGTAATTCATCATATGAATCATTAAAACTACCAAAAATAACAGACTTTGCGCGCTTCGCAGCTCGATAGGCTTTCCAATAAGGGATGTCTATTCCATATAACTTTTTTATTTTCCAAACAACACTATTTCCACTAATGTTGGGATTATCCTTGACCTCCGACAAAAAGAAATTTCCCACAAGCCTAGGAACAAGCTTTTTGGTGTCTTTTCCTATGAGCTTACCAATACACTTATGGACAAGGTTTGCTTTGAATACAACAAAGTATTTAATAAATTTATGTAGCTTAGCTTTTATAAACCAGTTACAATTTGATTTATGACAAGCTGCATGGATGTAGTGATTATCATTCCTGACAAATTTGAATCTAGAACCAGTTTTAATTGTATACATAATAAGCCCAATTCTTAAATGATTTGCACCCCCCTAACTTCTGCCCCCACACCATCCTTCATTGTATTAACTCAATCATCAGAAAGCAATAGTTCTTTGACAACAACATGGGACATGTCAAACACAAGAATATCATTTATGCCATCAAACTCTGCCTGTTTCCCAACTCCTAGAGTACTGCTATTATTACTATTTGATTCCCTGCTAATTCTAGGAGAATGATCTGGGCTAACAGAGTGGGATTTATAGTGGTCATCAGATGAATTGGGTGAATGACTATTATCACTAGGGGTGCATGCAAGTATGGCCAAGGGATTTATGATCTTTGTACACAATTCTGCATTAACAATATGACTACCAACTATGGAGCAAAGGGTGATCAGGTTGGTCAATTCGTCGTCACAGTCGAGAGAAACGTTACTATAACTCCCCAGCGCACAGGTAAAATTGAAAGGAGAATTCTGTAGATCACTCCACTTACCTGATACTTGAGACAGAAAATCTGTGAATTTGGCGTTCTCATCGCAGCCAACCAATTTGCACTCGTCATTGCGTCTAACACTAATTAAGATTCTTGACGCCATATGGAAGTTCAAATCAAAACTCAGAATGGGAGAAAAAAATTGGAAAATGGTTGGAATAACTGAATATCTGAAATGAAGCAGAAATTTGCGATATTAAATACGCCCTAAAATAATGAAAACTTGAATCAAGAAATCAAGAAAAAAATTTGCTTACCTGAATTTAAGATAATAATCAACGAAATCAGCATTTATCATAGCTGCGAAGCCATGCCCAGTAAGCTGATCAGAAGTAGTCCCTTTTGATCGAGCTATATTGATCAGAGGATTTGAATAATGAACAGTGGTCCATTTTGATCATGTTCTATTGATCAGAGGATTTGAATTTTAAATTAAAGTAACCTTTGACTTGAAAATTGTGCTTACTTACAAAATTGAGGAATATTGGGAGTGAGGATGAAAGATTTGCAGGAAATAAGAGAAAATAGGGGGAAAGCCAATTATATAGGAGTAAAAGGGTTCAAAGTTATGTACCACATAGTGTATTTCCCTTTAATTTATTATGACTCCTCTTTTGTTGCTTACCCTTTGCGATTTGTGTACTTTATTTATTCGCGTTAGGGTTTTCCAGACTTGGATCAACGATGGGAGAGGTAGCATGGTTGTGATGATGATGGATGCTCAGGTTATTCGTACATTTTTTTATTTGAGGATTTGTCATTTTGTTTGGTGTGGCCATTTTTTTTATTTTTTTGGACTTCTGTTATGTAACTGTCGTTGTTTTTCTTCATTTTAATTGTTGCAGGGAACGAAGATACATGGATATGTTCCATGATTTTTTTGTCTAAGTTTGAAAATTTCTTTTTGGAATCGAGGGAGTATGTTATGTGCAATTATTGTTGTTGCGAATAATAGGCGTATTAGGTTCACGAAGCATGTTTACAATCTCCATTTTCTCAAATCGATGCATGCTTGCCTGTGTTCTGAATCTTTCATCTTTCGTTCATCCTTTGAATTTGTCTGTTTCAGGCATATTTTGGGTCAGCCGTTTGTTGATGATAATATCTTGAGTGGTATTTTTTTACCTTGTATATATTTCATTAGGTATCTCTTGATTTTTTTTGGCTCAATTGTTGGTTTCATATTTTCAATGTATCAGATGTTGTTGTGCACATGGTGTATATAGGCCCTGTTTCGTCTGTTTATTTAGCTGTTGGTGAGATTAATAAATTTATTTGACTGCACCTTCATGATGATAGGTATTTTTTTCATTTGATTAACTTTTAGTTTAATTTAGTTTTCCTTATTGTCTTATAGCTATTGATTTTTTTTCAGTGGTGTTGTAATATGGTGTGTTTTATCTAATGGATGGTGTGATCGGTTCATAGACGTTGTTGTCCGTTCTACTTTTCCTCCGTTAAGTATTTTTTTTTTCCAGAATGCAATGATATTGATTTCAGATGGAGGTTGTGTGTTGTTAAAAATTTTATAGTTGTCTTGTCTTTTCCCACTTGATATTATGTTTAGTATTGTTGTTCATGATTATTTTATTCCTTTGTCTTTTGTGCAGTAAAGGAGATTGGTATTGTTGAATGAGCAACTCGATTTTTTTTTCAGCAGTGATGTTGGAGAAGATTTATTGGATAATATTAGTTCGGTTGAAGTTTGAAGTTTCAATTCGTTTGTCGTTAGTGTTTTAGTGGTGTTATTATATTATTTATTGGGTTGCAGTTTGCTATGCTTTGTTATATATAATTGTTTAAATAATTATTCTGTTGTATTGCGGTTGATTCAGTATGACATCATTCGTTCAACCTAATTTTGATTTGTATTATGTTTTAAAATATATTACTTTGTATGTACCATTCTAAATTTTTCTTTTTTATAATATTAATTTATTTTCTTTTCTTTTTTACATATTTACTGTGTCAATTGCTTGCTCAAAATGACATCATCTTTGTCTCTAAACTTTCATTAATTTCGTTTGTGAGGATTACATATTAATTTCTCTATTTATTTATTAATATGCATATATGTGGTATACAAATAATATTAGTTCGGTTTTATTAAAAGAAATTAGGTAATAGGTGTTCTTCGGTTCGTTGATGAAGGTATGTAGAAACTATGTGGTAATTTTTTTTTGGGAATATTTTTTAAATTATAATGTGTTCTGACTATTGTTATTTGAGTTTGTAGATAAGTATGGAGTACCGTATGAGAAACACTGCAACCTTATTGTGAATTATTTCCCCCCTTCTCCATCGATTATATATTTCGAAGTAAGTATATCATGTGATACACAATACGGTTTGTTTGATACTATTATTGATTTATTGATTGATCCTTTGGCCTATTAATCGATTTGTAATTTTTTTAGGTTCGAAACCTACCTACAGATTTCAGAGTGAGAACTAAATGCGACTCAGTTGAGTGGCGAAACAGATTGGTGTGTATTTCCTTTATACGTGTAATGTATACTTTATAACATTTGTTTGTGCGTGTTAGTTCAATATAGTTGTTCGAATCTGATATTTACCTTTATTATATGCAAAAGTTACTATTTTCGACATCTAAACTTTTTGGAAATAAAATAAAGATTGTTGCACTTAGAAGCACTCTTGATGGGAAAATATTTGAAGTTAAATATGAGTGCAGACAAATTACTCCAAAATCAAACTCAAGGAGGATATGTTTAACAAAATCGTGGAAAAAATTGTGGAAGCTATTAAGGTCATTTGCAGAGATGTAATATGGTTTGGGTACGATAAGAAATATTTCACAATCAGTGTTCAATGTTACATGTATTGATTTGGTGTGTACTACACTTTTGAATATGAATTACTTGGTCATTTTGGGTGTTTTGGTATTTCTAGGAAGGTGGATTATATTTCGTAGAGTTTTCTTTCCAGTCCTTTGTTTTTTGGGGACTAAATAATATAAAAACAATGGACTAGAATAAAAAACACATATAAACCCAAAAAAAAAAGATCGAAGTCAAAATAATATATTGGTTAATCTAATATATAAAAGTATAAATACCTTGAGAATAATAGAATTGTATCCTTCAAAACAAAAATATGGAGAGGCAGAACAAAAATTCATTATGTAGATATAATTAATTAGAATAAGAATCACATAAATACCCAAAAAAAAAGAAGAAAAAATCAAAATTAAAATAATAAGTTGATTAATCTAATATATCTATAATATATATAAAAGTGCCTAGCACTTGTAAATCATTTCCAGACAATTTTGCCCATCCCTTCTTTATTTTTGTACGGTTTCATCCCTCTCTAATTTTCTACATAAAGCATGGTGAGTGACTCGACGAAGCTCCATGTATTCCCGAGTCTAACATTCTCTCTCTCTCTCTCCGTATCCACCCTGGCTTCCTGATCCAATCATCTATGGAGCCTTAGGAAATTGTTAGACCACCGCCACATCATGCCTTGCCCTTTCCGCTACTTTCGTTTGCATCACTCCTCGACAGCCATCACACCATCGGATGTTGTTGCTCTCTAATCCCTCCTCTCTGACCATTGCTCGATCGATAAGCATTCATTCATCCATCACTCCATCAGGTATGCTATCTCGGTATTCGATATTTTTCTTCCAAATTGTGCCCCTGCTTTCATGTATTAGATTGGGTTCTTATACACTACAGAGATGTGTTCTTAGTGAAAGTTATATATGACATCTTGTGATAGTTCACTTTGTTTCTGTTATTGCGTTTTCATTCTCCATGAAAATTTTAGCAATATTCTTAGGCAAATTTCAGATTGAAAACCTATCTTTATTATAATTATTGTAAAATTGAGTGTGACTTAATGCTTAATAGATTGAGTATTTTCTTTTTATAGAGCGATGAACCTTGAAGAATTAAAGAACTTGGCACTATTGACAGAGTAAGGCAACTCTGAGTTCCAGTTTTGCACATTTAAACATTTCACTTTGTGTGATCTTATATTATGTTTGTTGTACTAATTTTCTTGAAGAATTCTAGAGAAACAGGTAAAGATTAAATATGGAATTACTCTTGAATCTGTTAATTTATTTGAGCAAACTGATTATACGACTTCTAATCTTTCTGTTTCTTAAAAAAAATTCATTGAATGGTAAACACTTTAGTTAGATTGTTGTAATATAATTTGCCTACTTTCCGTAGCTATTTTATGTGTAAATTCTATTGATAGACGACCAGGCGAGCAACAGTGCTTGGAGGATTAAGAGACTAATAATACGATTAAGAAGTCGGCGACCAACAGAGCTTAAGAAGGTTTTAAACAATAGGCGACCATCAGTGACGTTAGGTGGATGTCAGGCGACCAACACAGCAAAAGAGCAAGATGAACAAATAATTAAAGTAAAAACAAGGACAAGATACTCACTATCTAGGCGACCAAGTGAGCAAGATTGAGCCATGAAGGACAGCTAAAAATTCCACTAGTTTAAACATTACATTAGGAGCAAACAAGTGTACTAAACACTTGTCATTGTATAAAATGTAATAGTTTAGGAATAGGACAAGTGGTTAAACACTTGTCAAAACCAAAATCAAAGGGCTAAAAGGGTGACACCTCCTACTTTCTTGTAAGCCTATAAATACCCCTTCATGAAAGGGTAAAAATAGGTTCAAATATTCAAGAAAAAGACCAAACTCTTGCAATTTTATTTCTCAATTTTCATTAAACAGAAAGTCATCACTTGTAATCTTGTTTGGTGACCTTCTTAGTGATAAAACAACCACTAATCATCAAATTCGAATCAAGGTCATCAACAATTGGCGCTAGAAGGAGGGTCCGAATCTCCGGTCGATTAAAGATTTGAAGAAGCTGGTAAGAAGACCACCGGAATCTGCAAAATTGTCACCGGAATCCAACCAAAAGTCACCGGAAACTGGTAAAAGTCACCGGAAAGCTGAGTATAAGAGGGGTAATTTAACATTTGTGAAGGATTTGTTCATATTTAAGAATTTGAATGCATGCATGTGTGGATTTGGGTTTGTTAAATAACCAAGTTCACACATACAAGGCTAGTTATTCTTAAATTGGCAAAGACAAACACAAAATCTTCATCACCGAAATACCCAAATCAAAAATGGCGGGATCACAAGAACGACAATCTTCAAGTGCACACCCGTCACATAGGTCACAGACTCGGGTATCATCTACGGGTGACCATGCACGTACTGTACGGGCCACATCCAACAGAAATGTGCAAGTCACTATCGACACTCTTCCCCCTGAGGTGGAAGCCCTGGCCAGAAACCCGAAAAAGCTCGCAAAAACGATTGTTGTTTTGCAATCGATACAAAGAAGTCAAGATAGAGCAGAGCCATCAAGAGCGCTGGAGGCGACCAAGCGATCAGCCGAGCAGAGAAGTAAGAGATAAGAAGATGGACGAAATGACGAAGTGAACAGTGCTCAGGCTCGACGAAATAAAAGTAAAATCCCGATGATCGAGAGATTGGGAAGCAGAGGAGAATCCACACCGGAAGGAGAGGTAGAACCGAGCAATAGCACAACAAGGAGCACAGGACATAACTACGATGGGAGATCTGAACGTAGGAAAGAGTTCAAGGAAGTCACACCACCACGGAGCGAGCAGCGACCACGCACTAATGCTCGCCCATCCGTTCATGATCGACTACGACGATCAGCCTTTGGACGGTTAGGTCCCAATGGGGCCAGCAACGTCGCAAAGCGACCAAATCAGGAGAAATGTCCCGTTGAAGAGGGACTGCATCAAGATGAAGTCATTGGACTTGATCACGATGAACAGCCTCCCAACGGAGGAGTGTCTCCAAATGTGTTGCAAGCCCCCAAAAAGGCGATAGAGGAGATGCAAAGGCAGCTAGACTCATAGAAAGGCATTGGCTCGACAATCTTACCATCGTCGCCGCTATCACCAGTAATCCTGAATGCGCCTGTGCAAAACAAAATACAATTCCCGGCCATCAGTTTGTACGAAAGAAATTCGGATCCCCGAGTTCACCTGACGAAATACTCTGACTTCATGATATCCATGAGAGCATCTGATGCCACACAATGCCATAACTTCCAACTCACACTCGGTGATGGCCCCCATCGTTGGTTTTCGGCACTTGCTCCCGGGTCCGTCAACTCCTTTGCACAGCTAGGCAAAGAGTTTTTGGCACATTTTTCTACAGCCGGGTCGTATTTAACTCAAAGACACCGACTATCCGACATCAACCAAGGGGATGACGAGTCAGACAGAAAGTTCCTGGAAAGATTCGACAAGATACTTCTGGAAGGAGAAAAGGTCAGCGAGGATACCAAGATGGTGGCGGTGATGGCGGGCTTAAATAAAGGAACCGATTTGTGGAAGGAGATACATCTCGCCTGTCCTAGGACATACGCAGAGTTCAGACATCGGGCAGGTATAAATGTATCCATGCAAGAAGCACTGCAGAAAGAGTTGGGTGATAAAGTCGGTCCCAAGAAAGCTGGAAAGAAGTCCGTGGGAAATGATTACAAGGCCCCCAAGAACATGAAAGTCTTCAATGAAGGAAAGATTGAATCAAGTGTTCACCACATCGATAGAAGATGTGTATAACAACGTCAAAGACAGGGACATGCTATCAGAACCAAGGAAGATACGGCAAGAGCGCGGAAAGCTAAATCCAAACAAATATTGCGCCTACCATCAGAACATCGAACATTTCACTAGTGAATGTCGCGATTTATTAAAACAACTCTGGAGGTTCTATGAAGAGGGCAAATTGTCCGAATTTGTGAAAAAGGAACCCGGGAAGAGACCCAGGATGGTTAGTTCACCCAATTCGGATGACAAAGACAGTGACGACCAGCCGAGCAAGACGACCAAGAAGGGAAAAAAGGTCCCGACGGCCCCAGCAGAACCAATGCGGGAGATTTTTATGCTCGAGACAAGCGGGCCTGTTGGAGGTTGTTCAGATGGAAGACCCCCAATCTCAAAAGGGAAGAGGAAGGCAGAACTAAGAGCAGTGGCTCAGGTTAAGGAAGTAGGAGTCAACCAGGCCACCAAGAAGACGGGAGACTTAGTATTTTCAGAAAAGGATTTGTATGGAGTGTTCACCCCGCACAACGACTCGTTGATCATATGTGCTAACATCATGGGAACCCGAGTCCACCGATTGCTCGTGGATACCGGCTCATACACAAACATTATGTTCAAAAGCACGCTAGATCAGATAGGAGACTGTGCAGAATATGTAAAAGATTGTAATCATAATATAGTGGGGTTCGGAGATGCTGTAACCGTTCCCCTAGGTGTAGTTGCGTTGCCAGTTGAACTTGTATCGACCGAGAATTCTGATAGGAGGTTAACTAGAATGGTAGAATTCCTAGTGGTAGATCAACAATCCTCCTATAATGGATTTTTCGGCCGACCTTTTATCAATGAATTCAAAGCAGTTGTTTCAACGTACTATTATTGTGTTAAATTCCCAACACCGAAAGGGTCAGGTACAGTAAAAGGCGATAAAAAAAGAGCTCGTAAGTGTCTCCTGCAACTGCTACCCAAAGACAATCAGGTATCAATGATAGACGAACAGTCGAGCAGCAGTGTTGAAAATGAACCATCCATACTCGATGAAATCATGGAATCAATTGATACAGAGATGATGGAGGTAGACGACCAGCAAGGGAGCGAGCAAGAAATCCAAAACGACCAGCAGGGACAAGGGACTGGACCTTACCCAAACAAGGTGGAAGACCTCAAACCACGGCTAGAAGCAGAGCCAATGGTGGTTGAAGATGAGCTCAACTTGGAAGGGCCCATCATTGATCCTCGATGGAAAAGTAAAAAAATAAGAGCAACGCCGGTCGAAGAGTTGGAAACAATAAAAGTTGACCCGAACCGAGAATACTTAGAACTTTTTATTGGGTCTGAGCTCCCAGAGCTTTACAGATCCAGAATGGAAGAATTCTTAAAGTCTAATCTCGATGTATTCGCATGGTCACACAGTGACATGGTAGGCATCAGCCCTGAGCATGCCAGTCATAAGCTAAATATTGACCCAACAAGGAAACCGGTGAAGCAAAAAAGGAGGAAGTTTTGGCCCGACAAGTACGAAATGGAACTTAAGAAGTTGTTGGACAATGACCTCATCAAAGAGGCATTGTGCCCTAAATGGGTGGCAAATCCAGTGTTGGTGAAAAAACCAAATGGCACGTGGAGATTATGTATCGACTTCACAGACTTGAATGCTGCATACCCCAAGGACAACTTTCCATTGCCACACATTGACCAATTGGTGGACAACACGGCTGGGCATGAACTCCTCACATTCATGGATGCATTCCCTAGCTACCATCAGATACTAATGCATCCAAACGACCAGAAGAGCACAGCTTTTTACACCAACAAAAGTTTGCTATGTTGGAAAAGGATATCGTTCGGGTTAATTAACGCAGGAGCCACATATCAACGACTAGTCAACAAAATGTTCGAACAACATATTGGCAGAACGATGGAGGTATATGTGGACGACATAGTCGTAAAGAGCCCGAGGAAGGAAGATCATCTAGAACACCTGACACAGGCATTCGAAATACTCCGAGCATACAACATGAAGTTAAATCTAAAGAAAAACAGCTTCGGAGTCCATTCAGGCAAGTTCCTCAGACACCTTGTTAGCCAGTGAGGCATTGAAGCAAATCCATCGAAGGTAAAGGCCATTCTGGATATGCAGCCACCAAGGTCCATCAAGGAAATACAACGGCTCACAGGATGCTTGGCAGCCCTGAATAGATTCATCTCGAGGTCTGGTAACAAATGCCGACCCTTCTTTGATGACATAAGGAAAGGAGGATTTCAATGGACAAATCATTGTCAACAGGCGTTCGAGCAGCTGAAAGAATATCTCAGTGACACCAAAATTCTATCAAAACCAATTTCGGGAGAAAGACTGTACCTGTATCTGGCAGCTTCAGAAGTGGCCATCAGTTCGGTCCTAGTTCGTGCAGAAGGGAAGTTCCATCTACCCATCTACTATGTAAGTCAAGCATTACATGAAGCAGAAATCAAATACTCCCCGATGGAGAAACTAGCATACGCACTGGTGATGAGCGTCAGGAAACTTCGACCATACTTCTTTGATCACCAAGTAGAAGTACTGACAACTTTCCCGTTAAGACAAATCTTGCAGAGGCCAGACACTGCTGGTCGCCTCCTCAAGTGGTCCCTTGAAATAAGTCAGTTTGGAATATCATATGCACCTCGAACAACGATCAAAGGACAAGCGTTGGCCGACTTTATAGTTGAGCTGACCTTTCCTTAAGATCCGACGAGAGGTCATAATCATTCATGGCATATGTACATCGATGGATCATCCACCAACACAGCGTCAGGAGCCAGAATAGTACTAATCAGCCCAGATAGATAAATCTTCACCTCGGCGGTACGATTTGAGTTCATGGCAACAAACAATGAAGTCGAGTATGAGGCGTTGATAGCCGGACTCCGTCTAGCATTAGCAGTCAGGTTTAGAAGGCTACAAATATATGGGGACTCACAGCTGATAGTCAACCAAGTCCGAGGAGAGTATGAAGCGAAAGACGAAAACATGGCGATATATCAGAAAATTGTAGCCCACTTGGCTTCCATGTTCGAACAAATTACATCGAACAAGTACCCAGAGAGAACAATGCCCAAGCAGATGCACTTGCTCGCCTGGCTACCAACACGGGCCCGGCAGAGTTGTCAGAAATCACCATCACGAAAATATGTCAACCATCAACGCATGACTAAGATCAATCAAGTGGATGAAGAATATGAAGAAGGTGACTGGAGAACACCCATTATCAAATATCTTCGTGATGGTGAAATCCCGGAAGATCCTCAGGAAGCGACCAAGATGACCAGGCGAGCAGCAAGGTTTACAATCATGGATGGTCAGCTCTACAAAGAGGATTCTCACTTCCGTTACTGAAATGCCTGACAAGAGGGAAAGGGCAAGGCCTAGAGGTTTTACAAGAAATTCATCAAGGCGTCTGTGGAAATCACGCTGGGGGGCATGCATTGGCCTACAAAACAGTAAGACAGGGGTACTACTGGCCTACACTACAGCAAGATGCTATCAACATTGCGAAAACATGTCACAGATGCCAGATATTCGCACCCAGCATTCACAAGCCACCAACCGAGATGATAGCAGTCAATAGCCCATGGCCATTCGCAAAATGGGGAATCGACATAATAGGGTCTTTCTCGACTGGAAAGGGAAACGTGAAATTTGCAGTGATGGTCGTGGATTACTACACGAAATGGGCTGAGGCAGGGGCGCTTGTGACAATTACATAGGAAAAGATGATCAGTTTCATATGGAAGAATATTGTATGCCGATTTGGTATCCCACAGGCAATTCTGACAGATAACGGACGACAGTTCGAAGGCAAGAAGATAAGAAACTTCTGCGAGAAATGGGGAATCAAGAAATATTTTTCAACCCCATATCATCCACAGTCCAACGGCCAAGTAGAAGCAGTCAACAAAATAATCAAACACATATTAAAGATCCGGTTGGTGGACAAGAAAGGAAAATGGTCAGAAGAGCTACCAGAAGTGCTATGGGCATATCGAGTATCTTATAGAACAAGTACAGGAGAAACTCCATTCACCATGGCATTCGGCATGGAAGCAGTAATACCCGTAGAGTTGAAGGTGCCAACAGAGCGAACAACAACGTTCGACGAGCAGGCGAACATCAAGGCTCTAGCTGCAGAGATGGATTTGGTTGATGAAAAGAGAATTTCGGCAGAAATAAAGAATGCAATATACAAGAAAAGGATCGCAAAGTATTACAATTCACAAGTAAAAGTTAGGGAATTCAAGATCGGAGATCTCGTACTTAAAAAAGTTTTGGGACCACCACCAGGAGTATTCGGACCGACTTGGGAGGGCCCATACAGGATAACTCAAAAGTGGCACAATGGCACTTATGACTTAGAAGACATGGAAGGCAACTCGACCCAATACTCCTGGAATGCAGCTTTGTTGAAAAAATATTATCAATAAACAAAAATTGTACAACACATGTAAAATTTAGTTTAAATTCCATGTTATTTTTTTGAAGTACTAGTTGTAAGTATGTTGAAAATGTCCAAATTTTATGGATATATTGAAATTTGTGTTGTAAAATTAAGTTGCTCAATTGTTCGCTCCGCAAAACAAGTTGCTCGCTCAGACACCCAAAACAAGGGGGCGAGCAACAAAGTTAAAAATGTACGAGCCCAAGACCAAGTCCATGTAAGGACAATAAGGCCCAAAATTTGGGGCGACCACGAAGGGAAAATTCAAGGCCAAGTCCATTAAAGGACCATAAGGCCCAATTATTTAAGGTTAAGTCTTTTTAAGACAACAAAAGCCCATATAAACTGATCAAGCGATCATTAAGATATCTATCTCAAAAAAAAACACAACATTAAGTTCGTGAAGCTTGTACAAAGTTCAAAGCAAACAACAGTGCAAACAGCGAACAAGCGAGAAGCAAGGAAGCATAATAAGTAAGAAGATAGCAAACATTTCCAAATTTTTCATTGAAGAGCAAAATGAGTTACAAGAAAGAAAGTAAAGAGAATACAGGATTGCCCTAACATAAGTCTAAGAAAAACAGAAAACATAAAAATCTTCAGTCTTGGTGGGCCAGAGGAGCATCGATGGTCGCCGGGGCAGATGGAGCTGCGTCAGTGGTGGCGACTTCAGTCGTGGTCGTCGTAGTCGAAGTGCCCGCCCCATCAATAGGAGTGAGGGGTAGAGAGTGGAGGCCGTAAAAAATATCAGCTTCCCTAATCGGCTCCTCGCCTGAGAACTGGGGGGCGATGACTTGAACGTCCTCTCCAAAAATATCCAGAGGGACCCCCATCTCCCCAAGGTCGGCCACCGGGACAGCAAACCCAGCACTGATAGGGTTGTCCTTAACATAGTCAATGAAGTCTTTCTTGGTTGTGGCCAAGACATCCTTGCCATGGTCCAAGGCAAACTTCACTGATCTGATGCTCTCCGCATAAGCACACATATAACCGAGGTTAGTGTTGTCGGCCACATCCTGGGCATAGACATCAAAGGCGACCATGCTATTTTTTTCTTGCTGGAGGTGAGCAACCTCAGCTTGCAATCCCTCAACTTGGGCGACCATGGCAGCTTTCTCGCCCTCCAGCACCCTTAGCCGCTCATCAGCAACTCCCAATTCAAGGAACAGCTTCTCTGATTGATTAAGAGCAACTTGTTCGCTGTTCAGAGAAGCGTTGTATTTTTGCTCCAAATCTGCCACAACCTTGGCATGCTCAGCCTTCTCCTGGGCGAGCTCATCCTCTTTCTTCTTTAAAGCAGCAACCTTCTCTGCTTCAAAACCGTCAATCTTGCGACCAAGACCGCGGTTGGTCCTCTCCAAGAGCACGATCTGATCGAGGAGTTTCTGAGCCATCACAGCTTGATGACTGGCGTTGTAGGCGATAAGGCGAGCATTGTCGCTGGCAGGCTGATCTTGGACGATGTCCTCTTAGGTTCTGGTCCAAGAGCGTGGGACCATCTCAGTCGCCCGGCGAACATGAGAGTCCGGGATGTCCAAGTAGGACGGAGGAGATTTAACGCAACTAAGCTGGTAAAGCACCTCTGTTCGCCCGGGATGCTCCTCAGGTTTGTATCTGCAAAAGAAAAAGAAACTTTTTAAATATGCTACAAAGGAGAGATCACCGAGATGGTAGTCCAAATACTTACTCTCTCAACTTCACGGGGTCATACCCCAGGTACGAGCGATCATTAGATGCTCGCTTCTTCTTCACGATAGCAGCCACGACCTGCTGTTCGGTGACGACCTCGATAGAAGTAGGCTTAGAGGTCAGGGAATGTGGAGCCCGGCTGCTCGCTTCAGTCACCGGCTTGGAACGCTTTGATGCTCGCTCAGCACCTTCCCCTTCACCACGAGTGTCTTTCCGTGGGGCCTTCTTTGGCCTTTCTTTCTCCTTTTCCTTCTCTGCACCACGAGAGGAAGTAGGCGCTTTGGAGGTTCCCCTTGAGCGACCAGTAGGGGCCCGGGGGCGACCATGACCAGCCGGTCCTTCTCCAGCCCAGAGACGAATGAGTGATAGGGGAGGATCCTGTTTTCTCCTAGTCGATTCTTCAGCAGCCATTTTCTTGATGCAGGTAGCGAGCAAATGGTAAGATTCTGGGATAGAAGGAACAGCGACGGTCACACGTTGATCTGTTAAGAGGATAAGAGGCAAAAAGGTTAGGAGGCGGTCAGGTGAGTAGGCGATAAACAAAGAAAAGATCAACAAAGAAGAAGTTATACCCTCAGGAATCTCCGCTTGAGCTTCCAAATGGTGAGGACTTGTGAAAAGTTGGGCAACTTTCCGATAGTGAGCTTTCGATAAATACAAAATCTCACGATCAGCAGAATTCCGGAGCATTATCAAGGCCAATGTGAACAGGAACTCCTCACTCAAATCCGAATGTCACCACTTCAATATTTTCGGACCTGCAAAACAACAAGAAAGGAGAAATTAATATTAGTCCCCAACGCGGTCCCAGGAAGGAAATAAGAAGGCCTACGTTGTACTACGCCAAAACGTTCAGGGGAGTTAATGCGCGCTTGGCCGCCAGAAAAATCCACTGATACCCGCCAGTCACCCCCAATGAAGAAGAATTGATTATGCCAACTCTTTACTTTATTGGCAACTCCCTCGATAAGTTTGACCCCTGTCTTCGCCTTAACATAGTACCAGCCCACACCCTCTTCTTTACAGGCTGAGATGACCATGGCGTAGTGGATCTCGGCCGTACTAAGTTTGTTCTTATAGCCTTCAAGGCTAAAAAAGGTCATCAGGGCAAGCAGATTACTCCACCCATTGGGGGTGATCTGGGTGATCGCCAGATTGACATCTTCCAAGAAGCGACCAACGAGAGGATGAAGTGGCAGCGGGAACCCCGTGTTGAGTACATCCAAGTTAATCACCATGCATCCTGGTGGTGGGCGATCAGCAGTCTCTCCCTTCTTGGGGGCGTACAAGAAGATATCATATGGTATCCAGTAATGGGACCTGATGCTATCCAAATCATCTTCAGTAATCAGGCTGGATATCCTGCTCGCTGTAAAAGTGTTCTACTGGGTGGCCATAATCACACGGGAGCGAACAGGGAAGGCTTTGGAGTAGCGATCAACGTACTCTCCCCATTCGTTTTGAAGAACAACACCTTCAGGAATCTGGGACTCGGGAGTCACTCTAGAGGTAGGGAAACCTATCTCCTCAAGAAACTCTCAAGTCACCAACAATCGTGTAAGCCTATAAATACCCCTTCATGAAAGGGTAAAAATAGGTTCAAATATTCAAGAAAAAGACCAACAGCCACTAATCATCAAATTTAAATCAAGGTCATCAACAAATTCCTTTTGAGATATAGGTGTTTCTTCTCTTTTTTTTATTTCTTTCCACTTATATCATTTGTTATATTGGAAAGTTCCTTATACATAGCATTTATACAGAGTCTAGGGAGTTTTCTGTTTGGTAAGTAATGCCTCGGTACCGGGGACTTTGGAAAGGTTAATCGCAACCAAGGTTTGTAATTGTATAACACAATCTTTAATACAATTAGAATTGAGGTATATGTATTTCATCTGTCCCTTTTTATCTGTCTCATTTTATCCATAATGATGTTCTTTTTTAATTGGCACCCTACTACTACCAATGCATTTTTTACATATTTTTTCCAACAATATCCGTAATAAATAGAATAAGGATACAAGTGTCTTTTGATACCCTAATAAATGAGAAAAATAGTTCATGTGAATGGATGAAATGGGATAGATAATTAAAAAAGATGGAAGGAATGTTTACTTTTCAGCTTTGGTTCATTTGTATGCAATAGGTTTTTGTCATCTCCCTTTGTTATTATTGCAAGAAAGCTGAAATGTGATGATGATTTCCACAGGTCAACAAAGTTGAAGATGTTATAACCAAAAGAGGAAAGCTTGTGATTATTCATCTGGTTCGTGCCACGTTTCTCCATCTTGAAGCCCCTGCTTCAAACTCGAACAAGTAGTGTCTTCATTTTGAAAATGGTGTCCCAAGTGTTTCTGCTATATTCTCGGGGTAAGATCATGACACTCATGCAACCTACTGTTACGATCCTGTTGATGACCTTAATCCAAATCGATAATTAGTGGTTGTTTTGCTCTTATAAGATCATCAAACAAGAATATAATCAAAGATTAAAACTGGATTTTTACAAGTAGGAATTGAGAGAGAAATTTGCAAGAGTTTTGCCTATTTTTGAATTAAGTGACCTTCCTCTTATTATCCCATGAAGGGGTATTTATAGAGGTACAAGCAAGTAGGAGGTGTCACCTCCTTAATCATCCTTATTTTCATGGTGACAAGTGTTAAGACACTTGTTTATTCCTAAGCTATTACATCTTTACACAATGACAAGTGTTAAAACACTTGTTTGCTCCTAATGTAATGCCTAATTATTGGGATTTCTGATGATCTTCCGAGGTGCCCTCTTGCTCGACTGGTCGCCTCCTTTTAATTTCTTCTTTACCCTTTGTGTTCTAGCTGGTCGCCTCCTTCTTGTGTCTCAGGTGACCAGCTGCTCGCCTCCTCTTGCTTGGTCACCTGACCCAGCTGTTCGTCTCATCTTAAATGTTTTATATGCCCTGTTGCTCACCTCCTACGTCCCTATTCCCTGCTGCTCGTCCTTTTCATTATTTCTTATTTTTAATAATATCTTAATCTTATTATTTTAATATTTTTATTTCTAATCTTGTTGCTCGGATGTTCGCCTATCAACAATGCCCCCTAGTTTGGCATATAAGGATAGATTTTATCATTTTTTGTCAAACTATAGGATAGGCTATATTATTTAACAGGGGGCGAGCAACAGGGAAATTGTGCTCCATTTCTGTAGGGGGCGAGCAACGAGTTTTTTAATTTTTGGGCGGGAATTTCAGGAGACGACCAGTGGGGAGCGACTCTTAGACTCGCGCCGTTTTGCTTCCCGAGGCACAGAACACGAAGCAGCGTGGGAGGTTGGTGACATCACTGCCGCCCACGTGTGTGCCTCCTAAATTGCATCTAGGGGCTTTGTTTTTCGAATTCTTTCATTTTCGCCCCCGAATCCACCCTTATAAATAGCTCTTTTCTTCTCCTTTTTCCCTTTTTCCATGAATTTTCAGAGAGAAAGTAACCAAAATTCTCAAGCTTTCTTCATTCGATTTCCTCTCCTTCTTCATTGATCTTTTTTTATTTAAAAAGGTGAATTCCTCATTTTCTTTGTTTTGGTATTACATTGTATCTTTGATTTTGTGTTTTTTCTTTCAATTTTTGTTGTTCTACTGTCGCCGCCATTATTGCCGCCGCGCCGCCGTTGCATTGTTATTATTTTTCCTTTTCTTTTGGTTTAACCCACGCCACCATAATCGTCGTCCTTGTGGTGCTCCTCTCTTTTTTTAATTTTGTCAAAAATTTCCAAAATGGCATCTCCCTCTTCAAGTGATACCCTATCCGTCGAATTTGTTGGACGAAACCCAGAAAAAAGACCCCTAGAAGTTGAACCGTCGAACCCTGCTCCTCACCGCTCGCTTCGGCGAGCAGCTGGGCAAAACCCTAGGACCCTGCTCGTTGATGAGGATACAGGCTCCGAGGCGAGCTCCGTTGTTCGCTCTATTGACGAATTCTATGCTGTGGACAGCTCGGGCGAGCAGGACGTCCAAGGTCCTATTGCTCGCTCCTCGCCTCCTGAAAGTACCTCCTCGGACTTGGGCGAAGACTCTGCTGACGTTGCTGCTGAGATAGAGGAGATGAGTCTCCCTGGAGATGTGAGAGCGAGCAGTGGGTACCAGGCTAGGAGCGAGCAGGTGGCCCACTCAGGGAGCGAGCAGTTGGGAGTTACGTGGGAATTTCTTCGGGAGATAAACTTCCATGTTATGAGGCCAACTCCCGAATCTCTCATTCTTAAGGCCGTAGTCCGGAGGCAAGAGTGGGTCGATTATGCCAACAAATACCATAATACGTTTCCTACTCCGCCAAGGCCTATTATGGAAACCCGGGATTCTCTGTATATGGCAGGAAGGGTAGCGAGTGTAGTCACAGAAGATGATTTAGTCCGGATCCGCTCTACCTACCGCACTCCATACGACATCCACCTATATGCTCCACAGAAAGGGGAGACCGCCGACAACCCTCCCCCTGGATGCACTGCCATCAACTTAGACATCCTCAACGCGGGAATCCCTCTTCCTTTGCATCCGGTGATTGGGCGGTTCTTGGAAGATATAAATCTGGCGATCATCCAGATCACCCCAAATGGATGGAGTACCTTGTTAGCCTTCATTACACCCTTTGGACTGGAAGGCTATAAAAATAAGATTAGCACGGTGGAGATGCATTATGCCATGACTATCTCCTCGGCTGTCCACGAAGAGGGGCTCGGGTGGTATTATCTTAAAGCTCGCAGTGGCGTGAAGCTGATTGAAGGAGTGCCCAACAAAGTTAAAAGTTGGCACAAAACAATTTTTCTTCATCGACGGCGATTGGCGGGCGTCCTCTGATCTCTCAGGGGGACTAGGGCGTATAAATTCTCCTACGCATTTTGGCAAAATTCGGTGTAGGTTTCGTTTCTTAGTTCATTACTTCTAGGGTGAACTAATTTTAATCTCTCTTCTTTTTTTGTAGGTCCACGTATCCTGAAGTGGGGACATCCCGAGTTGAGCGAAGAGTTCTTGTATGTCCTTGCTTTAATTTCATTGCGGGACGTTAAGGATCGAAGTATCGGCCATCTTTCCCAGGCGCATTGTCGTAAGTTAGCTCAGCTCACTACCAGTGCCCACCACCTCGAAGCACAAGCGGAGATCCCCGAGGGTAATCTTACTTGTTAACTTCTTAATTTTTCCTGTTGTTCGTCTTTTGACCTGTTGATCGCCTACGTACTGTTGGTCGCCTATGACCTGTTGGTCGCCGACTTCTGGCTCTAATTCTGTGTGTTTACTTTTTCAGCTCAAAAGTGACGGTTGATGTCCCCCAAATTCCTGAGAGTTACCCCCTACTCGCACGCCGGGTCAAACAGATGGCTGCCAACTAACCCTCGAAGAAGAAGAAACTCGATCCTTGCACCTCCCTAATCAGACTGAGGGCGGGACCGCAAGATGAAGAAGAGGCTCCTCAAGCACCGGCCCCAGTTCCCCGCCCACCTCCTCGCTCCTCGCCTCCCAGAGACACCCGGGGGAAGAAGAGGTTAACCAAGGAAACTGCTCCCCGAAAGGAAGATGACCGTTCTAAACGGACCAAGGGGCAAGGTTCCTCTCAAGTGGGCAAGTCAACTGCTCGCTCCTCGCCCGTAGAGGAGGTGACCGAGCAGCAAGTCGTTGGCGCCATGGTCGCCGGCCGAAGGAGCTCTTCTCCTGACAGATCCTACCTGGGCTATGACCCAGTGAAGATGAGGGAGTAAGTATCTTCCTTACTGCCCGGCTGCTCGCCTCCCTGCATATGTTGATTTTTTCTAATATATTTTCATCTTTTGCAGGTACCGGAGAGATGATTATCCCGGTCGCTCTAGAGTACTTCACCAACTTAGTTGTGTGAAGTCAGCCCCTACCTACCCCGACCTCAAGGATTCTCATGTTCGGCGGGCTACGGAGCTTGTCCCCCGCTCCTGGACGAAAACCGGTGAAGAAATCTTGCAGAATCAGTCTCTCAGCGACAACGCTCGCCTCCTGGGTTACAATGCTAGTCATCAAGCCATTACTGCCCAGAGAGTCGTTGACCAGGCTATTGAGCTTGAGAGGACAAACCGGAGCCTAGGCCGAAAAATAGAACAGGTTGAGGCAGACCGGGATGCCCAGCTGAGGGGAAGGACGAAGAGCTGGCCAAGCTGAAGGCTGACTTTGAGAGAGCCAAGCATACTTGGGAGCGGGAGGTGAAAGCTGCTGAGGACAGGGAGATGATAGCGTCCAATGCTTCGGAGAAGCTTAAATTGGACTTGGGCGTTGCTACTGATCGTCTGTAGGTCCTGGAGATGGAGCGGGTGGGTCTGGTGGAGAGAGTCGAGTCTCTAAAGGTTCATGTTGACCAGCTGGAGAAAGAGAAGAGACGGGTCATTTCTTACGGCACGTACGTACAAGATGTGACTGATAACACTAATCTCGGTTACATCTGTGTATACGCAGATTGCGTCCGATCCGTGAAGTATGCCTTGGACAACGGTCTTGATGTAATTACTAGTACCGTCAAGGACTTCGCGGATTACGTTCTCGAGAACCCGCCTGCTGCTGGCTTCGAGATCCCCGTTGCCGACCTAGGGGAGATGGGGTTAGACTTGGGCATCTTTAAGGATGATGTTCAAGTTGTAGCTCCCAGAGAGAAAGTTGAGGTGAGCAAGGATGCCACCGTTTTCGATGCCTTAAGCCCTATTCTTCCGAATCTCCTTGGTGAAGCTAGTACCTCTGCCAACCTGGGCGAGCAGCAGGCACCAACGGCGACCAACCAGGATGCACCTCCCCCTCCTACTGAAGATTTTCCATCAGCGCCAGCTCCTCCAGCATCCGAGACTTAAAAGACTCTCTTTTTCCCAGTTTCTCTAGTTGATGTGTTAGGTTGATTGTAATATTTCCTTTTGCTCTTGTACTCAAAAGTTTTCATCTCTAATGAAGTATTTTTATCTTATTTGTTCTCCTTTCATTTTGCCTATTTTTTTTTTTTTTTTTTTTTGCTTAAGTGTTTTCTTTCATTAATGAAAGTTCCAACACTTATCCTGCAAATCTTTGTTCATTAGTTAGACATGGGTCGCTTTGGTCCTTAAGGACTTGACCTTCTTTTTTTTTATGTCCTTAATGCCCTGCTGCTCGCCTCTACTATACTTGTGCTTATGCATTTAGTTTCTTGGGCGAGCAACTTTACTTTATGGGGCGATCAGTTGGGCTTCTGGGTTTCAAGAACCCTGTTGCTCGCCTCCCTCTGGACTTGTGCCTACAGCACTTGCTTGTCTTCCGGCGAGCAGCTTTCTTGCTAGGCGAACAACTGGGCTTTAATGCCTTTTTATTTTTTTAGTTACATAATACAACGAATAATCGTCTCTACTTTTACAAAATTTTGTCAAAAAAGTTTGAAAATTTTATCAATCTTACAATGATACAATACAAATGAGAATTTATACACTGGATTCCTAACTATTGATAATACTTCTTCAACAAAGCCGCGTTCCAGGTGTATTGGGCCGAGTTGCCTTTCATGTCTTCAAGGTCATATGTGCCGTTGTACCACTTGTGGGTTATCCTGAATGGGCCCTCCCAAGTCGGTCCAAATACACCTGGAGGTGTTGCTAGAATTTTTCGAAGTACCAGATCCCCGACTTCAAATTCCCTGATTTTTACTTGCGAGTTATAGTACTTTGTGATCCTTCTTTTGTATATCTCGTTTTTTATTTTTGCCGAGATTCTTTTTTCATCGATCAGATCCATTTCTGCAGCTAGTGCCTTGTTGTTTTCTTGTTCACTGAATTCGGCTATCCTTTCAGTTGGTACTTTGAGCTCTATAGGTATGACTGCTTCTGTACCAAATGCCATAGCAAACGGTGTTTCTCCCGTGCTCGTTCTATGTGATATCCTATATGCCCAAAGTACTTCGGGTAGTTCTTCTGACCATTTGCCTTTTTTGTCCACCAATCGAATTTTTAAGATATGCTTGATTATCTTGTTAACTGCTTCGACTTGGCCATTAGACTGAGGATGATAGGGTGTCGAAAAATGCTTCTTGATTCCCCAATTTTTGCATAAATCTCTTATCTTTTTTCCTTCGAATTGTCTTCCATTGTCTGTCAATATTGCTTGTGGAACCCCGAATCGGCACACTATATTCTTCCAGATAAAATTGATCATTTTTCTTGTGTTATTGTTACTAGTGCTTCAGCTTCAGCCCATTTCGTGTAATAGTCCACGGCCACTACTGCAAATCTGACATTCCCCTTTCCTGTTGGGAAAGGTCCTATGATGTCTATCCCCCACTTTGCAAATGGCCATGGACTATTTACCAAGATCAGTTCTGTTGGTGGCTTATGTATGTTGGGGGCGAACAGCTGGCACCTGTGGTAAGTTTTTGCAATTTTGATCGAGTCTTGTAACAGAGTTGGCCAGTAGTAGCCTTGCCTTACTGTTTTGTATGCCAGTGCTCGCCCTCCTGCGTGATTTCCACAAACTCCTTCGTGGATTTCTTTCAGTACCTCTTGGCCTTGCCCCCTTGCCAAACATTTTAGTAGGGGAAGTGAAAATCCTCTCTTGTAGAGTTGACCCTCCATGATCGTATATCTTGCTGCTCGTTTGACTAACTTGGCCGCTTCTTGTGGGTCTTCGGGTGTCTTGTTGTCCTTGAGATATCTATATATCAGTGTTCTCCAATCTTCTTCTGTTAATTCCTCTCCGACTTGGTTGATCTTGTAGTCACTGGTGGATGGATTAGAAATCCTTGTTATTGTGACCTCCGTAAGCTCTGCTGGTCCCGTACTAGTAGCCAATCGGGCAAGTGCATCTGCTTGTGCATTGTTGTCTCTTGGCACTTGTTCTATGTGAATTTGTTCGAATAGTGAAGCCAAGTGAGCAACAATCTTTTGGTACAGTGCCATATTTTCGTCTTTGGCTTCGTACTCCCCACGGACTTGATTGACTATCAACTGGGAATCTCCGTAGATTTGGACTCTTCAGACCCCTACAGCTAATGCCAAACGCAGGCCAGCTATTAGTGCCTCGTACTCAACTTCGTTGTTTGTCGCCATGAACTCGAACCTGACCGCTGATGTGAACACTTGTCTGTCTGGACTGATTAGCACTATCCCAGCTCATGCCGCTGTGTTATTTGATGATCCGTCCACGTACATGTGCCATGGATGATTATGACCTCTCGTTGGATCTTGAGGGAAGGTTAATTCGACGATGAAGTCGGCTAACGCTTGTCCCTTGATCGTTGTTCGAGGTGCATAGGATATTCCTAATTGGCTTATTTCGAGGGACCACTTGAGGAGGCGACCAGCAGTGTTAGGTCTTTGCAAGATTTGTCTCAGTGGAAAAGTTGTTAAGACCTCCACTTGGTGATCAAAGAAGTATGGCCTTAGTTTTCTTACACTCATCACCAGTGCGTAGGCCAACTTTTCCATAGGTGAATATTTAATCTCTGCCTCATGCAAAGCCTGACTTACATAGTAGATTGGCAAGTGAAACTTTCCTTCTGTTCGAACCAAGACTGAGCTGATGGCCACCTCTGACGCGGCTAGGTATAAGTATAGTTTTTCTCCGGAGACAGGTTTTGATAGGATTTTAGTGTCACTCAGATACTCCTTCAGCTGCTCAAATGCTTGTTGGCAATTACTTGTCCACTGGAACTGTCCTTTCTTGATGGTGTCAAAGAAAGGTCGACATTTATCTCCTGACCTGGAAATGAATCTGTTCAGAGCTGCCAAACATCCGGTTAGCCGCTGGACTTCCCTGACCGACCTTGGTGGTTGCATGTCCATGATTGCTTTGACTTTTGACGGATTTGCCTCAATGCCTCGTTGACTAACCAGGTGCCCAAGGAACTTTCTTGAATACACTCCGAAGCTGTTTTTCTTCGGGTTTAGCTTCATGTTATACGCTCAAAGAATCTCAAATGCTTGTGTCAAATGTTTCAAGTGATCTTCTTTTCTTAGGCTTTTCACGACTATGTCATCCACGTACACCTCCATTGTCCTGCCGATGTGATCATTGAACATTTTATTGACAAGTCTTTGGTACGTGGCTCCTGCGTTGATTAACCCGAACGGCATCCTTTTCCAACACAGTAGGTTCTTGTTGGTGTAAAATGTCGTGCTTTCCTGGTTGTCTGGGTGCATCGGTATTTGGTGATATCCAGCAAATGCATCCATGAAGGTGAGAAGTTTGTGTCCTGCTGTGTTATCCACTAGTTGATCAATATGTGGTAACGGGAAGTTGTCTTTGGGACATGCAGCATTCAGGTCCGTGAAATCAATGCATAACCTCCATGTGCCATTTGGCTTTTTCACCAACACAGGATTTGCCACCCATCGAGGACACAAAGCTTCTTTGATCAGATCATTATCAAGTAACTTCTTCACTTCGACATCAAGCGCTTCATATTTGTCAGGTCCGAATTTCCTTCTCTTCTGCTTTACCAGTTTCCTAGTTGGATCAATATTTAGCCTATGGCAAGCATGCTCAGGGCTAATGCCTACCATATCTGCATGCGACCATGCGAATACGTCGAGATTGGACTTAAGGAACTCGCTCATTCTGGATCTGTACGGCTCTGGGAGCTCAGATCCAATGAATAGTTCCAAGTCTTCTCTATTCGGGTCGACTTTTATTATTTCTAACTCCTCAACCGGGGTTGCTTTCCTCTTTTGGTTCTTCCATCGAGGATCAATTATCGGACCTTCTAAGTTGAGTTCATCTTCGATCATAGGTTCTGCTCCTAATCTTGGCTCAATATCATTTACTCCATTTGGTTCAGGTATAACTTATTTTCTCTATTGCTCGCCCAGACCCTCCTGCTCGTCCTCGCCCTGCTGGTCGTCCACATCCATCATTTCTGTGTCGATGGACTCCATGATTTTGTCCAACACGGAAGGTTCATCCTCATCCCTGCTGCTCGGCTGCTCGTCCATAACAGACACACTGTTATCCTTAGGTTGGAGTTGCAGGAGGCACGCTCGAGCTTTCTTCTGATCACCTTTAACTGTACCTGAACCTTTCGAAGTTGGGAATTTAAGACAGTAATAGTACGTTGAAACAGCCGCTTTGAATTCATTTATGAAAGGTCGACCGAGAAATCCGTTATAAGCAGACTGTTGGTTTACAACTAAGAACTCTATCATTCTAGTCAGTCTCCTTTCGGGATTCTCGGTCGATACAAGTTCGACCGGCAATGTAACTAAACCTAAGGGAATGGTTACAGCATCTCCGGACCCTACTATCTTATGATCACATTCCTTTACATACTCCTCACAATCACCTAATTGATCTAGTGTACTTTTGAATATGATGTTTGTGTAGGAGCCAGTGTCCACAAGCAGACGGTGAACTCGGGCTCCCATGATATTAGCACAGATGATTAGTGAATCGTTGTGTGGAGTGAGTACCCCGTCTAGGTCCTCTTCAGAGAACACCAGATCCCCCGTCTTCTTGGTTGCTTGGTTCACCCCAACTTCTCTGACCTGAGCCACTGCCCTTAAATCTGCCTTTCTCTTTCTTTTGGATACTGGTGGCCTTCCGTCGGAGCAGCCCCCTACCGGTCCGGATTGCTCAAGCATTAGGATTTCCCGGACGGGTTCGGCTGGTGCTGTCATTGTCTTCTTCCTCTTTTGATCCCTCATGTTCGGCTGTTCGTCACTCTCCTCATCTTCAGAGCCGGAGGATATGGCCACTCTTGGTTTCTTTCTTGGTTGTTGTTTTACGAACTCTGATAGCTCTCCCTCTTCGTAGAACCTCCATAACTGCTTTAAGAGGTCTCTACATTCACTTGTGAAGTGACCTATGGTCTGATGATATGCGCAGTACTTGTTGGGATTCATCTTTCCCCGCTCTTGTCGTATCTTCCTGGGTTCTGATAGCATGTCTTTATCCTTTACGTTGTTGTATACGGCCTATATCGATGTGGACAAGACGTGGTTTAACTTCTCTTTTAGCTCAGAACCTTAATTGAAGGCTTTCATGTTCTTAGGGGCATTGTATTCCCCTCCCGACTTCTTTCCCGATTTCTTGGTATCAGCCTTGTCTCCTAGCTCTCTCTGCAGGGTTTCTTGCATCGAAATGTATACTCCAGCCTTGTGCCTGAATTCAGAATAAGTTTTAGGGAAAGCTAGGTGCATCTCCTTCCACAGACCTGTTCCTTTCTTGAGCCCTGCCATAACTGCCACTATCTTAGTGTCTTCACTCACCGGTTCTCCTTCTAGTAGGACTTTGTCGAATCTTTCGAGAAAAGCTCTGTCAGATTCCTCGTCCCCTTGTTTCAGATCTGTCGGCCTATGTCTCTGTGTTAGGTAAGATCCGACTGTGGAGAAATGTGACAGGAACTCCCTACTGAGTTGCATGAATGAGCTTATAGAGCCAGGAGCAAGTGCGGAGAACCATCTGTGAGGGCCGTCACCCAAAGTTAATGGAAAGTTGCGGCATTGCGTTGCGTCAGACGCTTTCACAGATATCATGTAGTCGGTATACTTGGACAAATGCACATTCGGGTCTGACGTCCCCTCGTATAAGCTAACAGCTGGGAACTATACCTTCTTTTGAACTGGCGCGTTTAATATTGTCGGGGATAATGGCGATGATGGGAGTACGGTGGCCCCTCCGTCGTTCTGAGCATCCAACTGCTTCTTCATTTCTTCAATCGTTCTTTTGAGGTCAAGCCACTCATTTGGAGGCGCTCCCCCATTAGAAGGATGTTCATCGTGGTTTGGCTCGAGGCCTTCTTCACGATGCAGTCCCTTGCTAACGGGACGTTTCTCCTGCGTGACCCACCGGGCCACATTGCTTGCCCCATTGGGACCCAAACGACCAAAAGCTGACCTCCTCAATCTGTCATGTACTGAGGGGCGAGCAGCAGGGAATGCTCGCTCCTTACTCTGTGATTCTCCTCTCCCGAGTTCACTTTGGTTCCCTATGTCCCTGCTGCTCGACTCTCTGTCCCCTCCTAGAGTGGACTCACCCCGGCTCCCGAGTCGCTCACTTATTGGTGTTTTGCCCTTGGTTCTCCTTACCTGGCCACTATCTACCTCTTCTACCCTTATGTTTTCTCTCTGCTTAGCTCTTTGCTCTGTTGCCCGGTTGCTCGCCTCCCGGGCTTTCGATGGTCCGGCAGCTTCCTATTGTCGTTGCAATGATTGCAAAACGGTGATTGTTTTTGCTAATTCCTCCGGGTTTTGAGCTAATGCTTCTACTTCCGGGGGAAGAGCATCGATAGTGACTTGTACATTTTGCTGGGACGTGGCTCGCACCGTTCTTGCATAATCACCCGTTGAAGATACCCTAGTTCGTGATTTGCTCGCCGGGTGGTTGCTTGATTCTTGATGATCTTGTGACCGTACCATTTTCTGAATTTTGATGTTTCTTTGATGAAGATCTTATTTTTGTGGATGTTTTGACCTAGAAACAACTAGCCTTGCATGTAAGGATTTGGTTGTTTACACACCTTTATCTACACATGCATGCATTCAAGTTTGTAGGTCTTGTGTAACACCACCTAAAACACTCAAACCTTCTTCTCAATTCCAGTTTCCGGCGACTTATTGCCGGATTTTTGCAGTTTCCGGCGAATTTTCCCAGAAATTCCTTCAATTCTTCAATCGACGGAGATTCGAGTCCTCCTTCTAGCGCCAATTGTTGATGACCTTAATCCAAATCGATAATTAGTGGTTGTTTTGCTCTTATAAGATCATCAAACAAGAATATAATCAAAGATTAAAACTGGATTTTTACAAGTAGGAATTGAGAGAGAAATTTGCAAGAGTTTTGCCTATTTTTTAATTAAGTGACCTTCCTCTTATTATCCCATGAAGGGGTATTTATAGAGGTACAAGCAAGTAGGAGGTATCACCTCCTTAATCATCCTTATTTTCATGGTGACAAGTGTTAAGACACTTGTTTATTCCTAAGCTATTACATCTTTACACAATGACAAGTGTTAAAACACTTGTTTGCTCCTAATGTAATGCCTAATTATTGGGATTTCTGATGATCTTCCGAGGTGCCCTCTTGCTCGACTGGTCGCCTCCTTTTAATTTCTTCTTTACCCTTCTTGTTCTAGCTGGTCGCCTCCTTCTTGTGTCTCAGGTGACCAGCTGCTCGCCTCCTCTTGCTTGGTCACCTGACCCAGCTGTTCGTCTCCTCTTAAATGTTTTATATGCCCTGTTGCTCGCCTCCTACGTCCCTATTCCCTGCTGCTCGTCCTTTTCATTATTTTTTATTTTTAATGATCGCTTAATCTTATTATTTTAATATTTTTATTTCTAATCTTGTTGCTCGGCTGTTCGCCTATCAACAGATCCATACGAGGCAATCAGGGGAAATGAATTCCTTTTTCTTTCTCTGTTCATGTTTTTTCGTTTGCAAAATTTATATTCTGCTCCGACAACAACTTTCTTGCCAACTTTTGATCCAAGACTTTCTCAATCAATCATAAACTTGAAATTTTGTATGCTTTGCTGGTTTTTTATCTCAGAATGATGACCCTTGAATAGCTTAGATTCCTACATTTTATCTGTTTTTGTCTTAGTTTATAGACTAGAAACATGCAAAGAGCATGTATTCCTGAATGTTTGTGACCATTTTGCTTATGTTACTCTGAGTTTATCAGTAGTTCTTAAAGTTTCAATCTGCATATCTGATGTTCTAATCCATAATTCAACAAAGAATTTCTACCTTGAACGTATATCTTAATTACTAACAGTAAGGTCTTCTTGCGTTTGCAGAGACATATACTACACATGTACACATATGTCCTCATTCCTACACATGTCACTCTAAGTCTCAAATCTCGATCATTTTTGCTCTGCTCCACTCCACGGCCTCCAATCCATCTTCTCCATCGCTTTTACTGAGAAATTGGGATGTGCGATGCATCGACAGCAGCTAACATCTATTTCTCCTCTCGATCTCCATATTCTCTTCATCAGCGGCCCCTGCTTCATCTCTCTGTTTGTCTTATTTGTAAGTGAATTGGATACTTTATTTTTGGAATTTCTATCTATTCTATGATATATGTTTTTGGAATATCTAATCATGTTTTGCTTACATGAATTCTTAAGGGTTTTCACACCGGGAATCTGAAGAGGTTATCTCCAGATCTTTCGACTGATGGAAGATGGCTCGACGGCTATGAGGCGGAGGTGGATGAGATAAGGCGGAATAAGCCACTCCATACCATCTTCATTGATTTCACACCCGTGATACGCTTGACCGATGTTCAGATGGCTATTTTTTCTTTTCTCTGATCAACATTGCAGTTGATGTTATTGTCTTCTTCGCCGTGCATGCAGTGGTATGTGATTTCAGATGGCTACTTTTGCTTTGCTCCAACCAACATCGTAGCTGATGTTTTTGTCTTCTTACTATGCATTCATCAGTGGTATGTGATTTTGAATTAATTGGTCGTCTTATAGAATTTGCATATTTCGATTACGTACTATTTGCTTACTTTATTTACTTGTATTGAGTTAGTGGCGTTATAATGTCTTCACTGACTTTGGGTTGGTTTTTATATATTTTACCAGATTCTTTAGTATATATCCTTTTTTAGATTATCTCACTTGGTCTTTTTATGGAATTACTAGATTACCTTGCCTTTATTTTTTACTTTGTATTTTATTGCTAAGATGGACCTTTTGGGATGAAGCTCAGCAATCCTGATGCCATTGTCACTACTTCTTTTGGTGATGGATGCAATATTAAATGCTACTGGTCATAAATATTAATTTTTTTAATTTCTGAATGAAGCTTCTGTTCTTAGCACTTGTTTAGTTTATGTATATCTGGTGTTTTAGTTTCAGTTTGCTGGGTTTTTTTCTTAAATTCAAAATTGACACGATCGAGCTCAATTTTGTTTAGGCGCATCTTCTTGGTTTGGAATTTGGATTTAGTTGTACTACCTATGTTAGTCGTTAATGAGCAGGTCCTGTTTCATCGAAAATGGGGCAGATTCTGTTTCCAACATTCTTTCTAATTTTAAAAGGAGAATTTCAAGCTATGATCTTGGTAAGTTCCAGGACATTACATATATTTGTTGTCTTTATAGTATTATTCAGTATTTCTAGGGACTTTGAACGAGTGCTAGAGTCAATAAACTCTGCTCTTTAAATTAACAACCGCCATCTAGAGTCGGTGCACTCTGCTAAATCAATGAACAAGATGGGGCTCTGAATGATTTCTATGAGATGAATTTTAATTATCCAGCTAAGTTAATGACTAATTCTAATTCCAGAGGAATGCTTGGATAATTTGGCCTTTTCATAAGACACTTAATATGCTGCCCTTGAATAGATACACCCTTGTTTTTTTTTTGTTTTTTTTTTTTTGCAGATTTTTGGAAGAATGTGACTCCGGATGATAAATTAATCAAGGTTATTGTGTATGGCTCATTTTTAGCAATCAAAATGTCAATTGTTATCTGTTTTCTTTCCTATCTTACTTGCCAATACAATATAATTGTAAAAGGATACCACTGTCATGGATTCAGCAGCTTAAGTCAAGAAGTGAGGTTTAAGGTTCACCGACTTGTATAACTATATTTATAGAAAATGTGGATCCTGATGACTTGCATTCCTTGATCTCGATAATGGTTTTCCAACCACATTTTTTTCCTATAAGTTTCACATTATCTAGGAGGTGCTTCGCCACTCTAGAATGTATAGAAGAATTTATTAATATACATTTGAAAGCCAAAAGATATAATAATATATATCCATTATTTGAAGTTTATAGATTTTTTTCCAGTGTTTTGAGTTACGTTTTAGTTAATCTTGAATTGTATATGTTTAAAATTTCATAAACCTGTAAATTATTAACACATTTTTCCTTAAACAGTTTTTTAATAATTCAGTATATATTTTTCAAAAACACAATTGTTCAATATATGGAGAATGGTACCTTATATTTATCCAAATTTATTAAAAAAGAACTGTAATATTAGGGGATCTTCTTTGCTTCAGTCGGAACATGGACCGAATTCAAGTGTTTGCTATCTCTAATCAATGGTCGGAACTAGAGTATGTTTTTGTTGCTCTTAAGTTCAAACTCTCTGATTTGATTTTCTTGCATGTTTCTTTCTATTTTAACTTGATTATTGAAGTAACATAATTTTAATTCTGAGTGGTGTGTTTCTTGTGTTCTGTCACTTTGCAATATTGTTAACAAAAAAAATTTTATCCCCTGAAGATGCATGTATGCTAGAACCTATTTATTGTGTTTCACATGAATTTTTATGTCATAGAGAGTCACAACAACGTGGAATACTTGAATTTAGCTGATTATGCAAGCAATTTCCGTACCTAACTTGGTACATCTTCTGTCGTATAAGGAATTTATTTGTTGCTACATGGTTTTTGTAAACCTTGTGCATTTGGTTTATTGTCTAACTAGAATTTAATTATTTATGTTGTTAGGAATATCAACAATTGAGATTTTCTCAATTTTTTTTAAAAATTAAATTGCTAATTGAGACATTCAATGATTAGGATCTATAGTTGCCACTCAAGTTGATACAAATTCAAGATTTGGATTTGATAAAACTTGGAAATCAATATTTCTCGGCTTTTATTGCCCAAACTTCAACTAAAAAGGAATTGAAATGGTGGAAAGCTTTGAAGAAAGGGAAGTTTTGTGAAGAAATCTTATGTTCCTTCTACCTAATAGTTTAATGTTTTAAGTGGCGGAATTCTGGCATTCTAGAGAAAGAAATTAAGTCAATAAATTTTCTGATATTGATTTCACTTCCTGCTGAATGTGACCCATACAATATATTAATATGCATTATTTTCCTACAATGTAAGGCGAGCTAAATTGATATTATTTTTGGATATCCTTTTACCCTTGAAGGTAAATTCCATATTATACTATGCCTCCCACAAGGAATTCAGAGGTGCCTTTTGAGGAAAAAGATGTCACCAAATTGGAGAGGAGTTTAATGTCGATGAAGTTTATGGTGCCGAATTTTCATTTATATACAGTTTGAAATCCGTCAATGATTTCAATCCTATTGAAGTTCCTTCAAGTATCCCTCTAATTTTCTGTATGTCACTGATTGAGGTTTGTAATCTCTCCATTGTAGCACACTTTGTTAGTGGGAATTAAAGTGATTTGTCTAGCATGCTCTTGTTGTAATTATCCTTAAGTTATTTTTCACTTGTGGCAATTACTTTAGATTAACCATACCCATATGCTGGATAATCAAGGACCGATCGAAGGCAACTGTGATGGTGATCAGCCCATGGAAACTCTAGAAGAAAAAAATGAAGAGAAATATGCAAGTAGTAGGCAAAATGAGAAGCTCTGAGTTGAGGAAGGAATGTTAAATTCATAATTGACAAAAAAAAGTGAGAAGTAAAATCGGAAAAGGAAAGCAATACATCCTCTGCAATGGAACATGATGGGGATGAGGATTATGACTTCAATTAGGATCTAAAAAAAATCATGGGCTTGATAAATTAGCTATGGAGAAAATTGTGCAGAATTTGTGTGCATATAGATAATATACTATCAAAAAGCAAGATATTGTTTACACATTTTGTTTGATTGCTCGTTTAATTTTTTTTTTATCTTGATTTAAGTTGTTTCAATCTTCTATTAGATTCCTCAAAAACTCGTGTGACTACCATTTTCTTATTTGATTAGTAATAAATACTTTTTACTTGAAGCTATAAGATAGGTTATATCATTCTTAATCATGTGTAGTAAATTGAGGTTCTACATGTTATTTTCTTGAAAATTTTGAAGAATTGGCTTTTTTGTAATTATAATTTTAATTTTTCTACTATTAATTTTTACCAAGTATTTATTCTTACATACAACGTGCAACGCACGTGTTAAACAACTAGTAAAAGTATAAATACCTTGAGAGATATAAATATATATCCTGCAAAGAAAATATGAAGAGGTAGGAGAAAGATTCATTATGAAGAAATAATTGATTAGAATAAAAAAAACACATATAAACCCCAAAAATTAAAAAAAAAAATCAAAATCAATATGAAGAAAATATGAGAAGGTGGAACAAAGATTCATTATGTATTCAATAAAATAGTCAACCTGCAAAATAATTAATTTTAGTATTATATATTGTATGTGAATGAGAGGATTATATATATATATATATATATATATAGAGAGAGAGAGAGAGGGTGGGGGGTAAGATGATTGAATCAATGGTCAATATTAGATTAAATATCTATTTTCAATGGTTGAGATTAGTTTTGAGGATCATTAATTGGGTGAATGAGAGGAGGATTTTCAAAATGAAAGGATTTGAATTTGCCACACATAGACTCCCAAAACTGTCTTTAGTATACTAAAATTAAGATTTTGGGATAGTGAACTGAACTAAGGTTTGAAATACTGAAAAAGGGGAAAATATATGTGGCCAACACAAAATAGCCATCCAAAATTTGTGTAGTGTGGGAGCACAACAGGCTTCTTGGTCGGGCTGTATAGGCCCAACTGTATTAGGTTGTACACATAGCACTGATTAAACAGGCCAAGCCCAAAATATATTAAAATGGCATATGTCTTTAAAAATAATTGAGATAAGTTTAGGGTTGTAAATGAATCGAATCGAATCGAGTCGAATACCACTGTTGTGAATTCGTATTTTTAAAATTATTTTGAATATTAAATTCGAATCGAATATTTTTAGATGGATAAATGTGATTCATATTTTATTTGAAACTCATATCGAATTATTAGAAAATATACGAATGTTCGAGTCGAATATTTGAATCAATTTTTTTCTCAAGCATTTTCCAAACAAATAATATTTAAATATTTATTTCAAAATTGATTTCATTGTTTGAATTCACAAACATGTCATAAACTTAAAAATTTTGCATAATATAATCAACTACATAAATTGAAAAAAAAAATTAATTATCAAATTCATGAAAAAATATTTTAATAAACAAATGAAGAGCGTAAACCTACATATCTTTTTTAAATTTTTGAAGGTTTATTATTTTTAATCAATAAATTATATTAAATTCTTTTTTTTATTAAAATATTAAATTATGGATTGCCTCTATAAAAAAAAAATTATGGACTACCTAAAAGTCCACTTATTGGATAAAGTCATAAAGAGTTAATATCCTTAAAATACACCCATTCCATTAAATTTATAAATAATTATAATTATTAATTAGTAGTATTATTATTATATAATTATTGAATATATATATATATATATATATCTATATATATATATATTTTTAATCAAATATTTACGAATACCGAATTGAATATCATAGTTTTATATTCGTATTTGATAACTAATCGAATGAAAAAAAAAAATTACACAAACTTGAATTATAAAATTCCGTATACGAATACCAAATTTCGAATACAAATGCCAAATCGAATCAAAATTATTTGATTCGTTTACAACCCTAAAAGAATTGCAAAAATATCAAAAAGAAAATCGTAAATTTATTTACAACTAGATGAGACGTATATTACGCGGAAAATTCATATATAAAGTTAACTCTACATATAATGTAATATATAAATTTAAATCAATGTGTTCATCATCAATTAATAAATACATTATCATTGTAGAATATTTTTCTAAAATTTAAAAGGATTATTATAATTATATCTTATTTTAAGTATGTGAAAATGTATTAAGGTTCATTTCGAATATATTCCACAATTTTTAATGGAAATAAATAAATTAATTAAATCTACCATTCTCTACAAGTTCGAACTTTTAAATAAAATAAAATTATTTCATGGTATTAGAGCCAAAAGTCTTATGCCTAGACAAAGATCCTTGGTTTGGTTCCCGATGAAAACAACTCCACTCATATTAAATGGTCCACTCATTGAGCCAGAATGTTAGAATTCTTTCAATATTTAATAGAAGAAGTCTTATATAATTGATTTATAAATATTATAATTACATACTAGTAACTTAAAACATGCGATGCACGACCATAATTGTACAATTAAGTTTTGAACTCTCAATTTATATTGAATTCTGCATGTTTACGTTTGAGTGTGTTTATTAGTATTCCTAATGAAATATTTAATTTCAAATGGATAATATTTTCTTTTATTTGAAGCTTTATTTTTTTTAAAGAGTAAGTAATGCAAATATTGAAAATTATTTGTGCAAATCAAGTGTTATAAATATTACTCCCTCTATCTCAAAGTTACCTTTTCACTTCTTTATGTTGAATGGTTTAAAAAAATATACTTATTTATTAATATATGGTGTGACATATGTTGACTTTTGGATTAAAATAATGAAGAGTGCTGAAAAGTTAATGAAATGAGTAACACTTTTGATAATATTGTGTAAATTTGAAGGTTAAAAATTATATTTAGTGAAATATTGTTTTTGTCATTTATGGAATGAAAAAATTAGAATGGGACAGCCTGTAAAGGAAAGTGAGAAGTTTACTCGAGGACAGAGGGAATATGTTTTATTTATAAGAGACAGTCTTAATATTATTTGTATTTCACCATCTAAATTTTTTTATTTACGCAGTAATAAATTTTAGTAATAGTTATGAATCCATATAGAAAAAGGATGTAAAAAATAAATCAATAGGACTAAAGATTTCGAAACACACCTTAATATCATATTTTTTTTCATTTTCGATTAATGTTCATCGTCATTCACCACACGTCAAATTTTTTAAATTGGTGACTCTCAAAACATCCACGTATAACTGATTGTGACTTAAAACTGGATTCTTAAAAAATATGTCAATATTAGCGAGCGATTGTCATTAAATTTTATTTATTGACATTTCATATGAGACAACCTACCTATTCTGAAACTTGGACGAAAGTCTCAGATCGAATGAGATCAGTGAAAGTTTAGGAATCGATGCCATCTTACCTTAATTACTTCCGGTTATATTTGTACCTTTCAAAATATTATCACCTAGTCTTATTAGAGTCAATCTAGTCTTGTTGCACAATCCTCTTGAATGATCTATATTTCTAAATAACATAATTGGAGTCTTAACTTTCAAATTCAAATCATGATTTGACACACCATAACACTTCAAGGTATTCAAAGAGTAGGTGCAAGTATGTTTTGTCCTTCAAATAATACACAATATTCTTCAAGTGTAGCTTTGAATGATACATTTTAAAAATTATCAATGAAGTCTCTTCACTTTTTTTTTTTTTAAATTAAAAAAATTCATCTATGGAATCTTCCTTTCATACAGTTACTCGTACATATTAATTTTATTTTAATTTATTTTTATAATATTGAGAAAAAAAATGTGTGCATTAAAATAATTATGCAATTTAAGTATATATGTGTTCCACATATATTTTTTATAAATAAATAACCAACATTATTTTATATCCTCCAAATTTAATCTAAATATGAGGTTGGAAACCCTTATTTTCTATTCATTCACGTGTTGGATCAGTCCATACAGGGTTTTGTTCTGTCTTCAATTAAAATGCATTGTTCAAATTATTATCTCGTGAATTTTTTCTGAATCTAGAGGCAACAATATTGTGGAATATGGAGTTTATTGGAAATCTTACTCTTTCCTTATTTTGTAGACGACAAAGTGCATTAACTTATGTATTGTTTGTATATTAATTTATTGAGTAGTTCTAGGAAAGCATTTGAGTGCATGGTATGCACTTCGATATTGAAAAAAGTACCCCAAGCCAAAATCAGTAATACCCTAAGAAGTCATCACTGATACCCCAAGAACTAACCAGTTATACCCCAAGAACTAATCACTAACACCCCAACATACAGTTCGGTGTGTTTGTGTGTGTTTTGAAAAAATCAAAATTGAAGTTAAAATTGAGTTTAAAATTCAAGTGCATGCTAGAATTTGTGTAATTTATTAACCCAAATATACATCTCAAACTTATTCCAATATAATATGTATGCTCATATGTATTTGGTGGTTCGCCCAATAAAATATATTGATATATTAATGCCATATATCTACAATCATCTTTCTTCGAAGTAATTAGTTTAGATAATATCTTTCTTCTAAAAAAAAAATTGGTTTATACATAAACTATTTTGCAGTACTTTTTAGAATAGCCAACTAATACCTTTTAGCATAATCAACTAATATCCTTTAGCTAAACGGCTATTATTCTTCGTACTCTTCAACTAATTCCTTTTAGTAAATAAATGAATACCCTCTAGAACTAATACCCTTCAGTGAAAACAATACTTTTTAGTTAAAACAACCAATACACTTCAAATGGAACATGTACAAATCATTTTCACTCTATACTTTGTCAAAAATTAAAGAGTGGTCTTATTTTTTTTTTAGATTAATACATATTTATTTTAATAACTTATATTAAAAATAAACTATATTCACAAAAATATTTAATAAATATTATATAAAATAATTAAAATATCTTTTATACTAAAAAAATAGAGGGATTTATCATAATATATATCTCAAAGATATATTCAACATATTTTTATATTATTTCTCAATATTTATTACAATTTATACTTCAAAAATATATTCAATATATTTTGTAATAAATTATTATGAATATTTATAATAAAATATGTTTCAAAGATATATACCAAAGATTTAAAAGGATTTAAAACGAATATTACTAAATTTAGCAATAATTTTGGCAGGAAAATTCAATAATTTCCGGTTAGCGTTATTATATATATATATATATATATATATATAATATAAATATATATAGTGGAAATATCTTTTATATTACAAAATATAGATATATTTCAAAGATATATTCAACATATTTTTATATTATTTGTCAATATTTATTATAGATCATTGTAACTGCAAATTTCGAATTTATTAAATATAATAAACTCGAAAAAAATTACAATTTATATTTATTCGGATTAAACCGAAAGACTTGTGTGCGGGTTGACTAACTCTAGATTTGATCCTCTGGTTCTTCTCTTCGGTGTTGACCTTGACTTGGATGTTCTTCGGGAGAAATCCTTGCCTTGATCTTCGTTTGAGGTTGATCTTTGAATTTATAACGTTAATCCAAGGGCGAAACGCCTTATTTTGGATTACACATTATTTTTGGAATTTGGGGGATGAACGTCTTCGAAGGCGGGATGAACGCCGTTGAATTTGGTGAAGAACGTCCCTTGAATCTTTGAGGAGAAACGACGGATCGGAGAGGTGCCAGACCTTTATCTCGGATCGGAGGCCGTTTATGGTAGGCTTGTGCGAAGAACGCCTTTGAAGATTCTTCAAATCTTCAAGGAGAAACGTCGGATCTGAGAGGTGCTGGACCTTGATCTCGGATCGGAGGCTGTTTATGGTAGACTTGCGTGAAGA